>OX387284.1:12668725-13377250 GCA_947562105.1 Shargacucullia verbasci | reverse complement strand
ACGCTTGCGATAATTTGTTGGAGAAAGATTGCTCGTTTTGTGCCGTGTTGTTTCTCTCGGAGTGGTTTTTTGAACCTCGTAGTAATTTAATATTTCCATCGCATATTGTCGTGTTTTATTTTTATTCAGTTCCTATTCATTTTTAGTCTTCAAATCTGCTAGGTATTCTTTAAAAAAATTGTATTATTTTAAAGTGACCGCATTCGGTATTTTCAATGGGGATAAATATTTTTTTGTGAAACTGTAACTATTTTACTGATGTTTCGTTTCTTTACAATCCTATGTCCTTCTCCAGGGCCGAGGCTATTTCTTTGTAAAATTTCATAAATATCGGTTCAGTGGTTTAGTCGTGATGAGGGAAAAAACACACAGACAGAGTTACTTTTGCATTTATACTAGTGTGGATTCAATACAAAAAATACGGTTTACACTTTACAATATTGATGCATTCATACATCAATATATTCACTGTAATGGCTTCCTCCATTGATTATGGTCCTTCGTTGAACTAAAAAGTGGACGGTCGGCATGAAATATTGCCACCTTTTTAAGTAAATGGGGAAATTAAAAATAATCTGACCCCGTACGATGAGTAAATACAAAATTATTGCAATGATAGTTCGCTTAATGACAATATTATTCAATGTTTTGCGGTTTAACGATCACTTTTTGCCGGTTTCAAAATATATGACCAGGTTTTTATGATTTATGGTTGATGGAAACGCCTCATATTTTATTCATGATCTCTTTAAACCTTTGTGTTTTTTAAAATGGATCAAATTTTGGTTGATAATTTATTTTTCTTTAACAAACGTCCCACACTAGGAATAATCACTGTATCGTGGGTGCGTTTACAAACACACATATTCACATACACAAAGATCCAGATCCGAAACAACTATCTGTAGATCATACAAACATTTGTTCCGTGCGGGAATCGAACCCCCGGCACGTGGCGCAGCAGCTGATCTCTCAACCACTGCGCCAACCGCACCGACATAATATAATAATACAAGAAGTGCCATTTTGATCAGTTAATCAAATATCAAAGTTCTTATGCTACTTTGATATTTAATTTATTACCGAGGTTGGCTGATATTAATCATTTTACATGAAACAACATGCATACATACATTTTTAAGAAATGTAATGATGTATGTTTTACAAAATAATTAACTTATCCTTATAAGGTAATTTAAAATAATTACCATTATTGAGAAGTCCTTGGAACAAGTGGACATTCCGCGATCATAATATTATTATAAGAAACGGGTTTATATTGAGAGCTACTGGAAAAATTGTTGCATCTTGATTTCTTTCAAAAATCATATCTTTTTAATCGTCTTCACGTACGACCTATTGCTGCCGACACTGGCCAGTGGGGTCGCTACGGCCTACGAGTACTTACTAATATGTGCATGTTCGTAGCGTATTTTGGTCTACGAGTCTACGCCACTATCAAATACAATCAATTCGAGATTAGCGACAAGACTTTTAATGTCTATCTAGAATCAGAGGTTCCCAGACTTTTTTTTTTCTCATAGACCACTTTCAAAATTTAGCTCGTTCTGGTGGACACATTGTAGTTACATTTCTACCATTTTGTAAATTGAATTGTAAACCCCCATTTTTTTGTTACGCTAACGTAGACCCCCGTCGAGTCTCCCGTAGACCCCTGGGGGTCTGGACCTGGACCACTTTGGGAACTAATGATCTAGATAGATAGACCGTAGACGCTGTCTAATGGGTGCATACTTAAATATGTATCTAAGTTACTGTTAGGGCGTCAGTTAATGTTAATGAAATTGAAATCTGTGGCTATTCTCACGTGATTAGGTAACAAGAAGGTAAACACACGAATTTGAAAAATGTTTTATTTATTTTCTATTGCTTATCCAAGTCTCATAGTAGTTTTTGCCGAAAATAATTTAATGCAGACTTTTCGACCTTTAAGACTTTATAATATTATAGATATACAAATGTAGATATAGTTTTAGATGTATGTAGCTGTTACATTAATTTAGGTAGGTACTCCAATTATTTACCGCTTGAAAAAGTAACGTCGGAAAAAAGTCTAAAATTAAAAACAACTAACTTGACTAATTTGTTGTTCGAATCGAATCCAATCGACAGACGATTGCTTTGTAATAATTTGTACTTATAAATTTAATATTATGATCACTTTATTTGACATGGCCACCCGCGACCAATGCCGCAATAAAGGGCTTTATGTGAATAAAAATATGAAAAACAGAAAATAAATTAGTACTCATTAACACAGAACCTGTTTGACCTGCTGTTAATATTCAGACCCTCAAGGTAATGAAATAATGTTCACTTTACCGTGTACATTAAACTGACACCCAAACGCGAAGTTTCTGTCTCTTTTAATCTTCTTCTCTTGGGTACCTATCATTCACGCCGTAGTGGAAAGATTAGCCAGTCAGGAATCGTTGTGCCTAACGCATGCCAGACGATCTCAGGTTTCGATACTCCATTCTTAATAACACCGTGTCCCTGACAGCTTCCGAATCTTTTTATGTAGGTAGATAGCCCATCCATCGATGCCAATTTACTTTGACTGGAAAATTGGCCTGTCGATCAAAGGAATACAACATAATATAGCCGTGCGGTACTTTCGCCAAGGAATCCAATTAACATGCATGAAGTATGTAAACGATACCTTGTTACATACAAAATTGATTGGTTTACATTTTCAATGCAGGATAGGTTATATAGGATAGATGCAGATAGATATATTATTATTATAGGTACCCCATTAATCATAACATCACGATTTTAAGTTGTCCGTGTTATAATTTGCGGGAAAAGCAATTTCCATGGCCATAAAAGTTGATGGATCGATGTCTTTTTTTATCGAATCGTCAGTCGTCACATTGTAAGGAAAAGTTTAACTTTTTTCGCAAAAGTTTCGTCACTTTTTTTTTACTATGGGAAAGGAGGTGGTTATTGCCTATTTCGCATTTCCCCGATATTTATCGGTCATCCTGTCAAATAGATATTATGTAGGTATTAAGATTTCAGTAGATACTTAACTGTGGGAGAACTGACACTGCATTTTATAGAGAGTTGTGCGATTTTAGTAAAAATCTTAATACGTGCGTCTTAATTAATAAATGATTATCTTCTCAAAAGTCGAAACCAGCTTTTATTCAATACATTGTAATGAGAACGTTGACCATCATATTTTTGTATTTCTGAACAATTCATCAGTTACACAGAAGTCCAATTATTATAATATCTTAATCTTGACCCAGCCTGTACTGAATCGAAGGCAATAAATATACTTATGCTGTTTAAAACTGCTTTTTTATTACTTTTAATTTATAACACCGAGTGAGACAGGAGCGGTGTCACGGCGTGCCGAGCTCGCACACATTGTTATCGACTGAACCTGTTTTGTTATTATACGAGGTGCGCTCATTTTGGGTGTAAATTCTTCAGCCATATAATCTCGTTTCGTGGACTGAAATGTGGTATGAGCAGAACAAGTTGGAAATAAGTTATTCAGTTTTGAAAATGGAGCGGTACCTATTAAATAATGAAATCTTGGTAATGACTACTTTTTTAATATTTAATTTTAGTGCGTTTGGTACCACCTCCTCTGATGGTAAGTGACGATGCTGCCGAAGATGGATCACGTTACCTCAAATAATTCCTAGATAAACGCTGGAATAGTTTTAATTTTCATACAAGCCCAATATTGTAATAATGCAGATTTTCTTTCTCCAGGATTTAAATGGAAACATTGTATAGGTACAAGACATCCGGATATATTTATGAAAAATGACCCTAAATGTGAAATTGAAAAGTTGCTCTGGGTTTATCTTGTGATGGGGCTAGAGGTGTCACTAATATAAAAATAATAGTTACTGGTAACATAATATTAAGTATTAATATGATAATAGATTATTCAAATCTGCAGTAATAGTGTTACTCAGTAATAGTCAAATAACTATTCTAGTAAAAACGAATCAAGTATCAATGTACATAACGGTGATTAAACTTTTAAATACGCCAACGAACTAAACAACGTTGTCAACGTTGTTTAGTTCGTAGTCCTAAGCCTGTAAAAGTATGAAGGAAATTTTAATGACTGTTTCGCGTAATATGTTAGTCGGTATCGAATAGTGTAATCATACGACTGAGTACGTTAAATAATTAATATATATTATTGGGTAACGAATACAGAATCCGTATACTTATTATTTTTTTATAATAATATAATATCAGTAAAGCGTTATATTTAATAATAGTATTACCAACTAATGACCCTATTACCCCATCTCTAGATGGGACAAAAGGGCGCAGTAGTGTGTTATTTAGATAAAATTTTGCTTAGTGACCTCTGAAGTAATTAAACAGTAATACTTAAATGTGTGGCCGTTAAGATTCATTAAATTTAAGAGTTCTTTAAAAATAACGGCGTGAATCCATTACTTAAGCTAAACGTTCAATTAATATTTTTACTGACTCGACCACCTCGAATCAATACTAACTATGTAAATGTTTTATTTAAAAAAAAATGGAAATTTGGAAGCTTCATTAATACGCTTCGGTTATATTATTCTCCTTATGAATAAAACCTTGACTCAAATGGTATTAATCGCGTAAAAAAGTAAAAAGTGGTTGAGAGTTTTAGTTCGCGTACTTAGAGTGACAAATGGTAGATAAAGATCGCCGAGTTGCTATTTGCTCGTAAGTCTGCCCCTTAGGTATTTAGGGTTAGGAGGTAGGCAGCGGCGTGCACTGAGTTTTTAGACAGGGTACGCAGAAAATTTAAAAAAGCTTACTTGCCAATAATACCTACTGCATGTTGGTATTGGTTCGTCGTCTTGTCGATTAAATAATGATGTATGTGATTTGCCACCTCAAATATCTTATAATAAATATTTGTCTGAGTTATGTAGGGTAGACAGTGTCTTTTTGTCTTTATGCACCGCATGCCACTGGAGGTAGGGTAGGACGGATGACAATAGTTACAATTTCCTTGTGATAGGAACCAAACCTGGTGCTATTTGTCACCCACAATCTCTGGCAACAAGTAAGTTGTTTTTAGAAAAATATCAAATCTACTTTCTTATTTACCGGGAGAACTGAAGTAAGGAAGTGAAGGTGCAAAGCAAAAACTACATAATATATTTAGGTACCGCTTAAATGCTACCCATACATTGTGATCATAATTTCAATTCCGGTCTTGAAACTGGGCGCTCTGCCCAGTGCCCAGTGGCCATGTTCCTCATATAAATAAACCACTTATATAAATATTAGCACTTTTACGAAAACCCACTCTTCATCACCTTCCAATAACTTACAATTCGACGTCTTGTATTGGTGTCGGTAATTGTAAATTGCGCTCGCGCACCGCCTACCGTCCTCTGGTTAACAATGAGTGTTGAGCAACGCTTATGTAATGTAATCAATCTTTTGTATTGTGATCGTGTTTTGTGCGGACAAGCAGCTTTTGTTTTTATGTCTGGGGATTTATTCACTGTCTCCTTTCCTTCAATCTGGGAGAATGGGAGACGAGCCTAATATCGCCATTCCAATCAATGATATGCTAACGATTCAGGCTTTAACTTGAAGCTCAAAGTCATTCAGGTTTAAACAGCAAATTTAAATATTTTTTTTTTTGTATCCCTCTGTATTATAATGTTGAGATATAGCATCACAAAGTTGTTTAATAAAGGTATACGTCAGTGGATATCTTACACGCTACATGGTAAAACGGCGCGCACTGCCTTCCCTCATTAAATATAGGCGCGACAAGCCAAGTATTGAACGTTTGATTAGTAAAAACATACTGAATTAATTCAGGAAAATTATTTTACTGTGAAAATTTACATAGCAATTTGTTTTTCAAACATGATTTCTTTGTGGATCTTTCTATGTGTAGAAAATGATGTATGGATAGTGGTTAAAAAATCATTCTGTATACTAAAATAAATCATGTAATAATATTGTTTATTTTTACGGAGAGAAAATATATTTGCTGTATCGTACGTCGTTCTCTGAATTCCATGAATAAAATACATAATTGCTTTACGTTCCACACATAATTCAGACCAACAGTCGCCAATGAAATATGACCACCCAAAATTGGCGTAGGTAAATGTTTACAAAATTGTCGTAAATTAAGCATAATTATATATTTGGGTGCCCAAATTCATTAGCCTCATGCCCTCTAATCAGAACAACATTCCTGAATTGATTTATATACGAATATGAGTGACACCTACAGATCGGCCAGTAGAATGTCAAGCGGGACCAGTTAGTCCGCGGCCCTGACATTACCATCACTGCCAGCATCGGTTCCGCGAGCTAATACAAAGAGTATTTTTGGACCAATGAAATGGCCTCTGAAAGGTTCATCTATTAGTTAAGCTAGGCTATCTTCTAATACATCGACACGATGTTGTGGTCGGTTGGTATATAACCAGTTTTGCAGATCATCATGTATTGTTCCGCATTTTTAGCGAGCTTTAATCTTCCAGAAGGAGGAACCCCGGCTACTGATATTATTATGGAGACATAAGTCCCACAACCAGAAGCACAGTAGCATTATAATAAAAAATGGAATCGGACAATTCGAAAGGGGACACTACGTCTGCATTTAAAAGATAGTGTCACGGATTGTCCCCAGTATATAAAGTATACGCGATACCCTAGACTTTCATCAATCAAGACACAGATGGCGGTATCTGCATTAAATCCTAGAAAAAATACTTCCTTCTTTATGATATTTGTGTTTTGATAACTGCGTAGGCTGGACTACATTCTTTTCTTTAAAGATCGATCTATTTTAAGGTAATTGTACTAGTTATATTATATCATCATTTCATACTTGGAACTTTATGTCCGCTTCGACTGAGCGCATATTTCACAAAACATATGGGCGAATTTAAATCATATCGTATCGCATTGACATCATAATGGAGATCTTCCTTACAAGTTACAAGTACAGGTTTATGTGAGTGGAATACGTTTAAAATTCATGGCAAATATATTTATATAAATTAAATAAACTTCAGAAAGTTATGTGACTTGAGTAAAAGGGAAGAGTTGATGCTTCAAACAGATTTAGGGTGAGCTATGTTTATGAGTCGCGGGCAACCGATGGATGTAAGTGGTGGAATGTCGTTCGATGTGGTGGTCTAAGGGGGAGGCCTTCGTTCAGCAGATGACGTCTTTTGGCTGATGATGATGATGATGATGTTTATGGATAAAGGTAATCTTGGAATTTAGCAATTTTTAGACACCAAATTTTGTCTTTCGAGAGTTTAAAACAAGGCTCAAATTGGGTGCAACAGATGAAAACGAATAAATAAATCGCGCCAGACTTGTTACATGATTATTCATAATACTTAATATTTTATTATATGGAGATTAGAAGTTTATTGGATGTTATAAATATAATTTTGGTAATCAATATTATTGCTTATTTTATTGTTATATTTATGATTCAAATCTGTTATGATAATTTGAGCTATTAAGCTAGGTTTCTAAAATATGACAAATACCGGGTTTTGACGAAGTTCATATAAGCACATCATAGACATTAAAAAAAAAATATAGAACAACACAGAACATGCTTTAAAATCTGATCTTCCCAAGGTTTACTTATAGAACCAAATAGAGAGAGAAAGAGAGTTCAAAAAAATTCCTCGGTATGTAGGTATCCTACCACATTTTAGATTAAATTTCATAAAATAGGTTTTTGGATGTTGGATTTGCATATGTTTGTCTGTATTTTCTTTAGGCGTTACCCCACATTTGGATTTCTCGTGTATCGTGGGGTCAGTTTACAACCATACATGTCACATGCACACACAACCAGACCCGAAACAACCATCTGTAGATCATACAAATATTTGTTTCGTGTGGTGATCGAACCCGCAATTCGTAGTGCAGAAAGCTTATCGCTTAGGCACTGTGCCAACCTTGTCGTCAAATATGTAGATTAACTCTTACAAAAGGCTGGGACTCCCCTTGTAAAGTATCAAACCCCTTAACATCCTGCCTGCGGACAACCAAGGGAAAGTGTGGTGGGTTAAGTACCGAACATGCAATATTATACCCTTAACTAACTTTGAATCGATCTGCACTTAAAAATAAGTACTTATGTTGACAACCACGTCCAATAACGTCACGAGTTTATCAGTTGGTAGTCGCATCTCACTTTAGCTCGTACCTACTTTTCTTACTTTTTGATTGGACAATAATTTCGAAAGTTTAATTGGCTACCGAAAGTTTGACCTATCTTGAAAGGTTTTTCGTGTCCGCCGATGTTGTTTGACTTGTGAGTTGTGACCAGCGCTGCAGCGGTGTTTAGTCAGGTCGACTTTTGATAAGGTTAATGTCTTTTTAACCGACTTCAAAAAAAGAGGAGGTTCTCAATTCGACTGTATTTTTTTTTGATGTCATAGTACTCCTCAACGGTAAAGAGTTAGGGAATGAAACTTCCGAGCTTGGGATCACTCGATATATTTTTATGAGTCCCGTATATAACATATGAATATTACTTTTATGTTTTACTTGGCACCGACTTCAATATTCTTCAACTACTATATTGTATAATATAACATTTATTTTTGCTTTTTAGTTAGTTTTGTTTTTGAGTTTTTTGTTATTTGTAAGTAATTCATTAAGTATATTTTATTGATATTTTAAGAAAATATCGTACGCTATTATCCACCTCTTGTGTGAGGGGACAACATCAAAACAAAGATTAAACACTCAATGTCTCGTGTCTCGTCTTTCAGAGACAATTTGAAGCGGTCACTTTAATATCTCTCCGGTGGAGACATATTATTATTTAATATGGAAAAGCACAAATTGAGTAACGAATGTCTGTGACAAATTACTTTTTAACACATTTTGGCGCTAAAGACTTATAACATGAATTTTATTTGTAGGTAAAACAGTGTCTCATTTCGTCCAACTGCAATGTTATTAATGTCAAACATGTGCAATAAAATCAATATGTCATTATATAATAGGTTTAGATAATAATATAATATATTATATAACTTGATTCATAAATAACTTATTATAGCGACACAATGTATTCAAATTTTAATGTAGGTATGTGTAGCGACTATCGTCACAACATAGCAAAAAGTAAAGCGCCATCTATCGGAGTGAAGCGACAACAAAATACCCTGAATCGCACTATAAGAGTTTACAACGATTCTAACACATATACGAATGTCCGACATCAACCGTCGGGCTTCGGCCCGCCAGGCTAACCACCTTGCCTGGTCGAAGGATCCTCCCTTTTCAATGGAGGAACACTATACCTCGTTCCTCCACATATGTATCTTTTACGACTGCTAATAAGTCCCTTTCACATTCCTTGAAACAAAAACCAACAAAAAGAATACATTTAGAATATTATTATATCGCCAATGAACTAACAATTACTTTATCTATAAAAACGGTATTGTTTTTGTACGTATATAGCACCTAGCTCACTGCTGAGTATCTAAGGTAAAAGGCCTAGTGGAGTAAAAATGTATGAAATTTTGTGTGGAAGTGCACATAGTTAAAATAATATGGAAATGGTAATATATGCCATTTAGTGCATACTCAAGACTGAGTAGAGAGATTCTCACAGTTACTATTAGTGTCTTTTGTAAAAATATTCAAAAATAGGTGTATCAGTTCACAAAAGACATTATCAATTCCATAGTAAGACAGGGGCGCCATCTCCTATCAGTCAGGAAACGTTGGAGGAATTGTATCATCTTCAGCTTACAGTTTTGTGTCAGCCATCTTGATGTGATGATAAAAATATGGTGGTAGTACTTAAAGGAGATATAGGATAAGCCAAGACTAGCCGCAGCAAACTTTTAGGATTGACACCAATAAATTACTATTAAAGTCAACCAAATCTAAAAAAACTGAACGTCCTTGCTCCACTAAAGCTCAAACAAAATCAATTGTCTCAATCAATAAACATACTTGACAAAAGCGACGTGTCTCTTTGTACAAACAATTGACGAATTATCCGTCAGTGTATGTAAATCACACACCTTCACTGGCAAGGTAACTGAGGACTCGTGACTTGTTCACTTGTCATGATTCACCTGAAAGTATTGCTTGAGGCCTCTAGAGCTGGCGGATGCTCGATGTTTAAAGAGCTCTAAATCACCGATTAAAGGGTTTTCTTCGGGTAAGGATATTTTCGCTTTTATTATTCCTACCTATCAAGAAAGTAGTCATCATTTAGATGAGCATGGCGTAGGCCGAGACTGACAGAATAAGTCGGTCATCTCATACAATTACGTTACTCAAACGGTGGTCAAACAAAGGCTGGTGAAATTTAGAGATCACTGCTGAGTGTCGTACGGTGGTAGGTACGGACTTTATTTTATTAATAATCTTTATTCAATTTATAAACCATAATCAATACGATAAAGGCTGATTTATTTTGGATTCTCATCCGATTAAATTGTATCAATTAGAATGAGAATTCTCCATAAAGTTTTTTATCAAATAATTTGAATTCTGATTTACAAGCTCTTTGTTTTTTAATGCAATTTAAGATGTTCAAATGTTTGACTGTGCGGTCCGGCTATTGACCTCGGCAAGTTATTTTCCCATTTTCTGTGTATTTTATAGACCATTTGTCACGCATTATGTACGTAAGCAGATAACTTATGTAAATTCACATTTGACAGTCGATGTTTTGAGTGAAACTCATTGGTTTGAATGTGATTTAGTGCTTACCTTTGCGAAGCGAAAAAGTCTCATGCATTATTTTATTAGATATCTAAGTATTTGTTAATTATTATGTATTTTACATAATTTAATGTATTATCGATTTTCAGTTAGACTACATTTGCCTACTGCAAACAAAATAAATAGGCTCGTAAATGAAGATAAGTAATTATGGTGTATTATTATCGATATCGGTCATCACTAGATACTACAGTTACAAAGCTTTTAAAATCCAAGACTTCGCAAAATGATTGACTCATCTCCAATGTAGGAAAAAGTGGAAAGAAATAATGCTCTGGGGACAAACCGTATTTCCACACAGTCCACTAGTATACTATAGGGGTCCAAATTGTACCTAAAGTTAAAATACCGTTCCTTTATAGGGAGGATTTAAGAGGCGACAGAAATACAGCCCAAATACTCGGTCATCAAACCAGATAAAAGGCTTTTAAAAAGGAAGCTGTTCACAGTAGTATCAAAGACAATAAACCTGTAATGTACCTACATGCGAACTTCCATTCCTCCGTTATCGTAACAATTGATCGCATTTAACGAAAATGGCAGCACCTAAAAACGGTTTTGTATCGGCAAAAGTATTATAAAGTTAAACATTAGAGGTAGTTTAAAAATCGTAACTTAGTGAATTCGCAAAAATAAGTGTTTAGCTTGCAAATACTTGATCGGATAACTTTTTTATGGCATATCTTATTTTTCTTTCAATTCTTTAAAAAATATACTGTCACCGTTTTATTATGTCAAAATAGCCGGTCTAAAAATATCTGTAAGAATCATAAGAATAATAATATTTCATCTCTTTTTTCTTTTTACTGTTTTGAAGGTGCATTACAAAGTGTTTGCGATTCATGAATCCGCAGCCGGTTACAAGTAAACAATAGATTTTATATTGCAAGATCTAAAAATCTGGCTTGTGAAAAGAATTTAGAGGAAGTAAATTGTTTTACGTGTAATATGTGTCATTTAAAACATTCTATGGAAAATTTGAAAACAGATAATTTTGTTTAGTGTCGATTTTTATATCACGTCCAAGAGACACTTGAATTCATCGAGTAGTATGGTGTTGGTAGTCGAAGCAGTGTGTGCAGTCCACGTGCGGTCCAATTTTGGTTAATAGCGTGCTAATAGCTATTTAATCGTTATTTAAATGCTAATATATAAATTGTTTGTTTTTTATTTGAATATCGTCATAAAAACAAAGCGATTATCCTCTGTGGTACCTAATCTTACAAATCAATTCCAGATTATGTGACATGAATGTGACTGCGTGAGATCGTGCTAGAGATCGTAGATTATGATCAAAGATTCTATAACTAGTTTAAATTGTCATTAATATTTATGCAATCGTTCCAATGGGATCAATGTCTTCGCATCCATTTAAAACACTGACAAATTAATTTTTGTCATAATATACAAAACAGAGTTTTATCTGAATCATCTTTTGTTTTTTAAGTAAAAATAAAATAGAGCAATAAAATATTGAATAAGCTATTGACATTTTAAAATCCTCTCGTATATTAGGAACTTGTAATGGTACGAGTTTTTCTGATCATAATATTTTATAAGAGAAATTTTTAAATATTAGAATAAATCGAGGTTTATTTTTAATTATTTTTGTGTAGTTTAGCAGTGTGGACAGTACCTTCCATCCTACTAATTAACTGTCTAGACTCTAGAATCTACGTTATTACATTGTTTTCTTAAAATCTTTCTCTATTCTTTCTAAAATCTCTCTTTATTCTTAAAATCTCCAAAATCTTCGTTGAACTTGAAGAATCTTGATATTCACAATAATAATAATGCGGTATGTGTTCTTTTACTGATATTTTAATTGCGACAAAAACTGGACCTGCCCTGCCATACAAGGAAGAAATAATTGTAACGCGTTTTGGAGGCGCGGTGATCGGAATCTGTGAATACCCATAAATAAAAGACAAACCAATTATTGAACCAGTTTGGATTATTTTACTTCTGTGTTGGTAATCTGCTCCAGTTTTCTTGATAGACTGAAGAATTTGCCGAGAGGCTCAATATTGAATAATAATATATGTACAATATTTAAGATTTTTTTAAATTGTTTTTCTTTGACATCAAATTTATCAAGGAAGTAACTTCTATTGCAATGCGTACCTATCCTAAGCGGATTAATTAACGCCGGATATTTTTAAAACATTATACATATATGTGACGTTAAACTTTATTTATAAAATAAACTGAACAAAACTGGCTTCACAGAGCATTTTTGGCTTGACGAATTTGGAGCATCATGCTGTGTCAAATAACATTTAACATTTCCAGCTATCTAAACACAAATAATTATTATGTGCCTAAATTTCTTATCTTGAAATTATTATTTGGGTGTTCCTGTGCAAAAAATGTCGCATATATATGTAAATACGCTCTAAGATATATTCGCGCTATAATGCGTGGCATTAACATTTAAAGTTATTCAAGAAACAAGCTTTTCTAATATGATATCAGAACTTATTTATAGATTCGAAATGTGCATAAATGTTTCGTTCAATAATCTCACCCATTCAATAATTATTCCTTGCTTTCTTTTAAAAGTACTTTCGTCTTATTTAAATCACAATTTACTTTTACTCTTTTCAAAAATATGTTATTGTGAGATTTGAAGATCATTAAATTTGTTCTAAGAAGTGTCTCAGTAAACTTGGAGTGCTCAAAATAATTCTTAATTCTCATTAAATTACAACGTAATTACATTACCAACGTATTTATTTTCAATTAAGTACATGAGAAATTAAAAGATACGCTGGTAAGGAATTCACATAGGTGTTTTTACACCTACGCAAAAATAAAGCAAATAAAATTTGATCAGTTTTCAGAGGAGACCAAAAACTAATTAATTATCTTTTATGAAACATTTCGTAAATGTATAATATATACCTACATAAATACAATACAATATCAACATTAGTAACACTTTATTGCACACCATTTACGATTTTTTCTTATAAAAGATAATAAGTTTTATAAATGTTTCCTCTAAAACAATATCAAATGTTACTTGCGCGGTATTGTTAGCTGAGCGATAATATGCTGTGTTTGCTTCACAATAATCGTAATAATAATATGTCACCAGTTAAAAAAAAGGCTCATTAAAAGTAACGGGTCAGTCATACTAACGGTATCATACCTTCGGTAACAGTTGTAGAGCGGCTGCAACCATGCATGTTAATTATCTCATTGTCTTACTTTGATTGTATTATATGCATCGTCAACTGCCTCTTCTAACATCGAAAGCCTGACAAATGTAGGTCTAATTCTAGAGAATTAAAATACATTTAAATATACTGTTCATAAAGCCAGATCTTCACTTAATTCGAAGGATAGATACTTATCAAATATACCTACATCGATTAATTCATTTTATGAACCAGTAAATCAAATACTCCTACGCATCGTTGTTGGGGTCGATTTCTAATTAATAGTCAAAATTCTGTCATCGTGTTGTAGATATTTTGCTTATAAGCCGTAAATCTGTAGATATGTAAGACCCAGCGATCAGCATTTCTTTTGAAGAATATCGAATACAAGTTTTGGGTGAATCGATCCTTGACATATCAGGGTTAATATATAGGATAGGTGCAGGATTATGTTTAACATAAATATAATTGATGTAAAGTGTGTATGTGACTTGTCTATTTCATTGTCCGTCTATAGCTTATCGATACACGAGCCGGGCAAGCCCCCATCCAATGTGCGGTGAATGCCAAGGGCGGATGCGATGACTGCCCACGACGCGTCAACATAAACACTGTAATTATTGACATACTGCACATTGTTTGAACCACAGAATGTAAAGAGTAGGTAATTTCTAATCTTTCAAATTAAAGACGAACCGCAGTTGACTGTAAGAAATTCCTGTTTTATGGCCACTTCACACGTAATCGCACCATGGGAAATTGACGATGTTGACGAACTGCCAATGACTTTTCCTAGAAGCTACGCTCTTAGAATTTTAAGCTTGGAAATTTGAAGTAGCCGCACAGATTCTGCATTGAAAATGCCTTGGTGTGAATAAGGAAGGGTTCTACACCTATTAGTGGATGATTGACACGTAGGAATGTAGTTACAATGAAATTAAAAAAGTTCTGTGGGGAATTCAGCGATATAACTGGATACTGTCTGATCTTATCGTTTACATGAATTCTTGAAGCGCCGAGCATTTTCTATTAATTGTCACTGGTTAACTTACAAATTACAGTAAATGTCAGCAGAGATCTTTCATGGCTAGTTGTGCGTCGTATACAGAAGTATGATATACTCTATGATGTTCAATTAGAATCCTTGCTTCAGCGATATTCAACTACACCTACAACTATTCTGTCTCTAGTTATGAACCTTACCTAAAAAGTAGGTTTAGCAGGTCGTAACCAATTCGGTATTGGTAACGCTTTCACTTGTCAGATCAAATTGAATCATCCTGTATTTCTAGTACGAGTTTTTCTCAATTTCAGACGTAGATAATGTTAAGCCAAATAATGTACGAAAAAATTATGCGCGCGCATTTGAATGAACTATCGTAGGCGCGCGCACATTAATTTTATGCATTTATGGCTTAAGTTACCAACTAAGACTGAGATAAAGCTCTTGCTAGACTCTTTGATTGATTCCAGATTGTTAATATAAACTTTACATTAAGGCCTGACATATTTTGTATCCACTTAAAAGAGCTTTTGAACTTACTTTCGTACAGGAACCAATCTGAAAAGTACAAATAACCCGGAACCGATTTAAGCGTAAGTTGTTTTGCTGCCCTTATTAAACCACCTGCCACTTCGCATTGCATGTATATTAATTTAACTGATTCTGCTGTCGGTGTCCACTGTATTCTACTCCTTATCGCCTATTTAATGAGCGTTATTGATTCATCGAACGACAAATGTCGAAGCTGTCCCGCAAAAAGCGCAACGCTGTCAGTTCCGACATGTTGCGTACCTATGTTGTAACGAACGACCTTGACATTTAAACGCGTTTAGTAGTTGAATTGTGCCGTGTACGCTGGCTCTAATACTGTCTTATTTCATCGATTTATCGACGATCGATTTGTGATGCCATTAATTTGTTAGATAATTGTAGCACTGTGTTTCCATTTTGGATAAGGGAAAACCCGCTTAATGTAAACTTAATTACCGAGGTCAAAAACACGGATGACCTGACTTCTGACTCCTGCCTTATTTTTATTCTTTGTAGTTCGTTCACACGCCATCCCTTTTAAATCGCAACAACACTGCATAAATTGGTTGTTATTTTTTTTGCTCCAATAAATGCAACAAGATGCTCGAGTATCGACAGGCATGGTTTACGACCGTCCATCGTGCTCATTTAGCCCTCCGTTAATATTTATCGTGTTACCTCCCGGCTCCCATAACAACTCACGACCTAGGCTTAAGGGCATCGTTCGAATACTAATTTGTATGCTCTTCTGCTTTTTTGGACGTTGGTATCTGTTTAATTTAATATTGGAGGGATTTATTGGTCGTAAAGTTCCATGTTTCGGGTTCTGGGCACTCCAGACGTTCTTATTTGATCTGTTTTGACAAATACCTATGTAGAAGTAATTGTGTTCTGGATAAAACGGAGGAACCGTCTACAATTCATCTGTAATGTAAGATTGCGAATGCCCATGAACATCCTTGATCGCTTACCGTCAAGGGATATTGTACGCAAGCCCATTTGCATTTCTCTATAAAAAATCTCTTAAGACGCCCGTGAAGTTGAGCGTCAAATCAGCAAGGCATTTTTACCAAATATCATATTACTAGACAAAGGATATCTACGGATTAAAAAAATATGGTGTCGTTAATGTACATATATTTCTAGAAAGAGTTGTACTTTAATGGTGATAATAACTTGACATTACTTGTATTAAATAGGTTCCGACCAGACACGCAAACTGAGTGTTCAGACACAGACAGTGGTACATTAATGTCACCATTGACGTATGTGAATTGGCTTCTCAATACCTATATGTACTTTCAAGTTGTCAGTATTCAATAATATGGTCATAATGTTGATGAAGCACTCCTGCGCCCATAATATTTTACGGCGACTATAAAACGGAACAGTTATTATTTTACGTAAGTTATGTTGGTATCAATCAAAATTTATGCTATTTTGTGTTCAGGAGCTGTGATTAAATTATAATTTAACGTCACTCATGTTTATATACGGGGTTCAAATCGATGTGAAGCGGCAATGACCCAACGGCTACGGTGTTTACTGGAATACCAAGAGGGCAAGAGTTCAAAGTTTACACGCACGATGGATGATTTATAAAGCTTTTATTTTTATGAGTCGACTTAAGCCAGGTTCTTGGAACTGGAATATCAGTAATGTTTTATTTTATTTTGTAACATTTAATAATATTTTTTTAAACGCAATATGTAGGTATAGTTTATATTTTTTTACTCTAAGTAATGTAAAATTATTATTTTTAACCGTTAGAAATCCATAAAGTTCCGTGCTGTTTTCTTTTCCATAAGACCAAACCGCTTTTGGAATCGTGCACCTAAAATGTATTGTTGTTGAAGTAAAACCTGACTTGGATCTATGGAAAGCTTCCCCGAGTTGCGAAACCCAAGTCGGTTCATCACTTAAGCTTGCTGCAAGACTAATAACAATTACTTTGTTTATTTACTACATAATATACATCATAAAATACAACGACTCAGAAAACTTCTAAGGAATGTTTCATCTCCTTTCGTATGTAGGTCAATGTGTATTTTTAAGGCATTTATCGTCATTATCGAGTAATTACACTGTTTCGTTTTTACTTGTAAATGTGTAATTAAAAATAATAAGTTTATTATCGCCTGTCAATTGTTAGTTGCCACTGACATACTGTTATAGCCAGACGATGCATGTGACGTCCATCTGAAAGCATTTAAAGTGTAGTCATTGCTTATTAAGAAGTCGTTAAAGTAATCAATCATATTGTTGTTTACATCGAGATGACGATTATCAGTTGATATTTAATGATGGCCATATGCTACATAGTCAATTAGCTATCTTTGCTTTATTATACGGGGCTAATTTTGAAAATCGATTCTCATTTCAAGAATGTGACGAAATATACCTTTTTTTAAATAACTGATAATGTCTACAGGGACAAAATTAAATAGTAAGTGCTACCATAGAGTCGGATTGTCGGTGTGTAAAAATGCTCAAAACGGCTCCGTATCTTGATCTTCCTGTCCCCATATAAGTGTATCCCTTTAATTCTCGCTTATATATTTATTTCGTAAGAGGGTACGGAGTACCATGTTTATTATCGACTGGAACTGTAAGATTTTTTTTACTCCATCAGGGTTCGGATGTGTTGCAGAAAATTAATACCTGTGAAAGAGCGACAAGTAACTTTAGTTGTTACAATACATCAAGATAAACGGATTACAATTACTTTTGGTTTGTAAGAGATAATTAACAAAATGGATGGTTATATCGTGATCCTCATTATTTTGGCGTAAGTCTCACCTGTGGATAAGGTCAAATTGGCCAGATAAGTACCTATATTGAAAAGATCAGACACTGTTGCGTGGAGGTAAAAACAATCATAAATTTTCCTTATAAATGAGTATCCACACTTCTGTTTAAACGTGGATAGGGCACGAAACAGCATGACACATGATAGCGACGAAGAGGCCATGATGCCGATAGTCCGTTATGCTTTACACTGTTCAATTTTCATGACGTTTGATTACTTTTTGTTTACATTAAATCCTTGCCCGTCATTCACGGGTAGACTGGTCTTGAATAAAAACACTAAACAAACTATAAAGCCCGAACTTTGCAGAGAATGCAGCAATGGTCTTTCTAACAATAAGAGAGTTCTTAGATGGGAAGAGACTGTAACCGGGAACGCTATAATATAGCTGTATTATGTATTCCCGGGTTGTCCCCGGTGTCCCCTACCAGATACACTATTAGTACCTATATAGGTATTGACTAAAACTAGCTAACTAGAATCCATAGCCTACGTGTAGTAGATGGACAAGTAACAGAAGAAACTGCGTCTGCCTTCCATCTTTAAATTGAAGTTTTGTGGTCACTGCAAAAATAAGATCGATCCTAAATATATGAGCAGCTTCATTCATCGATATTTATTGGTCAAATTATTACACTTTAGGTGGAAGGACAGCTGTAATTATGCTCAAGTTTAAACCGATTTTGGTACTTTTATGCGTTAATAAAGAGCTTTAAGGAAGAAGGAAGGTATACAGATGGAGGTATGTTTTAATTGAATCTTCAATAATAATGGTATTATAATTACCGTGTGTATGACCAATTAAATGTGAATTTCATGATTGTGGAATATGGTGCCAAAGTCATTGCTTTAATACACCAAAACCCTCCTAATCATCCAAGTATAATCTCAGTGTATGGCATCTGTCACTCTCATAATATTATTCCCAAGCTGGTCGGTCCCCTGTCCGTGAATGACATAACTGAATTTCACGGCTGACAGATTATAGTGAACATACTGTATAATTTAGTACAGCAACAAATTTTAATACTTAAAAAAAAAACGATATATTAAGAACATTTTTTCAATTACTCGCCAAGAAGTCTTTCGCCAACAATTTCACAATACTTATTTATAGGCTGAAGGTACTTACTCTCTTAAAATATGACATATAATTTAAATAATGTTTCATACATTATCATTGTCAATGTGACATACACAGTTAACCGTGATTATCTTAATTTCCCGACGGTTGAACATCCAATTACCTTTTATACCAAACGATAATAAGGAACAGTTATGCACATCGTCAAATTTAATTTAGAAGAATTTTGAAATCGCTCACTTGATATTACAATTTAATTTTAAATAGATGACTATATTATAAATGTCGAGACAATGATAATACCGGAAAATTAAAGGTTTTCGAACTAAACGTATGCAACAAAGAAAAGTGAAAATCGTTAAAATATTATCTTACTGCAAAGCTCCAAAATTATTTAATCACTAGCGACCCCGGAAGCACGCGTAGGTTTGCACAAATGTACACAAATGTGATATTTATAAACAGAAATTAACATTAATAAACGAGATAAATCGATTTGAGTTAATAATAAAGTACTAATAATGTTACTGCTTGCCCTTTTAGCTGGCATTTACATGGTAATATATTTTATAACTTTAATTTTTCTGTTCACTTCTTTGTTTTTTTATATTTTCCTCTGTTTGCCCTTTTTCTTTGCTTTGAGAATTCCAAGTGGTATCTAAAAGGTGAGTGTCGATCCACACTATTCTAGATGCTATTGATTTCTTGTCTAGATGTTTTCTGGTCTATAAAATTTTATGACCTTTGAATTGAATCGATATCAATACGATGTATCGTATCGTGTTCATGACTGTTTCCTTGTTTCTCCTTAGAACGATAGATTTTAGAGAAAATATGACATCAGGTATAGGTATATTGGCATTTTTCAACTCAGTTTTTTGCTAGTTGAAACCACATGTGAATGTGAACTTAGTAAATATTATTTATTTTATGGATCCAGTAGATCTACCTACTTATTCTAATTAAAACGAAATGTGATAAAAATAATTGTGGCTCATTTAAAATATGTGGCTTTCTTATTTAAATAATTTACCCATTATTTCTTTTTAACTAAAAACTTGTTATCATCCCAGTAAGTCACTCCCATATAATAACATCCTACATCGTTGATGGAATCAATTACAAGACTAAATATGTATTAATTAACGGACATTTTAAAGCAGTAAGGAAATATTTGAACTGATAAATCATTTTCTATTAAAAACTAAATATTAATATTATAGTATTAACGATAATTAATGTGTAGATGTATGATAATCGCCACCACGCTGACATAATGAGTAAATCGCGCATAATTGCGAACGCGCATCTAAGACATCTGTCAAGGCCGCGAGGATCTTGACCTACACGCCTACAAACAATGCTGGCCTGTCAACGCCCCTATGGTGGTGTGAGTTATTTACTTAAGCGAGTTTGGCTTTATTAGATCCTTTATCGGTAAGAACGTAAAAAGGTATTTGTGTTGTGAGGTAACGATTGATAAGATATGATTAATAAAGAAAAAAACAAAGGATCGGTACGTGTTACAGCAAAAAGGGCAGAGGTGCTTCCTTCCACTGGAGTATACCCTGTTAGTCTAAAAGAAAACTGTTGTAAAAGAAAAACGAAAATTGTAATATTGCATTATTCGCAATTTCAGGAACTTAGAATTTCCATTGCCCAATTACCTTTATGTTAAATGTTTTGTATTTAGTTTTTATTTATTAAGCAGAGACCGGTTGTTCTCGGGGCTCCCGCTATGACGGAAAGAATTTCATACAAACAAAACAAACATTTAATTACAATATTAAACACCATTATAATGTTCTCGTATATAACTAGATTCCCGCAAACTCCTCTGAATTGTACCAAATATTTATCCGCGCATCTCCCTGACACTGCCAAATGAAACTCAACTCTATTTTTGGGCGAATTGAAGCTAAAATGGCGCTATCTAAAACGATATTAGTCGTTGAGGTCACAATTCAATTATCCATTCTATGCAAATGATTCGCGGTAAGTAACCCCGGAGTTCAACTTGAAAAACCGAATGAGTAACGATGGATGACTTGGTTTGACTGCGGTCAAAACAAATACACAACCTATACCTATGTATTAAGGGACGAGTCATGTACAATGAAAACTCATTTAGAACTGGAAACGGTTCACGGTATCAGAGTTTCAAAATCGATTCACACTTTTCATCATCATCATCATCAGCCAGAAGACGTCCACTGCTGAACGAAGGCCTCCCTCAATTCAACGGTTTGCCATAATCGCCACGCTTGGCAGGCGGCTTGGGAATCGCAGTGGCTCACCGATTAGTGAGAGGACGCTGCTGCGCGTCCTCCGGTGTCTGGCCGCAGTTTTAAGACGTACCCGGGTCAATACATTCACACTTTTATAGGTTCTTTATTAAACCCTTCGAAATTATGATCAGTAGATATTTTTAAAAGTATTTTTCGCAGCAGGTAGGTACATTTTAATTTATAAACTTGTTTGCTGACATATTTTTAGCAAGCTTTGTAAATAAAGTTAAATTGCCGTCGAGCTTTGTTTGAACACATTATTTCAAATGCAAACTCATTAGCAAACGAGTTTGCTCTCTTTTTTGGACTAAATAAACAATTTATGAGAATACTCAGAAACCCATAGTAAAGTTTTAATTTCAACATTAGACTTACATGTTATACTGCGTGAACAAACTCAGGGGTCAAAGTCTATTTTAAAGTCCAGACAGATTGTTATGATGTAAGGATAAATGTGAGACAAATATAGGGTGGAATAGTCTTTTGAAGAAAGTGCCATAACTATTTGAGTTGACCTGTCGTATTAAAATACGAAGTTCAGCAGTTACTTTAAGACGTTCTCTACTTGTGTTTCAGAGGGATAGATTCAAATTTGTTCTCAAGTAGAGAACACTATTGGGTAATTTTTTACTTGTCCACATCTTTAAAATTACAATCACAATCATTACTTTAATAACTTTTATTTAATGATAGCTTGTCATTAAATATCTTGTTTGAACTTACATTTCAGAAGACACCATTTATAGTTATGATGAAAAACACAAATCAGCCATCGCTTCAACACCCCCAATTTTCTCTGGGCCCGTCATCACCTCATTGGCCACCTAGGCCTCTAGTGCCCACGAGGGGGCGTTATCGCCCACTTTGAGAAATACTAATCTATGGTATCACTATAATAAAGTAGGTGAAACAAATTTATGTCACTAATAATAATAGGCAGAAATTAAAACGCGTACCGTGAGGTTTATCTAAATTCTGTGTTTATGCAAAATAGAATCGCGGTTGATACAATGTTTGCTCATAAAAGTGTCGACCACGAAATATTGTTATTAAGAAATGAGACTAAAATTTAATCACTGTCTCCTCGGCCCCACCTGCTAAATTAAGTACATTTTTCCACCATAAATCAGACTAATGACATTTCAATTCATATTTTATAATTCTTTTATTAACTTTGTGTGATGATTAATTCAAGAATTGTGCCGTTGTGTGGCCAAAAAAATAAATTACCTTTTATCTGAGCTCGTTCAACCGACACTAATGTTGGCAAAAAGCGATAAAAAAACACATTTTATTATTAAAAGAAACACCATGGACCAAACAGGACATCGCTATCAAGTTTCTCCTGTACCGTTGTTCTTTATAAGAGGATATATGAATAACTCTATCGGTTTTACGACTTGACAAAGTTAGTCGCATTCTCAAAGCTGCAAATAAAACGGCAATTTTAAAAATAACTCGGAATCTGCAGGTGGCTTTAACTGGTTACCAGCGTGTGACTTCCTGAATATTTTTTCTAAAAGCTCATAAAAATAAATGTCTTAAGAGATAAGGTCTGTAAGGTGGAACGGAAATGCAATATCGCTGTGGTGATAATGTGCATCAATATTTATCAGGCACAAAAGAAGTTCATATAGGTCGTAGTTTCAGGATCAAAAGTCAATCCAAAGTACCGATTACTGTAGACTCTAACACTTGCTTATATTTAACGGTAAAGTTTTTAAAACTTTAGTGAGGAGCAATAGGTATGATAGCGGCCCGTAATACAACAAATACGTCACACCAATGATTCAATATATGAATTTATAATAAGTATAAGTATGTTGACTCTGTCAATGTAATCACGCCCAGGGGCGTCTCCAGCCCACCTAGCGCCCGGGTGCAAAAAATACCCCGGCGCCCTCTAGTAGGCGCGTGATCAAATGTCATCGAAATTCGGGTGCAAATGGTGCAATTAACCTGCGAGCGGCGCTCGGCACCCCCTGAGACCCTGCGCCCGTGTGCACTGCACACCCTGCACCATAGGTAAAGCCGGCACTGATCACGCCTTACAATAATATTCACAAACTTTTGTTTTCTTCTTTTCAGATGGAATTAAGAAAGCACAGATCGGGTGGGACGTCTTTCCTTACATTTTGGATATTCTTACTGCAGGTGGGTTGATAAACACTAAGAAATTCTCTTTTTAGATTGTTTTTAGTGAAACCTAACTTAGTACTTACCTCATTTTTACGCTTACCTAAGTTTACGTCGCTGAATATGTCGTTGAAATTCTTGATTGATCCCTAGACCAACTAACTATTCTGTGATTCTAACTTACCTAACTTCACAAAAATATTATTCTGTCAAGCGAGGATTAAGACTTTTTGTAGCCTATATAAGTCAATACCATGACTATAGGTATATGAAACAGCTTCTCTTTGGAATAGTAAATAGCGCAGAACGACCGATATGTTAATTGAATACGGTTGCGATGGCCTTTTGTTTTTTGCGGCATCGTTTCGTTAAATATTGATATCAGATTATGTTCTTATGTATATTTTTTATTTGTTAAGATTTTCTAAGTATCACATTACAATATAGCATGTATTTTTATATTAGTACTTGTGTAGGTTTTACTTATACATCGACTGTACAACACGAGGTCCTGAGAGAAGAAAAGTGATATCTTTAATTAGTTTTTCTAAAAGAAAATTCTCAGCAAGTTTCGGGATAAATAAGCCTCGTCGATAATACTGCGAGACCTATGTGTACCTATGTTCATTTATTTCTTCATTTCCAGATGTTAGGCAGTGCTCGTCGCGGTGCCGAGGGTCATGGCCGGTTGATGGACCCGCCAGCACGTAACTCTATGTGGAGGTTTGGCTTCCCCAACCCCGTCAACTATAACGATAATGAACTCTTCTGTGGGGGATATGCAGGTAATAACTGGCCCAATGGCAAAGGCATCGGGCTGCTCGTAGCCTCGTATGGGCTCCACCACATGCATTTGTGATGTTGACCCTTATTTAGGAATGAGGGTAACTAATTTATATAGGTACTTGTGGTAGGCCACAAGTACCTATATAAATTAGTTTAGTTGGTGAGGTCAGCAGGATTCTAGTACATGGACATCGCTCATACCGTAGTGGAGAGATTAGTCAGTCAGCACTGATGTCACCAAGGCTATTAGTATGCGTAGCTCACATAGCTTTGCAGCCTAGATTTTTTTTAAATAAAAATCCTAAATCGTTTGGACAGTTTTCAGAATTACATTTCCTTAACTTTTTTTTTACCACGAACAGGTTTAAAATTAGTTTTTTGGGGCGACATTTTTTATAGTCAGCTATTTTGTTTTTATAAGAGGTAAATTTTGCTCTATCTATATGCTAATTGAGTATATAAACAATAAACAAATTGACTTCCGCATTAATAACATGATCATATCAAATTAATGATAAAAAATATTCTCAAATTTCGCTTCAACCTGTAAATGCCCGCGAGCTGTCAAAACCATTAAACCCATACGCGAGTCATTCGGTTAACTAGTAAAAAAAATGACAAGATCCTAACTAAAATAACATGTTTCTAAGCGCACGATGTTTTTATGGTGACTGTGGTATGCTTAGAGGATTTACAATGAATTCTTAATTACGTAGGTACAAGTTTACATGAATGAATAAAATCAATTATAATATCAATTAAACAAATAGAGGTGTCGAAATATTCCTGTCAACTATCAAAATCGTATAATTTTAAATTTCGAATGACATAATTAAGTAAGTTCTGTAAATCTACATCCGTGTTGAATCTATAAGAGATGAATCATTATTAAATACATAACGGCAATCATTTTTAAGTCTCTATTGATTTCGCTAATAATGCGAGTCAGTCAGTGTACTACGGAAAATTGAGTTCAATGAACTATCCATAATAAGTATCCTTCAAGGTTGAAGTCTATTTTATTTGTTATTTAAATAATGCCAGATGCTAGTCACGTCCAGGTGAATCGAATTCTGTATAGACAATTTATCTTAACGAGTTGTCCGTCTCCGTTGCATCAAATCCGTACTGCTTAATTTCTGGTCAGTACATACTTGCGTATTACATTGGTACGTATATTTATTATATTTATAGAACTTAGATGCCACAGGAATGGTATAGTGTAAGTATCTATACAGACGGCTTTCAACTTTAATCGTGATATTAATGCTGTCAATATCTACGAGGATAAACTTAGCTAAATCCCAAAACACTAGACAGTACTTCTTTTATGGCGTTCCAAAAACTGTATGTATATTGCGGTTTTTTGAAGATAATCCTAAATTCTAGTTCAATGGGAGCAAAACGAAGGCAAGTGCGGGGTATGCGGAGATGCCCATAACATGCCAGAGCCTCGGCCTCATGAAGCTGGTGGTATGTACGGCAAAGGTATCGTCACCAGGCATTACAGTGTCGGACAGGTCAGTGCTATCTAGATTTTTCATATCACTGTTGTTAAAATGAGAATTAGGTAAGACAGAAAGATATCGTATAGTTCTCCTATTAAGAGATGATTATTTGTGTTTGCAACATGTGCATTGTTTAGCAATGCACATGTTGCAAACACAAATAATCAGGCTTCTACCGACGCCAATCCAGCTTGAAGTACCTTCTAGAGGTTCGATTTATCCTTATCTGGATTTACTACATAATATCTATTCACTTTTAATCTTGCATCTGATAGAGCTCGGATAGAATATATCGAATAGCAAACGATTGGGGCATTGTTGATAAACTATCGGTCTTCCTAGTGTGTTGAACTGAACAGTCAGTCTGAAATATTTTAGCTATTATTAGGAAACTAACCATTATTTACAGGAAATTGAAGTGGAAGTGGAATTGACAGCGAACCATCTCGGCACCTTCGTAATGAAGCTGTGTCCGAACAATAATCCGAAGCAAGAAGCCACACAGGATTGTTTTGATAGGTTTGTAAAACTATAAGTACTTTATTTTATTTTCTCGAGCTAAGTTTTATTTAGATATAATTAATTTTTAGAGAAAGTAATATACTTGTACTACTGCTACTACTACTATGTATCATTCTAATTTTAAATCTTTATTTATGGTTGAAAATAATCCTGTTTGTCATGAGAAACAGGATTATTTTTAAACGACTATTCAATCAACTTCGAGCTGTACTATTGTGTGTGCGCAATACTACCTAAACCTCTGCCTAATCCTTAGGGGAATACAGGCTTGAGGTTAAAAAGGGCTCGTTCCTTAAAAAAAAATTGGTTTGCAGGTTTCCTTTGTACATATCCGAGACGAGGGACGACAGGTTCCTGATCCCGCTGGACACGGCTAAGAAAGAGATCTTCAGATATAGGGTGCGACTGCCTCCCTACATTACATGCACGCAGTGTGTACTGCAATGGACTTATTATACTGGTAACTTTTACTAAATGATAGAAGAATTAATAGAATAGAAACACTGGCAGCACACTACGATTTATAGTATTTCAGAAGTTCTTCTTCAGTGTCAGAATATTTGTTGCAGGAAACATGTGGGGAGTATGTCCTAACGGCACAGAAGCGGTCGGTTGCGGTCGCTCTGAAACATTCAGGAACTGCGCTGACGTCACCGTTATCACCAGCACTGGTGGTCTGCCGCCTGCCTTCGCTATTGACTTCAGGAGGGACTATCCGTTTCTCCTATACTACAGGGACCTTAACATGCCCAGGAACGTCTACCCTCTCGTCGTCAGGTGGGAAAGAATGCAATATTGGTCAACTTTTGTATTATCTATGTCTATATTGTGTTTACTTTTTGTCATTGCATCATTATCTGTTGTATCTTTATACGTATCTAGTTATTTATGTAAGTACAGTATATAATACCGTATGTATCTTGTGGCTTAATATTTCAGAAAAGAACTGAAGAATGTCCGAAAGGAATCGTACGTAATTAGGTAAAATATTAATATGTATGTGTAATGTATAAAATTATATGTTTATCGTCAATAACGTGCACTATAATATTGAACGTTTTCTTTCAGCAACGATATTGATACAGAATCAGTGGAGGACATTGTTCCACACATTATTAGGTATAATTTGTCATGTCCTTGTAATGATTAAAGGGTTTTGGCTGACGACGTGGTGGTGCCTTTGTGAATAAATTTTCCACCCTCCTGATGATGTTCTGTGTTGTTTCGTAGTTTAGTTTTTATTGTACAATATGTCGTAACTAACAAGCTGTCAATCCCCGAATCCTACTTCTCTGTAAGAATAAGACGTGTACAGCTGTATAAAGCATTAGTTGTGACTAACATGATCCTGTTGCGAGAATGTACAGAAAACCTTTGTATTATACCTACCTATTGTTTAGTTTAGTTTAGAGTAACCTACTTAGTCGCGCATGAATTCTAGGCTTTATAATAAACATGTAAGACAAAAAAGTTTTCTAACGATCTTCGCTGTAGGTTGACGATGATTATATTATAAATTCCAACTATGGATTTCTATTCACAAATTCGGCTTAATCTTGTTGATAAATATGAAAATGATTCGCGCTTCGATCGCAGTTTCCAGTTGTCTGTACCCCTAGTGTAAGTTTCTTTTGCCAAATTCGATTTACTACATCGAACGCGTTCGGCAATCCGATTGGTGGAGAGCACGAAACGGACCAATCGAAGCACCGAACGCGTTCGATGTAGTAAATCGAATTACTCAAAAGAAACACTAGGGCCTCTGGAGCAATTGTTTATTCTGTGGCTGGAATCAATTGAACTGTTTACAAACGACTTTTATTCTATTCAACCTTTGGCTATATTTAAAAATGCCAGCTATAGGACCAAATTTAGGCCAATTTTAATCGATTGACTGTATTTTTCAGAGATCAAGTGTGTATTCCAACATACGCTTACAAAGGTCTCCCGGGCATGCTGAGTTGGTGCCAGACCAACTGCCTCCGGTACCCACCTAACTGTCCTGAGGATTTGTGTACTTGCCCGTAAGTATCGCCTACATTTTAGATGCACACTTTTACGCTAGCAAGCATGTCCTTATAAAAAAACTTATAGACCGTTATAGGAATTGAAAATTTACTCAAGGATTAACATTGTGTATTTCTTGTTTCAGGCAAGTGTGCGAAGGTATAGGAGAGCTGGCGGGCCGCGAAGGAGCTGATGTATACTGCATGGACCAGTGCATTGTGTACCCGCCACATTGCCCCACCAATAGGTGCCGCTGTTACTGAGATTTCAAGAAATTGAGCTAATTTTGATAAAAAAATATATTCGTCACGCTTTTGAAGGAAGCATTGGTAATTTTTACAGAAATTAGATAAAGATAACCTACTCTAAATAGGTGAAATAGGAACAATTTCTTTATGAAGAAAAGCAATATTAAAATTTGGAATCTGTAATTTTATTACAATATAGCACGCCATATTTTCTTCTTTTCCTGGAAGTGCACACAGGTAGTATACATTTGTATGATATCAATTAAAAAAATAAGATGTGTATAGTATGTTTTTTAGTTAAATTCCTCACCTGTCAGAAAGATTTTGACAGCTGAGTAATTGACTACTGTAATTATGTCATGCTTATTGAGCCCGTACGCGTTGCATTTGAGGGTTAAATTGGTTGAAATAAATAAAATAAAAATTACTGAGAATCGAGAATCGATGGATGGAAACCACACAAAAATAAAACGCTGTCTATGAATATTTATGCTGCTTTCCGTATACAGAATAAACAAGGATAAATCCTCCAATTATTTTATATGTTGATAAAATATAATTAGACTGTATTTATAATCAAAATCGTCATTATAATAAATTATAATGTATATCACAAAAACATTTGGTAGGTATACCAAGGGTGATTATTGTATCGCAAACGCAGTAATATAATAAGTTTATCTTTATAATTATTTCTATGTAATATATTTGTAAAACTATACTGTACAGTTTTAGGATATTATAGTGTAACTTTTTTCAATTTAAGCAGAAATAAAGATATTGAAATTGTACCGGTTTTATATTATAATATTACAACATGTGCCAGAAATTGTAGATTGTAAGTTTTTAGAGATTTTTGTGTTTTCAAATATTTTTGTAAAATAAACTACTCGAATAGATTTTAAGCAGTTGATTTAATTAATTTCCTGTGCCACCCATCTTGTCCAATCCGTTTTTATCCCTATGAAGATTATATTTTTTAACTGTAAAGTAAGGAGTACTTTTATTTGTATTTTGACTTGCTGTGACAAGCCGCGAGTTCGATCTCCGCACTGAATAAATATTTGTATGGTGGTAATTTTACTGTTACTCTAACATGGAGTCTTAAATAGAGTACCTATGTGAGATTTGTGTGTGCAAACGCAACCAGATACTTAACTGCAGGACAGTATTAGGTTCCTTGTACAGGATAAAATAATTCCGAAACTTAGTAGATAATCTCACAAACTGTCATATTGTATGAACAATTAAAGATTGCATGGAAACCGACAACTCGAGCGCTAGGTTTTAATTCTATCGTTTCTTGAGCTCGAGTTACTATTGATAAGTAGTAACCAAGATCTTGGATTAACGATCTCTATATATATATAAAGTTACCTGCTGAGTTACTTGCAGAGACAACATTTCGACACACAATGAAAATTCAAGGTCGTCAGTCCACCTTTCAAAAGTTATTATTTATCCTTTCAGTCTTATAACAACATCCAACAATACAACAGCCGTTGTAAATATTTATTTGATGAAATAATGAATAAAATATTTTTTTTTTCTGGCTCTTCACGACTTGTGTTAGCCAATAACAAGAAAATATTTATTATAAATCTTCAAAGTTCCCGCTTTGTGTAGGCCTTCAGGGTTTTCCGTTTAGTTTCATAATAGTATTATTAATTTTTGGACCTAGGAACCCGATAAAGTAGGGTTTATCAATTCAAATTAAATTTGAAAATTAAGTAGCAAGAATTAAGAGGTATTATTTTACCAATTTAAGGTAAAAATATTTTTTGAATTGGCTCAATACCAGAAAATAAACTTAGCGATGAAACTAAACGCAATTGACATTGACATCGCTTGCTTATCAGTCGGTCGATTATTTTATTTACGCAGAGCAATTAAATTTATAAAGAAAACAGTGATTAGTTCAGATAAAACTATATACATACACAATGAGTGACTTATTGGACGAGGATTTGGAGTTTCGTGGCGGTACCTTGCAGCTGTCGACCGATCCCGTGGTCGTTGAGAGTTCCGAAATAAATCGTAATATTCCTGCGGAAAATCCTGCAAGAAGGAAAACCCCGACGAATGCTAACCCTTCTGTGTTATCTGGAGCTGATTCCTTAACGTCTTCCACATCTTCCTTTGCCGGTATGTCCTAAAAATATCTTATTGAACCACCGTCTGTGTTACTTTTGTTGCTGTGTGGGATCTTCGTCAGATCAGCCTTTGGAAGTTAACTGGTGGACAAAGGCCTCTCCCATACACTTCCATGTTTGTTAAGCATAAAGTTATTCTTCTTCTTAGCGAGTTGATGGCAATCTAGATAGTCCCAGCTCAGAAGTTAGCTACTAGGATTGTGCTTTCAGTGCCATCCATTAATTCTTCCGGCGTGCAGGTGTGGGGACACGCCGGGCACGATATTAAGTGTATCATCATTTGCTGGACCATATAATAAATTTATTTAATTTACATTGTTCAATCTATACTATTTTTATTGAAATTCCATTACTGGTGTACATCATCATAGCTCAAATTCAATTTATTCACTAATACACCAAAGTAACAGCCTGAAATAGTACTATATGATAAACCACAGATGCTAGGACAGAAGATCAATCAAACACCACAGCCGGTAACCCAACAGAAATACAAGCGGTGTTTCCCCGTTATGATGTGCCGTTTGATAAGGAGAACATCAAAGACTTCTTCACATTCCGCAAGGGAGTCGTAGACACTGCTATACAAGAATGTATCACTGCTCTATTGTTTCCGGAGGATGGAGAGTACTTGGGGTCCTGGCTTTTGACAGAGTGAGCAATTATTTTATTTATGTATGTTGTTTGGGAAATAAGATCATAACTATCAATTGTAATCAGTTCAATTTTGCCATTCATTAATCATGTTAAAAATGCCTTTATAGCATTATTACGATACTATGAGGATTTATCCACGCATTATATAAAAATCTACATTTAATTTGGTAAGTTCCCATACACTTATGTCTGTCTTAAATAATATCTGCTGGTAGAGTCAATGAAATTCTTGTTCAAGTTCCCCTAATAGCTGTAATGATAAAAAATATTTGTGACAATTTTCTAGGATTACTCTGTGGGACAATGAAAAGGAGAGGATTATAATACTGACATCAAGGCTAGTGATGACAATCAAGTATGACTTCATAGCCATGAAGCAGCTGGACTTCAAGAAGACATACCTGGATGACCTGGACACTATTGTTATTGGGGAGCTGGTGTATCCACCATCATCCTTAGTGCCGTAAGTCATTTGAACATTCTTTAGTTAAAAGTTTCTAGCAATGTATGTATTCATGAAAAATATTTTATTGAATAGTAAATTATGAATCACATATAATTGGGTTTAGAAATGAAAATAAAAGCGACAGCAAATTGGTAGGATAAAGGATTTCTTATAACAGGCAAATAATGTAACTACCTTTAGGACTCCTTAAATTTTGGTCCAAACAATAACATTTGCCTGTTACTTTAACAGACTATCAATATCATAACACTACTGGAACATTCAAGGATTGGTCAATTTAGAATAATGCTTGAAATATGAATAATGACTTAAATCTGTACTTAAACAGAATTTAAAGCTAACTTAATCACATCTTTTGTGGAGTCCCAGTCAATTTAAGATTTTTCTTTTACCCATAACATTGGCACAGTCGCCTGAACGGCATCGCATCGGGCGTCACCACAGTGGTGAAGGACTGCGTGATAGACCGGCTGTGTCGGCGACCCTCGCACGATGACCACCCTGACGACCACCAGAACAGTAGACTGTTCGATCCCAAGTATTTTCAACCTAGGTACTTTCAGTTGCTGTAGGATACACTACTTGTTGCTAGCTTTTTTGGGTTTTAATTTCGTTTCTTATATACATAGTTTGATGTAGTGCTATAAGTGTGAGTGTAGTCAAGACTGGTTTAAATTGTCTTGCAGAAGATTGGAGGGATAAAAAACCTAATCTTGTGTGATGAAATTGTATTACAAGGCGAAAGGCCATGGGCGTACTAAGGGAGGCAGAACCTCGGTTCCCGTACAAATGTATGGAGGGTAAAAGACCAGATCTTCTAAGACAATCGTCACTTACATGAGAAAATTAAATCTAAATCTATCAGTGCGGGTAGAAGAGAAACAAAAAGAAAAAATAAAGTATCATCATTGTCAACAAAATTGGAAGCGAGTTCACTGCATTCCTAAGATAAGGTGGCGGCACAATTTAAAAGATGTTGCCGTTTTAAACAAAAATAAACACAACACAATTAATATAGTGTTTGGTCGTTGTAAATAAGATATCTTCGCCTCCTCCCCTGCCACCCTGGGCCAAAGGGATGGTATCTCCATGCGGAAAGTCCTCATCCCTTGTTCTGGCCTGGCTACACTCTGCTGCTAAAAGTATGCAGTTACATACCCTCATTATTATGATTTCTGTAAAGGGTCCATTGATAGCTAATTTCCATTTAACAATTGGGATATATCAACTGTTACTATTTTGTGTTCAAAAATATTCTATTCTAAAGTTAGATGTATATTGAGTTTCCAAAATTATAATTGGTTAGATCTGGTTTTCATAATATATCTGTTTTCGAACGAAATACTGCGATTCGTTTACTTAAAAACATAATTATGTCTATACTAACACAAATTTAAACGAAGTGAATTGTTGTTTGTTTTGTTTTTGTGTTGTAAGTATGAAGTGGCGTTGTTTACAAGCTAATTTAGCCTCTAACTAATTCAACCTCTTTCTAACAAAAACATGAGAAAAAGAAAAAAAAAAAATGTAATATATCAAATGTGTTTGTTACTTGCCTTTTATCAACATGAATTTAGTCGCCATCGCCATAGTTTGGGTCTCGTTTCTCGTAAATAACAAGGACTTAACAGTTCTAAATATTTTTGGTCCCTTTTCAACTGTTTGTTAGAAAGAGAAACAGTGCGATGTACAACAGAATCAGGGCCCAGCTTGTACGCTATATATTTATACAATTTCGGGCCACGTACAGCAATATCATCCATTACACGGCATGAATATAATCAACCGAAAAGCAGCAAGAAGGACTGTGTGAAGGATGTACTTCAAATTAATTAATTCATATTCATACAATTCACTAGAGACTTACCAACTTTTCGTTTCATATTAATTTACTTATATTATAAAAACATGCATGTTTAGCTTATTAGTATGGCTTTTTAGCTGAAATACTTTATTTTCAGTACTGTTGGTTATTTCTTTTTAACTGAAATACTTTATTTTCAGTACTGTTGGTTATTTCTCTGTTCGATTGATATTGTTCACTGAATGTTGTAAGACAATTCAGAGAACGTATTATGTTTATCCTTTCGTGGAAGGACATTACCTGATTGATAACACTATGATGCCAAATCTGGTCCTCTAGAAACTAGAAACCAGCCAAAACAAAAACATACGCTTTCAGAAGAAAAAAACTTGTTACTTTTCAGAGCAGTGCGTATTTATCGGCGCGGTACTCCGGAGTGGAGACCACGTATAGCGTTAGAACATCATTCGACAGTGACGCGAATTGCTCCGTGCAGAACACGCTCAACGAGGAGTTCGTAAAACCAACCGCGCCCCGGAGGTGGACAGTCCGTACGGACTGAACGCACTGCTCTGAAACCAGCCTCAGATGAACTTGCATCGCTGACATGACATATTACTTCAAATGTTGTTTTATTTGTTTTCTTTTATGACATAATCCCAGATAGCTGGTTGTGATAAGTGCAGCTATAATTAAGAACTAATGACTATTGTGCCTCTATTATAGAGAGCGTCACCTGCGCGGCGTGCGCCTGATGTGGAACAAAGGAGAGCCTGTGCCACTGAAGACTGTGTGGAACCCGTTCAGCCAAGACGTGCCCTTCCTGACCTTCGCGTCACATCCTATCTTTTGGCATAAAGGTGACTTCCAAGTTTTAAACACATAAAAATCTAAGTTTATTGGATTCTATCTCACTAAATGTAATTCACACTAATTACTTTCTTCGCCCCCAAAGAAAGGAAAGTAAAGCGACGCCAAAGGTTCTAAACAAAATCCGATAAACAGCTATTTCTATTGACGTAAATGTTTTTTTTTCCATTACTGTCTACACTATGTAACTGTCGATATACTGAGAAATGATGATGATTTGTATTTGTTAAATTTTATATCCTCAGAGGGAACTGTAGAAGAAAAATCAACCTACGACATGGAAACCTTCGCGCTAAAGCTTCAAAGAGCAATCGAGAACATGCAGTCCTCTGCCTGCTGCATACACCACTCCCCAATAGTCATTCAGAGCTATGTCGGCGTGACGTCACTACTCCACAACAAGACTGGCATGGGGTTCTTCAAGGTCAGAGGAAAGTTCAGCTTTTAATAAAGGTACAACCGTTTTGCGGTACATTATTAAGAATCATACATTACTTGGACAGTGGGCCGTTGAGGTAGCAAAGCTTGCTGAATCAGGCAATGTATAACGAAAACGGCGGTAGTTAGATGATAAAGGCTGGAACTTTGTTATGTTTACAAGCTGCGTTTGGGCTGCTTTCTTCCCCATTTGGTAACAGAATATTGTGATAAATTAAGCGTTAGATACCAGAAAATAACTATTTGAATTGTCATAAATTGTTGAATCAATCATCTTAACTGGAGGAAATGTTAATGCTATGTAAGTTTAGCAAGGTTCCAGTTAACAAGTACTTAATCAATGATTGTTAAATTAATTACATAATGATTCGTATGTTCTAAGCCTTATAATATTACAATAAAAATTAATAAATTAATGGAGGCGGATGTAGCTTGTGACTGCAAGAGTTATGTGTCAATAAAAACAGGCCTAATTAAAGGTTCTTAGAGGACCCTATTACGAAGGCTAAGGATGGCATAAAAATAAAGAAATGATGTGTAGCTTGTGATAATCAGCCACGTTATAAAGTTTTTATTTAAGTTTTAGATTATATTTCTGTGTTATATATTATTATATACATATCTTGCGTTTAAATATGTCTCGCAGTGTTGTAGTAAAAATTTTACGATTAAATATATTTTTAAATAATTTTAGTCGTTTCAAAGTCAAACTGTTACATAAAAAAAAATTAGTTAGACGCATTTGTTTATAAAACGATATCTACACCGGGTATTTTTTCCCTTTATTTTAGGACTAGGACTCAATAACAGCACCGGCGAAATGTGGGTGTACAATAGTACACCTCTGCCTAACCCTTCGAGCAATACAAGCGTGATGCTATGTTATTAATAAATAGGTGTTTATAATAATAAGCATAAAACAATTTAATGCGTTATGCGTGTTATTTATAAAACATCTGTTAATTTGTTCTTGGCTGTTAGTCTTTTCATTTCATACCAATATAAAAACGATAGAGTTTTAGGAATATTTATATTACTTATCATGGGACATGGGAATGTATTGAACTTATAATATCAATAAGTGATTAAAAATTGTAGTCGCAAAATAGAATAGGAAATTGTTGAATATTAAATGAACGAGATTATAGAATTATAGTGTATCGTATGTAGCTTTTGCATAAATCAATTATATACATCGTGTATTTTTTGTGGTTAGAAATATACTTTCAGGGTTGAACAATACTATTTAGATGTTATGGGTGAAAATAAAAAACCACAAATCGATCTGTGTGTGAGAAGATGATATTTTTCATCTTATTTACAGTAGTAAAAAAATTGGTATAACTAATTAAATGAACCTTGAAAGTTATTCTAATTACCAAAATAAGTACTTATGTATATATCATAATATTATTGTTATTCATACTTATTAAGTAACGCCACCATATCAGCGGTGAGAATAAAATGGGATCCGCAGGTCGCTCGCAGTACTCGCGCTGCGACTCCTATTTTTGGAGATAGACTCTGTAGAAAGAGTCATAAAACTCGACAACGTCCGATTTCATCTCCAGCGTTTAAAGTTATAGATATAATTCTCATAATTCGGAAAAAGGTAGGTGAGCGGTATAATCGCTGTCACGATCACCTCTAATTGCGCGAAAATTATCGCCATGGTTTTTGATGCCTGCAGGATACGGTGGAATTAATCTCAGAAATTAGATAGTACATATAAAAACTAGTATATTAGCAGGCTAGGCAATATGTACGTATAAGTCGACTGATGGAATTGGGCTAGTGTTGTGCGTTAAGGCCTGTCGTTAAATATATAGCACTTAATATTGCGATTTGTTATTACATAATGTAGCTTATCTTTAATATTGTTGAACGGTGCATATAAATATTTATATATGTATAATATTTTTTGTTTATCAGTATTTTTGCAAGGTTAAATATCTGGTATAAGTACTATTAAACAGATATAAATATATAAATTACCTTTATATATATAATATTTATATTACTTCACATTTTCCAGTTCCATTATACTTTTTAGTTATCGTAATCTTTTGTTTTGGTATTTAGGGTAAGTTATGCTCAGATATAATGTGATTCTTGATAGTTATCTTAAATTGTTTATTTTTTTTACTTTAATATACTTATGTATATATAGGTATCTATATATTATTTACATGAGATGATATAATATAGTAATTTCAATAGTTACTACTCAAGAGTAGGTATAGATCACAGTACCCCCGTCTGTATGTATCTATAATTAGGCTCTTTATAAATTGTACCACAAGTCTTTTAATCATAGGCCCGCCAGTATATAGTACCTAAATGACCTAACTTCGTAACGTATCAACTATAGGTATGTATTTGCGTTTATACAGCGTTTTGTTTCTAAACAACAACTAAACTAAACTTATTTAACATTATACCAATGATTTGCATGCCAATATTGTTTGGTGAAATATGTTCGGTCGATCAATGTATTATTTAACAACTTTATGTACCATATTTCAAACAAATAAATAAATGTATAATTTATTATTATTAATAAACAGCAGCTCGAGTCTCTAACATTACAAAATCGATATGTGTTTAGGTATTTCGAGTGTTACATCTTGTGTGTACGGTTGTTTGGCGCATTATCGGGTACGCAGTATCTAATATAAGGCGGAAAAACATTTACAACGCGTCAAAAATCCACCCCAAATGGTCAATGGATGCTTTAAAAATACGGGCCGTTGAGCGTGTTTTGAGATGTTGATTTGTATTGATTTTAATAAGTCTAATCTATAATTTATTACGTTGGTTGGTTGAAGGCAATATGTATGTTATGCAACACTTAAATGTTTGCAATTATTACACCAATACGAACGTGATGTGTTTTTGTTTGGGCTCAAAGATTTTCCTTTTCAATTTATATTTTTCGTTACATGTGTTGTCCGATTGTGATCATTTATTTAATTGTCGATATAATTATATATCAATATAAGCTTTGGCATGTTTGTATTTTGAGGACAATACTTTAATGTTGAGTGTAGTTTCATAATATCATGTACAGTCAGCCTCAAAATGATGTTAGCGAAATTCAAACGCTTAGTCTAGAAAAAGTATTGATTGAAATCGTACAATTTAAACGACCAATATATTATTATATGTCTGCAGATAAAATGTGTTGTTTTTTCGCCAAGTTTATCTTCCAAGTGCATCATTTTGAAGCTGTACCTACTGTACCTTACTTTTATGTTTACCATAATGTTATATTGTTGTGTGTTTAAAGTTTATGTAAATATATTTTATAAAATATATTTAGTTGTATCTAATAATTAATTATGTGTTTTTATGTACTGTATAATATGGTGTCAGCTGTTGAAGGTCTAAAGTACATTGATAGACATATTTTTTAGCTTGTAAATTACTTTTTAGTCTGTCCCTACGAATCATGGCTGATTCGATATAAGCCGGGTAAAAAATAGAGTAACAAGTGTATAATGTTGAAATAACGTTGTTTCTGTTCAACCAGTTCTCGTTGTTTGTCGTCAGTTGCAACAAATTCCATGTCACTGTTAATTGTAATGAGCTCGATAATTCACAATGATGTTAAGGCAATATTTTATTAGGTATTTTTTAGTTATATGCTCGTTTACTGATAAAAGACGGCACGGTTGGCGCAGTGGTTGGGAGATCGACTGCTGCGCTACGTGTCGCGGGTTCGATTCCCGCACGGAACAAATATTTGTATGATCTACAGATAGTTGTTTGGGTCTGGGTATTTGTGTATGTGAATACACACCGTGCCTCGAAAAGCACGTAAAGCCGTTGATCCTGCGCCTGATCGTTGATCCTGCGCCTGATCGTTGATCCTGCGCCTGATCTCTCTCTGGTCGTATCGGATTGCCGTCCCATCGGACTATGAGAGTGAAGGAATAGAAAGAGCACCTGAATTTGCGCACACACTTGTACTCTATAATATCTCCTGCGTAGTTGGCTAATCTCCGGTGAGATTGGCCGCCGTGACCGATATCGGTCAGGAGGGGGGAGGATTAATATCTCCGAGAGACATTTAATACAAAATAGCACATTATAGAGGATCAAGTTTGTCCTTGGTATCATGTCATTATAAAAACGTTCTTACATATCCGGTATAACGTTGTAGTGTATATAACATTTATATTACATAAAAAAAATGCTTTTACATAATTAAATTATTATTTGTAAATCATTAAAATTATGTCTATGTCCATTTTGCGTTTTATTCAAGCTCAGAACTATTGAAGAAGCTCTTTAAAGTTATTTAAATTATAAGTAAGTTACAATAAACCAATTTTCATGTATTTTCTGGTTACTTTAAATTACTTCGGTTAATACACACACACACACACATACACATACGGTTAAATGTGTCCATCGACTAAATTAATTGAGATAGTCAACGGTATCGATAACTTACTATAGATGCGTACTTACTAAAAATAAGTATGGTACTGAGTCAGTACAAAAAAAAAACTTGTCCAAAATGCAATCATTCTATTAACATCCTAATACACCAATCACAATATTAACTTCTAAGTATGTTTTTCAGGCCTACATAACAATAGTCAATAATTTTCCTAACAGTAAGAAAGTTAATGTGTAAGATACAATAATTAAATACATACAATTTCCCTTGACATATTAAGCCGTGTATTTAATAGGGGCACATGAAAAGTGATATGCGACATGTGTCTCAAGGGTCACCGCGCGTAGTCGCTGGACAACACTCAACGTCGCTAGACATCTTAAAAAATATAATTTTACTGTCAAGCGAAGTCTCGCGATGTCAGCAGGCCTCGCGATGTCAGCAGGCCATTTGTTCCCTAGTGAATACACGGCTTTAATAATAATAATGATACCAAGTTACCTATAGCTACTACGTAAGCCGGTGGTGACTAGGAGCCGGTCTAATTCCTTGTCATCAGATATGTTGAACCGATAAGCAATCATATAATGGTAAAATATAATGTCAAATATATTATGTTGCTGTATTAGTACTAGGTATTATACTTTGGACTCTTGTCATTGCAGTTTGTCTTATTAAATATTTGAATCATAATATTACGCTGTTTTATTGGTATTGATATATTCTTACATGAGAACTCCTACAATCCATTTTTTTTACACGGTCCTCATTTTCATTACCTCCCAATTTACTTTAGGACATGGGCTCAATCATTGTCAGACGGGTAAGATGTCTTTAAAATCGTACACAACAACTCACCACATTGCATAGTAAAGTTGTCCTTGGCACACCATCTTGCAGGACAAGCCGTCAAATTTCAACTAAGACATTCACACCCGAATTAGAAAACATAAGGAAGATGTTATGAAATTCTACATAAATTCACTCTCATTCCAGTTGGCAGGCAAATAATAATTATCCCAGAAAGTTTCTTCTAAATCCAGCTTGGGGTCTTTTTCATCGACCATTATTTCTCTAACGTATCTTATGTTTTCTAGCCATGACAGATCATTTTCAACATTTGTATTGTATATCGGTATATTTGTCTGTTTCTCGACCGAATTAGTGTAATTATTATTATTTTTATCATTCAAACGTTTGGGAGTACTATATGATCTTTTATTTTTAGGTTTCGTATCCTTTTCTACTTCAATTTTCTTCTTGCGGGGACCTCTTTTCTTCTTGATGATTGAAGAATTAGCATTGTTAATGGCTGTTGCATTATTTATCTCTTTATTTTTACTTTTATTGCTCTTTGTTATTAAAGTTTTATCAAGGTTGATAGGTCTTTCATTTTGCATATCGCGGGAAACGTTAGCTGAATTATTGTCTGTGATTGAGTTTGAATTTACCACAGTATTTAACTGTTTTGAATTAAACGCGTCTTTCAATATATGACTAGAATTATTTACGGTTAATACTGTGTTCGAAGTATTGTAAGTTCTACTTTGAATTTCAGTAATTTGATAACTAATAGGATATAATCTATTAGATGCTTTTGTATCAGTATGTTTCGTAGCATTAATTACATTGTAGTTTGTAGATTTTATTATGTTTATGGGCGCAAGATTTATTACAGATTCGTCTTTTGCCTGATTTTGGGCATCATTTGATTTTGACATGTATGTATTAACAGGCTTAATTGTAAGACGTGACTTGTCGATCTGTATTTTACCAAACGGGTTATTTACTTTAGTCATGTTAATTATTTTACTGTTTGTTTTACTTGCATTAGTTGTTTGCTCTTTATCATCAGCACTATCCATTAATCTACGGGTATGAGCTCCTTTGCAATGAATCTTTATGTTATTTTGTCGCAATTTCGTATTATCCTCAAAATTATTTAGTATACTTTGTGAAAAATTGGCATCACTATATGTTATCTCCTGCGGGTCTTCAACTTCTATTATAGAAAGATTGGAAATTGCTCTATGTATATCTACTTCAACGTTTATTCTAGAACTTAAACCTTGCGTAGCAATGTTAGCAATTTCATTATGTGATGCATCATCGTCATCATCAATATCACATAAATCTATTGTCTCTAAAGCTTCTGTTTGCACTTTATCAACACACAAATTTCTGGCGCCATTTAAAGCAATTTGAGTAAATTGGGTCCTATCTTCATCACAAACCGAGTAGACTGGTGATATGGAACAGGCACGAGTGTCATGGCATGTGAGAACACGGCTATCACCTCTTAGTTCTTGATGCTCGGCAATGATTGCCTTCATACAGCGGGTTAATTTTTCAATTACCTGAATCGAGATAAAAAAAGTATATCAAACAAATAATATTTAACCCGACAATCTAACATGTTCCATAAATTAAAAAAAAAAGTAATACAAAATGTAACTCAAACTCTATCACTAATTGTTGTGAATTCCCGCGAAAGTATAAACAGCAATAGAACAGAATATTTTATTCAATTCCCAGTATCATTAGTTATTATTAATGCATTTAATAGCCATAAAATGATAGGGAAAATTAATTTAATGCGAATTTCCAAGAAGATGTATGTATCTATCGTATCACCGCCCCTGTATATCCGTTCGGAAGCTGCGCTGGCGCTTGTGGGCATCACATCCCATGTCCTATGCCAAAAGGGTAATTCTGATATAAATCGCATGTTTATTGGACCTACATAATGCGGTTAAATTGCCTTAATTAGCGCCACTTAGTAAATAATCTTATGTATCGTGTAACTTTAATATAGCTTGAAGCTATATTCATGAAGAAACGATTGCCTGATACGGAATGAAGATAAAACATTTCTTTTTTTGGTTTAGAGAAGTGAACTAACGATATGAATTAGTGCAAAGTATGGCATGACTCATTTTAGTTAGAAATTTTGTTAGTGATTGGACTATGAGGCTCAACCACACTTTGGGTGACGGGTTGACTAGCATTCTGACTGCGAAACAGCGTAATATGATTGCTAAAATGAATCGGGACCGCAAAACTCATGTCAACATTCACTCAGCTATAGGTCCCATCACGGAACAGCCGTCAAGAACTGATCTTGTAAGCTCATACCTAATTTTCTGCATGTTACGGCGAATTCATTCTCAATCATTCCATTATCACAATGTATTGATATAAAATATAGGTCACTGTTTATTATTTGAAACTACCGATCAATAATATTGTGAGACGATAATTATAAGTACCAACTCCATTGTGGTATGAAAGCTCTGCTATCTGATACTATAGGTTTATTTTAAAATCAGTACCTACGTACATTAACAATTAAATCATTACCGTTGTACTGTTTACGTTATTTCTTTTTAGCCTTTTTGATAAAATGTAACAATGAATATAAAATAAAATAAAAACATTTATCGCGCCATCCGTCGGTTATAAGAGCTTATTTAATACAACTTGCACATCAAGCAGGAGAGGCTGATTTGGGAAAGCGAAGCAGCACTGGGCCAAAGAACAAAATGTTCCTTTTCCAAAATTATAGAAACAATTCTAATTAGGTATTCCACAGACTTTAGGTGCCACGTTCTAAAGTCAGTTCCTATCGAGAAGAACGGACAAGAAACTCCACGGTTACTCTTTTAAAATCAGAATCTCTTACAATAAGATGAAAATATATAATTAGGTATAATGGCTAAACAGTCTTTGCAGTCAAAAGCGGGTAATAGAGTGAAGGGTCGGCCGACTTATAGATTTTTCGGTTAGACTGTAGTGAAAGAAATTAAGCTACATATGTACCTGCAGCGAACGCTCGTCTCGCGCACATAGTGTTTTGTACGACACCACCTCTCTGATGTACTCTTCTGCTTCAGGTTCTGATATAGGCCTGTGCTTATAAATGTAGTCGTCAATTTTGAGACTGATTTCCATCAGTCTTCCAATTAGAATCTGTCTCTGTAACAAGTATGTTGAAAAGATACAACCGAAGACTGATCAAATCAATCGAACTGTTTGAATGACTTGGCCTTGGTAACACTTTTAATACACGCTATACCTACTTAATAACCAGAGCTTTATGGGACCGGTACAGGAATCAGAGAAAATCTGATGGCCGTATACCTAGTCTGGACTGGACCATTATTAAATAGATGCAAGAATTATTTCATGTATTATTGGAATCGATAGAGCTTTTCGTGGTGGTTTTCTAAATTCGGAACAAATATCTATAAGGCTATAGGTATTTCGTGCAGGAATCGAACAGTACCCCATAGAAACATCTCCCCTTCTAATAAAGATTGCAAATTCATAGTATAGATGTTTTTTATTTGATCTCAGAGACTTCTAAAACAACAATAAATTGGCGATTCATAAGCCGTAAGGGTAAGATATTAGTATCTTAACATTTATGTTAAGAGCTTTGTTTCCTTGAGTCTCATAATAATTTATCAACGAACTAAAATATATCGATTAAAGTTTACATCAGAAAAGTTAAATCGTACTTTTTACGTGTTTTTTGATAACTCTAATGTTATCAGAACATATTAATTGTATTTTTACCTCCTTTTTATTGCGGGACCAGGCATTATTCCTTTTCCTTGGCATTTTATTTATTTTTCTTGAAATTTACTGGAAACCATTTGCGAAATTGGCGCCTTTTCAACCGACTTCAAAAAAAAGGAGGAGGTTCTCAATTCGGCTGTATTTTTTTTTTTTTTTTTTTATGTTTGTTACTCGATTTCTCGAAGACGCCTGGACCGATTTCAAAAATTCTTTTTTTATTTGAAAGGGTTTGCTTGTCATTTGGTCCCATTGTCATCAGGTCAGGACCTGATGGTGGAAACCCTGAGAAATCGAGGGCATCTCTTGAAAATTGTAGGCGAGCATGGGGTAAAAACTTGATATTTATGTGTATATCTGATGAGACTACAATACTATGGAGGTTTAGGGCAGATCTGATGATGGAGACGACAGAGGATCGAGGGAACTCCTCAACGGTACATCTTAACTACCTCGTGTTTGGGCTTATTTTATTCGTGTTGACAAGATCTTTACACCGAGATGGGTAATGACTGCCACTGCAATGTCCGTGATGCAGGTGCAGTACAGTTTAGGGAACTCCTTAATGGTTGATAGCAGCTACATAGTGTTTGGGCGATTATTCCGTCAATTACGGACCGATTTTAAAAATTCTTGTTTTGTTTGAAAGAGTATGCTTCCCATTTGGTCCCATTATCACCAAGTCAGGATCTGATGATGGGATCCTAGGGAAATCGAGGGATACCCTCAAATATTGTAAGACAAATAGCCCGTTTGAGCTTTTTTTCTTAATAAGTTAGGTATTGGCGTCTGAAAATCATCATTTAATGATGCTGAGCTGATGATGGATGTCATAGTATTCCTCAACGGTAAAGAGTTAAGGGAATAAAACTTCCGAGTTTGGGATCACTCGATATATTTTGATGAGTCCCGTATAAAACATTTGGTATAGAGGGTCTGATGATGGAGCCAGGAGATAGATGGTGGAACTCTTCAGTAGCTACTTGTAAACCCCTCGAGTTTGGGCTCATTTTAAACCTCTAAAAGTCAAAACTATCACAGTATTAGTTACAATAGTCGTCTTAATCTTTTCATTTCTCGTAATGCGTTTTCATCATGTGGTCGGCTAAGTAATTTATTTGATTTTAAAATCACATAGTGCAATACCGTCTAAGGTTTTCACTCGACTTGGGGCAACATACATTTGACCTTTGTAAAGTTTTTCAAGAGAATCGTCTTTACTAGGTCTACCCATCACTCAAAATTGTAAAATAATTAAAATTTTTAACAAAAAAAAAACCGACTCCAAAAAACTCAAAAACAAAACTAATAACTAAAAAGCAAAAAATAAATCTTTTATTATACAATATAGTAGTTGAAGAATATTGAAGTCGGTGCCAAGTAAAACATGCAATGATAAACCGACACGATTGGCGAAGTGCATTTGTCGTGTCCGACGCATAATCCGCTCCGCACTCGAAAATTTCTACGTGAACTCGTTGTTTCAATGTCGCTATTATAGCAGCAAGGTATATTACTTTTATGTTTTACTTGGCACCGATTTCAATATTCTTCAACTACTATATTGTATAATAAAAGATTTATTTTTTGCTTTTTAGTTATTAGTTTTGTTTTTGAGTTTTTTTTTAAATAAAGCGATGAAAAACTTTTTATTGCGTTTTTCTTTTTTCATAAAAAAAACAGCTAAAAACCCATAGTGCATACTTTTACAGCATGAAACTGATTTTCCCCTTGTCCGACTAATTCTGCATTTGTAGATAAATTTTCAGTTATCAGCAGGACGATTTCCGAGTATCCTGTCTTATATATACTGTTAATTAATTTAACTACACAATCATTCGGGAGTCAGTCTGTTCGTGTCCTCGCACACGACAACTGTTGCTTTGGGAAATTTATAAATGGATAATTCAGAACAATAAAAAATGTATTTAATAACACAAGTATTGATATTATTACTAGCAACGTATCTCAGCAATGCTGGATATGGGATAGCGGCACCACCTGCCGATGATTTTGGGTAAGTTTCCATTTTCTGTTGTTTTGTATTTACGTGGCTGTATGTTAAGTGTCCGTAGCCTCGAAATAATTATCGCGCCATTTTTGTGACGTTCCCGGGAAAACATTATAATTAAAGATTCAATTAAATTAAAATATTAACTTTTCGAAATGGTTTGGGACTTGCATGGATCGTAAAACCTCACTGCGACGTGTAAGACCAAGTTGGTAAGGAATTTTATTGTCTTATCGTGTTATGTGGAATGTCGAAGTTCGTAGTATGATTTTTATAAAATTGATTAGATTCGGACTTTTTTGAAAAACATAAAACATCGATGTTATTGATCATTGAATCTTTTCAGTTGATTTTTGAATCGATCAAAGATCTTTTAATTATTTTCAACCTAATTGATCTAGTAGTCGCATTCGCTCGGGAAAAAAGAAATCCCTTCCTCGAATGCATTATGCTTTACCTATGTCTAAAATGTTATGTAAAAAATGATAGCCCGGTACTAAATTATAGATTCTTGCTAAACTATTAATAATTTTTCGTCTGAGTTCTTGTGATACCTACTTACGTTTATTCAGTTACTGAGTTTTAAAGAAACATTAGTAAATGTTCGGAGATAAGTGTAAATATCGATGCTCACTTAGTAACGTGGTAGCGAAACGCATTAATTTATATTCGTGTACATTGGGCGAGTTCACAAAGACTTGAGAATTAAGAATTGAGAATTATGTTACGGAGTAATTTAATTGTAAATATTTTCTTTGTGATGTTTTAAAGTTAGGTATTATCAGCGATTAGCAGTCCAATAGTGGACATAGGCCTCTTCAATCGCCCGCCATCCAGTTCGGTCCCCGGCTGCTTTCTTCACCTTGCGAAGATCGTCGTTCTACCATTCGTGGTCTTCGCCAAGGAACACGTCTAGCCCAACAGTTATTCGTTCTTCGACTAACAGGGCAGGCATACTTTAGTTTGCAATATATTATTACAATAGGCATTTAGGTACCTAATAATATTATGTAGACACAGCTGTATAATTGATGTGATGTCTTCTTAACAGAAAATTATAACGTCAACACATTTATTTTATTGATATCTTGCAGACAATCCGATGTGCAAGCCCCGGAATACGTTCCGCCATATTTGAAGAACCACCGGTTTGCTAAAACCGGGTACGGTGGGACCAAAACAGGATACGGCCATGGTGGTACCAAAACGGGCTATGGCGGGACTAAAACTGCACACGGTTATGGAGGGACCAAAACCGGGTATGGTGGGACCAAAACTGGATACGGTGGAACTAAGAATGGCTATGGTGGGACTAAGTCTAAATATTCCGAGAGTAATACTTGGTATACTAATAATGGTGGAGCGTGAGTATTTTTATTATTTTTAACTTATATTTTTAATTAACAGTGTTACCAGGCCAGACCGCTGTCGATTAAATTGTTCGGTGGTGGATGATTAGTGTTAGTAGTAAAACTGTTGATCGACGTCGGTCGAGTGACTGTAATTAACACCTTTATTGAACATAGGTACTTTTTTTTAATACGTTGCCCCACTCTATGATATCGCCTGTGTCGTGGGTACAGTTTACAAACATACATGTCACGTACAAACACAGCCAGACCCGAAACAACTATCTGTAGATCATACAAATATTTTTTCCGTGCGGGGATCGAACCCGCGATATATAGCGCAGAAACCTAATCGCTTAACCACTGCGCCAACTGTGTCGTACTGTTATTATGTTAACGTTACGATGGATTTAATAAACTGATTTTTTTAAGCTATGTAAATAACGGCGTAACATTTTATGCCGACATTTAGACTTCTACAAACTTGAGTCAGCTCGCCATTAATCTTTCTTACTTTGAAGTTAGAAATAAATCGCTGAGAACTAAGCTTAAACAGATACAAGAGATGGTAGGCTATCGGAGCATAGGATAGGTAGAATTAAATGAATAGTAATTAATAAAAAAGAAGTCTAATGAAGCAGTTAAGTGATCACAAGCAAGACTGCTAAGCGTGAGGTCCTTTTTTTATATTTGCGTGGTCAGAACCCGTCATGGGCTATCCTCCGCCTGGGGGGAGGGGAGGGGTGTGCAGGACTCCTACCGCCTAATCTCACCACGGTGGTCTGCCTCGACACCATAGGGAACGTGAGGTCCTGGGTCAGAATTCTCTTTTTTGTTATTGGGTTTTTCTGTATGGAAATCCTCAGTAACAGCACTGAGTCTAGAACTGTGCCCAATTTCGGCGAAATATGGGTGTAGAATAGCACACCTCTGCTTTTGGGGGATAGGTACAAGCATGATTCTGTGTTATGTTAATAAAAAAGCACTGTATTGCGTTTTTGTTGCGTACAATGCTAACAACTTCAGAGACACTAATATGTGCCAAGTATTGTGGGTACGCTTCTGTTGCTGTTATCCTGCATCATCCCACTGCTGGGAAAAGGCCTCTCCAATAATCCAAACTTCTTCGTTAAGAGCTAGTGTGGTTAAAAGATAGATATACGATAATTATTATTGACGACACAGTTGGCGCAGTGGCTAAGCGATTAGCTTTCTGCGCTACGTGTCGCGGGTTCGATCCCCACACGGAACAAATATTTGTATGATCTACAGATAGTTGTTTCGGGTCGGGTTTTGTGCATGTGACATGTATGTTTGTAAACTGTACCCACGATACAGGAGAAATCCTAGTGTGGGGCAATGTTTTTTAAAAAAAGAAAAATAGAAAAGATATAAATTATAATTTATTACCATAATTTCATTATTTCAGGCCTAACTACTATGATTTCCAAAACAACGCCAACAAGCCATTCATACGTAAGTATTCCTTGTTTATACCTAGCTCAAAACGTTTAAGCAATTTAATATAAGATAAAAAGTAGGTTTAATTTACCGTTGCTTAGTTATTGTACCCGTAGAAATACCTCTATCTCAGCCTGTGCCAAAATTTAACGGGGTGACCTGTAGTCACTTGTTCTCGTGAACTGAGTATACCAATTTGGATGGCTTTTGTATTTGTTGGTCGTCAGAACCACGAGAACTTTTAATCAGAGGTATGGTGCACCGAATGTTGGTGAAGTTGACACTTGGGCAAGTTTCTGAATCAATGTCCGTGAAGGAAGAACTTAGAACCTTATAACTTTGTGTCATCGGCGAATACAGTAGTTCCGTACTAGTCATTTGAATTACTTTTTAAGAACTGTCAAAAACTACATTTGTTTTAAAAATGTTTGGAATAGCATAGTTTTTCAATGCCATTGACGTACTTATTGTGTTGTGTAAAAATTGAAAACGATTAAGTTTTACTGAGTTTTTAGAAGGAAAACTATTTACCAAACAAGATTTCAGAATTAAGTTTTGACGACAACAATCCTGCCTAATCCATCATGTCTTAAAAATATGTCCTGATTGCCCAAATGAACTTGAGATCAAAACCACTTTAATTATAGTCCAGATAAGATCAAAATAAACCCAATACCCAACAGCGTAGGTATAAGCGATTATCAATGTGCGTGGGCAGCGCTATCTGTTATAACGGAAGCCTCTCAAATCTAAGCCGGGGCGCCGGCGTTGCCGTCCGTCCGATTTGCAAATAATATGTTTATTGCGACCTAAATAAGCGTCAATGTCAGTGATAATGCATCGTTCAGTTATGCAGTTTGTCAGGTCAGGGTTGTGGCCTAGACCACTTGATTTCGGTTTCGAAAGGGCTTTCAGGATTTACAGGCGAAAAATCATGAATTCAGTTTTTTTTTAGTACCTTTTATGAATGAATATGTGTATATGAATTTGAAGCAATGCTCAATTTCATCCATAATCTAAACTTTTTTAACTTTATTGATACCCAGAATTCGGATTGTTTTATTGGGAACTTCAGTAATTCAAGAAAGACCCAAAAATAATATCCGTACTCCATGTGAAGAGTTGTAAAGCTTTTAATAAGACCTTAGTGCATTAAATTTAAATTGATCATTCAAGACCGGAATATTGAAAATTCAAAAGATTTCTTTAAAACCACAGCATTATTTTATCTATATTCTGTTATTTCTAAACAGCAATATGCGAGCCGCAGTGCAAGAACACGGGCATATGTGTGGACACCAACACCTGCTACTGTCCCGCCAACTACCATGGCAAGTACTGCGAGTTTGAGAAGAAGCCGTGCCTCTCTTACCCGCCCCTGCCCATGAACTCCGAGAGGAAATGCTCGCCCGAGTACGTTGATGTCCTCTTTCTTTTCTTTGGGAACTGTTTATTATATAGCTGTAGGTAATAATGCTTTGGTTTAGCAGAGCTGAAATTCGGCCTAATCTGCAGACTATTTCATACTAATCTATCGTCCTACGTAAACGTCGCAAAACCTGTGCAATTGCACCAAGCTATGAAGAGACTTGACTGTGATTCTTAAATCTAATCTTTATATATAAAATTTCGGTGTTCGTGTATTCGTAATATTTTTTTTCGCGTAAACAGCTTGATTGATTCTGATGATTTTTTTCTACGTATGGTGTCACCTGGATAGTTCTGTGCTAAAAGAGACTTACAAGTACTTTTTTAAGTACAAGAAAGTCCGTTATGTCTGTAAGAAAACCTCAGACGCATAAATTACTCGCAAATGAAAAAAATATACCTCACAATATCCTTAAAATTATGCTTTTGTATCCAGGCTATGCACAATCACATGCATAGAAGGCCACAAGTTCATCGACGGGTCAAACATAGCCAACATGCGCTGTATGGAGGGACACTGGCAGCCGACCCGGGCTGACTTCTCGACCATCCCCGATTGCATGCCCGAGTGCACCCCGCCCTGCATGAACGGAGGCGTGTGTCTCGCTGTCAACACCTGCGAATGTCCTGCTGACTACAGGGGAGCCCAGTGCCAGTATTGTAAGTGACTTACACTCTGGGGGCCTAAAACGGTCACATTGATCATTCATCTTCTAATCTCCATAGTCACTGTCAAACAGATGATAAGTAACGATGAACCTTACGCAATGACATTAAGGGTTGTCAGTTAAGTGTAGCTATATTTTGACATTTGTAATGTGAATCATATCTTTAATGCATCTAAAGCGGCCTTTTAGATACTGAGTTTAAGTCTATTCGTCAATTCTAGACTCTACATAACATTTCAAGAACGTCTAATTCAAGTTGAAATATTGACATAATAGAAAAAGAAAAGTACCTAGAACGCAAATCTGTCAAAATCCATGAAGAATTATCTGCAAACTTGAATAAGATGATTCAGTCAATTTGCCAGTCAGTCGTTCTCCACTCAAAGAAAGGGACCGTCTATAATAATCAAGTTCCACCCATTTCCTGCAGCGGTCAGCGCATGCGACGTCCGCAAGCTAGCGTTCAACGGCGCATACGACTGTTTCGGTGACAGCGAGTCTTCCAGCTGCGTGCTGACGTGTCCGACGGGCAGCAAGTACAGCACTCCGCCGGCTGAGCTCTACACGTGCCGTTACTCTGCTGGCGTGTTTGAGCCGCAGCCTATACCGAACTGTGTCTACCGTGAGTGACAGAAACTTATAAATACTCTTTTCAGCCAAGTCTTTTAAAGTCCACTGCTTGAAGGAGACCTTTCCTTATCTTCACGATCCACTTCTATACTTTTTTGGTCTACAGAATAACGTGCAGAGGTAAGTTTGGAACAATTGGTTCATTTTCTCTATTTGCCTACCTAAAAAGAAATCTAGGATTAACATAATTTGGAGTTCTCATTTTAAAGAACCGATCCATAGCTTAGGTTTATAACTAAATTATTTAAACCTAATATCTCTTTTCTATTACAGCCGAAGTAGTCGTAATCACACCAGGCAGTCACAGATACAACAGCGTGAGTAACTACATAATAACACGCCTAAAGTCCACCACAAATCCTCAAAAGCACATTTCTAACACACATTTCATCCACAGACATACACATACTACTCGGAAACGTCAAGCGAGGCCCACGGGCACAGCAGTGAGAGCCACACGCACTCCATGACGGACAGCTCGCACGACGCCATGAGCGCGCACACCACGTACGGCACGGGGCGACCCGTCACCGTCGTCGTGCAGGACTTCACGCCCAAGGGAGGCACCTGTCTCACCTGGGCCGGAGTGCACTACAAGACCTTCGATGGAAAGATTTATAGGTATGTTGGGTAACTTCATTTCGATGAAGGGTGATTTAGGATGAAATAGGTTGTCTATCGCTACATATTGTGTTGAAGTTACAGAAGCGTTAGTAGATGTGGTTTGATTGTTTTCGAATGTTAATTTTGTTCTTTTTAATATAAAATACTAGCTTACGCTCGCGGCTTTGCCCACGTGGTTTATGAACTCGTACATTTTCCCGGAATAAAAAGTAGCCTATGTGTTATTCCAGACTATAATCTATATCTGTACCAAATTTCATCCAGATCCGTTCAGCCGTTCTAGCGTGAAAGAGTAACAAAGATCCATCCATCCATCCATCTTCGCAAACTTTCACATTTATAATATTAGTTGGATAGGATTTTGGTTAAATATCGTAAAAATTTAGTTAGTGGTACTAGACAAGATATGCAATTAGAATTTTTAGTTTTCATTCCGCTAAACTAGTTCAGGATTAAGTGCAATATTCATCGCCCGCTAATATATGCGTATGCAGAAGGTGCGATTAATACAACATAACATGTAATCCAAACCGATCCTCGATACGTATTTCACCCTCCGCAGGACGACTTTAGGAGATATTGACTCATCAACCGTCTTGGACGCGAATATTAATACGAAAAATTCCAATGCATTTCTTGTATATAATTCCTTAGGTATAGATTTACGTAAAGTAACGCATGATATAAGCTAGTGGTACTATTCCTAAATAATTGTGCTACAATCGACAACACAACAACAACAAACAACTTAACTATTTATGGGGGAACGAGGTATGGTGTTCCTCCATTGAAAAGGGAGGATCCTCCGACCAGGCAAGGTGATCAGCCTGGCGGGCCGAAGCCCAACGATTGATATTAGACATTCGCATATGTGTTAGAATCGTTGTAAACTTTCATAGTGCGATTCAGGGTTGTTGTAGCTTCACTCCGATACCGCGCTTTACTTTTTGCCATGTTGCGAGTGGTAGTCGCTACATATTCTTAATTTTTGTGCAGTTTCGAATCTCCATGCCAACACATCCTGGTCCGTGATGCTAAGGAGCACCAGTACTCGGTGGAGGTCAAACACGGCGAGTGCAAGAACAAGGCGCTTTGCCCCAGCGAGCTGACCGTCTACCTCGAGGAGAAGTATTACGTGCTGTCTGTGGGAGGTGAGACTTTTTTTTAAATTGCCATATAAAGGGAACTGTTTTTTTTTTCTACTGGACTATATTCTATAAGGCTCGTGAAGGACCAAGACCTATAGAATTATTTTACGATTATCTATGAAGTCCATTATTTACCTAAAAACTTAATCAAAGCATTAGAGTAGATTTCAATGGCCCTTCACTCATAGTGCTGTCAAAAAACACGACTGCTGCGCTACGGGTCGCGTGTTCGATTCCCACACTGAACAAATATTTGTTGTTGATAGTTGTTTCGGGTTTGGGTGTATGTCCATGTGAATATTTGTGTTTGTAAATGCACCCGCGATACAGAAATTAATCCTAGTGTGGGGCAACGTTTTTTTTTAATAACTTTAATCTAGCCCAGAAATCTAATTTAGAGCAGTGATAGCCTAGCGTTTGAAAGCTTGCCTTCCATGCAAGAGGGTCTGAGTTCAAACCCGGCCCGCACCTCTGACTTTTCGGAATCATGTGCGGATTAGAAATTGATTATCTCTTGCGTTTACGGTGAAGGAAAACATCGTGAGGAAACCTGCACACCTGAGAAAGCTCCATAAAGTTCTTGATGGTGTGTGTAGTCCGCCAACCCGCACCGGGCCAGCGTGGTGGACTAAGGCCTAACCCTTCTCATTCTGAGAAGAGACCCTTGCTCAGTAGTGGGACACAGTGTGTTGAATTTATTTATTTATAACTTTAATCTAATGTTAAAACTCGAAAACCTGGAAAAATGTGGTTATATTTTAGTTTCTTCTACATCTGCGTTTCCAGGGACCATCTACACATATTATATAATAATAAAAATCATTACTTTGCCTCTCTTCTTTTCTTCTTAGCCCACTGCGCTGTCGTAGTGCAAATTGGCTACACAAACCATCGAGCACCTTACAGAACCCTTTCAAGTGTTCAGGTTACCTCGCAAAGTTTTCCTTCACCATTTTACAACCGATTATTTTTAGCCGTAATTATTATAAGCTCTCTTTATTTTAGTATATACTTGTCATGCGTCATGATGGAATTCTGTATTACTCCCATGTTCCACAGAGGACGGTTCCGTAGTGTTCCGTAACACCAAGCGCATGATCCCGATGCCTGCGTCTCTGCCGGGCATCCGCGTGGCCATGCCCAGTGACTACGTCGTCATCAACCTGGATGCCGTCGGAGTCACCATCAAATGGGATACCAACGTAAGATTTAATTTATAATACTTTAAATAAACAAAGCAGATTGTATTAAAAGTTATTAACATAGCATCACACCTGTATTCCTCGAAGGGTTAGGCAGAGATGTTCTATTGTACACCCACATTTCGCCGATGCTGTTATTGAGTCCCATGTAATAGGGGGCGAGTCTATTGCCGTCTACCGAGCACAGTTCCAGACTCCGTGCTGCTACTGAGAATTTCCATACAGTAAAACCCAATAACACTTTGCCCGACCCGGGAATCGAAACCAGGACCTTGTGCTTAGCAGTCAGACTTGCGACCACTAGACCAATGAGATTCAAGTTAAGTTAGTAATATAATAATAATTCAGCCCAGTGCAACATTTCTGTACCACTATTGGACATGGGCCTCTTCTCAGAATGAGAATGGTTAGAGTTTACAAACTACATCGATAACTTTATAGAGCCTTCTCAGGTGTTGAGGTTCCCTCACGATGTTTTCATAAGTGGCAGTGCGTTCTTTACCATTAAGTGGTGCGCTTGCTGTCCACTAATATACACATTTTTATTAGAAGCAGTAGTCCTTTGCCCCTGATATTACAGGATATTAGAAGAAAAAAGTATTAAACATAAAATCAAATACCAGTCTCCTACATCGTCTAGAGGTCAAGTGAGATACACTAGAAAATCTATTGGTTTTTGTTATTGGGCGCCGCGTGTGTCTTAGTGAATTAATTCATTCGCCAGTGTTCGCCAACAATCGATTATTTTCAATCGTGTCTACTTTCCTTCGCTTGACGGGTCAACAGGCAGATAAAATGACGACACAGTTGGCGCAGTGGTTGAGACATCGACTGCTGCGCCACGTGTCGCGGGTTCGATTCCTGCACGGAACAAATATTTGTATGATCTTCAGATAGTTGTTTCGGGTTTGGGTATTTGTGTACGTGAATATATGTGTTTGTAAACGCACCCACGATACAGGAATTACTCCTAGTGTGGGGCAACGTTTTTGTAAAATAGAAAAAGAAATAATCATGTATATTTATTTCGTTATAACTTTGCCTAAGTTATTTTCCATTAAATATTTGCCTTTAAAATATATTATATTTCAAAATGGCCTAACTTAATGTCAGTCAGGTCACCCCCAATTCAACTTCAGGTCATTTGAAGGTTCAAGGCAAAAGGTTATGTTAGGATATCGTCAATGATATTTTGGTGACACTTTTATACTATCAGCTCAGAGGGACATCCGTTTAAATAATCATGGATTATCCGCTCCGCAGACATCCTTTGGTTGATAAGTTCACATAATAATAAAATGCAAATAAATAACAGAAAATAATTAGAAGAGAGATGGCTCACAAAATTTCGTGGCCCTGAACGTATCCTAGGTTCAAATTCAGATGACGCAGGAATGGGTCTGGTTTAATTATCTGTCGGGACAGGTCAGCTCAAAATAGCTATGGCACTTTCCTCAAAAGGCCATTCCAGACGATACCCTACATTTGTCTCACATAAAGCTTTACAAGAATCTGTCTAGACTTTAAAATAGACCTTGACCCCTGAGTTTGTTTCTGTGTTTCTTTTCAGAGGTAGTCAGAGGAAACGCAGCGGCTATCTAGAGCAAAAAAAAACATATCGTGTTAAATTTATCGAAAAAATCCTAATTGCAAAATATACTATTTTTTAAATTTCCCAGAACGTGATCCTCGTGGAAGGGTCGGTACTTCTATGGAACAACACTGAAGGTCTGTGTGGGACGCTAGACGGAAACCCTGAGAATGACTTCATGACCAGAGACAAAACTATCGCTAAGACCAAGTCGGTGCTCGCCTCCTCGTGGCAGGTCAACAAGATTGAAGGTAATCTACAACATTATTGTAATCTATTGTCCTTTACGTTTTTTTTGCCACCTATTGTTGATTTAATTCTCTTCCTTGTTATAAGTATGACACTATTGAGTTTTATGATTATCGTAATGACCTTTTGGTATAGTGTTTTAATTCTAATGTGAACTACAGTTGATACAGAAGAGTCTTCTGCATCAACTGTAGTTCATATCAAATTTTTGCATATTATAAATGACCAAGTACTATTAGTTGGAGTTTACTAGTAATTCTTCGTGTTTCTTAATCCTACAACGTATAATTTGGTATAGATTTCGTCAAGTATCTCATAAAATACATCTAACAAGATCTTGGTTATCTTTCAGTTGTATGCGACAGTAAGCCTACGGAGACCAGCGCCTGCGCTTCAAAATCTGACGATGACATGAAAAAGGCCCAGCAGTTCTGTACCAAAATATTCGCTAAAGATAAATTCCGGAAATGTTCTAAGGTAGGCTATGAGGATTCCTACCCACGTGACATGATATCTAAAATTAAAGATATAAAAATCTATTTTCTCTTAATAAAAAAATTAATAAACAAAAAGTATTTATTGACACGAACTTTACATGCACAAGGAGTGTACATAAAATAGACACAGTTAGATGTAATGAGCAAAAGGATACACAAAGATACTGATTCCCAGCATTTCTTGAATTTATACATGCTTTATAGAGTATTTTTTTATAGGCAATGGACGTCACTCTGTTACTGGACGCATGTCAATGGGACTACTGCGCTTGTACCACTAGTTTGAGTAAGTACTCATAAGTTTTTCTAAGTAATAACTGCATTGCTCCTGAGAGAAAGTAGTCTTAAACTATTTTGTATTCTTTAATTCCTATTATGCATCATCAAGCCTGTATTTTTCAAAAGATTTGCGGTATATATTAAAACATCGTTTTGAAAAAGCACGTAGGTACACAGTGAACTGAAAACATGTAGTTAAAAGAGTTGATCCATTTATTGGTCGTTTACAGGTCCTGAAGAATGCGCGTGCAGCACAGTGTCGGTGTACGCTAAGGAATGTCTGCGACATGGAGTTGAGGAGATGAAGGACTGGAGAGACGCTGACACCTGTCGTGAGTATACTTCAATAACAAACGAACTTTTTCTCGTCTGTGAGACAGATGAGACGAGATGAGGACAGATGAAAAATAATTTCTTTCAATTCACAACGAAGGTCCTTTTTTCGTAATTTTGTAAGAATATAGTTGTGATTGGGTATTGAAGATAAATGGAATTTGAGTACCATTTCGAACGTATACCTAAATTTTGAATCTACAATGTTATTAGTTTAATTTTATGACTAAAACCTTCACGGTTCCAATTACTTTTCCAACAGCAATGAAATGTCAAGAAGGCAAGGTCTACAAATCCTGCGGTCCAGACTCTCAGCCTAGCTGTGCCTTCCCACTGGTGCCTGCCAAGACTGACAACAGTTCGTGTGTGGAGGGCTGCTTCTGTCCTGAAGGGTTACTGCTGGAGGGAGGCCGCTGCGTGCCCAAGACTGAGTGCCCCTGCAGGCTCAGAAACAAGAACTTCAAACCCGGAGCTACGATACGCAAGGACTGTAATACTTGGTGAGATTTTAAACTTATATATACATAGGAAATATATAGTCTTGCCTGTGTCATGTTTATAAGTATTTAGCGTAGAGGAAACCTGATTTAATGACTGAAAAATTATAAAGAAAAAATAAATAATACACAATACTTATAATCCATTTACGTTTAATGCAGTATTACGAAATTTAATTGCATTTATTTGTTCACTCTAAACCACGAAGCCGAAAATAGATCTTTGTGTTTTTTCAGAAGCTCTTTAGTCTTTATGAAGGTTAGAGCAATTATATTAAATCATATTGTAATCGTATTGTTCAGCAGATAAAAATGCGACCAGATTTTTTCTTCCCAATTTTGCTGTCCTGATTGATGCAACACTATCACAATATATATAACAACTGTACCTACTCAAGCATAAGCAATCATCATCAGCCAGAAGACGTCCACTGCTGAACGAAAGCCTCCTCCAAGGGAGGGATTTGCCATAATCCCCACGCTTGTCAGGCGGCTTGGGGATCGCAGTGGCTCACCGATTAGTGAGAGGACGCTGCTGCCCATCCTCCGGTGTCTGGCCGCAGTTTTAGGACGTACCCGGGTCACATAAGCATAAGCAATAAAATTGACTTACTATATATGTTAATGATTCGATCGTGTACGTGTGTGTGCAGCACGTGCCAGTCGGGCGAGTGGACGTGCACGCGCGTGTCGTGCGGCGCGCGGTGCGGCGCGGTGGGCGACCCGCACTACTCCACGTTCGACGGCCTGCGCTACGACTTCATGGGCCACTGCACCTACACCATGCTGCGTGCTGACAACCTCACCGTCGACGTCGAGAACGTCGCCTGCTCCGGGGCTATTACTGAGGTAACTTGCTAGATTCACTGATTCTTTGAGATATGGACTCGATAAAAACTTCTAGGAGGTATTCAGTTTATATTGCTCTTCTTATTTGTTCATGTGTCGAGTCAGCACGAGTTATCACAAGGGAATTCGATCATGAATTTGTTGACACTTATTTGTAACAGTGACAAAGATCTTGCAAACATGAATGATGTTATGTAATCAATACTCGAAGTCAATATGAAATCGTGTAATCCAAACGTAAATGTCGATCAATGCCCCTTTTATCCGGAACTTGTATCAGCTGTTTTGGTATTCTGAATTTCTCTATGATCTCTTATGACATATTATCTGGGTCCTCGACAACGACCTCAACCGAAATTCCAAATATATGACACAATCATCAATATCACAATTCTTTCAGGCAATGGACCTAAGCCCCTACAAGGGCGCAGGCAAGCCGTCCTGCACTAAAGCCGTGACGCTGAGCTACGAAGGAGCCAACGTGCACATGAAGCAGGGAGGGTTCATCCTTGTGAACGGCAAAGAGGTGTCTACCCTGCCTGTCATGGTGGGCGACGTGAGGATCAGAGCTGCTTCCTCCATGTTTATCATTGGTAAGTACCGTTGGACATGCTTTCCAAGCTATTTCAAGGAGATGGGAGATAGAAAGCTACAATAGATGAATCCATGTCTTCAAAAGAAATGTTGCCTAGATATTGTAATAGAAATTCAACCAAATGAAATTATTATTATATACCTTACTTTGATTTTAGTACAACTGCCCAACAAAGTGGACTTATGGTGGGATGGCAGCACTCGCATCTTCATTGACGTGCCTGCCGAGTTCCAAGGAAAGACTAAGGTAAGGGAACCCACAACAATGGAGTGTTTTATTTAAAGCTTTCTTCGTTTTCTGTGTCACAAAGAAGATATTGCGAGATCCCGCACTTGGTTGACCGTTGAAAGACTCGTCCAAGTCTCATCAGGAGCACAATTGGCAATCAGGCATTATCATTGACGAATTGAATAATCTTATTCTGAAAAATGCAGAGACAAGTATCGTAACACTCCTTAGATAGACGAGAGTTTACTAATTGTTAGATTCCTTTCCAAGTAACTATTCCCTCAAGATTAATTTAACTTCAGGGTCTCTGCGGTACCTTCAACCTGAACCAAAAAGACGACTTCCTAACCCCTGAGAACGACATCGAACAATCGGCTCTGGCGTTCGCCAACAAGTGGAAGACCAGGGAGTTCTGCACTGATATAGACACGAAGGAACCGGAGCACCCTTGTAAGGTCAATATTGAGAACAAGGAGGCAGCTGAGAAGTACTGCAGCAAGCTCAAGAGTAAGGTATTTGAAGGTAGGTTTGAATGATTAAATCATTATCTACGGACACCTCAGATTGTCACCTTTCAAATCAGAAGACACCTAACATCGCTTAAGACTTAAAGATACTAGAGGTACCTCTTTATAATTTCTTTAAAGAGGCGTGTAACTCTTAGAACTTTAATTTAAACTTAGCATCAAAGTCTGTTATAGTAATTTCGTCATAATTCACGCTCTTTCCATTGCTATTTAATACTACTACTATTTTTAGATTACTGTAAATTAATATAATCTTCAAAAATAAAGACTTGTATAAAAGATTTTTTGGAGGCGCCGGGTATCGATCCCGGTACCTCTCGCATGCTAAGCGAGCGCTCTACCATCTGAGCTACGCCCCCGTTGTTTATCTAGACGAAATGCAATTATATATTCGAGATATAACAGCCTACCTACGTAACACTTTCGTATCGTTACGATTGTTGATAGTGTCGAAATCGTTCTTGAATGTCATTCATTCTATTAAGTACATATGTACATACAGGGTATATTATTTTAGTATTTTTTGTTTACTGTCATAAGTTCTGCTATAAGCCATTTCGAGGTTATCTATGAACAGCTAGATAACCTATACATGGTAAATTTTTCAATTGGGTCTGGATGGCCAAATCCGATACTATAGGAAATAGCGAAAAATACTAATTCACTAATAATTTACCTGGTTTTGGGGCTTGACTAGACAACGAAATTATGAGCTCGTCACTCAGCCAGGTTGCAGGCGAGAGATAGGCTGGGTAGGATATCTTCATTGGACGTTACGGGCCTCTATTCTTAGTAAATTATAAACTTCTCATCTTATTTGGATGGCCATGATATACACAGTTTGAATTAACTACGGGGTGGTTCCAAGTTCCCAAGCTGTATGAACTTTATGATGAGAAGTAACGTCTCCCCTCAGCTTGCCACTGGTACGTGGACGTGGAGCCGTACTACGAGTCGTGCGTGTACGACATGTGCGCGTGCGGGAGTGACGTCACGCGCTGCCTGTGTCCCATCCTGGGAGACTACGCCATGACGTGTGCTAAGGCGGGCGTCGTTATACAGTGGCGCTACAATGTTGATGAATGTGGTATGTTATTGCTCATTACATCCTGGCACTAATTTGTTATACTGAATCTGAGTACCTGCTCATTCTGGGTACTGATTTAGGGGCACCCAATCATCTGCCTATGACAAAATTCAGCACGAAATATTATAATCTTTTTACACTATATTATTTGTAGAAGGTGTATCTTGCTGGTACTTTTCTGTCCGAGATATAAGTATGTGATAATCCTCTTGTTCGTGATCGCAACATCTATGGGTATAGATGCGAGTAGCTTATGCTTTGCCTATTATTTTATGATACTGTGTTGTTCAGTCTAAAATCAATGTTTCCACCAGAACTCCAATGCACGGGTGGCCAAGAATACACGGTGTGCGCGGACAGTTGTCTTCGTAAATGCGCGGATATGGCCCTATCTGCTAGTGGTACTTGCAAGCCGTGCTGCGTTGAAGGGTGCGCTTGCCCTCCCGGACAGGTAAATACATTATATATTTATATTTTTTGCCTTTTTACACCACACTGACGTCATTCAGATAACCGAAAAACACAAATCGGATTGAATTGGCCATGTCTTCTGTATGACACCGCTAGATGGCGTCGCTGCGGAACGAGCGAGACGAATTAGATAAAACCAATAGCGAATGGTCCACATTGACGCTGGACCGAAAGACCCTGAAGGCATATGGGGTAGTTTTTGCTCAGCAGTGGGATGATATGGGCTGACATTAAGTCACTATAAAATCTAACGAAGAAATTGCCGAATATCAGGGTAGAATGCGGTAAATGATACTGATATCTAAACCTTGGTTGCGACTGTCAATTGTTTGACGTTCCTCCTTATTGAACGTCTGTTTTCTATCAAATGTCCCATATTAGGTACATTTACTCTTTATTAACTTATTTTGAATGTACTCAGCTTCTTGACGACAACAACGTTTGTGTACCGACTGGGTTGTGTCCGTGTTACCACAAAGGCCTGCAGTTCAACGCTGGCTACAAAGAAGTCAGAGCTGGCAGGCGAGAAAGAGAGCTATGGTAAGTTATAATTAGCAAAAAAATAAACAAATATAAAAATAAATAAAAAATTACAACAGCAAAGTTTATGTTATGTTAGGTAATTATGTCCTTAAAGGCTTTTGTTTCATAAATATGTTTTCTACGAGTCTAGAAGTTTTGTGCGGGATCTAGAAAGTTCCTGTTGAATACTACCCTTTATTTCCTTCCATAAAAGATGATTATTTAAAAAAATCTTTGGAGGCGCCGGGTATCGATCCCGGTACCTCTCGCATGCTAAGCGAGCGCTCTACCATCTGAGCTACGCCCCCGTTGTATACAGTATTAAAATAAAACATTACTAAAGTGGCATTGCGTAAAATATCCAAGTGTGTTTACTTGCTTACCTTTCACTTTGCGTAGTGACGCGAAATTGCATAATAGGCTAGTTGACTGCATCAAAACTAAATTCTGAAATCTTGTTTGGTAAATAGTTTTCCTTCTAAAGTCTTAATAAAACTTAATCTCTTGCTTATCTTTGGCGTCTTCAATTTTAAATTTATCAAAATCACACAATAAGTATGTCTATGGTAATGAAAAACTATGACGTCACGCCTTGCTATTCCAAACATTTTTTTGAACAAAATGTTGTTTTTGACAGTTCATAAAAAGTAACTCAGATGACTAGTAGTCAACTACCGTATTTCATTCATGTTCATACAAATCAAGTTTAAGTGAAACATGTGGATTTATTCGCCTTATCATCTAGCTCATAGTAAATATTAGCTAAGAGACACTTGATTATTCCCCGTACTATTGTTTATTTGAGTATAACATAGCATCACGCCTGTATTCCCAGAAGGGTTAGGCAGAGGTGTACTATTGTACACCCGCATTTCGTCGTTGCTGTTATTGAGTCCCATGTAATAGGGGAGCGAGCCTATTGACATCTACCGGGCACAGTTCCAGACTCCGTGCTGCTACTGAGAATTTCCACACAGAAAAACCAAAAAATAATGATATCATTAATTAGTAACTACATGAGATTATATCGTGTTTGTCCAGCACATGTGTGGGCGCTCGCTGGGACTGCACGCCAGCGACACCTACGGACATCCAAAACTACCCTCCTGCCGAGGACCTGCGCAGCAACTGCAGCGCATCCAACAACATGGAGTTCACTACCTGCGAGATTGCTGAGCCGCTCACCTGCAAGGTATGAGGATATTCTTTTGTTGGGCGGGCAATAATCCCAATTACAGGAACGCCTTATATAATTAGGGAACATTGATGGTGATTCGGCTTGTGCCAAGAGAACATGTATAGTATAATTCATCTGTAGTAGGCCTCAACCCTTCTCGTTTTGAGAAGAGTCTCGTGCCCACCAGTGGGACAGTAATTGGATGAGTTACTATTATACTGTCTGGAGCTTAGACTTGGCTTAACTTTTTTAACACTTTGGCCCACACTAGGAATAATTCCTTTATCGTAGGTGCGTTTACAAAGACATATGTATATCCACATACACAAAGCCACAGACCCGAAACAACTATCTATAGATCATACAAATATTTGTTCCGTGCGGAAATCGAACCCGCGACACGTAGTATAGCAATCGATCTCTCAACCACTGCGTCAGTCGTGACGTCAAAATTTAAATTAAAGCAATCTGATTGTTTATTGTTTATATCTAAATTCTGCTATTATAACACTACTCGTAACTTGTGACTACAGACTTTGACTGAAGAGTTTCATATTTTTACAGTTTTATCTTTTTACCTACAGAACATGCATCTCCCGCCAACCTCAACCACGGCAGAGTGTCGTCCAGGCTGCCAGTGTAAGAAGGGCTACGTGTTGGACACCATGTCCAAGAAGTGTGTAACACCTGCACAGTGTCCCTGTCATCACGGTGGAAGGAGCTACCCAGATGGACATATCATGCAAGAGGAGTGCAACAAATGGTTCGTTTAGCTTTATACAACTCTTATAAGGAAGTGGTTTGTAATAGAAGATTTTGTTAAACTTTCAGTTTATGCGGTTTCCTAACAATTTTGTATTACTACTAACTGTTCTCGCGACTCCGCCCGCTTAAAAAGATTTTTATACACTCTTTGAACCCCCATTTCACCCCCTTAGTGGTTAAATTTTGAAAATTCTTAGCGAGCATCTAAACCGTCTAATTTACTTGCCAAAATTAAAATTTGTAGGTCTTATAGTTACTGAGGTTTTGTGATAAATCAGTTAGTCAGTGATTGGTATTTCGCTTTTATATTTATATATTACGATGTCCACAAAACATTAGGTATATATTAGTAGGAATATATAAAATATTAAGATCAACGAGATATGCTATTATCCGCCATGAAGAATACGGCATTTAATATTGCCTGTTCACCACTCCAGCTAAATTATAGACCCTGATATAAATAAGCTACGAAAAAAAATTAAAAAAGAAAGGTTTGGAGGCGCCGGGTATCGATCCCGGTACCTCTCGCATGCTAAGCGAGCGCTCTACCATCTGAGCTACGCCCCCGTTGTTATAATCTTCGAAATAAAACAGTAGTTGGTGGACAGTGCGTATATTTATATGCGCAATGCATACGTGCCTTTCACTTTCTTTAGAGCGCCGACGCATGCCAATCTGTTACCAATACTGCTCACTGAGCATTGACACATTTGCGCCGTCATTTCGGCTAAGAAATTAATTATAAATTTTATTTATTTATTCTGCTCATGACATATTTCGCTTCGTCTAGATATTTTAATTTGGTTTCAAGATAAGTAACCTTTAACAATCTAGAATACATTCTACCACTAAACATTACGAAGAGTAAGCAAAATGTCTTCATTGTTAAAAGTCTGTTTTTTATTACAAGTTTCATTTCGATCAAGTCTTCAAAAAGTGGCCGAAATGAAACTTGTAATAAAAAATATAATGTATTATCATAGTAACCTTTCCCTGTATGAAGGGTAACCAGAGATGGAAGTTTATTACGTTGGCACGACAAATATTTACCTATGTTATAGGTGATAAATTGTGTGACTGAACCACTGGTCTGGCACGACGCCAAACTCGGGCTTTATTCTTATAGGAAACTCAACATTTTACTATGGGATTGAAATATAAGGGGCCAATCTCGCGCGCTTTCTCATTAGTGTATTTTATTTTAGAGATAGTCTCTTTCTAGTAAAAGTCACTAAAACCTCGTTGCGTCTGATCACTAATTTCATTTTGACCGATAAAAGTAACGACATCTCAAATGTAATATCAATATCACTCTAATAAATAAAAAATAAGTAAAGATAATATTTATTAGAGTATATAAACGTTATTATCTCATTTAAATTTATGATTTGATAATGGTACATATACATGTATACACACACCTATCATGCTACGAGTACGTACAATGTACATACATATAAAGCCTGTTAAGCCTATATGGGTGGCCAGAGACATACTACGATACATTCAGATCGTCGCAAACGTGAGATGACCCTTTTATAACCTGAAAATCGAACTTGTATCTTGGGACCCCTAAAAGTATTACATACTTTTTTGTATTAAAATTTTTAGTGACGCTCTGGAGCTCGTTATTCAGAGAAATTATTCGTATTGAAGTTCTAGGTTATTGGGTTTTTCTGTATGCAAAATGACAGTAAGTAGTAGCTCAGAGTTTAAAATTGAGACCAGTTATAGATGGTTATAGGATCGCCTCCTATTACATGGGATTCAGTAACACTTACACTTCTATCTAACTCTCCGGGTCATACACACGCAATACTATGTTTATAATATATTTGTATTGTCACAGTGAATGTAAGAGCGGCAACTGGTCATGCAGCCAGCGTAAATGCGCCGGCCTATGTTCGGCGTGGGGGGACTCCCACGTGGTGACCTTCGACGGTACTCACTACGACTTCGAGGGCGTCTGCACCTACCTGCTGGCTAAGGGAGTCATGGACAGCAAGGATGGGTTCGATGTGGAGATACAGGTGAGAGGAACTTCATATTGAATCGAGTGACCGTGTTAATGACATATCATCTCTTAACGAACAATACCGCGCAAGTAAGATTTTGAAGTTTTCAGAAAAGACCAAAAACTGATTAAGTATCTCTAATAAAAAAATTATTAAATGTATTTATGTAAATTTGTGTGTGTATGTTCTAAAATAGATGAAAGGAGTAGTCGCTTCTAGATTCCAAGACCTCCTTATGGCAAATTATTTTGGCGGTAACTTTAGTCGTTATTGCAATCTGCTATTATATTAAAACACTAACCATGAAGTTTCTAACCGGTCTCTTTTCCGTAAGAACTACAATCAGGACAATTTGAAAGCGCACGTAAAGGTCCAGTGGGAAATATAATCGTTCGCTTTGCTTTTGAGTCAGGATAAATTCTTGCTACGCTACTTTACGCAGAAATATCTTACGACTGAAGTCCTTTTGACCATAATTGGTTTTTTGACGGAAGTCTTTTCACAGAACGAAATTCGTTACGCAAAATCACCATTATACATATCTATTATAGGAGATAGTAAACATTGTCTTATTCCTCTATAGAATGTACCGTGCGGGACGACAGGAGCCACATGCTCTAAGTCAGTGACTCTGAAAGTGGGCAGCGGTGGCAACGAAGAGATTGTCTCGCTCACTAAGGACGCACCGATCCCGGATATATCCAAGTTGAAGAGGTACGTAAAGAAATCATCCATGCAGATATAGAAAACATTTTTCTTTTAAGTATTGTTCCATAACGTACGTTACCCATAAATCTGCTAAACATAAGTGGGACTGGGCCAGACCCATTCTGTCGCCTGTCTGAAGAGCTTTGGGTAGAACGAAGAACCGAATGAATCTCAGTAATGAGATGTGATGGCAGGATAAGCTCGATATCTAACGAAAAGACTGGTTACTTCTAGCGAATACTAGAGGTGTGGGGAGGGAGGAGAGACCAAACTAATAATAATATAGCTCCATGCTGAATTTCTTCTGTATCTTGAGTACAGTTTACAAATATATGCACATACGCATCCAGGGTATTGCATAGGAAATCTGCTCTACCTACTAAACATACGTAGGTATGTTAGTTAAATCTCATTACTTTAATTTTTACGTTCAGGATCAAGATGCGTATGGCGGGTGCCTATGTGTTCCTGGACGTTCCATCTCTGGGCATGAGTTTGCAGTGGGACCGTGGCATGAGGGTTTATGTCAAAGTCGACTCCATCTGGCAAGGAAGAGTGAGTATTGTTAATCGGTAGGCTTGTTTAATTTTATTGCAATCTCGTTATTTCATAGTAATCTAAAATTATTTTTCTATAATTACACCCGTGACCGTAAGTGTCCTACAAATCCATGCTTCTCAATGTAATTGCTAAGCCAAAATCTACACTTGCCGATGTGCGCACGCGCATATTATAATATAAAATGTGAACTTATAAACTAACAAAGCTCTTCGTTTAGGTGAAAGGCCTCTGCGGCAACTACAACGGTGACATGCGAGATGACTTCCAGACGCCTTCTGGCGGTGGTATGGCTGAATCGTCACCGCTGATCTTCGCCGACTCCTGGAAACTTAAGCCTACTTGTCCTAAACCGCAGCTTCTTTTGGTAGGTGCTTCAAATAATGTCTCAAGTAACATAACCTTAACAATCGACCAAACTTCACAGGGCCCTGATTCTTGCACTTCCCTCTTAAATAACTCAAGTACGTGTTAAAAGCTATAATGTGATTGTGTACATATATGTGAGTCCACAGTAATCATTTCTAAGTTGAAACACAGTTCTTGGGAGTTCTCTATATATTCGTTTGAACTGTTTTACTGACTTCATTTAGTAATTGGAAGAATTGTCAATAGCGGCATTTTTTTTAAACGTTACCGTTTGAAACGTTTACCGGTTGCTATGTTGAACTTGATAGGAGGTATGCGTATAATCAGATCAGTGTACTTTTTCTCCTTTTCCGTATTAAAAAATTATGATATAAATGCATAACATTAAGAGTGTAGGACTGCAATAGTGTGTTGTTTTCAAAAAAGTACCAAAGCTATCGGTTCGAGTTCACCGCTGTATTAATTCTACTATTCTGTGCGGTTTTTTTGTGGTTTTGTTTCTGGGACTAAGCTTGATCTTCCAACAGGACCACTGCAAGCAACGCCCGGAGCGCAAAGATTGGGCGTCTTCAATCTGCAGCACCATGAAGCAGTACCCCTTCACTCTGTGCCACGCTGAAGTGTCTCCGTCGTCATACATAGAGCGCTGCACTCGGGACGCATGCGCATGCGACTCGGGGGCTGACTGCAAATGTGCGTGCACTGCGCTAGCGGCCTATGCACATGCGTGTGCGCACAGAGGTGTTACTTTCAAATGGAGGACGCAGCAAGTTTGTCGTGAGTATAAAATATTATCATTATTTTTTGGAGTTCTCTGATGTACAGTCGGTGTCCTACATTACCTGACCCCCCTAGAAATTATATGATACATTCTCGGGTCTGGTTGTGTGTGTATGTGACATGTATGTTTGTAAACTGTACCCATGATACACGAGAAAACCTAGTGCGGGGCAAAGTTTAAAAAAAAAAAACTTTATTACCAACGTGAGGTGAACATTTTGTGCACCTTCCTTTTGATCATCTATAGAATCCAACTTTTCTTTATCTTGAAGTTTGTCCAACAGCAATGCAATGCGATGAGGAGTGCTCCAACTACGATGCTTGTTTGTCTCCGTGTCCAGTTGAAACTTGTGACAACACGCTCTACTACCCCGATATGAAGACCAGTTGCGAACAGGACACTTGTGTGGAAGGTAACTTGTTTTTGGAAGTTCAAATGGGTTTACACTTCGCGACATCGCGGTATTAGACAAGATAAAATAAAAAAATATTGCTTGACAAATGCATAGGAAATGAAAAGCAGATAAAGAAACTAATAAAGTCTGATTGGCATTGCACACTTTTTTAGGCAGTCCTGTAGAAATCGGTAGCTTTTGCCTTCTTCCGTGTACCGTATCTACGCAGTACTGTACTCTTGTTTTTTTATATGATATCAATTGTATGTTCTTTGAAGAAAATATAGGACTAAATATAATGTACCAGCGACCAGCCCCGGCTTCGCACGGGTAGCAGAGCATATACGCCAAATTTTTTTTTCTTTCGTAGTGTCATATCAGCCTGTTACGTCGAGCATTTACTCGGCGCACGCCAGGAAAGCTCCCAGTCGGCATGACTTTTTCCGACATCTACAACTACCATCGTCATATTTCAGCCAATTTACACAAAACCTTAACGAATTATACACCTAAACCTTCTTTATGAATCACTCTGTCCATTGGTGAAAACCATGAAAATTTATTCAGTCGTTTTTGAGTTTATCGCGAACAGACAGACAGACGCGGCGGGGGACTTTGTTTTATATACATATGTAGTGATGAATTTAAAAAAATGTGAAATATTTGAATATCACAGGTTGCAAACCCAAAAAGTCGTGTCCTGAAGGCCAAGTGTACAAGAACAGCACACTCAAGGACTGTGTGCCTCGCGCTAAATGCAAACCCATCTGCATGACCCTGGAGGATGGACGGGAGATCGGAGAGGGCGAAGTGATAGAAGAAGACGAATGTCACACGTGCAGGTGTTCGAAGAAGCAGAGGATTTGCACCGGACAGCCCTGCACTACTGTGAGTACCACGAATTCTGGTAAAGATGCTAACTTGAGATCACGCCTGTATTCCCCGAATCAGGCAGAGGAGTATTATTCTATACCCATATTTCGCTAATGATAGTGGAATTCCATAACGTAAAACTCGATAACACTACCCAATCCGGCTATCGATCCTAAGACCTCACTTTCAGTAGTCGAAAATGTGATCACTAAAATAAGGCAGTCTAAAATAGGCTGATAAAATGATGTTTAACTTTATGTCATATCCTCCCAGCCTCAAGAGCCCACGTCGGCCAAGCCTCACGACGAGCCACTCAAGTGTGTGACAGGCTGGAGCAGCTGGATCAACAGGGGAGCGCCAGAGATTGGGGTTAAAGGGGCCTCCATCGACAACGAACCGCTGCCACGACCTAATGAACTGGTGAGATTTACGATACAATACAAATGTTGCACTCTACATAGATACATAGGTATTTTAATGTCAAAATTTCTAGTTATAACATAGCATTACACCTGCATTCCTTGAAGGATTATGCAGAAGTGTGGCATTGTACACCCATATTTCGCCGATACCGTTATTAGGTCTCATGTAATAGGGGGCGAGCTTATTGACGTCTACTGGGTATAATGCCAAATATCGTACTGCTACTGCAAAAGTCCTATAACACTGGCCGTCCCGGAGATCGAATCCAGGATGCTCAGCAGCCGCGCTTTGTAGACTAAATCTTTAGAATTTCCGTCTAAACGTCGGATAACCATTAACATAACTAATCCAAGTATATCAAGTGAGTCAAAATAATACTTTAACTTGCAAGACAATTATGTGACACCAGTAAACATTATCTCTTGTTGCCAGACCTCTGTGATCGCCTCATAATTCTCTCTCTCACTTCATAATTTTCTTTTGTAATAACTCTTACCAACTTTATTGAAATTCTGGGCATTTTTAAACTACCTACTGGGCCCATAACCTGTTGAAATAAATGGAAAAACAAGTATAATGGTATTTTGTACAAATATGTATTATGTAGTTGACACATTGACCGGTTATACGTATTACAATAGAGAGAAAAGAGCTTAGCATAAAACAAGTGTTTGCGTTCTAGTCTATAGGTATTCCAACTATTTATCTATCATTCCATAACATATTTTCCATTAAAAAAAAAATCTCATGTACAGGCTATCGGCACACCGATGTGCAAGGAAAGCATGATGAAGAAGATCGAGTGCCGCACAGTGGGTGACCATAAGACTCCTAAAGAAACTGGACTTGACGTCGAATGCTCTTTGGAGCGAGGATTGTACTGCAAGGAGGTCGGGAAGAATTGTCTGGACTTTGAGATCAGAGTGTATTGCGAGTGTGAGGGTAAGTATCAATAGTTATAATAAGAAGTGGAGACAATAAGATTAATTCTCTCTCTTCAATTTATGTGCTAGGCACTTGTCAGTGTAGCATTTTCCATTTTGTTCTGTCCAAAGCTCCTTCACTTCTATATATGGCACTGCATCTGCCTTCTCCTTCAGTTGGTCTATATACTTCATTCTTAGCCTTCCAAGGCCAAGATTAATTATTACGATTTAATGTGTAAAAACACACGCGGCGCCCGGCAACGAGACTCATTTGCATTACTTGACGGGTTAACATAGCAAGGTGACCCAAGGATTCTGACTGCCAGAGAATATAAAGGTTCTGCAAATAGGGGTTTAGGGATTCCAGTAATACCGGATATGACTGTGGGGCCCCAATACAAACAACGACACACTTGATGTGTCTCTTGTGCCCAAACATCAGCACGAGGGACGACCTTAACACAAACTTCACACAGTTCAGTTTACCGCATATCCTACTTCCTACTTAATATTATAAATGTGAAAGTTTGTGAGGATGGATGGATGGATGTTTGTTACTCAATCACGCCAGAATGGCTGAATGGATCTGGATGAAATTTGGCACAGAGACAGAGAGAGACTTTTTATCCCGAAATGTACGGGTTCGTAAACCACGTGGGCGAAGCCGCGGGTGGAAGCTAGTATTTTACGAAGAATTTTAAGAAGAAGATTCACGGTTATTTAATATGGTTATTAAATTTCAACTGTATCCACACTCCCAGAACCTTCGATATGTGAGAACTCGGTCCGTCCGAACGAGCCGCACCCGACGGACTGCACGAAGTTCTACGAGTGCGCGCCGTCCGGCCCCGTGCTGAAGGACTGCGGGCCCGGCACGTGGTACAACCCTGTCATCATGCTCTGCGATTGGCCTAACAATGTCTTGGCTGTCAGACCTGAGTGTGGAGCTACAACTCCAGGTCAATTTACTATAGCATTTTTTTTACCAAGGTTCCACATAACATAAGTACCACACCTGTTTTCCCCGAAAGGTTAGGCAAAGGTGTGCTATTATACACCCAAATTTCGCCGATGCCGTTATTGAGTCTCATGTAATAGAGGGCGAGTCTATTGCCATCATTTCCGTACAGAAAACCCAGTAACACTTTTTACCCAAAATTTTAAACCCAATTACCCAAACCCAGGAATCCATCCCAGGACCTCACGATCAACCAAGGTCTACTGGAATTTATTTTTCTTAAAGTTTTACCTCAGTTCTTGTTGCCAGTTATTGTCTGTAATTCTGTGATCACCGTTTAGAAGATAGTCTCACGCCTGGCGGTCTTTTTCACTGGATAAACACTCTTTCTTAGTAAACACAAGCTTTAAAGGCAGTATTCTAAAATGGTTGTAACACTTGTAAATTACATTTATGGAAAATTTATTTGTCCATAGGTACAACTGTCACGGAACCTACCACTAAAACGAGCCCAGCTGAAGGTATGTGAAAGCATCTAATCTATATAAATAAAAATGAATCGCCAAATGTGTTGCTAAGCGCAAAACTTCAGAACGGCTGCATCTTTTTGACTAATTCTTTTTTTGTTGTATTCGTAATTGTCAGGACAAGGTTTTTATGAAAGAAAATTTATGGAAAATCGGAAATTTGAAATTGTGAATTGCACGCGTGCGAAGCCCCCCGGCTTCTAGTCCCGGGTCGCTAGTTTTATAATAAAAATAGACTATACCATACATACAATACTACAAAACTCCTCCTATCTGTTATCTTCAGATACATCGCGGATTACCAGCACTCCTCTGCCGACCACATCGCAGTGTCCGCCCGGACAAGTGTACAGCCCATGTGCATACCGCTGTGACAAACTGTGTGACTACTTCAAACGAGTACTCATTGAAAAAGGCCGCTGCAACGGAGAGGTGAGTGTAAACAGTCCACGGTTGGACAACAAACCCTCCTATAAGGGTCTGCTTTGATCGGAAAAGTTTGGGCGAGCATACTTTTAGCTACTAAAACAAAAAAATAACACTAGTGTCGCTAGTGTAGTTCGAGCAGCGTGTCGTTTCTGCTCACCCTGCTCTCTAACTAGTCTCCAGCAGGCTCCCGGATGCGCGGGGAACGATCTGTGTAATGGCAAACGCAAGTCAAATTATTTACTGTTTTGTCTCTACAGATGTGCGTGGAAGGATGTGTGGAGGAAACTTGTGATGCTGATTCGTACTGGCGCGATGAGAAGACCTGTGTGCCTATGAAGGACTGTACCTGCTTCGGTAACGGAAATATCGTTAAGGTAAGCTAGTTCTAATTTTTACGCTTAGGCTCGTAAGCCATACGCAAATCGGCCAGAAATAAACAAAAAAAAAAAAATTGTAGTGAAATAAATACTTTTTGATCGGGCCCAATGAACATGTCCTTAACTTAAATGCAGACAACATTCAAACAACAATAATGGTTGAGTCAAATAGAATATTTCAAAAAACTGTGAAATGACTAGCTTTCATGATAATAAAATAGAGAAAAATAGAATGTTGCGTCGTCTGCGTTGTAATTTTTTGTTAACCTGATATTTTACAGCTAGTTTAATGAACGGATACCGATAGGATAATCTGAGGTCAAAAACTTCCTCAAACAGCTAATAGTGTAACCTCATTTCTGTACCGGCAGCCCGGAGGAGTGGTAGTAGACGGTTGCATCAAATGCCAGTGCCTCAACAACGAGTTCCACTGCGACTCCAGCGAGTGCGTCGCGATCGACACGCCAGTCGACAGCTCCACGCACCAGCCGCACATGCTGCCGCCCGCTCACACCAGCGCCGCCACCAGCAGCACGGCAGCTCCCACCACTGTCGCTGCGCCGACCTCACCGGCTCCCGAGTGCTCTCCTGACAAGTAAGGAATTCTATGCCTGTCTATATACTAAACTAGCTTCTGCCCACGGCTTCGCCCGCGTGGATTACGAACCCGGGCACTTTTTCTAAAATAAAAGTATCATGATTCAAAAGACTCATAGCGCCATCTAGCGTCGTAGCGCAATTGTGACCGTCGGAAGTTATTGTTCTTTTCCTCGGGAACAGTATTATTTTTCTGGATGAATGCCTATGTAAAATAGACCTTGACCCCTGTGTTTGTTTTGGCGTCTCTTCTCAGGGATAGTCACAGGAAATGCCGACGCCATCTAGTTTAAAAAAGACGTGTAAAAGTGATTGAAAAATCTTAATTGCAAAATAAATAATTTCATTTCATTGTCCTTTTCTGTAAACAATATTAGTTAGGATTAATAGAAGCAGCATCACTATATTTAAAACATAGTTTTAAAGTAAATTCTGATCTTCTGTAATATCGTATTTCATCTACAATATTTTGATATCTAAGTAACAATATTTGGTAGACATGTCTGAAATATTAAATGAATTATATTAAATTCTCGCTTATCTTTCTAGCTACGTTGACCTGATGTGGGGTGACCAGCCTCTCCCGGACTCAGCGTTCAGCGCCAGTTCCATCGCCAGTGGTCTCTTCGAGCCGCAGTACGCCAAACTCAACGGTCACCCGCTTGATGTCACAGGTATTATTTTTAAATACAATTTGCTTTCTCTTATTAGCCATGAAAAATACTTTCTGTCGGTATAGTGCTTCGCTCATTAAATGTCGGCACGGTTGGCGCAGTGGTTGAGAGATCGACTGCTGAACTACGTGTCGCGGGTTCGATTCCCGCACGAAACAAATATTTGTACGATCTACAGATAGTTGTTTCGGGTCTGGGTCTTTGTGTATGTGAATACACACCGTGCCTCGGAAAGCACGTGTCGCCGTTGGTCCTGCGCCTGATCTCTCTCCGGTCGTGTCGGATTGCCGTCCCAGCGGACTATGAGAGTGAAGGAATAGAAAGAGCACCTGTGTTTGCGCACACACTTGTGCTCTATAATATCTCCTGCGTAGTTGGCTAATCTGCGGTGAGATTGACTGCCGTGACCGATATCCGTCAGGAGGACATTATTATTACACGGCGCGACATTGTATTATTTAACTATTGATTCGTAAACACGCTGAATTGATTTTATTGTGAACATTTGACCTACATAAAAAATGCATTCTTTGAATACCTAAAGCATAGAAAAAAAATGATGGCGATTAAAAAAGCACTGTTTGAAACTATATTACTAGAAATGATAATGTTCAAATTAGTAACAAGAGATCGAATACTTATCTCTTTATTAGACTGTACTCAATTCTTCCTAAATCCTGAACAGCCGGCAGTTGGAACCCAGCTTCTCAAGACACGAACCAGTACATCCAAGTCGAACTGCCACACCAAGAGCCGATCTTCGGCGTGGTGATGCAGGGCAGCCCGCTGTTCGACCAGTACGTCACCAGCTACCAAGTACTGTATGGAGATGATGGAGACAACCTGGATACTGTGAAGGGAACCGATGGGAAGCCGAAGGTATTAAACAGACAACAAACATTTTTCCTTCTTTTTTAAAAACCTTTTTCTCGTTTTTTCCAGCATTGTGGGTACAGAAACAAACAAGTACCTGCAGTATACAAGTATCTGTAGGTTAATCAAATATTTTTTCCTTCGGGAACAGAACCCGCGACCCATAGCGCAGAAAACTATTTCCTCAGCCTATGCGCCAACGGTTCCATTGAACTGTATAGACAATTAATTAAAGAGTTTATTTTTAAAATCTTCAACACCTTTGCCTATTTTTTATTAATTAATCATCTTGAACTATTTCACATAATTCAGGTATTCACTGGACCTTCGAATAGTAACACTCCAAAGAAGCAGATGATAGAACCTCCAATCGAAGCCAAAGTACTCCGCATTCAACCTCTGACTTGGCACGAAGAGATCGCCGTCAGGTTTGAGCTCATCGGGTGCAGAGTTCCAAAGTCCACGAAGAGACCAACTACAACTGAGACTCCTTCGACTTCACCGACTCCAACGACTGTTACGACTCCCACGACTGTTACGACTCCCACGACTGTTACGACTACGCCGACTACTGTGCCGACAACTGTTACTACGCCAACGATTCCTTCGACTGTGAAGACTACAATCGCTGCTCCTTTGATTGTATCGAGCACTGTATCACCGCCTCCTGAATGCAACCCGCATAGGTGAGCTTTAATTTTCACATTTCTCATACCAAAAAATACAGCTTATCATTGTTCCCTATTTTTTACATAAATTATATTCAAAATTAATGAAAGTGGTGCGGCGACTGATGTTTTTAATAGGAAATGAAACGGTTCATGATAATATTTTTCTTGTTTATTGTTTAAACGCCTTACGTACTTTTTATTGTGGCACTGCTACTTATAACTTAGAAATATTATTAACCAGCCAATACCATATACCACGTTGTCCGTTGTCGCGATGAATGTCAACCATCATCATCATCATCATCAGCCAGAAAACGTCCACTGCTGAACGAAGGCCTCCCCCAATGGGGGGTTTGCCATAATCCCCACGCTTGTCAGGCGGCTTGAGGATCGCAGTGGCTCACCGATTAGTGAGAGGACGCTGCTGCCCGTCCGCAGGTGTCTGGCCGCAGTTTTAAGACGTACCCGGGTCTTGAATATGAATGTCAATGTGTGTGTCAAAAAAGTAACATATAGTAGCTACATTTACTTCAGTTGGTTCCGCACTCCCAGAATACAAACAGATTTGTATTTTGAAACTTTCCACCGTGTTACAGCTACGTCAACCTGATGTGGGGTGACGAGCCTCTCCCTGACTCAGCGTTCAGCGCCAGTTCTATCGCCAGTGACCTCTTCGAACCACAGTACGCTAAACTTAACGGACACCCGCTTGACGTCACAGGTAAGAAACAGTATGACTCTTGAGTTAATATAGTTTTATGGGGGAACGAGGTATGGTGTTCCTCCATTGAAAAGGGAGGATCCTCCGATCAGGCAAGGTGGTCAGCCTGGCGGGCCGAAGCCCGACGATTGACGATTTTTTAGTTACAACCAATAGGACCTGTGTCGATAGACATGTAAAATGATGTCTTTTTGTGAACAGCTGGCAGTTGGAACCCAGCAACCCAAGACACGAACCAGTACATCCAGGTGGAGTTCCCTCGGCGCGAGCCGGTGTACGGCGTGGTGATGCAGGGCAGCCCGCTATTCAATCAGTACGTCACCAGCTACCAAGTGCTGTATGGAGATGATGGCACCATCTTCTCCACTGTCAATGGCCCTGATGGGAAACCAAAGGTAAGTGGTATACTTCTTTCTATCATCTGTTTCTAGAATATACATACACACTCGGACTCGAAATGACTATCTGTAGATCATACAAATATTTGTTTCATGCGGGGATCAAACCCGCGACATGTAGCGCAGAAAGCTATTTGCCTACCCTTAACCGCTGCGCCAACCGTGTTGTCCTATGTGTTCTAGATGCACGGTTCCAACTGGGGGTAGGTCCTATGGAGAAAAGACCTGTAAGGAACTCCATGGATACTCTTTCGCTTTGACTAAGTATATCTTTCGATAACTGTTATTCGTTAGGTTATGGTACGCCATTAAAAATGATGCAATAAATAGCGCGTCTGTACTGAATGGATCAGAATAAAACAACGTTCACTCAGTAGGTCGGTGCGTTGCTTTTTAGCACTGAATCATTAGTATAAGTAAGTACAGATAGATTAAAAAAATCTAACTGCATCGCATAATTTTGTGTACTGATAATCGCGACAGTCGTTCTCCATCGTTTCCTATTACTCAAGTGCATGAACACGAATTGATCGTTACTGAAATGCTTCAAAACTTCCAGATATTCCGAGGGCCTGTAAACAATAACACGCCGCTGAAGCAGATGATAGAACCGCCCATTGAAGCCAAGGTAGTGCGCGTGCAGCCTTTGACGTGGCATGAGGAGATCGCCGTCAGGTTCGAGCTCATTGGGTGCAAGGAACCTGCCTACATGGAAACTGCCAAGACTACCGTCACTCTCGTAAGTCATGTCATAATCCTATTCATTTAATAATCATTCTATCTTGTAATTACCATTTGCAAAAATGTACGAAAAATTCCGAACCTATATTAGGCCCAGATGCGAGGAGTCAAATGTTTTCGTTGTATGTGACCTTTTGGATCTACTTTTATATACGGGGTTAATCTTAAATAAATGACAAATTGAGTACTTTATTGGGAAAACAATATTCCCATTGGGAATTTCCTAATCCTTTCCTAACACCCAAAACACTCTGCCTAATCTATGAATCGAACCCAGGGTTTCCCGTTCAGTATTCACGCGTTTACCACTAGACAAAGAGACTGACATAATTTATCTTGTAATAAAATTTTGTTCTCTTAGCCTGAAGAACTAGAATGCACAGAGCCACTCGGGCTGGGCGCAGACTTGCCGGTGCAGAACATAGAAGTGAGCTCCAACAACGATGCCAGGCAGTACTTCAAGCTGGACGGAGACAGGGGCTGGAGGCCGCTCTACAGCACTCCAGGGGAGTGGATCATGGTGAGACAACTTTAGGGTACCGGAGACAAACAACCATGATTGTCACTCGTACGTCATCACCGCCCCTATAAACATCCGCTAAATAATAGGAAGCTTTAATGTTTACGACCTTTTTAGAGGGCGGGAGGGGAAAACTAACGAGGTGAAAGAATCTGGCTTTATTTACATTGTCGCCTACTACAAGGAATTCACATGCGTTAACAACACAGCTTGTGCTTTTCCTAGTACAATACTTTAATTCATATTATACTTCAATAATATTTACACCAGTCTCTGACAAACTGAATTCAATTGTGTAAAAATATTTAGTTATTTACTCCGCTCAGTGACTCAAACTTGGTCTTGGCGTCCAACACAATACTGCACCAAGCTTAAAGTGTAAAAATACTAGAAGTACCTAGTAATTGTATATAGTTAGGCAACGAGTACATAACATAGTATCACGCCTATATCACCGGAGGGTTGAGAGGTGTACTATTGTGCAGCCATAAGTCGCCGATGCTGTTATTAAGTCCCATGTAATAGGGGCGAGATTATTGCCACCAACCGGACACAGTTCAACTCCATACTACTGAGACTTAGTATACCGAAATACCCAATAACACTTTGCACGGCCCGGGAATCGAAATCAGCACATAAACATATTTAATTATTATTATTTTTTTCAGTTCAACTTCACATCGCCGCGCAAAATAACCGGTGTCAAAACGAAGGGTGGACCTTACGGCTGGGTGCCCACCTACAAGATCTTGTACACCTCGGACTTATCCACCTTCAACCCAGTAGTGGACGACGTGGGAGCTGACAAGATATTCGCAGGGAACTTCGACAGGGAGACGACAGTTATCAACGAGTTCCACCCGCCCATACACGCCCAGTATCTGAAGGTGTTGCCGATCTCATGGAAGGATAATATCGAGATGAGAATCGAGCCCATCGGATGCTTTGAACCTTACCGTAAGTAATTTTTTTGCCCTAGTTTTTCGTGAGAAATTGAGAAAAGGGAGGCAGGCCTTTGCCCAAGAGTGGGACAGGCTTATAATAATATTAAGTTGAGAAAAAAAAACTCAGGTCTTCTTGAACTTATATACAAATGTATTTCCTAATTTGTGTATATTGGTTAACTGACCTTCATGTGTCTCTAATTTCGTTGAACTATCTGAGAGTAAACAAACAGTCTTATAAGTATATTAGGTTTGCCCGCGACTCTGTTTGTGTAGAAATATTACGAGAGAGACAAATCTTAGCAGATGCCTACACTCTATAAAGAAACCGGAACTTTATAAATAAATTTGAATATTTCCCCATCAGCTGTGACCGAGAAGCTTCCAGAAGCGACAACCACTCGCTACAGGGAGCCAACAGTAACAGAGCGAGTGATCTGCGAGATATGCCCCGGCGTGCAGAGAAGTGACGACACGTGCGAGTGTAAGCCTCCCGCGGCCTACTACGACGGAGAGAACTGCGTCACCAGGGACCAGTGTCCTTGTGTCGAGTCGTTCATGTCGTGAGTATTACAGTACTGTACAGGATAATACAAGACATAAGGCTCGTCGGCAATCTTCGTTGCCGCAGATACAAAAAGACGATCGACGAACACTCACAAAACATTGAATGTGTTATAAATCAACCTCATATAATGCATATGTAGCCTCGCAGGATAATCTTCATTTTTGAACAAAGATCTTCCTAGAATGAAAATCTTAACGCCTTGAGCAGATGCATATATGAAGCAGACACATAAGTGATCGTAGTACAGTCAGCATCAATAAGATGTATACACTTAATTAAATATAATATATAATACAAAAACGATTTTTAAAGGAAATGGTGATTGAAATCTTAACCAATTTTACACATAGTGTCTGTGGATACATAAAAATACATAATTGTTTACATTTTATGATATTTACCAAGAATAAGCGTTTGAATTTCGCTATGTATATAAATATTTTTGATGCTGACTGTACATTGTTATTAATAATACAGGACGATACTTCTTAGTCGTATTGACAATATTCTCGGCTGAAAATATATATAGCCCCTTATTAGCCGGGTATTATCACGTAGAGCTCACATAAAGGTTTATCCGCAGATACCCGGTGGGGTCCGTGTTCCGCGGCGCGAACTGCGACGAGTGCGTGTGCAAGCTGGGCGGCGTCACCAACTGCAAGCCCGTCACCGACTGCAAGTGTGCACCCGTAAGTTACATACGAGGTTCAAAATTACATCTAACCATTACCAGTAAAGTCTACTGTTGAATATGACGCTAAGTGTAGATCCCTACAAATAACGGACTATATAACCATCAATCAACTCACTTAGTAAACAGATTCATGTTCATAGAGGATGATACTAATCACTTTCTTGACGTGATCCTTCTTTCGCTATCTATGAACCTCATTGTAGAAGAAAAGTAGCGTATCCATATCATAAGGTCTTGTATTCAAAGTAGTATTTTTAAAGAGGAAAAAAATGCTCCCTCTCCTTTCACACTTCCTACAGATTCTGCAAAAACATGTTACAGACTGTCATTTAGTAGTTTCTTAAATGAATATGTACTTTATTTCAATACCATTAGACAATTTATACAATAAATTAAACTTTTCGCCTACGTCAACGTAGCAGGCGTAGCCGTAGCACAATTGCTTTAGCTACGTCGTAGCAAGTGTGCGCATACCTAAAAAATTTTACACTTTATTGCTAGGATCTAGTACCAAAGCTGTCCCCATCGACCTGCGAGTGCGTCTGTGAGCCATGTCCCACGGGCACGAAGATCTGCCCCACCAGCAAGCTCTGCCTACCACTGGAGAAGTGGTGCGATGGCCTACAGGACTGTCCTGATGATGAGAAGGATTGCACCACTAGTACCACGGTCACCACGCCAAGAACCACGGTTTCGGAAGCCATTGTGGTCACGACTCAGACGCCTGCTACTTTGGCTGCGGTTGCTACTACGGCTAAGCGTGAGTACTGTAAAGAGAACATAAGCAACTGCACATGCGCATATGTTTTGAGCTGTATTTTAAGTGCCTAGTTTCAGCTTTGTTGTCTTAATATCGAAAGGCTGGACATTGACTCGTAATATAGTTTATATATTTTGTATAATTGTCCCGTTTTTCTATACGTTAAGGCTTTAATGAACTAACTGTGTGCGTTTGTCAGAAATCATGAATGAAATATAATATTCACTTTCACTCACTGAACTGACTGATAATTATAATTCATTAATTATAATTAATGACTTGTGAGAAGGAAATCAAAGACGATATTGTGACAGCAAAATAAGTAATTTATCAAAATTCAAAATTTCAATCACAGTTCAGTATTTAGAATTGTATTGGCACTGAAAAACTCAATTGGTTTTAGGATACCGTTTCGCTGGCCGGCCGAGGTCCAAACCTAGACAGATTAAGACCTCCCGGCGGAAAACTTCACCACAACACCCCACAAAACCCATTAAGCGAACTAAATCTCACCCCAAAATTAAAACTAAAACGCGTGGTAAGAACTGATTGCTACCATGAATCGTGTGAGAGAGGCTTATCAGGCGCATCATATTTTTCAAACATGCTAAATTTTCTTTGGGGGTAAATAAATGAACAACATCAATACAAAGACATAAAACAATATTTAAAGAACAGTTACCACTGTTGTTTTGTTTGACAAACTGACTCCAAAATATATATAACTACTTTTACTTTGTAAGACAACAAAAAGACAAAGTAGAAACAAACTCATAAATTCTCATAATAAAATCCTGACCACCTAAATTATCTTCCAGCTCTAGAATGTCCGAAGGTGGAGTGTCCGCCTGGTTACAGCGTGTATTACACAAGCAGCTCTCCACTTAGCTCTCGCTCCACATACGGCACCGGCTCTGAACTCCCACCGCCCAGAGCCCGGTACTCCTACCAGAGGTACCAGAGAGGAGGGTACTCTAAGGGTGGTTATAGAAAAGGCGGGTTCGCGAAGACTGGTTATTCTAAGGGAGGATTCTCTAAAGGAGGATATGGTGAGCATATAACTTTAATAATTGAAAATGTTACTATAATTAATGTGGTCATTTAAAATGTGCTGTTTCTTCAATGAAGGTTCTGTAAAGTTTCGAGCTAACTTATAGCACTATTTGGCCGACTCTATGCCCACCAACTGCAAGCTTTAGGAGCAGGGTAAGAACATAATATGGGTGTACCACGCTCCGGCTTTTGTTAGTTTTGTGAACGTGTCCGTCAAAGTAGCTTGTAGTATGCGTGGAGCGTTCAGTCATTTTGTGTTCAACTTGCGAGTGATGTTAAAAGTTAAAATTTATGTTCAAGCCTAAACAAGGTTTTTTTTTAGCAATAAATAGAAGTATACAAATTGGAACCAAAAAGTAAACAATTTTCCACTTTCACAATTCCGTCCAGGTCTGCCATCACCACCTCGTCCGAACCAAGTGTTCTCTCTGGACAAGCCGGACGTGAACACCGCGGTGCAAGCCCCCAAGCAAGAGTGCGCGCAGTTCAAGTGCGTGCCCAAGCTGCCGCCCTACAGGCCCGGCCACGTCACGCCGCCACCCGTCTGCTCCGTCGTCACCTGTCCGCCAGGGTACTCGCTCAAGCTGGACAGCTCTGCATCAGGATACAACAAATGTCCCCAGTACGTACACATAACATTGTTACATTGTTCTTACACATCTTCCATAAATTGTACAACGAACGATATTCAAAAAGATTATATAACCATAAAGTTTTATACTAGCTCTTCGCTATGGAATTAGTAACTGAACCTTAACGATTTGTAAGTGCCTTTATTTGGTCTACACGAATGAAAAAAGTTTCACTTCGATTTTTACCTTTATCCTTCTTAACTAGAGGAGTCTAACCAAGAGTGCATACAATGTAGACAATAAACTGAGTTGGCAGATCCTGTTACAAACCTCAATTAAATACTTTCTCTGTTCCTTTTTCAAATATGAAATCACCAAATGAATATCCGTTTCCTTGAGCAGGTACGAGTGCGTGCCTCCCCCGGAGCGCCCCGTGTTCTGTAACGTGACGGGCCGCACGTTCAACACGTTTGACGGCGCCGAGTACAAATACGACGCCTGCTTCCACATCCTCGCTAGGGAGAACAGGTTCGATGCCTGGACTATTCTTGGTAAGTTATTATAACATGTTCCCGGAAAATACATTAGTTTGGTACATAGAAGTTAATGTGTAATTACTATAAATATTTTTATTCCGTAAGGAATTTCCATCTTCATCGTGTTAAACTTGGTGAACTTATATAAAATCCAAAATTCGGCCAATATATACATATATTGGACGAACATCCAACTTTAGGCCTGTACTCAAAACCGAAATCCTTATTAATCGTTTTATTGCATCTAATATAAAATGCGAGAGTAGTAGTATTATGCTGAACATATTCTCATGTATGTTCAAAACGAATCCACTTTCAACCGATGCCAACTTCTCTCTACAGTCCGCAAGAAGTGTCGTCTAGACGGCTGCATGAATGAGCTTCTGATCTTCCAAGACGACCAACTGATCCTCGTCAAACCGAACATGATGATAGAGTACGACAACTATGAGTACACGGTTGAGCAGACCAGCAAGATCTGCTTCCAGAAGAACAGTTTCAATGTGGACCGCCTCGGCAGTGGTATCGCCATTAAGTCCAGGAAGTACAACTTCACCGTGCTGTACAATTCCGAAGGAGATATTAAGATTGGGGTAAGTTTTATGCATATAGATAATTATCTTTACATACGAAAATTTAGCTTAGCCTATTTCAGTCAAACACAGAAGCAAAACCGATTTTATCGTCATATTGATCAAAGAACAATAAAAAATGTATAAGGGTGGTTTATTAATAATAATATTTTATTTCATTATCTTCTGTATTTTATTGTCTATCTGACGTAATAGTATAAAAAAGGTACCGAAATGAAAATCAAAATAGCATTATATAAATTGAACATTCTTTAGAGTCAATAGCTGTCCTGAAAAGACTGTCAGAGGAAACGCCGAATTGTGTTTGATCATATTGTGTTCTTCCAGGTGTTCAAAAGCTACATGGGAGCAGTGGACGGTCTGTGCGGCGCGTTCGACGGCTCGCTGCACAACGAGCGGCGCCTGCCCGACGGCCGCCTGGCCACCAGCATCGACCAGTTCGGGCGGGCCTGGGCCAAGCCCGGACTGTCGCCCGACGCCTGCCAGACCAAGGTCATCTCCGACAACAAGCAGAAGAAGGCCTGGAAGCTGTGCGAGGTTATCACGTCAGTATCAACTCTACATTATTCGATCTTCAATAAACGATACAGGACTAAAAAGTCATGTTATTATCACTTAGTATTGACACTTGGTTTTGAGGCCAAATTCCGACTACAATAGGACGATGCACACATGCTGCTGTGTGTATCTATGGAGTTATACACTACGGAGTACAGTTTGGAGCCGATATTTTATCTGGATAAATCTCAGATAGGTTATTTCTCTGATAAGGCCATACGAAAAGCTCTTCTAATTTCAAAGTAACTGCCAGATATATTTTATACTAGCTCCCGCCCGCAGCTTCACCCGCGTAGTTTACGAACCCGTATATTTTTCCGGTATAAAAAATAGCCTATGAATACCCAGACTATAAAATCTATCTCTGTGCCAAATTTCATCCAGATACGTTCAGCCGTTCTGGCGTGATTGAGTACCAAATACCCATCCATCCTTCCGTCCTTACAAACTTTCACATTCATAATATTAGTAGGATAACCTTTGAAAAATCGGTCCTTAGATGTGTATTATCATCTTACACGTTTCCATAAAGCCTTTTAAAAACTCATTGGAAACAGACTGGAAACTAAAAGTTCAATGTCCCGCAGGAAAGAACCCCTCGCACAATGCGGCAACGTTCTAAACCTGCACAAATGGCGCAACATCTGTTTGGAGAAGATCTGCGAATGCTCGGAACTGGTGGTGAATGGAACCCATCGCACTGAAGAAGAATGTCGGTGTCTACTCCTGGAACAGATAGTCGCGGAGTGTCTCGCCGCGGACAAGAACGTAGATATATCCAACTGGAGAATGATGATGGACTGCCGTGAGTATACTGGCCTATTGGTGCTTCTGGTCGAAGACCTTCACGGCTTCACGTTGTCTTAAGGCAGCGCCTTCATTTTCATTAATAATAAGGGCAGACTAATTTAATACTTCTAAATATTTTCTGTCCTTTTTCAGTTATGTTTGTAAGAAAGAGATATAAAGTGATTAATATTAGTATCCAGTTTAAATTTATTGAGTGACATGTTTTCCCCACAGCTGCCGAGTGTCCGCCGCCCCTGGTACACTACGACTGTTACCGCAAACGGTGCGAACCTTCCTGCTCATCATTCGGCGCTTTGACCCACTCCTGTCCAGTAGAAGATGGGCAATGCTTCCCTGGATGCTACTGTCCTGAAGGCAAACTGAGGAAGGGAGACCAGTGTATACTGCCTACCGACTGTCTCGACTGTAAGTATTGAGTATTATAATAAGTAAAACGGGCTGTTATCATTTCTTTTCATTTGTATGAAAATGACAGTGACAAGTGTCGTTCATTTTGCATTTGTAGAACATCAGTTACTATGAATAATAAAGGACATTTAATTCAACGTACCACATGAGGGCTTCGTAGCTAACTTGCTGCCATGCAAATTGATTTATCAGGTTAAGTTGTGTTGGAAGCGGACACTTTTTAGATGGGTGTCAGTTCTTTACCCCTCTGTCTCCACTGTCATACAACTGCTTATACCATACCTTTACGCATAGTTACCTTTAAACTTTCAAAGAAGATTGACCTACAATCCTACTTCCCCAGGCTCCTGCAACGGAGTAGGCACACCAGCCAAATACGTCACCTTCGAAGGCGACGACCTGCCCTTCCTGGGCAACTGCACGTACCTCGCCTCACGCGACAGGAACGACACGGGACAACACAAGTACGAGGTGTACTCCACCAACGGACCTTGTGAAGACAACGGCGCTGTCGTGTGTACGCAGCTCGTGCATCTGGTGTACGAGAAGAAGGTTATACATGTTAGCAAGGATACGGTATCTAAGAAGGTAAATATATTGATATTCTTTTATTTATTTATTTTATTACTATCTCCAACAAGAAATACACATCGCATAATCTATTTAAAGCTTAAAATATTTAAAAAAATCCTGTGAAAAAAACAAACATTCTTCTCTTCAGCTTATCGTGAACACCGTTTTGTGGCAGTTAATAGTAAAACAATAAATAAATGAAAATGTCTTATTTACAAACATTATAGATACAGATAGGTATCAGTTATAATCTAGACTCCAGAATATTACTATGAACTAACATTATTGTATGTTGAAAAATCTGTACATTATTTTATATTTTTAACCCTGCTTCTTAACTAAGATTCTGTATCTTAACAAACACTATTTGACTAATTATTTTAGCTCACAGTCACAGTCACGGGCAAAATCATTTGTTAAAGCAAGAAAAGAAGACAAAAAATATATTGTCAACCCTTCATTTACTCTTTATCTATGTTTTGGAGATCAGAATTTGAAAACTAAACCGCAATTAATTTGCCAGTTGCTTACAACGATTGGTGACGAGACGTTGTTCAAGTACCCTGTGAAGAAGGACTGGGTGACCATCAGCCAAGTCAACGGACAGGATGTCTCCATACTCCTGCCTGATATTCACGTTGAGGTAAGTTTACCTTCCTATTCATTTCACTTATTAAATACAGGCGGAATTGGTCCAAATGTTTTATTTTTCCTGGGTTTGTTTCGGCGTTTCTTCTCAGGGATATTCATAGGAAATGCCAACGCCATCTAGTTTAAAAAAGACGTGTAAAAGTGATTGAAAATCGTAATTGCAAAATATATAAATTCATTTCATTTCATACTTATGATGTTCCTAGTGTAGGAGACAAGACAACTCATCAAAACAATTTGTTATTCAATTTACCGTTAACGCAATATGTATGTGTATGTAACGTAAGCTTATAAAGTCTGAGTTAGCTTTAATGTCGATAGAGAGATGGTATGATAGAGAGAAATTTCCAGTAATGTTTATTTGTTTCAACAGCTAACAGTCCTACAAGCCAAGATGGAGTTCACAGTGCGCGTGCCTTCCTACCTGTACGCCAACAAAACGGAAGGTCTGTGCGGCGTCTGCGCTGGCTATCAAGAAGCATTGATCACTAGCAACGGAACTCTCACTGACGACTTCGAAGAGGTATGTACTTTTTAGATTAAGTGCTCATTGAATACTGCTGCTTTTTCTATGCGAATCATTGTTCAATGTTGCGCACACTCTTTATCCAGAGAGTCCGACGATTTGATGACATATTTACCTGACAATCATGAACATGATGCAAAAAAAAAAAAAACAAGTGTCACTATATGTTCCGAGAAGATTAAAAAACAGCATCAGACTCGCATCCGTATTACGTAAGAACAATGTTCCTGACGATAATAATCATGCTATTACGCATCCTCTTAAGCAAAAATATAAAAGTGAGAAAGGGATGCACTGTTTTTCGTAGATAACCTAAAGGCTACCAAAAGTATTTACATACATTTCAATTTATTAAAGTTTTAAAAATACACCAGTTGTCTTAATTTTTTAACAACAGCCAGATCTTTTCTGGATGATATAGTAAAATATAAAATAATAAAAATATTGGCGGCAGTTTTGGAATTTTAGGATCGCAACAGATTTTAGAATCGATCCACTAACCCCAAAACTCTGTCCACTAGTACGGCAAGAGCTGGCAAGCATCTCCGGAAACCCTGAAGTCCCTGGACATATCAGAACAAGGCCAGTGTGACCAGCCGCCCCCCACGCCCGAGTGTGTGCTGCCACCACCGGAGTCCAACCCTTGCTACAACTTGTATAACCCTGATAGATTTGGAGCTGTGAGTATTCCATCTCTTTTCTCAAGACTTTTCAGTTGACATATATTTAGAAGATGGGTGAGATCGGTATATTATGTTCACTACTGAATATAGGACTTTTTTCAATGTATGGAAGTAAACATTTAAAGTTATAATATACAATAGGTATCCCCTAGCCTCCACAAGGATTGATCTCAGCAAAACTCGCAAATACCATTGATATGTAAGAAGAAAACAATAAACATTGTCAATGGGCAATTCGGAAACTTAGGTACCCTCCGAGAATTTGCCAGCAACGTGAGACGTCAGCTGGTATTTCTCGAGAAAGGTAGGGTAGATCAAATAATCCAGTATTTATTCTCATCCCTAGGCATAATACCCGCTTTGACGTGGACTTACGGAAATAAGTCCTTTTACACCTATGGTCCAAACATCTATCATAAAATAATGAACCCTTAATATAGAGTAGCAATGTTGTAAGTAATTCTGTTTGTGTTCAGTGCCACGCGCTAGTAGAGCCGCAGTCATTCGTGGAGGCGTGTGAGGCAGATCTGTGCGCCAACGCAACAGACTCGTGCATCGCGCTGGAGCGGTACGTGGCCGAGTGCACACGACAGGGGGTGTGTCTGCCACACTGGAGGACCGACCTCTGTCCTTACCCGTGGTACGTATCTCTATGATTACACTACAAACAACGCAACAGACTCGTGCATCGCACTGGAGCGGTACGTGGCCGAGTGCACACGACAGGGGGTGTGTCTGCCACACTGGAGGACCGACCTCTGTCCTTACCCGTGGTACGTATCTCTATGATTACACTACAAACAACGCAACAGACTCGTGCATCGCACTGGAGCGGTACGTGGCCGAGTGCACACGACAGGGGGTGTGTCTGCCACACTGGAGGACCGACCTCTGTCCTTACCCGTGGTACGTATCTCTATGATTACACTACAAACAACGCAACAGACTCGTGCATCGCACTGGAGCGGTACGTGGCCGAGTGCACACGACAGGGGGTGTGTCTGCCACACTGGAGGACCGACCTCTGTCCTTACCCGTGGTACGTATCTCTATGATTACACTACAAACAACGCAACAGACTCGTGCATCGCACTGGAGCGGTACGTGGCCGAGTGCACACGACAGGGGGTGTGTCTGCCACACTGGAGGACCGACCTCTGTCCTTACCCGTGGTACGTATCTCTATGATTACACTACAAACAACGCAACAGACTCGTGCATCGCACTGGAGCGGTACGTGGCCGAGTGCACACGACAGGGGGTGTGTCTGCCACACTGGAGGACCGACCTCTGTCCTTACCCGTGGTACGTATCTCTATGATTACACTACAAACAACGCAACAGACTCGTGCATCGCACTGGAGCGGTACGTGGCCGAGTGCACACGACAGGGGGTGTGTCTGCCACACTGGAGGACCGACCTCTGTCCTTACCCGTGGTACGTATCTCTATGATTACACTACAAACAACGCAACAGACTCGTGCATCGCACTGGAGCGGTACGTGGCCGAGTGCACACGACAGGGGGTGTGTCTGCCACACTGGAGGACCGACCTCTGTCCTTACCCGTGGTACGTATCTCTATGATTACACTACAAACAACGCAACAGACTCGTGCATCGCACTGGAGCGGTACGTGGCCGAGTGCACACGACAGGGGGTGTGTCTGCCACACTGGAGGACCGACCTCTGTCCTTACCCGTGGTACGTATCTCTATGATTACACTACAAACAACGCAACAGACTCGTGCATCGCACTGGAGCGGTACGTGGCCGAGTGCACACGACAGGGGGTGTGTCTGCCACACTGGAGGACCGACCTCTGTCCTTACCCGTGGTACGTATCTCTATGATTACACTACAAACAACGCAACAGACTCGTGCATCGCACTGGAGCGGTACGTGGCCGAGTGCACACGACAGGGGGTGTGTCTGCCACACTGGAGGACCGACCTCTGTCCTTACCCGTGGTACGTATCTCTATGATTACACTACAAACAACGCAACAGACTCGTGCATCGCACTGGAGCGGTACGTGGCCGAGTGCACACGACAGGGGGTGTGTCTGCCACACTGGAGGACCGACCTCTGTCCTTACCCGTGGTACGTATCTCTATGATTACACTACAAACAACGCAACAGACTCGTGCATCGCACTGGAGCGGTACGTGGCCGAGTGCACACGACAGGGGGTGTGTCTGCCACACTGGAGGACCGACCTCTGTCCTTACCCGTGGTACGTATCTCTATGATTACACTACAAACAACGCAACAGACTCGTGCATCGCACTGGAGCGGTACGTGGCCGAGTGCACACGACAGGGGGTGTGTCTGCCACACTGGAGGACCGACCTCTGTCCTTACCCGTGGTACGTATCTCTATGATTACACTACATCATAGTACTCGAGTATCAGTGTCTTAGAGTAAAATTGACGTCGAGTTTCAGTGTCTTTGAGTAAAATTTCCGTCAAGTTTCAGTGTCTTTGAGAATTAGATTCTTAGTGAATCAGTGTCATAAAGTATCATAGTACTCGAGTATCAGTGTCTTAGAGTACACGTGGCTTAGTGTATCAGTGTCTTAGAGTAACATTGTCACGAGAATAAGTGTCGTACAGTGAAAATGCCGTCGAGTTTCAGTGTCTTAGAGTATCATTGCCGTCGAGTATTAGTGTCTTAGAGTATCATAGTTTCGTGTATCAGTGTCTTAGAGTACACTTGGCTTAGTGTATCAGTGTCTTAGAGTAACATTGTCACGAGAATCAGTGTCTTAAAGTAAAATTGCCGTCGATTTTCAGTGTCTTAGAGTATCATTGCAGTCAAGTATCAGTGTCTCTGAGAATCAGATTCTTAGTGAATCAGTGTCATAGAGTATCATAGTACTCGAGTATCAGTGTCTTAGAGTATCATTGTCACGAGAATAAGTGTCGTAGAGTAAAATTTACGTCGAGTTTCAGTGTCTTTGAGAATCTGAGTCAGATTCTTAGCTTATCAGTGTCATAGAGTATCACTTTCTTAGTGTATCAGTGTCTTAGAGTACCATTGCTGTCGAGTTTCAGTGTCTTAGAGTATCATTGCCGTCGAGTATCAGTGTCTTAGAGTATCATAGTTTCGTGTATCAGTGTCTTTGAGTACACTTGGCTTAGTGTATCAGTGTCTTAGAGTAAATTGTCACGAGAATCAGTGTCTTAAAGTAAAATTGCCGTCGATTTTCAGTGTCTTTGAGAATCAGATTCTTAGTGTTTCAGTGTCTTAGAGTATCATAGTACTCGAGTATCAGTGTCTTAGAGTAACATTGTCACGAGAATAAGTGTCGTAGAGTAAAATTTCCGTCGAATTTCAGTGTCTTTGAGAATCAGATTCTTAGTGAATCACTGTCTTAGAGTACCATTGCTGTCGAGTGTCTGTGTCTCAGAGTGTCATTGGGTAGATTTTTAGTGTATTAGAGTATACGTGGTTTAGAGTATCAGTATCTTAGAGTAAAATTGCCGTCGGGTTTCAGTGTCTTAGAGTATCATTGCAGTCAAGTATCAGTGTCTTTGAGAATCAGAGTTTTAGTGTATCAGTGTCATAGAGTACCAGATTCATAATGTACATGTGTCTTAGGGTATCATTGCCGTCGAGTATCAGTGTCTTAGAGTACACGTGGCTTAGTGTATCAGTGTCTTAGAGTAAAATTTCCGTCGAGTTTCAGTGTCTTTGAGAATCAGATTCTTAGTGAATCAGTGTCATAGCGTATCACTTTTTAAGTGTATCAGTGTCTTAGAGTATCATAATCTTCGAGTATCAGTGTCTTAGAGTAAAATTGACCTCTAGTTTCAGTGTCTTAGAGTATCATTCCAGTCTAGTGTCAGTGTCTTAGAGTAACATTGTAACGAGAATCAGTGTCGTAGAGTGAAATTGCCGTCGAGTTTCAGTGTCTTTTCGAATCAGATTCTTAGTGTTCCAGTGTCTTAGAGTATCATAGTACTCGAGTATCAGTGTCTTAGAGTAAAATTTCCGTCGAATTTCAGTGTCTTAGAGTATCATTGCAGTCAAGTATCAGTGTCTTTGAGAATCAGAGTTTTAGTGTATCAGTGTCATAGAGTACCAGATTCATAATGTACATGTGTCTTAGGGTATCATTGCCGTCGAGTATCAGTGTCTTAGAGTACACGTGGCTTAGTGTATCAGTGTCTTAGAGTAAAATTTCCGTCGAGTTTCAGTGTCTCTGAGAATCAGATTCTTAGTGAATCAGTGTCATAGCGTATCACTTTCTTAGTGTCTTAGAGTATCATAATCTTCGAGTATCAGTATCTTAGAGTAAAATTGACCTCTAGTTTCAGTGTCTTAGAGTATCATTGCAGTCTAGTGTCAGTGTCTTAGAGTAACATTGTAACGAGAATCAGTGTCGTAGAGTGAAATTGCCGTCGAGTTTCAGTGTCTTTGCGAATCAGATTCTTAGTGTTTCAGTGTCTTAGAGTATCATAGTACTCGAGTATCAGTGTCTTAGAGTAAAATGGCGTCGAGTTTCAGTGTCTTAGAGTAAAATTGACGTCGAGTTTCAGTGTCTTTGAGAATCTGAGTCAGATTCTTAGCGTATCAGTGTCATAGAGTATCATAGTACTCGAGTATCAGTGTCTTAGAGTAAAATGGCGTCGAGTTTCAGTGTCTTAGAGTAAAATTGACGTCGAGTTTCAGTGTCTTTGAGAATCTGAGTCAGATTCTTAGCGTATCAGTGTCATAGAGTATCATAGTACTCGAGTATCAGTGTCTTAGAGTAAAATGGCGTCGAGTTTCAGTGTCTTAGAGTAAAATTGACGTCGAGTTTCAGTGTCTTTGAGAATCTGAGTCAGATTCTTAGCGTATCAGTGTCATAGAGTATCACATTCTTAGTGTATCATAATCTTCGAGTATCAGTGTCTTATGTAAAATTGACCTCTAGTCTCATGTCTTAGAGTATCATTGCAGTCTAGTGTCAGTGTCTTAGAGTAACATTGTCAAGAGAATCAGTGTCTTAGAGTAAAATTGACGTCGAGTTTCAGTGTCTTTGAGAATCTGAGTCAGATTCTTAGCGTATCAGTGTCATAGAGTATCACATTCTTAGTGTATCAGTGTCTTAGGGTATCCCTGCTGCCGAGTGTCAGTGTCTCAGAGTGTCATTGGGTAGATTTTCGGTGTCTTATGGTATACTTGGCCTAGTGTATCAGTGTCTTAGAGTAAAATTGCCGCCGAGTTTCAGTGTCTTAGAGTAAACTTGGCTTAGGAGCTAGGCTTAGTGTATCAGTGACTTAGAGTAAAATTGCCGACGGATTTCAGTGTCTTTGAGAATCAGATTCTTTGTGTATCAGCGTCTTAGAGTATCATAATCTTCGAGTATCATGTAAAAAAGTTATCTGTTGCTCTGATGTGGTGAGTCAAACATGTGTAATTGTGTATAGCGCGCATCATTAACCAATATTTCTCGTTTCCTAGTGAGGAGCCTCTGGTGTACCGTGCATGCGTGAACTGTGAGCTGACGTGCGAGAACAGCGAGGAACTGACCAAGAACCCTGACAAATGTGACAAACTTCCCGTTGAGGGATGTTTCTGTCCTGAAGGAAAGGTATAAACAAATTCCTCTATATACAAATCCAATAAAAATATATAATATACAATTTCAGATATAACAAATTCTTTTGTAAACCTGATAATAGCATCTTTATATATAAAATTCCAATGTGCATATGTTCGTAATTCTTCTCCTAATGGCTTGGCGATATTGATATTTTTTTTGTTTTTATGGGTTTACCGGATGGGTCTTAGCTATAGTTGAATCCGGTAGGTGGCGCTATTGTCGAGATCCAGAAAAGAGTCCGCTAGTATTGTATATATTTGAACTTTTGAAGAAATATAATCTAAATTTCCCCTGCTTTTAAAAATAAACTGATGATACCCAATAATTACATTAACAATGTACTACATTTTGGTGCCAGTTCCCGTTTTTCCTGGTCCAAAATGACAATGCTGATGTGGATACAGCCAGAATAGTTTATTTCAGTTATTTTCATAGCGTTATGACTTACGGCATCCTCCTCTGGGGAAACTCTGCAGACATCAATACTATATTCGTCTTGCAGAAAAGGGCTGTCCGAGCTATTTATAATCTTGGTCCAAGGGTGTCGCTGAGACACAGATTTAAGGAAATTAATATTCTAACTGTAGCGTCACAATATATTTTTGAAAATTTAATATATGTTTATAAAAATATTTCGAACTTTGTCAAACTGTCTGATACTCATTCTTTGAACACTAGGAATAAACACAACCTTGCTGTACATGCTACGCGCCTCCACAGAATAAGCAACTCGTTCATGGGACAATGTATACGCTTTTACAATAAGCTTCCCAATGATATACGTAATTTAACATTAAAGAAGTTCAAAATTGTAATTAAATCTAAACTTTGTAAAAAAGGATACTATAAAATTTCGGACTATTTAGATGACAAAAACGCTTGGGATTGAGCCGCTCTTTAGCCTTTCCTTTTTTTTTATATACAAATTTTGCCATTAATTATTATATTATTTACTTCATTATTTTGTTATTGTAATGTCGTTTAAATGGAAATTATTTCTTATATATAACCGCTATACATTGTAAATGTGAGTGAGATCTAGGCTGAGCGCTCTTCATTTCATTAATTCTCACGATAACTGATGCATGCTTGCACTCTGTTGCGACAGGTTAGCTCAAATAGTTATGGCACTTTCTTCAAAAGGCTATTCCACCCTATATTTGTCTCACATAAACCTTTACATCAATACAATCTGTCTGGACTTTAAAATAGACTTTGACCCCTGAGTTTGTTTCGGCGTTTCTTCTCAGGGATAGTCATAGGAAATGCCGACGCCATCTAGTTTAAAAAAAGACGTGTAAAAGTGATTGAAAAATCCTAATTGCAAAATAAATAATTTCATTTCATTTCAATTCTTTCTCATACAACAGCACCTTCCGACTTATTCTGCAGCACGTTACATAGAACCGGAATTTTACTAACATACTGCTGACACCTATTTGGAGGAGTTATAGAGTCTTCCTTGAACAACATTATCATCATCATCAGCCAGAAGACGTCCACTGCTGAACGAAGGCCTCCCCCTCAAGGGGGGGAGGGGTTGCCATAATCCCCACGCTTGGCAGGCGGCTTGGGGATCGCAGTGGTTCACCGATTAGTGAGAGGACGCTGCTGCCCGTCCTCCGATGTCTAGCCGCAGTTTTAAGACGTACCCGGGTCAAACCGGAACAACATTATGTTATTGACTTATTATTAAAATTCTCAAATAATTTGCAGGTGAAAGTGAACAACACGTGTATAGAGCCAACAAAATGCTTCCCATGTGACGCCAATAAGGAACACTACGCCGGCGACGAGTGGCAGGTAAGCGTGACGTCATTTGTATACTAAATTGCCTTACTTTTGTCATTATAGCATTCAGACTTCTAAGTAATTTTAGGCCCAGACAATAGAAATATTCACTGAACGTAAAATCAAAGCGTAGCTGCTCTTACCACAGTCTTGTCTTGGATGCGTGACCGTTTTATCCATTTCAAGGCTTCTTCCCCACGTAGTCTTGATACTTGATGTTTTCGAATGTTTTAAAACGCCTGGCCCCTCCTATTCCTCGCTCAGATCCGGAATAATTTGACCATACCAAATATTTATAATAGTTCCGTGGAGGAATCGAACTCAGAACCGGTTGCGTCAAAAAGCCAATCGCTTAGCCACTGAAACAATCATACCGTCAAATTATATATGAATTATTATTTCTGTATAATTGGGACTTAATAACAGCACAGGCGAAATATGAGTTCACGATAGTACACCTCTGCCTAACTCCTTGGGGATACTGGTGTGATGCTATGATATTTCTGTTAACAGGAGGACGCATGCACAAAGTGCACGTGCAGCAAGCTGTCGGATGAGAACACAGCGCACGTGTCGTGCACGAAGCAGACGTGCAGCGCGCCCGTGTGCTCTGAACTGGAGGATATGATCACTGCGCCTGCGAAGCCTGGGCACTGCTGCGCAGACTACGTGTGCGGTAAGACACTTATATGAACATGTTACGCATCTTCTTACGAGGGACTTCTGTAGGTAACCATCAACTTCAGTCACTCTACTCAGGCGCCGGTTTGTCAGAAGAAAGCTAAATCACTTCTGGGTTCGCTCATCGTCACACATATTTTTAAATCCTCCAGAAAGCTATGAGAAATGAATTGTTTATTTAATTATATTTTTTTTTTAACTTTAGGTTTTCTCATGTATTATGTTTACAGTGGCGCAGAAAGCTAATCGCTTAGTCACTGCGCTTACCGTGCCGTCTAAATGTAAACGGGTTATTCATTAAGACATAGCCGGCGCCCAGTGGCCAGACACTATAGATTTTTTATTGTCGACTTTGTGACACTTAAGGGTTAATTCTTTATCAATCAAATAAATAACGTTCATTATCTAACACTTGTGCTGTTATTTTTACTATAATTTATTTTATTAATTAAAAATTAATAAAATGTAAACGTATGTTTCAATATCATTTTAGTGCCAAAACCGAAGAAGAACTGCACGGAAGCCAAGAAGATGGAGTGCGGCTTCGGACAGGTGCTGAAACAGAAGACCACGCCTGATGGCTGCCAGGAGTTTGCTTGTGGTGAGTAGTTTGTACTCTAGACCTGTGGAAATTACGTCAGGTCTAGACCAGCCTTTATTTGATCAATATAATTCCTAAAATATAGTGCCTGTAATATTTAGATGTCATGTTATGTTACGTGATGTTAGTCTATCTTAGATGTCAATTGATACTTTTGAGCTTTAAATGTAAATTTTAAAAATAAAATGTGAAACATGCGCATGCGCTTGCAAATAAATTTATATCGAAAACGTACGCATATTGATTTCACATATTTTTTACACTCGGGGCTCAGGATCAAATATTTTACTTTTACTAGTTGCAATTATTCAGTAATTAAAATGTCATACAATATTGAGCAATCTAAATGAACCAAACACTTCCAGAATGCAAGCCAGCAAGCGAATGCGCCCCTCTTCCGAACGAAGACGAAGTGGAAATCCTGGAGCCGGGCATGGAGCGTGTGGTGGACAACAGCGGGTGTTGCCCACGCATACAATTCTTGTGTCGCGTGGAAACCTGTCCGCAGCCACCAGACTGCCCCAAGTTCTACGAGATGAAGACCAACAACATCACCGGGAAGTGCTGCGCCGAGCACAAGTGCGGTAAGTAGCAATAAAACGAGATTTATTAGCGGCTAAACCTCGGACAACTGGTCGCTGCCTATCAGGGTGATAGTGATGGACTGAATTATTATTAGGAATAAGAGAAAAATTATTTGTAAAACATTAGTGCAATACAGTGTAAAAAAAAACATGCATGTTTGGTGGAGAGCAAAGTAGCTAAACAATGTTTGCGAATGGTGGCGTACAAAATATAAGGAGAGCGTACATTACCTACAATAAACAAGATGTAACATAGGTAATAGTTTTGCTGTCATAAAATATGTGCTATTATTACATTTACATTCAGTCTAAATAAATTTAAAAATTGATGAGGTAGTCGTTTGATGAGAGGTGAGTTCAAATACCACTACATTGCACAAGAATAATGGTAATGAGTTAAAGACATTGAGAGCAATCAAGAATAAGACTTAAAGAGTATATATGGGAATTTCAAGATTTAAAATTCGTTGTAAATTTTCAATAGGATACAATTATGATGGCATTTTCGCATGAACATTGTGTGTTATTTTAGAACTGCCTGAGGACAAGTGTGTGGTAACGTTGGAATGGGAGGCTGCGTCTAAAGGCGGTGAGAAACCGCGCACCACACCACAGACCGTTCTGAAAGACGTAAGTTACATAATAAAATTTATAGAAATTTATAGAATTTTACCAAATCATTCAGACAAACTAAAAAAACAATTGCAAATAGAGTTTCTACGACAAAGTAACTTTTTCTGTTAATTTAGGGCCGTGTAACAATATATATATAACAGATGTTTAAAATTGAAACGGCTGTTTAACTATACAAAAAGGTTCGTGTTAAACGGATGTTTTTGTCTTAAACAACTGTTATACTGTCGATGAAGCGAGCACAAGCAACTAACAGATATAGTCTGTGCGGAAAGAGAACTGTCGTGGCGTAGAAGGGAAGATTAACATTATTACAAATATATTTAATTGAAACATTCATTGAGACTAAGAAACTTAAATTTAAAGGATAATGCAGCCTCAAAGTATCAAGATATTTACCGTCGAACTATAATGACGTAACAGTGTTGCGCCCTCAAATCTTATGATAGTTCTCTCTCCGCACAGACTGTAACAAAACTGGTTTAATGTAAAATGTTGTGTGTGTCCAGATCGACGCCGTGTGGCTGGACGGTCCGTGTCGCACGTGCAGCTGCGCGCGCACGTCGCTGGGCGCGCGCGGCGCGTGCACGGTGTCGCAGTGCGCGCGCGTGGCCAGCTCGGACCTGTTCGTGCTGGAGCCGCGCCCCGTGCCCTTCCAGTGCTGCCCGCAACCCGTGCACGTGGCCTGCAGGGATGGTGATAACATTTACAAGGTTATCATTATCAAATTGACACTTTTTTATTATTATAATTTAATTTGAGGCTTTTACATTCCAAAGGTATGTCAACCTCATTGTACCCTAATCTTATTAATAACATTATTGATATTTTTGTCCGGGAGGAAAGATTTTGATGCAATCATTTAAATATAAGTTTAATTTTAATAATTTGCTTTTAATCTAGGCTCAGTTTAAAAATAAACAAACTTAAAAAGACATCTAAGTATATAATTACGCATCATCAATTCTCTCTCTATATCTCTCTGGTTCCGGACACATTTCACCAGTAAGTGTCAATAGTAATGTCCAGCTACCAGTGCCGGATTAATCAAGCGCGGGGCTCGTAGCAAATTCTATCGAGGGCCCTTGATCTGCTATGGGCTCTTAAGTATAAAGTGACTTTTTGTAGAACTTATGCGTTTACTGTATGAAATTCAGTGTTTTAATTTCGCCACCCAAATAATCGCTTACCGATTGGCATAAAGTAAAATTTATATTACCACGTCTTAATAAGTTTCACTCAAAAAATTACGCTTAGGAGGAGGTGGGCGGGTTTGGATACGCGGGCCCCCTTTTGCGCGGGGCCCGTAGCAATTGCTACTCTTGCTACGTGGTTAATTCGGCACTACCGGCTACACAGAACAGACCAAAACACAAAACTGACCGTACTGCAAAGTAATATTAATATCATATGTAAGACTATATAAAATTTTTGTGTAGTAAAAATAATGATCGAAAATTCCTCTGTTGATACCACGTCCAACAATATTATTTATTTGTGTTTTCAATGATAAGAAAAAAAAAAAATTCAGTCATCAAATGAATAAATTATTTTATAACCGTTAAATAGAGAATAACATAACATCACGGTTATTTTACGCATGGGTCTGGCAGACATGTCATTGTTTATTGTCAATTAAATAAATTTAAATCATTATATTATTACAAAAGTTAAGTTAAATTATCTGTGTAGGTTGGCGAGAAATGGACGTCACCACAGAACCCGTGTGAGAGCTACGAGTGTGTGCAGTCCGACACAAGCGACAAGCTGGAGAAGATCACCACTGTTCAGCAATGCCACACCGACTGCCAGCCTGTAAGTGGTCTAGAATATACTTCAAGACAAAGTAGAATCAGGAGTTCACACGAAAATAAAAGAGCTTGTGGCTAGGTGAAGATCAGTAATCACATAATCCTTAGGCCTCTACGTGTTGGCTTCGGCCCCACGCACGCCTTCCAAAAGTCCGGGACTATATAGTCCCGTGCAAGGAAAAGACATACAAATAATAATTAGATCACTTAGCTACAAGTCTTCTTATTTAAGAGCCTTGCTCTTGTCGGTAACTGATGGAGCTCTTTCCATTTTTCTCTCTCCAGTAGGTACAGTTTCTGTTATCTCTTTATATCCTTTACTTAGCTACATATAATTTCAACATTAAATCCATACCTCTAATCATAAAAAACTTTTAATTATGTTATACAACCATAAAATTCTCCTATAATATCGAAATCGTCACTTACAAGTTCTGGTTGTTCAGGGTTCGAAGTACTTCCCGGCCAGCCCGGAGAGCCAGGAGTGCTGCGGCAAGTGCGAGCCTGTCGCCTGCGTCGTGGACGGCAAGGAGAGGCCCATCGGAGACAAGTGGACCTCCACGGACTTCTGTGCCAACTACACCTGTGTTAACTTGAACGGCACCGTAAGTACATCGACATTTTTGTTCTCTGCTGTTTGGCAATTTTGTGTCATATGTTTCCTACAAATTATCTGGATATAGATAATTAGTGCTACCCGTGCGAAGCCGGGGCGGGTCGCTAGTATTATATAAAATGATAATCATATAATGTTGTTCCAAATACTTTTTTGAACACGTAACTGCACCAAAATATTAGTACTCTGCTCGAATCAGAGAGTCAGAATTACCTTTATGTGCCTTAACGTGCTTTCTGAGGCACGGAGGGGTCTCGATGTGTGAAAAATGGTCACCCATCCAAGGACTGACCACGGCAAGTGCTGCTTAACCTCGCAGATCGACCACTCAGCGCAGTAGCTATGTACCTAAGAGCCCTTCAAATCAAAACCCATATTTGAAACTATATTCTTCTAGTTGCAAGTACAATGTTCAAACGAGACGTGCCCAGAAGTGTCGGACGCCATGAAGAAGCAGTTCGTGCTGAAGGAAGAGAAGGTAGAAGGAAAGTGCTGTCCCAATGAAGAGCCGATCGCGTGCCGCGTTGGCAACAAGATCTACCAGGTAATTTTTTGTAGTTATCTATCCCATAGGTATTCTTTAAAAAGGAGTAACGGGAGACTAATGTGAAGGATGAATAGCAGATTAATTAAAACTTAAATATTCTAGATAGACTTGTTTTTCACCATTTACTTGACTGATAAATAACAATCCGATTGAAGATTAAAGTACGCTAGCTTGGAAAATACTTGATCAGTGTTGACAGTGTTGATCAGTGACTCGGTTTTACAGTTCTGGATTTTTACAGTTTTTTTTTTTATAAAATAGGTTTTTCGTGCTAGAGCCTACAATATAATCTAATTAGTAGAAGACCGCACTACATATTCGGTTTTCAGTTTCCCATATTACCCATTCATTCAAATTACCAGGAAGGACAAACTTGGCCATCTCCCGACCCGTGCAAGAACGTTACATGCACCCGTGATGTGTCCGGCCGCCTCACGCAGCAGGAGAGCGTGGCCTCCTGTACTCGGGACTGCAAGCGAGGCTGGAAGTACCAGGAGCCGCCTGCAGGAGTCTGTTGCGGACACTGCGTGCAGCAGGCGTGTGTGGTGGACGACAAGCTTGTCACGCCTGGTGAGATATTATCTTGACTTCTTGGACAAATTGCTGGCTTTATACTTTATCTAACAAAAGTGCTCCAAAAAAAGTAATTATCCAAACGCACGCGTTGTATAAAGGTTTTGAGACCTAAGAATAAGTCTTCTTTGAATCAAAAACGTTCGTCCATTCACCCATAATTAATCTGGTTCGTTATACTGGTAAGCGAAGCTATAGCATCAAGTAATATACCTACATATAGGAACTGTAGGAACACTATTTGTTCTGGTCATGTTTCGAGACATTCTTCTTTGAAAACTTCTTGCAGGAGCTAAAAATCAGTATATTACCAAATCTGAACTGTGCACTTATAGTTAATATCTTCACCAGACACTACATGGCACTCCGATGACAACTGCACGACGTACTCTTGCGACAAGGTTGGCGAGGAGGTGTTCGTGACGTCATCGCGGCAGCTCTGCCCCGACGTGTCCAAGTGTGCGCCCGAGAACCTGGTCAACGACACCTGCTGTCAAGTGTGCCAGGAACCTGCTGAGGCGTTGAGTGAGTAGATTTAAATATTCAGTTCCAGGTTCCAAAATATTAGCAAAGGCCGCTGGTATATATTTTTCAAGACTCGAGAGAAGATACCCTGCCTACGTGACTCTTGTATCGAATAAATAATTATTCTCTAGTGACTCTATACTACTGTGTCTATCAAAAGAAAGGTCTCTATCGTTAGCCAGCGGAAATAACCGAACCTCGACACTATCTCCCTACTTTATTTTACTTAACATCTCCTGTGCCCGTTACAGGTAAACGGTACACTTTTAAATTGAATCACCTACCTTATCGGTATTATAGAAAAAATATACCTACCCTCTACAAAAACATTATACTGTACATAAATATAGAATCACATATTTCCGTAATGATTTCGAATTCCTATTTCATATTATAATATATAAATTGTCTTATAATTTATATTGTAATAGATTTTTGGAAGGCGTATCTATAATAGGCAAGTGTGTGTATAGCTCCAGTGGCGCAATTGGTTAGCGCACGGTACTTATAAGACAGTGGACGTGTGAGTGATGCCGGGGTTGCGAGTTCGAGCCTCGCCTGGAGCATTATTTTACTGTAAGAATACTTGACACAATAAAATAATTTTCTAAAGGTTCAATTATTTACTTCGGGAAAAAGGTTTTTTTTTTTAAAGATCATTTAACAGTCTTACGTGGAAAATCTTTGAGAACTTTATGTCAGATCTCAATTTTATTTTGTTTAAAGGTCTTCGCTAAACATGGTGTACAATAAAGAATAATCTGTCCGTATAAAATTAAATAAATATTAAATTTACATCATTTTTTTAATCTCAAGGAATAATAATTCTAAGCATTGCCAGAGGTTATCTCAGTTTTTCTGTATCCACTGACCTGTATGGTATTAACCCTGAGCTACCCAAACATTATGTAATTACTATAATATTAATTACGTATTGCTACATTACGATCACCTAAATCTTTAGAATTATCGTATAAGGAACCATGAAATGTTACACTAATCTATATTATTATTTTACCAACGCATCTCGTGTTCCAGGTAAATGCGTGCCCACAAGTATAGCGAGTGCGGAGACAGTCGGTCTGCTGCGCATGCGCCTGGGCCCGCACGGACTGTGCGTCAACAAGCTGCCGCTCCGAGGGTTCAAGGAGTGTCGCGGCAGCTGCGACTCTGGCACGCTTTATAATAACCGTAAGTTGGAGAATTTTAGGTGTCAGCTGTTTGAATAGAACCAGAAAAGGGGGGGATTGTACTTCGATCGTCATTACCGCTTAGCCACAAAATGTATGAAAAAATTGTGCGCGCGCATTTGGGTGAAATCTTATCGTAAACCTACATTTTTGACTTACGTTAACCATGGTCAGAATCAAGGAAAACTAGTACCACAGTACGCTGAGGTGTTAATGACTTGACTGAAAATATACTTGAACATTTTTATCATTATTTTAATTCAGCAATAGCTGCTATTTCCAGTCAGAATTTGATAATGATTAGTTGGACTTTGGTATGGTATGGTATGGTACAAATGAGACGCAATATTTTATAATCGCTTCAAAACAAAACTCTGAAAAGAACAATAAAAATAAAAATATAAGGAATCATAAACCATTACTAAAATATTTTTATTTCCATTGTATATTGAGCTATCAGTCACACCTCAAACAATATTAAACTTATAACATTTCTACTTAGAAACTGGTGTCCACGACACTCGCTGCGAGTGTTGTCAGGCCACGAAGTACAGTTCTCTGGACGTGACGCTAAGCTGTGAGGACGGCTCGCAGCGGCAACACCGCGTGGCCACACCCGCGGCCTGCGCATGCGCCGCCTGCGGTGGCGAAGAGCGACCGCTGTGGCCTTCTCGACCTGGTAACTACAATTTAGCATAGTGTCAATGCTTGGCTTCCGTTTCCCCAACAATTGATTTAACAATTTCACTCGACTACTTTCTCACTGCGTCAATCTAGCGTTCTCTTTGAAGACCTATAGAAAAAACTCAACTCGACATAACTCGTATGATTCGGTAATTGGTGTATAAAAATATTTTCATTAAATTTTAATTAGTGGAATATAGTATATACAGTCCTCTAAAAGACCTTTTGAAGTCCTTCAAACTTTTGTTACACTTCTCTTTAGTTACAACTTTACGATATGACGCTGATATTTTGAGCTCAGATTTCTTACTCTCTCTCTCTCTTCCCGATTGGTGGGCTCATCCTTTCTAATATTTTCTCCTCTACTTCTCTATATATACTATAAGTATTACGTACATTTTTACAGGTTATGCTGGAGTTAAGTCACCTCCAAGGAAGGGAAGCTACTCTGAATCCGAAGACATGATACCTGAGATATACCAACGATTTGGATCCCCGTCCCCCCGCCCCAGGCTTTGATAAGCAAAAATAGTTTCTAAGTCAACGCAATAAAGTTCAATAATCATGTAATAATCATGTAAAGTTCTTCTGTGATTTAATGTGTAACATATACACAGTCAAAATATTAATATATTTATGTAAATAAGAAATATAGCAGTGTTAAAAAAATCGTGTTTAATTCTACTAGCAATCTATTTGATAACAGAATAGATAAAAACAGTAAGATTTTAGGTTTTTTTCTTACCTTATAAAAAAGGACCAAAAATATTGTAAGAAAAAATACAAAAAAATTTAGTTTCCCGATTCCAAGTACCAGGAGGGCAGAAGCTTAAAGGAGTGTTATGCTGTAGACTATGTTATTATACTGAAAAGGTAATGACTATCAGCCGTCGGCTCTATTTCGACTAATAACTGAAATTGACAATTATTTTACGTAATTGGTACAGATAGCAAAAAATACTTTTATTAATTTTCAATACTTTTATTCTGCGGTACCAAAACAAAAACGAATACCATCACAAATAATGTCAAAATGATACTGTATTGAGGTTATAACGTATAAATTGAATCTTATGCTTTACGTCGTAAAGTTATAAACCGTTTGTTGCGATTCGTTTAGTGCCTATAACTACGCCTCTTCATCTTGATCTTCTATTGTGATGCCGTCACCTTCTGCGTCCTTTTGAGCTTCTTCTTCCTCTTTCTGTTTCTGTTTTCTGACCATATCAGATAGATATTTACACCTCTGCATACATTCCTCCTGTAAGAGAAAAATCATTTTTTAATACATATATGGGGGAACGAGGTATAGTGTTCCTCCATTTAAAAGGGAGAATCCTCCGACCAGGTAATTTGGTTAGCCTGGCGGACCGAAGCCCAACGATATTCATATATGTGTTAGAATCGTAGTAAACTCTCATAGTGCGATTCAGGGTTTGTTGTTGTAGCTTCACTCCGATAGATGGCGCTTTACTTTTTGCCATGTTGCCAGTAGTAGTCGCTACACATACATACACTAACAGAAACAACTACCTGTAGATCATACATATGACGACACGGTTGGCCGTTATATGAGAGTTGTTTAAATTGAATAAACCCCAGATGTTCACCCATTTTTGTCTTTAACATGTTGTTTTGACAACAGTCTTACTACTAGTATTGCCAAGGACCACGGCACCACTAGCAAAGAATGATTTATTTATGCACGGTGTACATAAGGCCCGACATATGGCAGAGTATTGTTTACTCTTAATATTCGTCAGCACTACAAATACTCAAATCTTAATAGTGAAAACTATGTATGCTAAAAAATTAACTATATTTTCAAAAAAATGTCAAAAAAGTTCATATTATCATGGTCGTACGTACTTTGGTCTTCCCCGGCACAGTGTTGGCGATCTTCTGCCAACGGTCGCCGGCGCCGCCCTTGGGATACTTGGCGAGCGCGGCCTCCAGCGCCTTCTGCTGCGTCTGAGACCAGTTGCCGCTGCACGTCTCCTCCGCTTTGCGAGTTTTTACCTGACGTATTGAATAAAAGTATAGATATTTGTTTGTTGCATACATTATACATACATATTACATATGGTAAAAGTAGTAAATAGTCTAGCGGTTGAAGCCATGCCTGCTATGTTGGGTCTGATGATTCCAAAAAGTTCTGATGGTGTGTGGACTACAGACATAACTGGGAACTTTTTGGTGCCCTCCCGCATCGCTCACCGTAGTGGATTAAGGTCAAAATCCTGTTCTCATTCTGATAACACCAGTGGCACAGTAATGACCTGAATTCACTAACCTTCTTAGGCGGTTCCACGACCACGGGCTGCTCGGGCTCCTGGCCGGGTATCTTGTAGCAGTTCTCCTTCATCTTGGCGGCCATGTGCGTCACTTCCGGTACGCTGCGGCACATCGCCTCCGCTATCCGCTCCCACCGCTCCGCAGACCCTCCCGGGTACTTCTTCACGAGGCGAACTAACTCAGCTAAGTCGTCGTCCGTCCATAACCCGCCCACAATCACGGGGGCGGCAGGCTGGAAATAATAATTATATTGTTACTGGTTATTTTTTCCAATGTGCCCGAAAGTCAAAGATATTTTATTCAACTTGTAGGCTATTTCAAAACATTAAGAATAAAGGTGATCAGGTTCAAAAGCTAGGTTCAAAGGCTAAAAACTCCATGCAAAATTTATTGATATTGTCGAGATTTAATATTAACAAGAAAATATAGTGAGGCAGTGCTTAGGTAAGGCAACTGAACATAACATTAATATGTATGGTACCTGTTTGACAGGCACGACGACAGGTCCCCCCTCAGGTTCGTCAGCGGGGTCCAGCAGACAGTCAGCGTCGCGCGCGGGCGGCACGAACCCGCGGCGCTTGCGCACACCAGCTGCTTTGTACTCAGCCGCCGCCGCAGCTTCTCGTTCTGCCCGCTCCTTCTCTTCTTCCTCTCTGATCATAACAAATGATATTAATAAACCTTTTCAATGGCCTAATGATCGCAATTACAGCTGCCGAGCGTAAGATTTTGTGTTGGATTAGTTTCTAAGAAGTCTAGTAGATGAGGCTTAATAACAGCATCAACAAAACTAAATGTATAACAGTAAACTTCTGCCTAACCCTTAGAAAAATACGGGTGTGATACTATGTAATGGTGAATGGGATTTTTAATTGTGATTTGTGTGTTATCTACAAGTTTGATAAACGACGCTGGGAGATTCAGTCGCGATACGCTACACTACACAAATAGGTTGCGATGCAATAACTGCCTCCATCCACAACTAATAGAAAATCGTTAACACAAATCGTTTTGCAATGTGCCTTATATAATTATGATGTAATAGTTGCTAACAATATTGTTGTACTTGATTGCAACACTCAGATAACCAGCCTCAGTCTATTACAAGTTTCGTGTCATCGATCTGTGAATAACACTCGATAAATAAATTCGTGGCAAACACCTAGCCAGGGAGAGTTTGAGTTAAAACCTAGATTACACCAAGGACTTTTCGAAATGTGCAAATCAGAATTCGATTATCACTTGCAATAAGTGAGAAGGAAAATATCATGAGACAAGCTGATCATCTGAGAGGGATTTATAAAGTTTAATCTCTCCACAGACCAGCACGGCAGACTAAGGCCTAAACCTTCTCTTTGTTCGAGGTGGGGCAATAATGACCTGGGTTTATGTACTAACCCTTCATTGCTAAGCTAGTAGATTTTTAAGCTAATTAAGCAAATTATTAAGCTATCCTTTTCATTACCTCTTTTTCTGTCTTTTAGCTTCTTCTTCCTTCTCCTTCAAATGCCTCTTCATCTCAATTATGCTTCTTGGGATGGCCGTCACCAGCCACCATGCAAACCTTGGTATTTGAAATGGCAATGTATCTTTCACACTTGGTTTGGGGAGCTGGTCCAGGATATCAGACAAACCTTGGTCAAAACCTGACTTCTTGGAGTGCTTTTTGCCTCTACTGTTGAGTATTTGCTCCTGGAAAAGAATTGAGTTTTAAGGTCAATATGCAAGTCAATATCAATTATTGCGCGGATGTGGCTCATATTTTCCTCATTTGTTCATCTTATTTTTTTTTTTGTATTTATTGTATGCGTCACATCATGGCGGAAATAAACAGACTTTCTTTCTTCTTCTTCAAGTAGTACAAAATAAGTTACAAGGGAAACAACTTTAAAAGCCAAAATTATTAAACATGGTTCAATAAATGCTTTGGGTAAATACAAAGCTAAAACACCCATTATCCACACACAAGGTTTCTGAATCAATTTTATAATTATGTTAGTTGAAAATATAAACTTACTGCAGTAAACCTCTTCTCAGCATATGCTGCCCAACCGACAGCATACTGCCCAAATGTGACAATAATGAAAATTATGATAGAGCCTTCAGCCAAGCCCATTTTCCTTACGTGACGATAATAGTATATGGCTGATCGCCAGTTTGGAAGACCATTCTTGAGCACCTCATTGTATCTGGAGTATAAAAAATATTTTTAGGTGAATCGTTGTTGCTAAGCATTTTGGTCAGAGAAATATTTTTAGATCACACAAAGTAAAATCTTAGATTAATACATCAAGTTCATTGGTAGAACAGCATGGGGCTGTTCTACCTATGTTGGCCACCTCGGAACCTATTTCATATTAGGTATTTTTAGCACATTTAATAATGGCTTCAAATAAAATGTTTTTGTTTTTTCTTAATGAACTGACTGAATTTAAAAATGTTAAGAGGTTGAGAAATTACATACTTTTCTCTCTTCCCTGGGTCCTTTAGTATATTGTGTACGGACACCAGGTTCCTAAACTGTACATCAGCATCGGGAGCGTCATTCTTGTCAGGGTGCAGTTTTAATGTCAGCTTTTTAAAAGCAGACTTGATTTCTGCTGGTGTTGCATCCTGTAAACAATTTAATACTTATTATGTTAATTATAAAATGATAATAGGATAATATAGAGAGCCTTGGCATGACATTCAAGCAAAGTTTCAACATTTGTGTAAACATACACATTTTATTTGTGTGATTTTCCCTGTATGATATGTTCACTTTTTTGTGTGGGTATGGCTGATATAATGAAAATAATTATGTTTATGAATACATAGAAAAAAACATAAAAACCCTCTTGTATTGTCAGTTTTATACAGGCACTTTATTTAGAAAACAAAATGCAGGTTGTACATATATTACAAATATCTGTCTCATAATTTGCACAAATAAGAAAAATAAAATAATCACCTAAATCTTATAATTATTACTTGGATTAAGATTTCAATTATCTGTTAAGGAAAAACGATCTATACTTTTGTATCTGTAGTAAGTGTTATTAGTAATGAGCATATTCTGCCGAAATTATACTGAACTGCTACTGATTTGTATCTGAAGCTGTTCCAATAGGATATTTGTAGTTTTATAGCTACAAATACGAGGTTTTATAAGCGCACTATAGCTAAATATTTCTCTCACCTGGTTAACTCCTAACAATTCATAGAAATTCTGATTAACTTCTTCGACCACGTCGAACACTTCTAAATCACCGTCATCCCACGCTTTCGCGCCCAAAATTAGCGTAAACACAACCAATAAGTTCCACCGCATTTTAAAAGTCCTAGCTCAATCTATTTTTAATTTAAAAATCATGTTAGTTACAATATTGGTACGAAGTTCCCGTTTTCTATTTTTGACAGTTAATTCCACCACACATCAATTTGACAATCATGACAACTCATCAGCTGGAACATTAGTGCTGCACCGTGCACAAACAACCACAATTTCTTATTAATCGACTAAATGACAATTTACCATTTTTTTAACTGTGAAAAATGAAATAAACTTAAAAATATAGCATTAATTTAAAACTTAATTATGATAATAGTCATTAGTTTGCTTGAATTAAAAATAAAATGAATAGAAAAAATCAATAGTATTTTTACAGTTTGACATTTTTGACTTGTATATAAACATATCTAGCATGTATATAATGACAATACATATTTCAAAATCATCTTATCGCTTCTAATTTCAACGGGGTGAATAGAAATATAGGCTGTGCCAATACTTTGATATCCGAACATAGGTAGGCAATAAAAACGTAGTGCATTGTCTCTTCACTTGCTTTGGGTCGATAAATCAATAATCGTATTCGCTGCTGGCTTTTGCATCGCATTGCATCCGCGACGAAACAAAAAGGTATTATCTGCATTCCAAGTGCCTCGATTGTATTGAATTTTAACCCTTTTTGCTTTTCTATTAAATAAATTATGATTTTTCTTGACTATTCTTCTTTTTTGTTGTTTTTTTTCTCCTTTTACATTACGCCCCACCTTCTATACTTTGTTGTGCATTTCTGTTATACCTCCGAGCATACATACTTACCTTAAATCTTCACTGATTATCCGTGTTGACTACGAATGTGTATTTGCCACCTCGTTTCTTGTCGTGGGTATTCCTGAAAGAGATTTATATAAATCTTTTTTGTGTAACACAATTTGCTAAGGGGTTTACGTGTGAATGATAGGTGTGTCATATTAAACACAAAATATCTGGCATCCGAGTCCCCATTACTTATTTGTTACCTACTCTGTTGATTTGGTTGCCCGAGAAGCCCCCGGGTTAGAAATTCGGTTATCTCTTAACCCGAATTCTGTAATCATTTCATAATGAAAATGTAGAAAATATATTATATAAATACGATATGACGTGATAAAATTGACCAGTGCTCTCCAAGACCAATTGCGTAATTTGGGTTGCAATTATTTTTTCTTAAAACCAGGTCAACATGGCGTTTTTCATACTTCATACAATGCACAAAGCCGCCATTTTGACCGGGTGCAACCAAGTTGCATCACACTCATAATCACACACATAATCGGTCTATGAGTGATATTTCTAGATATTTCATTGCATAGTTAATCGGCACACGTCAATTTCATCAAATACATCTCTTGCCGCCTTCGTACAGCCTATTCAAGGGTTCTGTGGTAAAAAGGTAGGTATCCTTCACAATGATTTTGTACAAAGTTTTCAGTTGATCCCTCATAAAAATAAATTTCGTGGAGACTATAAATTGATAAACGAAAGCAAATGAGTACATATCCACAATTTAAGCTTACTGATACACATTCAGCGTCAATAATATTATGTAAATAAATATATTCAGCCCATTACTAGTGAGCACCGCTGGGCAAGGGCCTCTCATCAGAATGAAAAGGGTTAGGCTTTAATCTACCACGCTGGCCTGGTCTGGCGAATTATTTGTAAAACTGATTTAAAGCACATATCATTCCATAGGTAATTAGGTTCTAATTAAAATTATAGATGGCGTCCACCTCAATGTTCAGGGAGAAGCCGAAAGTTACCGTAACTCAGTTACGCATACTCTTAGACGCCATCGAAAGGGACCCTTCTCTATACAATGCACGAGAGTCGGATATGATCACACTCTTGAACGTTGAGAAATGGCATGACCTGACAGATAAACTCAATGATACATATCCTGAAGGAGCTCTATTAGTTCCAACGTCAAGCTGGAAATATGTAAGTCATTGTGCAAGTTACAAGTGACAGGTCAACTTTACTCCTTTATGCCATTTAATTGTCCACTTATAACAGGTACTTCGTTATTGGTGTGAAAACACCAAGAAGAAGATGAATAGGGACAAGCCGCACAAAACAACCCTACCCTTAGAAGAGGCTAAGGAACTAGCAGCCCTGGAGAAGAGGCTGTACGAATTTATAAAAAATGAAGAGGCTAAGGAAATTGTTGTAAGTATAAAACTGTAGTACTCTACGTTTCAAATAAGTAAATACATTGATGGGCGCCATTTTGTGAATAACTCCTTACACTGAGATATTCTGATACTGAAATTAAGTTAGCGGATGTACATAAAATGGCGTCAATCAATTTAATTTCTTATTTGAAACGTAGCTTTATCTAGTAATAATGGTGGAGCAAATGCCCTCTAGAATTACTGGATCTGTCTTCTTATATTAGCTTCGCGTTTGATGATATTTTACTGTTTTGCTTATAAATGTTTGTGTTATTTTTAGTGATAGCGGGACTATGATATTTGCTTATCAATTCTGTAAACTTTCTTCTTCTTTTACGTGTCGGTATGAGCTTTTTCATAAGGATTTCTAATACTGTGATGATTAAATTAATCAGCCAGCCAGCGAGGTTCATAAAGGCTCGGTTGGCGCACTGGTTGAGAGATCGACTGCTGTCACACACTGCACACACACTGACGTGTCGCGGGTTCGATTCCCGCACGGAACAAATATTTGTATGATCTACAGATAATTGTTTCGGGCCTAGGTCACCACAATACAAGAATTATTCCTAGTGTGGGGCATTTTGTTTTTGACTTGTCTCTCGCCGTTAGCTCAAGGATCTTTTACTGCTTAACTGGGCAAAATTAGTGTGGGTCAACGTTTTAAAAAAAGTAAGAAAGATAGTACCTACTTTGATTATGTTGATCGTGTAGTTATTAAATGTAGCGATGGGAGGCGCTTTGCTATAGCTATGTTGGGGTTAAAGATTTGCAAAAATTATTATCCGCTTTGCAAATAATTAGAGGACTGGCAAGACATTTAAAGGTTTATTAGATCTATGCTTATGCAAGCTATTTATCTTAAAACATTTGAGCAAAGGTTAAACAGAGGGCTTACGGGCATAGCTAGGTTTTAGTTTCGGTAGGGGTTTAATATTAATGTAATATTTTAAATATTTCAGGGGGGGTTTGAACCCTCAAAACCCCGGCTACGCTCATGAAAGGGCTACTTTAGTACTATGACTTCAGAAGTATGAGCTAATCAAGGAAGAACTGTCTAAAACTGGACCGCATTACCTTAGATCCCCATAATCGGAAAGATTCAATTTTCTTACATTTCGTTTCACTTTCCACTCAAAATTTCGCCATCATGTAATTATAAAAATAAAAGAACATAATAATATTCCAGGACGTGACCTACATGAGCAAGTTTGATAATGACAACGAGAATCCCAACGCGGATTCCTTCAAGTTCGTTGTGCAGCTGCATAACGTGTTCTCGACTGAACCGAACGAGAACACTGCGCCTGATGGACCGAGGAAAAGGACCATTATCATGAAGGAAGATGATGAGACTGGTACGTTCACACTTTATTCTTTACTTGTTGGACCAAATATCTAATCTATCTTTCTTATCAGACTATTGGGGTCTGCTTCTGAAACTAGTTCGCTCCTAAAACAGGAAGATTGTGAAAATAAGCATCCGCTCTGCATAAAATTAGAGGATTGGCGATCTGTTTAAGTATGGGCTAATTAATGGCCATGGATTTTACCATCGAGCCAGACCTCTACGATGACCTTCTTCGTTCGTTCCTCGTCATGTCCTCTGTTCAAACATGGATGATTAGCCGCTTTTCTAAAAACCAACAAACTTAGGGTCTTAAAAATATACGACCAAATTCTGGTTCTTTGTAAAGAACCTGAAAGTAAAATTTCCCGTCATTAAAGTGATATTAATTCGTCACTATCTATTTACTACCTTTTTGTAACTGTCAGCTTGACTGCTACAAAGTCTTTTTCCACTTCACAAATGTTTGATTAGAATATTTTTGTTTTAGATCCAACTGGGAAGACCAAAAAATTCAAAATTATCTTCGATCAGAATGTGGGTAAGTGTCATAGCAGCTAAACAAGTTTTGTCTGCTGGAAGGCTGGAAGCTTGACTAAAAAGAGACCAACCGGAACCAATGGTCTCTTTCTCTCTTTTAGCACTTTTAGATACTCTGATGCAGAAGGCCATTTATTTTTACACCCATTGGTATCGCAGTTCGATTTCTGCTTGTGAGTGAATGGAGTATGATGATGATGAAGAGAGCGGGGCAGAGACATCTGAACTTATTCGATGAGTTGGACTCGACTCGACCCTACCACTTTACACGTTTCAGACAAGAGAACTTGTGAAAGGCGGCCATTTCGTAAACATTCACATTATTAGTAGATATTTACAAAATGGTGCTCATTCACCTTTCTCTTTTATGTATCGTCAAATCATACTTGATACATTCATAATCACAGACGTCTTTTTAGAAACCTCATGATATATATAGATTATTTTATTTGGCTTTAGATAATGAAGAGCCAGAAAAGCAGATTTTGGAAAACCAACTGGACAGACTCCAGGTGGTGTCCCGAGACCTGGAGGAACACATCTCCACGATCCAGAGCCGGATCCACATGATCAAGGATCTGTGGAAGCATCGTTGTGGCGACAACTAAATTACAAAAGAGAAAAGCCAGGAGGGGTGAACAGGGTGGATGTGGAATGACATAGAGGGAGCATAGGGAAGAATTCAGGTGATATAGGGCTAATTGTTGGTGATTTAGGGCTAAATTCTGGTGATGTTAGGTGAATAGCATGGGATCTAGAGTGATAGGGGTGGAATGTTTGTTTGTTATATAGGGGGGTGAATGCCAATATCATAATCACTCAAATTTATATGTTTTAGAATAGTATCGAGCGATCATCGATGATTGTTATAGTATAAGCGCATTTTATATTTAGTTACTTGATATAATTATTTCATATTTATATTGAAAATGTATAATTTGTGTCCTATTACTTACCTACTGATATTAATTTGATTATAAAAGTTAATTTCGGGTACAGCTATTATAGAAATACTTCTGTGATAATTTTGAACATTCTTATCTATTAATTTATTAAGTAAACATATTATTATTAAACTAGTCATTGCCCGAAATCGGGAAGCGGATAGGTTCTGATTCTCTATGACAATAACGTGTCACAAAATGTCTGAACCACACTAAAATTCCTTACAACGTATGAACGCGGTTGTCATAGTGAATGATACCTTATTTAGCAATCTATATGTTTAGATATGTGTATGTGTTATCGATGTACCCCGTAGATGCTCAACTTCCGACCCAGTGTAATTGACATTTGACAGTCGACATGTCAAGTGACCATATCCAAAGAATCCAGTATTATATATAGGTCATAATGAAACAGTATTGTAATTCGGATCTCAATAAAGTATACCAAATTAAAATAATGTTTTATATCTTAATATATATAATTCTTCTGTACGTGCGTTTGTCACATAACTCCTCCGAAACAGCTGGACCGATTTGGGTGAAATTTTGTGTGTATATTTCAATGGGTTCATGGATGGTTTGAAAATACAATTGGACCGATCGAGGTGCGATTGAGTTCTAGGACAGGTTCGGGTAGGACAACGTCTGGCGGGTCCGCTAGTATTTGATAATTCCCAAAAAATACCGACTTAAGGAGTTAAGATGGATCCACGGCTTTAGCCGAAATAATTAGAAAACAGAGGCTATAAATAGCCTCTGTTTTCTAATTATTTCTTCTCTCGTGTCAGCATATGGTAATCGGATTACAGCGGAAAGATTACAGCTTTATGGTGCCTAGAGTTCGTCGCTCGTGGAGGCTCTTTCATTGCACCCCAATTTAATTAATTTAATTACGTTGACATCCTCCTGGATCTCGAAGACCACATAATAGTCAGTTCTGGCTCTGAAAAGATAGCTATAGAAGCTATTCCATTGCAGTGATAGCCTAGCAGATGAATGCTCGCCTTTCGTGCAGGATTACGTTAAAGTTCAGACTTAGCCCGCACCTCTGACCTTTCTCATTTATTTGCGTAACAGAATTTATTTATTATTAACCAAATTACATTAACAGAAAACCACATAGGCATATAAGTTCAGGGTTATCAGGGTTAAGACTCGAAGTCAACAAAAGAAAACAGTTTCGGATTCGTGCTTGCAAAAACATCTAATGATTCGTCGTATTGCAAAATATTGTTAATCTGAGTTAAGGCTTAAGTACAACGGACTGGTAGTGAGAATTTTATCACTTTACACATCATAACGTTAACAGGGAAGGAAATACATGGGGAGGCAACCTGCACACCTGAAAGGGCTGCATAAAGTTCTCGATGATAACCAGACATGGCTACTAAAGTCTTACGATTCATAAGTGCCTTTAACAGATCTACATGAATAAAAATATATTTAATTATTATTAACGGTGAATGCAATTAATATCCGCCTCAGAATTCCTTTAAAGTACAGATTTTTTATAACCCATACAAACATCTTGAAGTAAGATATATTTCTACCAATCGGAAGACATACATATACATACTTAAAAAAATAAAAATAAAATATTTAAAACTGTAAAATTTAAATACATACGGTCTCATTAAATAAAAACATAAAATATTCGTTTTTTATTTGTCACAAGCCGCATTTTTACCTATATTATACATATAAGAGAAAAGAAAACAAAGGACTCAACAATTAAATTAAATTATCGATCTTACATAGAAAACACAGCAATTTTGTCCAAGAATACACAAACTTTCCTATATCTCAAGGGGATTGCCTACATCGTTCCCCGGGACATATTTTTTCTTCGAGCTATCCATTGAATAAGTAATTTGGTTCGTTTACTGTACCCGTAGCGGTGCTACGGCCTACGAGCTACGACATGACTACGACGTAGCCGTAGCGGCGCCAGAGTAATATTTTATGTAAGTTTATATGTCTGTATAAGAAATGTATTACGCTTATTGCGCCAAATTTTATCTGAGTCTGGGTAGGTCAAGGCTAGGTTTGCAGGCTGCTCTGATAAATCGTGAATAAATTGCTTACATCTGGGTTTAAGACTTATAAGTACTGTCCCTATTACTTGTTCATGATATTTATTTGGATTAAGGGATGTTATAGAATAATTCAAATTTTGGTATTGAATACATTTATTTTCTTTGATTTACTTATCTTGCTTCTTTTGATATTCTATAGAGTTGATGTCTACGAAATATCGTAGCAATACTCCCTACGAAATTCCGTAGCCATTTAATGAATCATTGTTGTTAGAAATTTTATGATATTTAATGAGGTTAGGAGCTAAATTACATTTTTTCTCTCCTAAGTTACCATATAAACACTACAAAAATAGCGTATAAATTCTAATTTGTGCGTAATTCACGCGTTTACGGCTCTCATTATTCGTCCTCCGTTGACCGTATACGTCGAAAACGTACTTACACCGTAACTGCTGCAAACATGCCAATTTATTGCCTTCCTTCGTTATAACGGCAACAAACTTACTTTTACAGTCGTGAAAGCGAAGTCACTTTTCTTCTGTATCCGCAATACGACCTCTCAGAGAGAGTTTTCTCTCTCGACGCCGCAAACATACAATTTGTTCTAACAAACCAAGTGTCCAGTACTCAGAGATCGGGGGTTGTTCGCCGCGGTATCTATATTTACGATAGAGGGAGGTAGGGGGTGTTTCGAACCACGAAAAATAAGACAGAAAATCCGTTTTGAACATTTCTCTTTCCGAAGCTTACAATCACAACGACGCTAATAAAAACAATAATATCGAGAGTAATCTCTGATTGTAATTCAAGATGGTTGTATGACTGTTCTAATTACACATATAAATAAAAATGAATCGCCAAATGTGTAAGCGCATAACTTCCGAACGGCTGCACTTATTTGGCTAATTCTTTTTTTGTTGTGTTTGTAATTGTCAGGGGAATGTTTTTATGTAAGAATATTTTTGGAAAATCCACCGGAGACGTCGGAAATTTAATGGTATATTTGTATGAAATTTTCGATTTTGATCATTAGTAAATTGCACCCGTTCGAAGCCGGGCCGGGTCGCTAGCTTCAAATATTTGAATGTTAGTTCCAAAAAAAAGAAAGTTCTCAGGTGTGGACTTTCTGTGTATTGTCTTGCGTCGTGCACTAGTGCTTGTATAGCAGCAAAGGGAGGCATTCGGTAGCACGCGTACTCGCGGGCAGGACGCGTAGATGGCGGTATGGCCGCCAAATCCTAGTTTAAACGGTAGTGACGTAGGTGTTAGTGCAAACTGCAACGACCAAAACAATTTAACTATGTGATTTATAACTCCATGACGTGCCAGAGGACGCTGCTCATTACCACAATGATTTTCGCCTTTTTCGCTTTGTCTTTGTTCGGGATTTTAATTACCAAACCTGCTCCAGTAAGTTCTTTTCATTTATTATTATATCTAGATGAATTTTACGAGTACTGTTTTTAGATAATAATCAATTAATAGTTTAGATTGAATACAGAAGAATTCAATATAAACTATTGTATATAATGTAATTAAATGTTGTATTTTCAATGCTTTAACTCGCTATAAATAAACACAGCGAAATATTTTAAAATGGCGCTCAAAGCCTCTTTTTTTCGGGACAGCTCTCTGGCATAGACTGCTAGTATTGCATATTTAATGAAATAGGGACCAATTTTAGCGCAATCTAGGCAACTAGGTTGTATAGACGCACTTGTGGCTAAATGCCTGTGCCCAGTTGACAGGGCAATCGATCGGTTGACAGTCATGCGCGGTGCACGCCGCCCGGTTTCCCGGTAAAACGCAATTCGTTCTATTTATATCATAGGTACCTGCACTTATAACAGGATGCAACGGTATTGATTTATCGTTACACGTGTATGACCGTCTGCCCTTTACGCCCACGGCGAAAAGTGGGCGTTGTTTGATATGTTAAACAATTTGGTAGTTATGTATTTTTGAAAATGAATTGTAGTATAATGTGAAAATAATATTACTATATATTAAGTAGGTACTTGGGTCTCTATATACAGTTATTTAGAGAGACTGTTATTCGACTTAGCAAGAAAGGTACCTATGTTCTCTAACAGCGTCCGTTGTCATAGCAACCAGTCTCGCGGGTCTCGTCTCCCCATCGATAATGTTTTTTCTTCAAAACACTTTACTTCTAATACGTGTTTCTAATAGCAACATAGCATCACGCCTATATTCCCCGAAGGGTTAGGCAGAGGTGTATTATTGTACACCCACATTTCGCTGATGCTGTTATTGAGTCCCATGTAATAGGGGAGAGCCTATTGCCATCTACCGGGCAATTCCAGACTCCGTGCTGCTACTGAGAATTTCCATACAGAAAAATCCAATAACACTTTCACCGGCCCGGGAATCGAACCCAGGGCCTCATGCTCAGCAGTCCTGCTTGCGACCACTAGACTAAACTTATGCACTATTGCATAAAATAGGTACCTACATGACGTTTTTTTATAAAGCTTTTTACGGCATCCATAGGATTTCTTCGAAAAAAATCTAACTATCATATGAATGCGTTTTTGATTTGAAAAAAAAAATCAAAAAAAAAAAACCTGTGACCAGGATCCGAAAATTCGGATACTAAGACAGAATTGTCCAAATCTAAATCCACAGACGATCCATTCAGACCAATATCCTATTTCCTACTAGCAGTGGCGTAGCAAAGGGGGGGCGGTGGGGGCGGGCCGCACCGGGTGCCACCCTTTTTGGGGTGACACCCGGAGACAACTTCAAGAACAAAATACAACGAAGGACGGGCAGCAGCGTCCTCTCACTAATCGGTGAGCCACTGCGATCCCCAAGCCGCCTGCCAAGCGTGGGGATTATGGCAAACCCCCCATTGAGGGAGGCCTTCGTTCAGCAGTGGACGTCTTCTGGCTGATAATGATGATGATGATGAAATCGCTAGCACAGCTGTCTTTTTCGGGGATTCCCCCACAAGCACTAGCTCAGCTTTATGTATTAATAAAAACTACTTGCGGGCAACAATGACCCAGTCGTGACTTAGCAATCTTGGTATATTAGCCATAGATCACGAGTCAATACAAAATATAAATTTTGAAGAAGTTATTTCCGAGATTGAGATTGAGATATTAATTGTAAGATATTTTTTGTGTCTTAGATTTGTTCAACTTCACCCCCCCCCCCCCCACCGGGTGCCACACAAGGTAGCTCCGCCACTGCCTACTAGTCCTATCCTACTAATATTATAAACGTGAAACTTTGTAAGGATGGATGAATCTTTGTTACTCTTTCACACCAGAGCGGCTGAACGGATCTGGATGAAATTTGGCACAGAGACAGATTATAGTTTGGAATAGCACATAGGCTTTACTTTTTATCCCGGGAAAATGTACGGGTTCGTAAACCACGCGGGCGGAAGCCAGTAATTAATAATTCATCAACTAATTACTTACTTTACCACCACAACAATAATCGAAGTTTCACATTGCCTTTTCGTCAATTTCCATTTTCTTTTGTATTCGTGTCGATATTAAAACCTATATGGGTCTGAAAGAGGGCGATCTTTCTTTTGATTGATGTATAGCGCTTTGACTCATTGAATAGCGGATGAGAAGCCTCTTACATCGTGTGAATGTGACCTATAAATACGACACAAAAATGTAGACTAGCGTTTCGTATTGAATGCGATGTTAAGCATTTTCTGAAAGACGTTTCAAGTGGTCGAGCTTGTGTGAGCTAAAAGATATTCTTCGTTCTCATTTGAGATATGCGCTTTAAAGCTTCTTTTTAATGGGTATTTGAAGCTGCATTTTCACAGACTTACACTTATATATTTTTTTGTTGGCGGCACGGTTGGCGTAGTATTTGAGAGATCGACTGCTGCGCTACGTGTCGCGAGTTCGATTCCCGCACAGAACAAAAATATTTGTATGATTTACAAATAGCTGTTTCGGGTTTGGGTGTTTATGTATGTGAATACACACCGTGCCTCGGAAAGCACGTAAAGCCTTTGGTCCTGCTCCTGATCTCTCTCCGGTCGTATCGGATTGCCGTCCCATCGGATTATGTGAGTGAAGGAATAAAGAGAGCACTTGTGTTTGCACGCACAGACTTGAACTCTAATATCTCCTGCGTAGTTGGCTAATCTCCGGTGACTTTGAACAGTGATAGCCTAGCGGTTGAAAGGTTGCCTTCCATGCACACGATGATGAAAATTTAATTCCATTGAAGGGTATACATGCGATAAAAAAGAAATTCTTATTGTGTGACGGTTTAAGTATTCTATGGGGCCTTCTCGAATGTCCTCCAGATGGTGGTGTCGTGCGTCGGGTCGTTGAGCTCCCTTAAATAGGGTTGAGCTTCACGATTACTGATGCATGCGTCCCATGTAAGGACAGGTCCGCTCAAATCTGTCATGGCACTGGTACTTCCTTCCAAAGGCCAGTCCAGACATTGAGCTACATTGTTCTTACACGTCTTCCATGTACAATGTCATAAACCATATTTTAAAAGAGTAACCATGGACGTTCTTGCCGGTTCTCCATGGAATGACAATTTGAACCAGCTAAACGATTTATAAGTGCCTTTTATGGCCTACACGAATAAAAAAGTTTTGAGTTTCATGCGTGCATCTCTTGTAAAAGTCATAATGAATAAAATCCATTACGGTTCCACTGCCAACCATGGGCCTTTTATGAATGAGAAGGATGAAGGTTTTAGTCTGCGACGCTGGCCTGTTGCGAAATGGTAGACACTCACCATATAAACCATTATGGAGCACCCTCAGGTATGCAGGCTACTCAGTCACCAAGTGATAATCAAATACTATGTCTGCACATGAATTCCTTAAACCAGAGGTACCACGATGATTCCATGTATTGTTTTCATACTTTATAACATCCGCAAAGCGGTATTAGGTAGGTACCTACATTAAAATTATATATTGAAACAGACTAGCGATGAAAACTCTTTGCTAATATTGCTCTCTCTCACAATTTCCATTTTGTTCTATCGAAAGCTAGCATTAGATAGCATCATTTCTCTATATGCCACTGCATCTGCCTTTTCCTAATGTTGGTCTACATACTTAATTTATGGCTGTCCTTTCTTTCGCTTTGCCAGCACAGGTTGCTAAAATAAAACTATTGGGAAGGGTAAAAGACTCGCGGCAAATTTTGAATCAAATAGAAAAATGAAGGGGAAGAATGATTGGACATTTAATAAGACGTAATCGATTTATAACAAACCTAATAGAAGGACAACTGATATTGCTATACCTACTAAAATATATCGTTTTTATACAATTTCTAGTCTGTCACCGAAGCGCAATGTAAGGGCGGGCATGTGTGTCCATCTCACTGGATGTGCTGCGACCAGGGATGCTGTGATATCACCACTGCTCCACCTCGTCGCGTCATCGAGACTCCGCCCCCCGCACCTCCGCCGCAGCGCCATGATGTTGACGATCCGCCGTTGAAAGAGCACAGTTATGCCTATCCTTGGTATACTCAATGGTAAGTGTCACTTCCCAAGACACAAACACCAGCTATAATCTAAGTCAGGTTTGGATATACATTCGTCCATGTAGCCTATAGTTCAGCAGAGATTGAAAAGCATTGTTTGTATTTCGATATAATGTGTCCACAATCATGCCATTGACAGTACAGATTTGTAAGATTTGTTTAGTGTAGCCATATTTTAGAAATTATTTTACCCGTTTCATGAGTAAAATTATGTATGATCAAATCTATTTAGTATAATTTTAACATTTTACTCTATTTCACCCATTGGAAAGAATGCAGTAGTCTCTTGATAGAAATGTCTCCTGATATTTAGCGTCAACCGGCAAGACCAAAGTTAATATCTGAATATAATTTGATGTTAATATGTCGGCCATTATTTTGCAGGCCCGTGCTGTTTCTTCTGGGGACTCTCGGCGGTATTTTGATTTGCTGCATCTGGTGTCTGTTCTTCAAGAGGCCGTCGGGCCATGGGGTGTACATGTGTTCGTTCGCTTGCTGCGTGCGCCGGCCCACGTCCGAGCATGACTCGGCCGGCTCGGTGTACCCTCCGCCGCGCTACAGCCGCTGCGGATCCTTCCACCAGGCACCACCGCCGTATTCTGAAGTGATATTCTTATTGAACTACTTCAATTGGAGGTTTCTTTGTTTTCGCCAGATTCTTTTTATTGATACTTATCATTTTAGAAGAGAGAACTAGAAGTTCTCTCTTTTGTTGCTGCTGTTTGTCATTCGGTTTAATGTGTTGCATGTTTATGCTTGATGTTAAAGATTTCAATTAAGAATGATAAGAGTTAAAAAAAGCTTTTTATAGTAGTTAATATTATGAATCATTTAAAATGCACGTACCGTAAAATGGGGTATTTCGGAAGCGCGGGGCTAATTGAAATTTAGTAAAGGGATCATTATGTGTGCCTCTAATGGAGTAGTAACTGCTTTTAAACAGCGGTAGTGTAGAATGCTTTCAATGACAAAGGAAATTTTGATTTAGTTTAGAAAATATGTCAAAATTTCTAAAAACAAATGTTAGTCCCAAATTGCCCCGCGTTTCCCAAATAGCCCCATTTTACGGTAATACATTTTAAACTTGTCACAGCATACGTATTTTTCTCCGGTGTTCCGCAGGTTGCTTCCAAGCCTGATCTTTATCCACTTGTGATCACTTGCGGGGAAGGCGAGGGGAAGGCGGGCAACTATCTCATGGTTCACTACTTCAGGAATTATGTGATCCGTGCGCCAGGTGATATTTATTTATTCGCAGAAAGTAGATAAGGCCCACAAAAACATTTATTTACGTTCAGGTTCATTATAATAATGGCAAATTAATTCAGCAGTTCAGGAAAGATTTATGAGTATTGTAGATATCTCAACAAACTCTTCTCAATATATGATCTTATTATTTGGTTAATTTTCTTTGAAAATGGACGATACTTAACGCCCAAACTTATATGTTGTGAGGATATTTTAGAATTTTTTACATGTATATATTAATATTAATACACATACTAACGATAACTCCTTACAAAAATGTTCGATCTGGTGCAACCTAATTATTTAGTTGTTTTGGGATTGATTATTTAGAAACTCGGTCATAATATGATAATAGTGAGTGTATTTCGCACTCCAAAAACCTACAACTAGTTTACGAAGGTAATTTGAATTAATGCACGGTTGACGCATTGGTTCAGCGATCGACTGCTGCGCAACGTCTCGCGGGTTTAATTCCCGAATGCAACAACTATTTGTATTGTCTACAAATAATAAAGTTGTGGTCTGGGTGTATGTGTATGTGAAGATTACTTTGTGTGTATAAATGCGCCCAAGGAAATATATACTTAGTACTAAAAAGTTTTTAAAAAAAACTTAGTATAAAAAGTAACTAAAAGAGAAATTTATGCATTTTGCCTATAGAGTTCTTTTAAAGTTTCCACGTAAAATACCCAGTCGCAATTTTAATATTTTCATTTACTATCCAAGCGAACCGCGTTTAATCGGCTTGTGAGATTATATCGAGGAGAATAGGCGCAACCTGTTTCCTACCTAATTGAATTACTTACTACTTATTGTTTGCTACACTACAGTCGTTCTGGACACTTGCATCTGTTCAAACCAGTGCGATGAATAAAAATGTTAAGCCCCGTCAAAAAAGCTTTTAAGAATCATGAAGGTGTGTTGCATCTAGCCAAACTGAACGTTACCACAGTGAGTTCTAGATTATTTGTTGTTACGAAAGTGAAGTGTGCCTACGAGTATTAAAAAAAGTACTTTCTCATAATTCTAGGCTCTCTATCAGCGACGAGTACTGCAGAGTCTCTCAACTCCAGTTTCATATGCAACGCAGCAAATGAGGTAAAGATAACCCGTATTTTGTGTCTACGCCGTCCATCTACACGTAGGCCTTGGTCACTGATGTAGCGATATTGAACCAGATAAAACCAGTTACTACTTTAATATCATATCATATCAATAGTATCTTCGAATATAATTGACAAGAGAGGTGAAAGAGTGAGAAAGTAGGTAGGCCATCGAAGGACTGTAGTTTCAAGTATACAGTATCAAAACTTTGACAGAGGTGACATCGTCAATACATCCTATCCTAACTAATATCATAAATGCGAAAGTGAGTTTGTTTGTTTGTTGATTTGTTACGCTTTCACGCCTAAACCACTTGACCGATTTTAAAAATTCTTTCACCGATGGAAAACTAAGTTATCAGCGAGTAAAATAGGCTATATTTTATCCCCGTATTCCCACGGGAACGGGAATCCTAGCTAATATTATAAATACGATGAATTCTCACTGACTGACAAATCTATCAAATCACAGCGTAAACCGGTGGGACTAGAATCTTGAAATGCTGACAGTAGGTTCCTCTTATTACGTAAGCAACACAGAAGAATTTTTCGGAAATTTTATCCCTAAGGAGTTAAATTATGAAAAATTGCATGAAAATTTGTATTTTATTAAGTTCATAAATAATAGTATTTGGGTGTTTGATATAAACTTAGAAACACGTGATTCAGTATTATCAAAAATTCTGCCCCCAGGGGGTAAAATAGGGAATGGTTTGTTTGTAAGACTAATAATTTCGTCAATGGTTCCACAAATAATATAAAATAAGATTTCCACGCGAGCAAAGCCGTGGGCAACAGCTAGGCATACATAGAAATCCGACCGAAAGTGTAAAGCCTAACAAACCGTACTTATATTTTTCAGGCAAATTCGATCATACCGCCACCGTACTCGTGCGCGAGCAACTACGAGGAGTGCGGGGTGGGGTGCGGGCCGCTGCTACGCTCGCTGTCCTCGCTGACGGAGTCACGCACGAACACCGCGCCTCCTATTCCGCTGCGAACCCGTACCGACTCCGCCCCATCCCGACCACGTGACCCGCCTTCTGCCTTCCGAGACAATCTTATTACTTCGCCTGTGCAACCCTTGGTGAGTAGATTTGGCCGATTTGCCAGCTTGATGCGATTTGCATGTCGTCGTGATAATGTTGGGCAATCAGCATTAGCAATTTTTTCTTACTATTTGATTAACTAATAAGATTTTGTTTTGTTTTTCAGGACCCTAATTTTGACCTCGAATTGGAGCTTATAGATTGTGAGATGTACTGCGACGGTGGTTGCAAACCGAGACTCGGTACTTCCCCTCCAGTCCAACAGTCACTAGACGAAGACGACGATGATAATATGTACATGCACGAGGCTTACGGAAGTTTACGAAAGTTTCACACCGGAAAACCCGACCCACCTGAGTGCGAATCGCCGCCGCAGCCGACCAGCCCCACACAGACATCCAGGGACTCGACATTAAGGAGGCCAAGTGACGAAAGACGTCATAAACGCCTAGAAAGTGTCAAGAAAATATCAAGGCAAAGAAAATCGAGCTTATACATGCCCTTATCGGTAGCTTATCCAGTTAGGACTTCAAGAATTTCTCCCGGAGCTCGGACATCTTCACGATCTGCTCCTGCCACACCATGCAGTTCACTTGTGCCGAACCTCCTCACGTTCTCGCAGAGAGTATCAGCATCCCGACACGGCTCAAGATCTTCAAAATTTGTAGAAGAGAGCGATCCACTACTCGCAGATTTAGAACACACGCGCACTGAAGACCACAAATTTTAAACGACTCACGAGGCTACCACTACCACTATTGCTTAAGTATATTTATAAATGCTCTGATCAGACCTTTCAACGTGACCCCAGCGATGTTATTGCAAGTACGAAATAGTGTAAGATATTTTATTATTGGTGTATTTTTTGCCAATGGCCTAACAGTGAACCCCTACCAAAGCGGTCGTGTTATTGTGTCCTGACGACAACGACAACACATTAAATTCTCAATGTTGTGACTGTGCTCATTATACCATAGAGCCTACGCAATTATGTAGTTAGTTTAATGTTAATATTCAATTATAATATCGCAAGTAAGGAAAGAGCTTGTTGGACCATTGTTCACTTGCCTTCTAATAAGAAGTAATTATAATTACGAAAATGTACGCCCTGTGTTTTATTATGAAGCCCCGTTCCTTATATGATCCTTTGTCTTTGCCCTTTTTAGATAGAAGCTACAGTCTATTTGAATCCGCAACTACGAGGGAAACATGACGATTGGGTAAAAGCCTTATTGGACTAATGGTCGTAAACCGGCTACTGAGTGAGTTCCTGAATTCGATTCCCGGGACGGGCAAGGACATTATTGCATTTAGAAAAAAAAAATGTACCACCAGAGTTTGAAAATTTGTCCGGTAGATGGTCATACGCTCGTTACACGGGACTCAAAAACAGCATCGACGGAATGTGGGTGTACATCAATACATCCCCGCCTAACCCTTCAGGGAGTTTAAGAATGATGCTGTAAGTAAATACAACGGATAATAAAGTGCCTCTATAAATAAATACCTATCGATATTGTAAGAGACACTAAAATAAATAAAAATACCGCCAAGTGCGAGTCAGGCTTCGCTCTATTATAATGCTGTATATCATATGACTATTAGCTTTTTGAACCCGGGAAGATGAAAATATTATTTGTTTTTGTCACAGCTTACAAAGTACAGCTTACAAGTACATTATGAATCGGTGATTTCAGTATTGGTTGTTTAAAAACAGTAGGATTCAAAGAATCCTTCGCGAGGCCATACTCACACAAAGAAGTTTCGCGTACACGGATTTTGGCTAAAAGCACCGGAAAACATAAAAAACCGAGTCGCAAACAAATGATAACAGACGTGGCCCATTTGTTAAAACATTTATGAGAAAATTAATTTCAGGGACGAAGGTGCATTAAAAACATCGAAATAATATGAGCGAAATTCTAAGTCTATGGTTCAATCACAAAATGTCAAACGCTTCATCAAGAAAGCTCACAAGTCACAAGTGTTAACTAACTGACAGGTGACAGCATACGAAAATCTCACAAAAGTGAGGTTATATTTGTTTACAAAACAGTAAATATTAAAATTTCCAAACTGTCGGCCAAAATAGATTTGGATATGAGCTTACAGACGGACTTTGGCCCTGACTCGGGCGGTAGAGTCAAGGTAGGTTATCTCACTCATTTTATATCTTCATTAATAATTACAGCTCTTGTTCTGTGGTTTTGTAGACATTTATTTCATAATATAATAGCCAGTATACACTTTTGGACATATACTTAACCAATAAATCGGTGCAATAAGCAATTTAAAGACTTAATGTTCTAATAATGACGCTTGACAGGCAGTTCTGTGATCACAGCAAATTGTTATCAATTTACGTTACATCTGGTGAAACACGTAATTCAACTAGTTTTTATTAGTCACTATACCCATGATGAACGACCAAAATGTCAGGTTCACAATTCCCAAACCATGTGCATGTATGAAACAATACAGAAACATAAATGTGGCAAATCGCGTACCTATGTAAAGATAGGTAGTTACTGCCATGGAAAAATTGCGTGGTATTGTGTATGGCACACAAATTATTAAAAGGATCTGAACCAAAACGAGGCATGTTACAACTAGACTGCTTACTCATTTCAGGGCCTAGTCATAGTCAAACCAATAATATATGGTAACATAGCAAGATACTTCGGCAAAAAGCGTGAAGAAGATGGTCATACTCACCAATGGACTGTGTATGTGAAGCCGTATGCCAACGAAGATATGTCAGCATACATCAAGAAGGTGCATTTTAAGCTACATGAGAGCTACGCTAACCCTAACAGGATAATTACCAAGCCACCATATGAGTTGACAGAGACAGGCTGGGGAGAGTTTGAGATTGTTATTAAAATGTACTTCCATGACCCTAACGAGAGGCCAGTAAGTATGTTTTTGTTTTTATTTCCAGTGCTGCCAATCTGTGTGCAAAATAAGATTGGCAGGGAATGGGAGATTTGTGTGGGAATGAGAGATTATTTCTGAGAGATTCACCTATTCACATGCACTTTAGCCACATTGTTCCATTGTGCGTTGCAGTGTCAATTTTGTAATCAGTTTGATGACTGACTGCAATACATATACAACAATAGATTTACTATCACTTGACAATTATTATTCTGTATTATACTGTGACCATGCGATTCCCTTTGTCGTCATTCCCAGCTCTCCTGGGTTGTCCGGTCACAGTATAGTTCCCAAACCATAAATTATTTAATATATTTCAAATTCTAGCGATATTATTAAATTCCAGGTAACCCTATACCACATTTTGAAGTTATTCCAATCACCGGTAACAGAGGGAGCTCCACCCACAGTAGGCCGGGCCCTTGTAAGTGAGTCCTATGAGGAGATAGTCTTCCAGGAGCCCACACAGCTGATGCAGCATCTGCTGAACAGCGTGAAGCCTGTCAGCAATGGATCATGGAACCATGACACTGATTGTAAGTTATAAACCAGACTTAGTCTTCATCTTTATTTATTCAGACCGGTAATCATGTTGAGAGCTCTAAATATTATTAATATGTATTATCTTTGAGTCTATTAAGTATCCACTTTATCTCATTGACAAAGTATATTTAATTGTTTTCTTATATTATTATTAAATAACTTTTTATATGGGATAAACCAACTGTTCAGTATATTGTTCCATACAAATAATTTAATATTACTCATGTTGAGTGACACACCTCACAACAGATGATACTAAAAGTTTTTCATATTGATGAATACAATAATGATTTAAAGGGATTGGGATTTCAAAAGTCAGACCATGTATAATTATAAAAAGTTCATCTGAAAAATAGGAACCAATTGGCGAGAGTACACAGGCCTGATCAGAGTCAATATTTTAGGATGATGTCATTTTTACATCAAAATTACATTTTTAAACATGTATTATTCTGCCATGAATTTCCAAAAGTTATATTCTAATATTAACACACTGTTACTCTCCAGTTGAAGAAAAGAAAGAGAAGACTCTACAGAAGATAATATCAGCTCAATCAAAAGTTCGAAGTGAGATATCAGACCTGAAGGAGAAGCTGCATCTGGCTAAAGAAACTATATCTAAATTTAAGGATGAAATAGCGAAGCTCCAGAACAGTGCCGGCGCCAGTATGTTGACTGGGGTGTAGACTAACAGATAGTACATAATTATGAATCTAATATTTATATGAATAAAGTACATTTTTATACTTTGGCAGACTTGTCATAGCTGAATATTGGGATATTGATGTAATTCATAAAAGTTGATAATTTTCTGTGGTGTCTCGATTTAGTATACATTACAAAGGTAATTAGTAATTCCTAGATCATTCTAATTAAATATTAGAATTATTTTATTTTTTAATTTTATGCAACATCAATACTATTACGTATAAATTTTAAAATAGATAGCTGTCCAGCTTAATCTGGTTAGATTGAGGATTTTTGAAAGGGTACATACAGTTAGAACCAAACCTTAAGACCCCCGAAACTTAGGTATGAGGATTACTTGGCACATCAAAAGGTAAATAACTTATGTATGTTACATTCATAGGCACATAGGTCTAAAAATGCGCGTCCCTCCAATGTCTTTACCTTGCTACATGCGCAAAGCGTATCTATAGACGCAATACAATCCAACCTCGCTAATATCCTTGGTTCTTTAGTAACTAGCTAGACACGAAAGTGAGATACGTCCATTGTAACGCAAATATTTCTTGTCACACATTTAAATAATCACGTTTAGTGGAGGGACGGGCATTTACAAACTGAAAGATCTCTACGTGCTTAATGGAAAGACTGAAAAGCGAAAAGAGAAGTCCATCTCTATATTAAGTTTTATATTAGTTCTTTATAAGCGCCATTTTAGATCTTGACCGCCTACTATGATGGCAACATTCAAATATAACTTCTGTTTGACAAAGTTGTGATATTTTTTATATAAAATGAATTAAAGTATGAATTAAGAACATATAGTTTTCTTTTTTTAATTCCCCATTTTGCCCTATACTATTAGTAATTGGTAGGATTGATTCCAACAGACTGACTTATCGTCGATTACGTATCGTTAATGTCAGTGAATTTTTAATCGAAATTACAACTGTCCTATGAGATTTTGTATTAATTTTATATTGAGGCACAATTTAGACATGAATAAAGCCTTATATTAAAAAAAAAAAATACCTTCGCAGTATTTAAAATTTAAAATTCACTCACATTAACGATACGGATGCGATACCAGACAAAGTACGACAAACAGATATTTATTATAGAACTGGGAATTCGTGCATGTGTACAAAATGTATGTTCGTACAATACAGGAATAAAAAAAAGCATCTGTTTACCTACATTATAGGTATTATCATTCGGGACGATATTTCCGTACTCCCCACACATAAAATTACAGAAAGCATATCCGATACCAATATAAGTGAACAATACACCTACTTACGCAAGTAAAGTCGGGTTTTACTCTAGTATGTAGTCCGCCCTCAAGCACTTGACCCCGAGTTACCGTAATTGAAAGGTTGTAGCAACAAATATCGTCATGACATCGTATTTTTAGACACATTTCAATATTCGTTGTATCATATCGATCCGCAGTCCCCTGTGGGCAATCGACGATAGTACCTACATCATCTGTCCAACTAATTTAGTAGAAGTTACTTTTGCTACAATAACTACACATTACACGGTAAAAGCATCACGCCTGTATTCCCCAAATGGTTAGACAGACTGCCTCATTAGTCTAGTGGATCCAAGCGCGGCTGCTGAACGTGAGATCCTGTGTTCGACTCCCGGGTCCAACGAGGTGTTATTGGGTTTTACTCTAAGGAAATTTTCATAAATTTTCATAAGGAAAATACAGGCGTGGTCACGGCGTGATGCTATGTTATGTTTGTATGTATGTATGGTATGGTTAGACAGAGGTGTACAAGAGTAGCTACATCTCTGCCGGCCCCTTCGACGTTTGCAACACAATCCACAACGGTAGCTACCTACACACACTCTCACTTCACGAATGCTTAGTCGAAATTGTTCTTGGGCAAAATAGTTAACATTTGAAACTCCATCGTAAGCATCTTCACGTCCGTGTCAGTACCTCATAACACACCAGGCAAATATTAATATAACAAGATGGAAGAGCAAAGACGGAAATCCATCTAAGAGAGAGATGTAGAAATTCCCATAAGGATTTCAAACAACTATTCTAAAACTTAAATCTATATCCAAAATATTCAATTTTAAGTTCTAAAAGTGTAAGTCCATGTAAGTAACAGGGTCAGATAAAAGAACTCTTAAATTAAATCGCGAATACATTATTGTTGACCAGATCAATATTCCATCATTTATTCCTTCAGAGCGAGTGAATCATGCGATTCGCTAAGGCCTTAACATTCAGAAACCATACTCATGCTGCGTTTACTCCCACGCGTGACATTTGAAGCCATGATTGATACTGCTATCAATTTGTTATGGGACTGGCTCAAATAGCAAAAGCATGATATAACGTAGTTGTTCGGTCAAAAAGAAATTGCCATACGTTTGCCATTTTATAAGTATTTAGTATGTATGTATGTACAAGTCTGGCGGCACGATACAGATAGTTGTTTCGGGTCTGGTTTTTGTGAATGTGAATACACACCGTGTCTCGGAAAGCACGTAAAGCCGTTGGTCCTGCGTCTGATCCCTCCGGTCGTGTCGGACTGACGTCCCATCGGATTATGAGAGTGAAGGAATACAGAGAGCATCTGTGTTTGCGCACACATTTGAGCTCTATAACATCTCCTGCGTAGTTGGCTAATGTCCGGAGAGATTGGCCGCCGTGACCAAAATTCGGTCAGGAAGACATTATGTACATCTGTATATGGTGAAATTTAAATAAGAATATGAAGAGGGTCTAGTACCATTAATAAACAAAACCTTTTGGAACAATTTGTTCTTACTAAAACTACGTTTAATTTTGCCTTCAGCCATTAAAACTAGGTTAAGCAAAGAGCGGCGTTCGACAGATCGCGTGAATCCACCTGACGTGTAGCTATGTACTTTGTATTATCTATTTTATTGCTATCACGCTAGTTATTAGCCGTAGTATTCCAAATTGTAGGTGGAATATCGAAATGCAACAATGCAAATGCAAACAAATTAGTGTTTTCGAGAATCATGGTGTAATGAACTTGTTATATCTTTTGTTATGTGTAACGTTATGTTGCTTGGAAAGCGGCACCTAGGGCAATCTGCTTCTATATTCTCTCTCTCTCTCTCTCTTCTTTATTCTTTCTCTGTAATATCTAACTCAACCTCCTGCTGCTAACATTATTATGTGTATGTTAGTTTCGTTACTAATGAGTTAGGAACAAGCTGAAGACGACTTGACACAAAAATTACCTAACAATGTACATAGGTATGTTTAACTTGTCTTACGAAACTTTCTATACATGTGGCTTCCTCTTTATTTAAACGTTGTATCGTGGGTGGGTGGGTATACAAACACAAATATTACTATCTGTAGGTAGATATAACACACAAATATTTACGCGAGCCTGCGATACCTAGCGCAGCAATCGATCGCTCAACCACTGCGCCAACCGTGTCGTCAAATGTTTAAGTTATGCACACACAGTCCCGCCCTTTGATTATACAAGAAACATCTAAAAGTTGCAATTGCTAATAAAGACACTATTCCATAAAAAATTTAGAACTTAAGGTTTGTTGTTGAAGAAAGAAGAAATAAAACTATTTAGTGAGGGCACCAATAAAAAAAAAAAAACAACAATAATACACAAACAGTTACAATATTAATATTGGTGGTAATTTGGTGTCAGCAATGGGACCCCTCGGTCAGCTATATGTTGCAATACGGCTTATAAAGCAGTACTGCAGCGCTGTTCGTGGTCGTGATTGTCAGATATTTGTTACGTGGTCAACCTGTAGTCCAAGAAGACTAGGGATGAAGGTCCAAGTACCAGAAATTACTCTATGTTGTTGGCCCCATTCTCATGCTATGGTCTTGGGGAAATGCTTTTTCGTAACGTTCTAGCTGAACCTTCCAAATTATCGATTATTATGAAACCTTCACATTTGGATAACCTCTAAGATAGTTCGTTCAGATTAGCCATCAATTTATAATGTATTGCAAAATCTGTCAGCAAACATATTGCAACCACAATTTAATGCAATGAATATGTTAGGGCCGATTTCATCTGTTGATATTTAAAGCTGCATCATTTGTCTAGTGGTTGCAAGCGTGACTGCTGAGAGTGAGGTCCTGGGTTCGATTCCTGGGTCGAGCAGTGTTATTGGGTTTCTGTATGGAAGTTCTCAGTAGCAGAATGGAGTCTGGAACTGTGCCCGGTAGATAGACTCGCTCCCTATTACATAGGACTCAAAAACGGCATCGGCGAAATGTAGGTGTACAAATAGGACGCCTCAGCCTAACCCTTCGGGGAATACAGGCGTAATGCTTAATAACGATTGTTGTGTTCATAGCACCATTAGAGATATAATATTTCATTCCCTATCTAAAGGTACCTATATAAAATATATTGTAGTTCCTATAACTACATAGCTATACCGTGGAAAAACGAACTATCAAAGCATTTTTGTCACATGCTGTTACAAAACAAAGATTTTGATTCAGGACTAGTAAGGTGGTTTTTCCTCTAACTAAATTATCCCGTCAAGTAATGTAAATCTCGTTGCCAGGCGCCGTATGCGACTTAATAAATTAACCGTATGTATCTAACCGAACTGAATAAGCGTATATTTTGGATTTTCGTCTCCATTTAACAAAAGCGACTAAAGCGGCTTAAAATATAATGAGTATTTTCACGATCTAAATCAAAGACGCCTTTGTAAATTGACCTAATAACAAAATAATGATAACTGAACAATAATATTCTCGCTACGTTTTTCTGTTTCCAAACAATGTAAATTAAACTGTTTATCTCACAACAAATGTAACAAGGTGAAATGTTGTAACTTATCACCCGTATGCTTCTGTAAATGGGCAATTAACAACATAGCTATGTAAGGAGCGCTCATTCAAGGCTCACAGCAAGGGCATATGATTGCGTAGATATTTTGTTGTATATTAGGTTTGAATGGAACAGTGTATATTTTGTTTCATTTAAGTTGGCAAGTTATGTGGTTATCTTGGCATCTGCCGTTCAGTTTTTTCAGTCAATGCAGGTTGCACGTAATAATTTTTAGAAGAGAATTCTGGTGATTTATTAATGCTCTAATACCCGTTAGGGTTTTACAATCATAAAACGTATATAGATCAGGCTAATTAAATAAATAATAATACTGAAAAATATAATGTATCTATACAGAAGTAAAAATCACGTCTACGAGACGTTACGGCTACGTGGGGCTACGAGATGCTACGCTGCTACGCCCTGAGACGATGCTCAACTCGAGATGTAACGCGCTACGTGTGGAAACTTAGGTAGAAGATACGCTACGCAACAAGACACCACGCTACGCGGTCTCAGGCTAGGAGACATGATTACATGTTTAGCAATTCGAGTACTACATTACCTACATTGTAACTTACCCAGCATTCCCACATAAGTTGCTCATATTCCTGCGTGCTTTTTACCCACACAGTATTAATACGCTCAATAATCTTTTCGAAGAGAACTACAAATCGTTTATTGATCGATCAATATTTATATTTGACAAATAACTAAAGGAATTAATCGTTTGCTGGAAAAATTATTCAACATAAACGATAAGATCTATTGTACACCCATGGCCTAAGTTGGTCACATTTTGTGTTCATTGCCGGTTCTGTTAACAAGAAGTTTAACTGAGTTGTTAGTAATCTTTCAATGGACTTTATGGTGGGACCAACATTGGCGGTTCTATAGAGGGTCCATTAAAAATCACGCAAGCCCACTTGTTGACAAAAGCAGTCAAGGTTACGACACTGAATCTATAGTGTACATATGTAGTTGTGTAGATGTTCACACGCACTTCTCCATACATTATTAATGACGGAAAAATTACTCTTGCAAAGGAAAATAAGAGCCACCATTAGAAACTTCGACACACTTTAATAAAATATCAAGATTACGGACACAACACCAACACTTGAGCAATATCAATATCTTCGTATACATTCAACGTTAACAAAAATAAACAAACTCTTACTTTTAACATGTTAACACTAGAACGTTTAACTTGTCAACGGAGTACTTCTCATATTCAAAGTAAATGATTTCACTCTCTTAACCTAAGATAGTTGGTGTTAGAACCAACTGTTCTCCTTTTTCATTCTATCTCTGTGCCGTCCTTTCATTTCTAGGCTTTGGAAAATCTCGGATAGCTTGTCGAGCTTCTGCGCGGGACTTTGTGGCAACTCTTGGAGTTTGCATAAACTTTTGTCATCGTCAACTCCACAGACTCTGTACGTTAGTTGTCTCTCTCTCAAACACAACAGCTTCCCCGTCTCCGGCATTGAGGACAACTTCGCTACCTGCAGCGCTGCCTTCTTAAACCTGGTCTTCGGTGAAGCTTTGGGCTGTTCGATTAACTTTACTGTTTTATCTGAATTTGTCTCTATCTGTATCGATTGAGTCTTCTTTGTGATAGCCATTTCGTCCTTACTCACTTTATTTGCATTAGCTGCAGTCACGTATATCGGCTCTATAACATCGTATGTGTTTTCTCTGAGTAACTGTTGGGGCCTCTTGACGTCTAACTGGTCCAGGGAACTCTTCCTGGCGAATCCATGTATTCGCAAAGGAGTCAGTGGCTTGAGCACATCACGAATTTTGACGGAGCGGTCCAATGAACCTGATTCGCTTTTGTTCAGGTCGAAGACGATCACTTTTGTTTTGGACCTCTCCAACTTCTGACCGATGGCCGGTAGAGGGTGGAAAGGAGATAGAGATGGTTTGATTTGAATGTCGTTGTCGAGCATTCTCATTTGTGCCGTTTTGTTCTTCCGCGCGATGAGTTTTCGCGGCGCGTAAATAGTTGTGAGCGCGCGCGTTTTGTGCGGGTCGAGCGGCGCGAGTGGACCGGGCAGCATGGGGCGTGCGGAGGCCTGCGAGCCTGCCCGCCGACAACGGGGCCCGACCTTGGGTGACGTTGCCCCTCCCCGTCAATCGAACGCACACGCGCGCTGCCCCACGCTTGACCACGTAAAGCACTCTGCTGCAACAACGCACTGTTATCTTTTATCGGACCGTGACCGCCACTATTTTCCGATTTTCTTGAAGAATATTTATTGGAACGTTAGCTATCCGTTACAAATTCATTATGTTTCTAAAATAAAGTGACAGCGCATAATATGTCACGGGTCTTCAAAGTAGCCAGTAGTAACATTTTAATATGCATAAATCCTTTTTTAATTTAAAATAATTAAGCCCTCGGTAATTTTCTCTTCTTCGATCAAGAATATCTTGATTAATACAGCAAGAGAGCCTCTCTTGCTGTATTTAAAGTCTAAAAAATCTTCCTAACACAAAAAAGGGTAACTAGTAGCCACCTATAGTCTATGCGGCGGTTGAAAACATACTAAACATGCGTAGGTAATAATTCGTAAAACTTCCATTTCAATATTCCGTTTTAACAAAGATTTCTTTACAATCAATTGTGAGTCATACAATAGTTTTTGGCAATAACCTGGTAAGTGAAAATTAGGTAGGTACCTACCTACCTAATTTGTTGGTCTATTTCTATTCAAATATTTGTTCCACATAAATACTAGCAACTAATATCCTTGATACCTACTGAGTTCTTGTTGCTATAAGTATCAATACTATGCTGGCTGTTTTACTCAGAATCTGTTTGAGATAAACGGTTCACTAATACGGTAGATGACTACTAGTCATCTGAGTTACTTTTTATGACCTGTCAAAAACGATATATTGTTCTAAAAATGTTTGGAATACAAAAGCATGACGTCATAGTTTTGCATTGCCATTTACATACTTATTGTAAGATTTTGATATATTAAAAATTGAAAACGCCAGACTTCAGCAAGAGATTAGGTTGTACTGCGTTTTTAGAAGGAAAACTATTTACCAAACAAGATTTCAGAATGTATTTTTGATGCAGTCATCAAAATTTAACCTAAGTTAATGTGCCAAAGCGGCCACAACTCTTATAAATGCCGTTATTAATACTGCTTGGCTTTCTATCTACCCCATAATATACCAAGCGTGATGGATAGCTACAAGACTAGCCGCACCTGTCACGTTGTCACCCTGGGCGGGACGGACGCAGTAATGGCCATCATTAGACATCGATCCGGCGATGACCTTCGGCGTACGAATCGGAAAAAATATTGTTTGTCCCCAGACACTAACGCATGTCATGGGGCATTTAATATAATTCATTGCTATTGATCCGACATGGATTAAGTAGGTAAAATTAAATGTAAAGACTTTATAACATAGAACGGGCAAAGTGTTACTGGGGTTTTGTGTATGAAAATTGTGAATTGCACGGAGTTTGTGTGTGTGGCAATAGTATCGCCCCCTATAACAGAGACTCAATATCGGCATCGGTAACTTGTGGGTGTACTTTAGTACACCTCTGCGTAACCCTTCGGGGAATTCACGCGTGATATTATGCTAGGTTATATCTTGCAAATTTCGACAGTTATAGTAATCCTAGGCCACAGAAAATATTGTAACATGTGCCCTAGCGGGTATGTCAGGAGATCGGGCAATATTATCCTTAAATGCTATCACTCTACCTATCACCAATACTAATTAACCTGCCTCTATGTACCTACATTTATAAAAAACAAGCCGCGAAAAAAAATGTTGCTCAGAATCCGATTTTCGATCGCCGTATTCACGAGGTCGATAAAAATATTCACAATCCGATTCCACTGACGAAACTGCAATCGAATCGTAACCGATTAACGACTTTTGGTCGGATTTTTCATGTCTGAACCTGATTAAAATATAATTATGTAGATAATGCTTTTTCACTCACCTTTGTTCCTTCGAAATCATCTCGCCGAAATAATTCTTACTTATGTTTTCGCGAGCAAAAAGTTCACACACATAAACCGTCTAAAGTATAAGTATAGATAAAAATAACTGCTTGCGGTGTCGCTAAATTACACAGATACACTTAATTTTCAACATATAATTTAAAAAATATTGTTTCTTCACAAGAAATTTGCGCGGTGGCGAAACAACGCATTTCCTTTTTTTTAGGCAAAGGCAACCAAGACGTAATCCAAAATCAAATCAGCAAAGCTTTCGGCGCGCGATATTTAAATATAGAATTTCGTTTCGAAACTCAAATCCTAATAGCTCCGGCAGCAACCATAGACTTAAATTTTAGCTTTCTATAAATCTATGACAGCAAAAAGTTAACATTATTTAAGGCAAAAAATGCCAATAATCAGAAATTGCGGAACAAAATCGCAGTCAAAAGCTGTTTTAGATAATTATGTATGTCTTTACATGATAAAACTAAGGTCAATGTTTGAAAAACAAATGTTATTGCCCTTGAAGCTTCGTCGATATTATATCGTCACTAATGGGACTGTAACGTTATCATAGTCACCATCCAAATTGAACTTGGACACTAGGTCCGTACAGTCGAACAAAAAAATAACTACACAGGGTCACTAGTGATTGATAAAATAAAATAAATTAATCTATGTAAAATAAAATTAAAATGTCTAATGATGATGGAGTTCCTAAATAGGGTTTTGAATAAATAAATTTCAAGCGAAAGAGTTTATTATCATATCCAGTCCACTAATTAAATAATATATTATTTAAATGCATCCAGAAGTTCCTAATAAAAATAATCTCATACTCATATCTGGTAGAAAAAAAAACTGATATAATATTTGACGGCACTGTTGGCGCTGTGGCTAAATGATTAGGTTTCTGCGCTTAGTGTCGTGGGTTCGATTCCCGCAGGCAACAAATATTTGTATGATCTACAGATACAGTTGTTTCGGGTCTGGTTGTGTGTGCATGTGACATGTATGTTTGTAAAAATAAACCCACACACAGGAGAAATAAGAGCGCTAAATTTAAAAAAAAATACTACTGATAACTGAATCGATTTCAGTAACTTTTAACATATACTAAACTATTATTGACTATTTCATCAATAATATTCATAAAAACTCAAGTTTTATTTGCTTGCTTTTTTAACTCAATATTCTAATTTGCGTGATGGGTGCTTGCCGTAATTCAGTTATATGTTGTATACTCTTTGTTAGACTGTACTTTCTAGTCTATCTACTACGTAGCATGTGCCAGGCAGGTGTAGATATAATCTGTAATACAGTTTTCAAATCAATATGTTTTTGTATGAGCTTCTGTCGGTACCTACATAACTGCTATACGTATAACTATTTTGCAGACTGTGACGTAATTTGCTAGATATTTCAGCGTGTTTTTTTTTTAAAAAAAAACGTTGCCCCGACTAGGATTTCTCCTGTATCGTGGGTACAGTTTACAAACATACATGTCACATGCACACACAACCAGACCCGAAACAGCTATCTGTAGATCATACAAAAATTTGATCCGTGCGGGGATCGAACCCGCGATACTTAGCGCAGAAAGCTAATCGTTTAGCCACTGCGCTAAACGTGTTGTATTGTTTGTTGGTTCTGGTTTTTGGTGACCTAGTATCATTTGGGGCAGGCAGCTTTTTTGGATAGAAAAAAAAACTGAACCATAATTTTAATACTTACGAGTAACAAATGCCACATATAGATTATTGTCACACAAGATATTTCGGCGCCGAGAGCAGCGAGATCGCTTAAATTATTAATTTCACTAATAATTTTATCCGAGATTAACATACTAATACATTAAAAGCGAAAATATAAATAGAATTAAAAATAATAATAATAAGCCAGCCATTGCAATCGAACAATATTTTATCAATTCAAAAATAAAATTCATAAATTGATCGCGATAACAATTCAAAATCATATATAAAAATAAAATAATTTAAAAATAGTCTAAAAAAAGGAATGTACCTAATTTCGTTAAGCAATGTTATCCCAAAAAAAGCATGCTACCTCTAGATGCTGCAGCTATGCAAGTCTACGCTTTTTGTCTCCATTGAACTTAGGGACAATAATGTACAGCAAATATTTTATAGAAGGCTGTATTATTCCGATGGATTATTTGCCGTACTAGCAATTTTGCTATAATTTTTCTAACTAACTATAAACTTATAGGTAGAGGAGACTACCTATTCATAAGGTTATTTTTCCACTTATAGCGAGAAAATCCATCAGGGAATAATAAGAAGAGGGTGGTACTTGACGTCTAGATACACAATTCATGGAAATCAACAATAATAAATATTATTGTTGATTTCCATGAATTTAAATGACTTAAGGTTGAAAATCGCATCTCGAACAGACTCCCATTCAGTGGGAAAATGCCATATTGTTCTGTGTACTTCAGTATTCAGTCGTTCAATTGCTAGCAAATTGCGGAAAATGCGCAATTTCTTCGTTATAATTGAAACTGAATTATGAATGAAGACTGCCAGGGCCAAGGGCAAAAAAGAAAATGTTGGATATGTGTGAACTTGCACACTGCATTTGTTTTTGCATATTTCAATAATCAGTGTGTATCATTTATCATAGCTATGGCGAAGAGAAACAATTACATTTAATAAACTCAGCGTTAGAGTATTAGCGGCCAGTATGACGATGACATCAGTTAAATTCTATAGCGAGCCTCATGATTCTTAGTGATTAGCAAATCTTTCATGAAATGGACGAGCAATATAACAAGTGTTAATGGCAGCAGGTTCAAGAGAAGAGAGAGAAAATCGGCCAACGTAATACAAAAGAGTAGAATAATATGACATCATTTTGACATAACATATTTGACGAGACGGTTGGCGCAGTGGCTAAGCGATTAGCTTTCTGCGCTACGTGTCGCGGGTTCATAACTCGCGGGTTCAAATATTTGTATGATCTACAGATAGTTGTTTCGGGTCTGGTTGTGTGTGCATGTGACATGTATGTTTGTAAACTGTACCCACGATACAGGAGAAATCCTAGTGTGGAGCAATGTTATTTAAAAAAATATATATATATACAGTTCTTTACGTTTTTACAAGAGAAAACAAAATGATAGAACCTTTCACGTCATAACGTCACTGACGTAAAATAGCAAATGGCCAGTATTTTTATATATAGGTATAAACGGACCGCCTAATGGCTCTAAAGTAACAAGGAGAATTTTTTTTTTTTCTCTCAATGAAACTAGTTTGGACCTCTCTTTAATTTGCAAAGGGAGCTTTTACTTTCAAGACATAAGAAGTAGGTAATTTAAAAAATCATATCAAATCAATCCGACCACAATTTGGGTCAAGTTCTGATGAACGAACGTGTCATGTTTCATATCAAAAATGTATTGTTACCTATTGTCGAGTCGTGCTTAGCTTTGGGTTTACTTCGATGATATATTGCTTACTATATTTAGATATCAAGAGAATGAAGGTTTTTTGATAAATCGTTTTGTAAAAGACTGTGTGGGTTTTATCGATGTACAGGGTAATTTCATAGAAAGTTATGGCTCTTGAATGATGTGTTCAACATATGTAGGTGCTTCTATGACACGATCGATTTCAGTTCCTGATATGCACTTTTTTTATTTTCTGATTTTAAATATTATCAAGGTCCAATCGCAGACAGTGCACAAGTCTTGGTACGCTCACTATTCAGAATATTTTGAAACCCTCTCAGGTGTACAGGTTCTTCGCGATATATGCGTGGGCAGGTGACACTCTTTATTCAAACAAATCAAATCATTTATTCAAACAGATCCATTGAGGAAATATGTTTCAGTCAATAGCATTCAAACCTCATATGCCTAAGTTTGTCAAACTTAGGCATATGAGGGTTGACAATTGACCTTGACTTTCAACATGAATGAGTAACCTCTTAACCTTCGCGTGCAGACCAGAGACGAGTCTGACTAATTCTTTAACAGCCACTTGCGATCTGGGAAAACGATATCGGGGAATTTAAATAAAAATGTACTGATGACGGACGAAACGTAGTTTTGAATACATGCAACTCAGCAAGTTACGGAGTGACCTTTGCTTAGTTTCTTTGAAGGAGATCCGCCCCTTGATTACACATAAAGCGTTTCTCCAGTGAACCTAAGTAAAAGATTTCCTCTTATATGTATAAATGAACATGTTTTAATAATAGGTAATATGGTGTGTACTAGTTCGGATATAGCAACGTTTCTGCCAAGCTGTAATTATTGTACCTAATAGCATTCTTTTAATATGTATATATATATTTTTAACACGTTTCTTTTGTATAATGACAGACTGATAGATGGAGTTTCTTCAAGCTAAAACACATAGGAAGCGGTCAAGGGCGGGCGAATTAGTTCTGCCCATAATAATATATGTATGTTGGACTTTCATTAAGCACTAGTAATATAGTTTATTTGGAATTTAAATTAAATTTGTATAACTTAGCTTGTATAATTAACAAGTTGCAGATTCAGTTGAATCGGTATGTCTGTCAAAGGACCAATAGCTATTGGAGCAGATGCGTTATGAGTGGATCTAAGGCAGTTAAAGAAAGAAAGAAAATGTGTTTATTGGCACAGAATAACAATTGAAAAAATAATTAAAATAAAATAAAAAGTTGCCGTAGTGCCAAAGGGGCCACAGCTCAGCATAAGTTAGGTAGCAGCAATACTCGCCACCTAACGCTGGTTTTCAGCTGAAACCCTAACAACAGTTAGGTCGTAGGGGTTTGATTTTTGTGTAGCTGTACTTGGGAGATTGGCGCGACCTCTGGAGTATACAGTTTATTGTAAGCCGAGCTGATTGTACAGTCAAATAAAGAGATATATAGGTTAACTTATCTAGTTTTATATACTTGTAAATTTTTCAAAGCTTAGATAATAGATATCTAGCTTTTAATTTGGGACAGTTAAGGGGCGAGCCTATTGCCCAGGGCACAGTTCCAGAATCCGTGTTGCAACTGAGAATTTCTTTACAGAAAAACCAAATAACACTTTGCCCAACCCGGGAATCGGAACCAGGAGCCGCGCTTGCGACCACAAAACAAGGAGGCAGTCAAACAAAATCCGATTCAAAATTTTTTTTTTATAATATTGGTCGAGAAAACCTATGACGTTACTATTATGATATACCTATAAACCCATCTTATGAAATGAAAACAAATCGTACGTGTACGTGACTGTGACTGAATTTAAGGAATGTGTATCGATCCCCTGAAACAATGGTGTTGATGTTATGACAGCCTGTGTGATATTCACCTTCACTACTACCGTGTTTGTTTAAATTCAACTTAACATGTTTTTGCTAGGAGTAAGTTCAACATTATTTGATTATTTTCGTTTCTTTCTTTTTTTAAATCGTTGCCCCTCACTAGAAATGATCCCTCCATTTGTGTTTCACTCACACCCGAAACAACTATCTGTAGATCGTACTAATATTTGTTCCGTGCGGATAGAACCCGCGACATGTAGCGCAGCAGTCGATCGCTCAACCACTGGGCTTACCGCGTCGACGGACAGTCTCACTGGTTTTGGTGCTTTTGGTGGTCGTAAGCGAAACTGCTGCACGCGTCATGAGTTCGATTCCGGCTGGGGCAAATTTTGTATGGAACTTCTCAGTGTCAGCTCGAAGTTTGGCATTGTGTTCGCTAGATGGCCATATGCTTGCCCCCAGTGCCGGATTAACCACGTAGCAATAGTAGCAATTACTATGGGCCCCGCGCAAAAGGGAGCCTCTTGTATCCAAACCCATTCACGTCAGACGATCGGTAACAGATTATTTTTCGGCGAAAATAAAACACAGAATTTCATACAGTAAACGCACAAGTTCTTCAAAAAGTCACTTTATCCTATTAATCCTACTAATATTATAAATGTGAAAGTTTGTGAGGATGGATGGATGAATCTTTGTTACTCTTTCACGCCAGAACGGCTGAAAGTTTCTGGATGAAATTTGGCACAGAGATAGATTATAGTCTGGAATAGCACATGGCTACTTTTAATCCCGGGAAAACGTACGGGTTCGTAAACCACGCGGGCGAAGCCGCGGGCGGAAGCTAGTAGTAAATAAACTCTTAATTGAGAATTCCCCATATCATCACGAGTCGAAACTATAGTCAGTAAGATAACGTTAGACAATTCGGGTTCAAGCATCTTACAAAGGACTTAATCACCTATACATCTGCTCACCGCAAACACATAACAAGTATATAGATATGTAAATGTGAAGGATATATAATGAGAGGGTGGTACCCGCCTGACGTCAACCTACCCCCTTCATAAGTTCATAGGTCTTTGACATACAGTAAGTCAAGGTCATATAGTGACATCATCGTAAGACTGATATAAGAACTAATTATAAAGTTCACTGATTAACTTGGTACACAGTATTCCTGTTCTTCCCATATCCCCATAAAACACCACGGTTGATGCAATCCCCGCTGCACACAATTATAAATGCGAAAGTAACTCTGTCTGTTTGTTACCTCATCACGACTAAACCACTGATCGTATCGTAATTAAATTTAACAAAAATGTAGCTTGGAAGGACATTTTTACTATTGCAGCAAAACACTAATTAAATAAGTAATAAAAACAAAATTCACGCAGATGAAGTCGCCGGAAATACATAGTCCACCATATAATTTATTATTTATTTCCTTTAAAATCGCTTTTGAATTTCATTAAGTGTATACATTTTTTTGGTGCCGACTTTTTCTTCTGTAATATTGAGTTTTCGATTGAAGCAATAGTAAAGGCATAGTGTTTTATTTTATCCTCTATCATCCTTGGAGAGGCATGTGTCGAGTCGTGGATCGGTAGAAATCGGAATCATTTAAATAATATATGTTTTCCTTTTTGTTGTTAATATCACAGTACAGTGAGTGTTATTATAATAATTTGATGTTTAATTCATATTTAATCGTGGTTGGTACTAGCATACGAAAAATATAGAGGGTTAATTTAAAATTTTACGTGTATGAACTGCGGAGGGAAAGTGATGATAATGACTCGTCTTAACGTACCATACCAAACAGATATTTTTTTTTTTGTTTATAAGACATACATATATCCTACTATCCTACTTTAATATTATAAAAGTGAAAGTTTTGTGAGGATGGATGGATCTTTGTTACTCTTTCACGCCAGAACGGCTCAACGGATCTGGATGAAATTCGTCACACACATAGATTATACTCTGAAACAATACATAGGCTACTTTTTACCCCGAAAAAATGTACGGGTTCGTGAACCACGTGGGCGAAGCCACGGGTGGAAGCTAGTTTATTATATTTTACCTACTTTACGCTGCCTGAAAAATTAAATTCCCATGATAAACTAAAATCATATTTATTTCGCTCCGTTTTGTTCAGTTCGATAGTCTTTATGTCTAAATCCGGTAACAATATTTTTTGCAAATTGCTTCCATTCTTAAATAAGGAAACTCATTACTTAATACAATTTTCCTCGTGCACATGACCTCCGGCTTCTCGATGTCAGTGGCCTACTAACCTATTTTATCACAAACTGGCCCAGAAGTACACTGACCTATTTATCATCGACACGTTCTATGGCCGATGTAATAAATGAACCACAGATCTATTTAGGAATTTAGTGAACGTACCAATCGATTATACATTTTGGATATTATGTTACCAATATAGTAGAAGACTTTAGGCCTCCATACTTCACGCTTTGTTTAGGATCCGACGCCAACATTGTATTGTACCATCATATCTGATTCACTGTTTTATTTCATTCTCAGAGCAGGGAATTTCCTAATACAACATGTAGATTCCCAATGCCATTTCTGGAAATTTGAATCGTTCATTCAACCGAGATCAACCGGCCATGATAACCCGTACAATTTTGCCAGTAGTAGCCCGACCGTCGTGGTATCGACCGAGTTACATAATTCGTTCCAACTTCCTCATTCGCGCGCGCCAAAATTTTTTATTACGTCACAAGAGCGTCACTATTGATAAATACACGTGGTACAAGAACTGTCAAATGATTATTTATACATTTTTAACTCTTTTGCAACGAAGATAAGAATTTAAATCGCTTGTATATCAAATTTTGCGCGTTGCTGACGACTATACCTACCTGTGTATTTCAATGTCACGCGATAGATAACAATTCAATCGTCTCTCATTTTGTATTAGTTTAAAATGTGATACAGACGTCCATTTATTATTCGGATGATGTAGTGGCAATGTGTTGTTTGTTTTATTTATTTAAGTAATTATTAATTTATTGATTGTGATATTAAACACGTAAAATAGTTAAAGGTGAGTTTTTCAATAGTTTTTTTTTTTTGCAATAATTACTTGTAATATGAATCACTCATTTACATAATATATTTGGTAGTGGCATAATGATGAAACCATTAGCTTACTGGAACAGATAACGAACGGCACTGATTTTTTTTTATATCTAAAAATAACAATTTAAATAAGGAAGCATGTGATATTTTTTCTACATTTATCTATACCTAGTATAATCGCTACGCTACCTTGCTATAATTATGATATTTAATATAAGTACCTATTACCTACGACTAAATACGAGTAGTTAAGGTCAGCAACGAGAGTCGACAGTTCGATATTATACATACATATCGTTGCTTAGGTAACACTAACAATACTGCGCAAGTCAAAAATTTGATAAATATCAGAAGAAACATAAAATTGACCTCTGATTTAATCTCTTATGAAAAATTTCGTACATGTATAATATAAACAAAAATACAATACAATAGAATAAATACCATACAATACAATAAACTTCATTGCACACCATTTAAGGAATACTTTTCATAAGAAATAATTTCCCTTCAGAAAACTTATCTAACTCTACTTGCGCGGTATTGTTAGCTAAGCGACGATATGGCTTCATAGACCTAGAACATCTTAAACAGCTGTTTAATAATGTTCTATTGTTCACCCACAAGACAAGAAAGACAAAGATGAGCCTATCGCCATATACGGGGCACAGTTCCAGGCTCCGTGCTGCCACTAAGAATATCCATACAGAAAAACCCGTGTTATTGGGTTTTTCTGTGTGGATATTCTTCCCATAACACTTTGCCCGACCCGGGAATCGAACCTAGAACCTCACGCCCAGCATTCACACTTGTGACCGCTAGACCAACGAAGCAGTTTTTATTTTATAATAACAATATTTAATAATTATTTTTTTGATGCACAATATATTTAAGTTGAAAATACTAACATATTAAACTATATTGAGTATTTTGATGCGTAATGCTTTTTATATATTTTACTTTCCTAATCTGATTAGTGTGTAAATATACTTTAATGTGTTAGTACCTATTTTTAAAATATAATAATTGTAACGTTATTTTATATATTAATGCAATTTTAAAGCTGCAACTACACTGTATAACGTTCACTAAACAAATTATATTTTTTACAATATTTAACATAGCCAAAGAACTTTAAATAGTCTTTCATTTCTCTGGTCATTGTAAATACCTAATGCTGATGTCCAGTTAATATTGTATGACGGCAAGTCTCATCAGAATACCTATCCTGAAAGTTTTCAATGAGGTATATATAAGACCTCATATCGACGGTGAAGTGTCATTTTAGGAGTGTATATTCACTTTAGGGTTAAAAAAGGATTACCCTACAATGTATTGTTTTATAAATCAAAAAAACGTTGCCCCATAATAGGCACAATTAATAGTACAGTATAAATAATAGACTATTGCCATTGGTTATAGCAATTACCCTTTTTATGTATTATAATGCTATAAAACGAAAAAATACGCCAAAATATTTGTTATATTTCATCGTCGATAAGTGGGGACTATATTCTGATAATAACGTGTTATGTCACGGTTAAAACCATGGTTAAACCTAAACCACAATGATCTGTGTAATTCTCATAGAAAATTCGACAAAATATACTAAGATACAATCGTAGTTGTCATAGAGAATAACGACTCTGTAAAGATTTATTATTGACAGTGACAAAGACATCATATTAAAAGATTTATCCGATCGTTTGTCTATTTAATTAAAAGAAGGCGAAGGTACGAATGTAACGTCGTTCGATGTGGTGGTCTAAGGGAGAGGCCTTCGGTCAGCAGTGGAAGTCTTCTGGCTGATGATGAATGAATGAATGAATGAAGGTACGAATTACTTGGAAACCGGATCATAGTTATACCAATAAACATGCGAGTACGACAATAAACAATCACTAAGGTTAGGTACCTATTGTCCAACAAAATGCCTGTATCATCAGAAAATTATTTCATTAAGACACATGTGTCGGGAACGAGGCATAATTGATTCTCTGTTGTGTCTCGTTTGATGAGTTAAGAATGTATTCGAGTTTACATAATTATTATTAAAAGCCCGTTGCAACCCACTGAAGGGTAAAAGCCTCTCTACTCTCATTTCACTTCTCTCTATCAAGCGCTAACGCGGGCCAGTCTTTCATATGTATTCAGATGTAATGATATGACACACGTAGGTAGTGAAAAGCCACACATACTATCACTCATAAACTACTCAACTAAAGTTATGTCTTGGAACGACCAAAACGGTAATTTCCCCTTTAGGACGAAGGTACAAAGTTTGCCATGATTTTATTTATTTTTATTACCAGTATTTTCTATAAGAAAATTTCACGGAACTAGTGAGGCTCTTGGATCTATTATGTTATTTTAAAATTTCTCTATTTAACCTCGGAGTATAATATTGTGACCACTCGATGGCAAAAGGCGCGCTCTATGATATCAAACCCAACACCAGCAATAGCGAAATTTGGTCTACACCTCTAACTAACCCTTCGGGCAATAGACACGTGATGCTATATCGACTGTGAACTGGCAACATGTCCTATCTCGATTTTATGAAGATTTTACTTGGTTGGTGATTTTATTTCAAACCCGGCAGCGCTGCAAAAAGCATATTTTACTTCAATCAAAATTTGACGCCTAAATCTATTTCATTCAATTTGTACTAACATCGATCGCGTTGTATGCACGACGCGGTCGATAGTTTCTTATTAATCCTGTAATGTTGTCAAAAATGAGATAGTACCAGTTGCCAGTTGAGTCGATATGTTATTCATACAAAAAGAGTATACCATAATACTTCACTAGCCTTACTGCCTTACTAGTTCTACAAAACCCGCAGCAAGTGGGCTAGATAATCTGATAAATCACTCTAAATTAACGAAAATACTAAACATCAAACAACTTTACACCTATCGTATATGCAGGGGCGGTCGCAGCCAAACACTTTGAGGGGTCATATTATCAGTAATATGACGGGGGGGGGGGGGGGGGGGGGTTGAGCAAAGTTGGCATATAAATATTGTTTAAAATTTTCATAAATTGTTTATTTTTAGGAGTATTGTCAATTTTCATACACCTACGATTTTGGGGGGTCATGAACCCCACGATCCCTCGGACAGCCACTGCATATATGTATACTCATTCATAAAGTTATAACTAATACAACATACTCTAAAATAAAAATAAACTGACACTCTAAATATCAAGAACAAATTACGGTAAAAACAAAGTCAATAAATATGTTAAAACTATACGATTAAAAAATGTCTTGCAATGTAAAAGTTTAAAACTGAAAGAAGAGTCATTGCACATATACACTTTGTATACTTGTGATTATTTCCAATGCTGTATGTACCTATATATTAAAATTATGTTTGTATGAATGTATCTATGTACATATGTACATTAACTATATTCTACATTAACGACTTTCCGAAAGCCACTGTCCATCCAATGATTCTGTTTGCCGATGACAGCACAATCACTGTACCAAGTAAAAATAGAAATACAATGGAAACTGACATAAATAAAACATTAGTTACTATTATAGAATGGTTAGAAAATAATAATTTAAAAATAAATATTAATAAAACTCTAGTAATGCACTTTTCCCAACGTTTGACATATACTAACCTTGACATTAACTAAAAATATAATAGTATAGACGCAGTTAATATGACAAAGTTTTTAGGGTTAGTAATTGACAAATCTTTGAATTGGAAGGGACATATAGAGAGTCTCAGTAAAAGAGTAAGCAGTAGTTCATACGCCCTGTATATTCTATCGCGAACCCTTAATTCAGATGCTCTCCTTACTGCATATTATGGACTTGTCGAACCTGTACTAAGATATGGCATCATATTTTGGGGAAATTCTACCGACAAAGAAGTCATATTCAAAGCACAAAAGAGATGCCTTAGAGCAATGTACAGCCTTAAAATGACTGACAGCTGTCAACCCTATTTTAAAAAATATAAGATTTTAACGCTACCATCTCTTTATATTTTAGAAATTTCAGTGTTTGTCAAGTCGAATCCTAATTTATTTTCACGCATGGCAGATATTATGCCACGTAACAGACGTGACAATAGTAAACTATGCCTAAATACGGCTAAGACTGCACTTATGCGCAAAAGTGTCTTATGCATGGCTCCGGTTGTCTATAATAAATTACCGAAGAGCTGGAAAGACTCAACCGTAGATGTCTTTAAAAGAAAACTTAAGTTATTCTTAGTACATAAAGCATATTATAATATTGCAGATTTTTTAAAGGACACGTTTTAAATTGTATATGATAAATTCTAAAATATATGTATCATATATCATATTTAAATTGTAAATTAATCATCGAATATTTATTATCTTTTAACGAATTTTAAATTAATTGTTTTATAATCTAATTCAAAAAATAATTCAAAATTTGTACGCCACTGTATGTGGCAAACATGTCAGAACCAACACAATTGTAACATCCTGCATGCAATTCACACTGTATGTACACACATGTTTAAGCAAATAAACTTTATCTTATCTTATCTTATGTATGTTTTTAAAAAAAGTTCTTTTACAGATATTAATTCTTGAAATTGAACTCCATCTTTCAATACATTTATAAAAGACTAGCTGTGCCCGCGACTTCGTTCGCGTGGATGTCGGAACTTAACAATGTATTTTTTAGTGAGACCAAATGCACTTAACCCTATTTTTTTCTAAAATAAAAGAATTTTTCTAAAATAAAAGTAGCCTAAGTTACTCCTTATTACATCAGCTACCCGTCAAAATCGGTTCAGCCATTTCAGAGATTAGCCTATAAAAACAGACAGACAGACAAAAATTGTAAAAAATGTTATTTTGGTGTATGTACCGTATATATATTCATATGCATGTAGTAAAAAACGGTTATTTCAATATTACAAACAGACACTCCAATTTTATTTATATGTATAGATGATGAGATCAAATAATGGATATGTGCCAGACATTTTATCATTGATAAAAACATACGTACCTATATCGTATACCACATAACAATAGGTAGACAAAATGAAACCCGCCTAGAAACAAACAGCGTGTTTGCTTCTTGCAAGTTTCAAAGGCTTTTATGAATTTCTGACTGCCTCTTCAGTCTAGTGGTCACAAGCGCGACCGGTGAACTAGAGGCCCGGGGTTCGATTCCCGGGTCGGGCAAACTGTTATTGGGTTTTTCTGTATGGAAATTCTAAGTAGCAGCGCGGAGTATGGAATTGAGGCCGCCAGATAGCAATACGCTCGCCCCGTACATGGAGCTCAATAATGGCATCAGCGAAATGTGTGTGTAGACTACACCTCTCCCTAATCCTTCGAGGAATACAGAAATTGTAACGTGTCTCTATCTATAGTCTGATTCGGTGTCATATTTACGATGTCGTCAAACCAAAGGGTTGGTGATGGTCATCCTAGGATTCTTCGTCGTTTTCGATATTGTGATTACTGTGGGGGAGGCGGAATCAAACTGCTGTTAGAATATTTGAATACTGTAATATCTGCTACGAGTTCCAAGATACAATTCTATTATTTCCATTCAACGTCTATCACTCAATTACATTATATTGACATTCCTTCAAATACTTTATTCTTTTTCATCGGTGACCAGTCTTTGTACCAAAGACTGTGTCCTGATACATAAAACCTCTACAGTACTGACTTTACAGACATAAATTGTTTAAATTGCAGTAACTCAATATGGACTTTATAATCGGCGGTCTGGCCGGCGCCGGTGCTACAATCTTCACAAATCCTATGGACGTCGTGAAAACTCGCCTGCAGTTGCAAGGGGAGTTGCGCGCGCGCACCGAGGCGACGACGCGGTATCGCGGCATGTTTCAAGCCTTGTTTGTGATCGCGAGGGCAGATGGCGCGATGGCGTTACAAAAGGGACTAGCGCCGGCCATGGTGCTGGGATTTACTATGAATTCTGTCAGGTAACGATTGGCCAACCGTAACAGGTCAATAATTTTCTTTTGTTTGAAAACAGAAATTACTGGTAAACGCGATGGCCACAATGCGCCTGCATGAAATTTTCTTAATTTTACAAGACAAAATGTAATTTGATTCTAGCACTACGTAAACTTATGATTTCAACTTTTATCAAATCCTTTTAGAGCGCATAAAAACAATTAACAATATCTTTTTATTCGGATCTAAGCAAATTTCATACCGACACATCAATAAATCACTGAAACATTGTCTAAGAAAATTAATTTGCAGGCTCGGCATGTACCACATGGCGGAGGTCAACGGCTACACAAAAAATAAAAACGGCGACATAAGCATAGAAAAAGCGATATTCTGGTCAAGCGTGAGCGGCATTATGAGCGGTATTACGGGCAACCCTGCGTCCGTAGTGAAGACCAGAATACAGGCTGGTGCGCACCCTAGCATAGCTGTTGGAAGGCAGCATAAGTACAAGGGTAAATACTTAACTTTATAAGCGCTGTAGTTGCCAAAGAGACTCGCGAATTTTTTAAACATTTTATCTCCTCCATATAACTACTTTAAACTCTGGTGGATGGTTTTCGGTATCAAAACCTTCGGAATGAATCAGCCTACTTATTCGTCATGCTTAATGGAAAGATACGACACAACTTTCTAGCTGCTCGTTTAAAATAAACGTGGTGTTGTTGCAAGCTCTAGTTATATGCGTGGTAATATATTTTACATAGGATAGCGAATAAGGGGTAATATAACAACGGAAACACTAAAAAACGGACAACAGGTAAAGGAACCTTAGTAGTTCTCAGTTAATAAGTCAATAAGTTCCAACAGTACATAAAATCGAAGATGCATCCACTATTAGATATACCTATTGCCACGCAATCACGCACTAGAGTATTGAAGTAAGATCCTGATTAAGCCAACGTTTCCACTTGTCCATCTAACGTTCTAGGAATGTTTGACGGCATCTTCACAATCTACAAGACTGAAGGTATAAGAGGGTTCTTCGCTGGTGTGTCTGCGACCTGCACGAGGCTGGCAATCGGGAGCGCCGCTCAACTCACCACATTCTCCACGTAAGGCCTACTAGAATTCCTAATTCTTCTCGGTACGATCTATCTGTAAACACCTATGTTAATAAAAATAAATGATTGATTGGTATTTTTGAGGCATATAAAGTTCAAATATTTCTTACATCCGTTTTTAAATAAGCTTTTCATGTTAAATTATAGAGGAACCATGGAGTTTCTTGCTGGTTTTTCTCCTTAGAATGACTTTTTAAGCGAGCTAAATTAATTCATCATTTTTTTGGCCTGCACGAATAAAAAAGTTTTCGAGTTTTAGTTTAGTCTGAATGGTTTCTTGTATTACCTACTAGCTATGCCCACGACTTCATTCGCGTGGATGTCGGAACTTAACAATGTATTTTTTAGTGCGAAACGCTATTTAAAAAAAAATATATATAAAATTACGTGAAGTTAAGAACACCAAATGCACTTAACCCTATTTTTTTCCTAAAATAAAAGAATTTTTCTAAAATAAAAGTAGCCTAAGTTACTCCTTATTACATCAGCTACCTGCCAATAAAAGTCCTGTCAAAATCGGTCCAGCCATTTCAGAGGTTAGCCTATACAAACAGACAGACAGACAAAAATTGTATAAAATGTTATTTTTGTGTATGTACCGTATATATATTCATATGCATGTAGTAAAAAACGGTTATTTCAATATTACAAACAGACACTCCAATTTTATTTATATGTATAGATTATATCAGCCCTAATTTGCCACAAGTACCGTTTTGGTAATTAAATTTAAAGAAATAATGGTCATTAGAATCACTTTCGAAAGATGAGAAAAAAATCAACATTGTAACTCGAACTTATGGGTTCTTACTGTTAATTAAACGCGAAGGATGAAGAACTGGTCTCTGAGTGAAATCCAACCAGTTGCTATAGCTACTAATCCAACCTGACCAATTTAACACGAAATCTCTACGCGAAATCCGACCAACCAACTTCTGATGCCAGAGAAAACGCTAGGACCAATCTTTCAACTAATATTAATTCCACTTCAGAGCCAAAGAAGCGTTGCTGTCACACGGCATGTTCACAAACTCTCCGTTTGGACTAGCCTTCGGAGCCAGCGCTGTAAGTGGAGTGGTGGTAGCCGTGATAATATGCCCCTTCGACGTCACCACTGTCCGCTTGTACAACCAGGGTTCGTACAACATTTTCAAATCCAAGTTTTTTTACAGGTTCAAGGAAGCTGTACTAGCTCGAGGGTATTTAGAGGACTCGCCGCTGACGTTGTCTTTCATCGCGAGCATCGTGTGCGGTGTGATTACGATCTGTATCGAAACCCCTCTGGATGTTATGAATACACGGCTTTATAATCAGGGTAACGTTGTCGCTTAGCTTATCGGTGGGTCGGTGCTCTGTGGTGTACTTATAGTGCATGGTGACGCGTAGGCTTGGTCTAAGTATGTTGTTTCTCTTCTATTCTTTGTAGATCAATGTTTCTTGTGGGCTTTTGGGTTAGACAGATAATGCACTCGTAAACCGGCCTTTATCGGAAGGGCCAAAGCGGGCTGGTTTGTTACGACAGTATGCAAGAGGTACAGCTCCTCAATCCATCATAGGTCGGTGACATATCAATAAAGCACGGATTGGATGGTATAGCACAGAATATTAGTTTTCTTGTGCAGCGGCCTTATTTTTTTTTTACATTTTTTCGACTAGGCCTTCCTCTATGACAATATCCGCCAATTTTTGTATCTAACGCAGGTCAGATTGGTTTAACCGTTCTAAGACACGATATTGTCATAAGGCACCTGAACTTGGCGTAGTGCGTTATTTGTTCCACTAGTACAAACTTTTAATGATTTCGTTTCTTATGTAATCTAATATGCACCAAATACTGTGGTATCCAAAATTCTTTATTAGTCTTATTAATTTTATATTATTTTGTTATTTATTTTGTCAAGACCTACAGAGGCTGTAGAGTATAGGACTGTTCTTGTTTGAATTTTTGGGTTGCTCTTAAATCTTTTGGTACTTATATTCATAACTTATGCTTTTACTGACACCTCGGTGGGTTACTCTCGAAAATAATTTCAATAAATGTAGTGAGACTGCTTTCTGACATGATTTAGTACCGATCGGTCAGAATTATTTTCGAGAGTTGGGTCTGCTATGAACTAAAATGCGTCTGAACATTTAATGATATTCCATCTTCTATTTTTCAGGTTCTGCAGCCACCGGTGCCGTACTATACACTGGAGTAATCGACTGTCTCACTAAAATATACAGAACCGAAGGTCTTCACGGCCTGTACAAGGGAATAGGACCGCTTTACCTAAGGATAGCACCACATACAACCCTCTCGCTCGTCATATGGGACTTGCTAAACAATCTGCTGTTGAACAGTAAAATAGATACCAAAGTTGTTTAAAATAGTTTTTTATTCACACCCCCTAACAAAATTCAATAAGGAATATAGGAATTCTGAAGAAATCTTCAAACTTGGTACGCGATAGGTGGAGAAAAGTGAATTTCCCATTCGAGATCCAGGGAGCTACAGTCAGAGCTATCATCATCCTCTTCTTCACCATTACAGCAACTACATACGTCTTCTTTTTCCTCTTCATCGCTGCAGGTGCACTCAGGATTATTGGGGTCATACAGTCCAATAGCTTGATTGTAAGCTCTGAGGCAGGTCTTTTCGCAGAGCTCTGGGTGATAGGGATCCACCCAAACCTTGTCAACAGCCTCTTTCACAAGTCGTCGTCGCTTTCTCAGTCGTTTTTGGACCCTCTCGTCATTGTCCTCACTGGTGATCTTGTACACCAGAGGACTACACTGATCTAAGTTTGTTTCACTGTCCTCGGGAGAAACCTGCATTTCAACGCGGTATTCTCCATTCCTCTTACAGATGATCAGCGTCGGTTTGTCCTCGATCCGCTTCTTAGTTTTCTTTGTTGGTCTTGTTCTTAGCACTGGTAGCGTTTCTCGTTTCGCTTTGTTCAGTTTCCGAAGCAGACGGTTGGTTATAGCTCCCGGCTTCCAACCTTGTGCCACCTACAATTATTTGAAAATAATTAATTATGTAATCTTTGTAATGAATAAAAAAATAAACAAAAAAAAATAGTAAAAATAAAAAAAAGCTTACTTGATTTACACTATCACACAAAACGTTTGCGCAAGTTACTTTGCAAAATTAGGCAGAAGCGAAAGTATTTACTACATAAGTTCGATGTTAAGCTACTGAAAGCTGCTCGGCAAGAAAGGTGTTAAATCTTTTCTAATATTTTAAAATTCACTAAAATTAATCGATTATTTTGTTCATATTTCTGCCTTGTTTGATTGTGTAAAAACTAAAAAAAAATTAACATGGTTTTCGTAGGATAGCCCGTGAGCAATCAAGTTTTTGTTAAATAACGCGATTTGTATTCTTGCGATTTGTATTAAATATTTGTTTTCCTGTATCAATTGGCTGGTTTATCGATATTTGTTCTTACATGCTCAGTACGATTGAGCGTCGAAGGAGTTAAAAAGGTTTGTGCATGTTTGTCTTATTCCTGTTGGTGCGTGCTGTATTTCAATCCTATATAAAAGCATGTAATATTTATTTTATTTTCATTAGTGGTTTCGCGCGCAATCGTTAAGCAAGTACTTAAGCTCAACACTTTACTTACGTATTTGTGAAGCAAAAAAGAAGAGACGGCAATACAGTGCGGAATATATTACATATGGATTTATTGAAAATACCACAAACCCACATTCGCCTTCTTTGTATAAAAACATTTTCGAATGAAGCGATGACGCCTTCAAGACTTCAAGGTGATTTGAATAAAATGCATCGAGATAAGAAAGACAAAAATGTAGCCTATTTTCAAAACCTGAAGAAAAAGCATAATGTTCAGCCAAGTGTATCAAAACTTTTTTCGGCGGCTAAGCAAGACGATGACGGGTTTCGAGCTTCGTACAATATCTCTGTTAATTGCTCAAACAGGCAAACCACACACTATCCGTATAATTTTGTCGGCAATAAAAGAAGTAATAACTACTGTGCTCCATAAACCGGCGGCAGATATTATCTGAAAAATCCCTTAGAACAATAGTTCTGTGCAAAGACGAATTGATGAAATGGCTGAAAACATTGAAGAGTCATTGTGCAATCATCTGAAGACTAGTCAATTCTCAATTCAGTTGGATGAGTCCACTTTACCAACTAATGAAGCATTGCTGCTGTCTTACGTGATAAGAAAATATGTCTAGAAATTTTGAGACAGATACGAAAGGAGAAACCATATTTAATACACTGGAAAGGTTTTGTGATGAGAAAGAAATAAATCTTGAAGAATATCATATCAGCTGCTACGGATGGCGCTCCGGCTATGACAGAGTTTCATAAAGGCTTCATAGCGTACTTAAAAAACAAAATTTCAGATGTGCTCGCTGTATATTGCATTATGCATCGACAACATTTGGTTACTAGAAATTTAAGTGAACGACTGTTTTAATCACTGCAACATTTCATCAAAGCAGTCAATAAAATCCGAAAGAGCTCTTTAAATGATAGATTATTTAATCAGCTTTGTGTTGCTAATGATGAAGATGTCAACCTATTGCTGTTTCACACAGAAGTGCGTTGGCTATCAAGAGGCAATTGTATGACTCGATTTTACAATCTGTTTGACTCTGTGATAGAGTTCTTGGAAAACAAAGACAGAATTGCGCGTCATATGATGAGGTATCACATCTAAGAATGATATTGCGTACTTTACAGACCTGTATAACCTGTTTAATGATATAAATCTCCAACTTCAAGGTGATGACTTGAACTTAATTAAAACAAAAAATGTCGTTGCTGCTTTCGTAGCCAAACTGCTCTTACACAAGAAGAATATCGGCAAACGTGAGTTTCACAATTTTTCCAAATTATCAGTATCCTGCAACAACGACGACTTGTTTGCCTACTGCCAATATTTGGAAAACCTCCACAGTCATTTCATAGAACGATTCCAGGACATTTTGAAATTAGAAATATCAGACTGGATGTTGGATCCTTTTTCAAATGTCAACACAGCAATATCATCCCAGCTGGAAGAAGAACTTATAGAACTGATAACGAACGAGGAAATAAAAATCAAATTCAAAAATAGCTACTAAGAATTTTGTACTCTGGATTGTGGTGGATCATTCAACGATTTTTGATAGCATTCCCATCGTCATATTTGTGCGAACGTGGATTTAGTGCTGTGGCAACGCTGCTTACTAAAAAGAGAAATCGTTTGCATGTTATTTTATATTGCATGTAAATTCGAACCTGATATCAACAAAATTGTTAAAAGTCATCATATTCATCCTTCACGTTAGATTAGATTTAAAATTAAAATTTATTATTTGTTTTAATTTGAATAAAAGATACTCTTAATATTATAAAGTTGCGTTTTAATTGCTCTCACTGGTAAAAAGGTCTCGTTTAGAATATACCTACATTTAAACTCCGACCAGACTAATATAGCACACTATAATTAAATTAATGAATGTCACTGTGGTATTTAAGATGAGGTAAAGTAAAAAAAAATGGGGTAGCGCTGAAAAACAATTGATTTTCAAAGTGGGTGGTAGACAAAATAAGTTTGAGCTCTGCTCTAGCCCAAAGAGGCTGTAACTGATATAGGAGATTAATAAAGGAACAATAAACAAATACTAAACGTCTTCATAAATAATTTATTTTTCTTACAAGTTACCATAACGTTACAAAATTTGACTTAGCACATAACCAAATAAATTCCACTTAAAAGTTCGATTGTCTATACCTACAACGAATTCCTATACCGAAAACTGCTTTACCTGGACACAGTAACGCCTTACACTCGAAGCTGCAGTCAGCCTCAAAAAGATTTTTACTTCGCAAAAAACGATACAACTTTAAATTAGAATAGTCATACAGTATTCTTTTGTATTCACATGATACTATGTGTTAATCTTAGTTTCGGTAAGTGTACATCTCTTTTGGAGGCTGACTATGCGCAGATGATGTGGTGGTACATTTATGTTTCGCATTTGCTCCTTTAGAAAGCGCTAGCAATCTCTCGTACTTCTGCTTTTTCATCATTTCACTACTAATGAAAGAATGAAAACAGGGAACGTGGAATGAGCTCAAACTGATTCCTTGATGTGTCAAATCCGCAATTCTATCCTTAGGCCTCCTATTATCAAATTTTTTTAGTCTGAAGTATGTTTTGTTCCCGTGCCCGTCCACGGCTACTATGCCTTTATCTGAAGGGGTGGCGTGTTTACATTTTCGTCTATCAGCGGAATAGCGCATGTGGGAGTCGTGAGCGTGAGGTCCGGAAGTGCGATGTTTCCCTTTTTCTTTCGTGATCCGTGGCACTGTTGACGGCTCCGGTATTTTTATGTCTTCTCCGTGTGCCAGCATATCTTGTAATGTTGATAGTAATAATTTCTTATCATGCCCGTGACCTATAATGCCCATTTTAGATAATTGTTTCGGAGATACACTACCGAAGCAACTCCAGGTTGCTTCGGATGGCTTTATGCCTGCTTTTTCTTCCTTTTGGTCACCGATTACTTTTTTTCCAGGACCCATACGGCGTTTTTTCTCTGGGACAGCTTTCGGTTTAGGATAGAACTTCCACTTGCCTTGAACGTCTACATATCCATCAACACCAACTACTAACCATTTACCGTTAACATCTTGGAATTTTCCAGTCTCAGCATCGACATGCTCTCCACTAGGTCCTACAAAGATATTAGGAGCCCATTTCTCATCAGGTCCAATGAATCCGTCCGCGTTTATTTCCAGCCATTTATGATTTGGACCCCAAAATCCTCCTAAATCACTGCACTGTTGTTTTCCATCAGGACTTTTGAAGAATCGAGGCACTGGATTTCCGTACCTGTCTAACAGTTTTACTCTGTAGTCCATGTAGGTGTATTGTGTTGAAACATCTTCACATGCAACTTTTTTGCTTTTAAACGCAGGGTCAAATGTAGCATTAGGGGGAGTAAATTCAACTACCCATTCATCGGAATCAGTGTCAGAATCGGACATTGAGTCTCCGGAGCAAGAGCATGAATGATCAATGTCACCATGTTTAAAATCAGGTTTAGCTGGGTAACAAGCACATTCCGGTTTCTCGGCGTTAGGCAATATACCAAGCGCTTGTTGGTAAGTTTTCAAGCAAATCTCCTTACACATATCACTAAAAGCGCACTGGATGAAGGCACGTTGATCTCTCTCCAGCCGCCTCTTTGCTCGTTCTTTCTTTTTCTTTCTTTGGCGGTTTTCTTCCTCTGTCCTTCCTATTGTGTAAGTCACTAAAGGTTTATCTTCATACGGGTACTGATTAAAAGTTCTCGGCTTCGTATAAGTTTTCATTGTTTCCATTGTTACAGTGTATTCTCCTTCTTTCTTCTGAACAACAAGTAAAGGCCGCTTAAGCGGTCTTTTTCCTTTCCCTAAATCTTTTTTCCTTTTTTTAGACAATATTTCACCAGGATTCTTCGCAATTTTAAGCATTCTCACAACGTGTTTATTTACCGCACCAGGTTTCCATGACGGACGGTACTAAAAAAAAATGTCGTCGTTACTCCTTTAAGTACATAGCTTTCTAAAAATACAGTACGTACCTTTATCCCAGGTATGTCTTCAGCAGTCCAGAGCCAGCCCATGTGCTTGGGTACTGCAGTCATAGTTCCAGTACAAGGCATTCCGCAACGACTGTGCCCAATTTGGGGTGCTATAAAAATAAGACAACTATTAAGTTTGCAATTAAAATTACACAACAATAATAGTAACTTCTGGACAAAGTCTTCTCCCAAACCAAACAACAGATGGCCTTTCATGCTCCGGTTCGATAGTTATTGAACGACATCAAAATAAATAAAAAAAAAACGATATGCAAATACGTACGTATACCTGTATAACCGTAGTTAAACTTAAATCTGTCGTCCTTTTTTTTCTTTTTTCCCTTTTTTGTTAACTCTTTCTCGGGTTCAACGATCTTTTCGACAACGGTCTTATCAACAGCGGTCTTTTCGACAATCTTTTTTTCAACATTCTTTTCGACAATCTTTTTTTCGACATTCTTTTCGACAGACTTTGGCTTTGTAATTTCTTTTTCTTTTTTCTTAGTATCGCTACCAGACGCACTTAATGTCTTCATTTTGCCTTTATCAGTTAATTTGTGATAAATTGGACAAGGGAAAGGCATATCATATCCAGGTCTTCTTGCATGCTCGTCACCGGCTATTTCGTAGCCTCCGCATATATTACAATATGTTGTCTTCTTCATGAAGCCAAATCTGCATTCGCATTCGCAATAACAAGGATCTCCACCAAAATTTATTCTTGCTTTCATTCCTCCAACTACCTCGTCCACTTTTTGGCAGCAATCTTTATGCAGATTTTCCAAGTCCAACAGAATCCGATCGTCTGGTGGAGTTGGCAGTTCCCTAAATGGTTTATGATGACATTCCATGTGATCACATTTTTTTATATTAATCAAATGTGAAGCGTCTTGTGGTAGATCCAATGAACAAACACTTTGTGTGCAAAAATCTGTATCAACTTTTTTACCCACACATTTAGAATCGCATATTCTAAATTTGTACCTTTCTTTTAGTTTCATTTCATCAGACTCGTCCGATTTCTCAGATTTTTGAGATTTATCAGAGGCTTCAACTTTTATAGAACCTTCTGCAGACTTAGAAGAGCCTGCAAGCTTAGGAGACCCTGCCGATTTAGGAGAGCCTGCTGAATTAGGAGACCCTGCTGATTTAGGAGAGCCTGCTGATTTAGGAGAGCCTGCAGAATCAGGAGGTCCTGTAGACTTAGGAGAGCCCCCAGACTTAGGAGAGTCAACAAAATCATTTTCTACTGTAAAATAGCTCACACAGTAAACGCGGTTACCAAAGGGTCCTGTAGTGTCACCAAAAATGTAATTTAACATATTAAACTGTTCATGATCAATTGATGAACAAGATTTAGCTTTTACTATATCAATTCGTTTGTTCTTGATTACCTTTACCTCGCTTTTTATTAATGTGACTATGCCAGTATTGAATCTTCTACCATCTTCGGATTTCTCATCAACTTTAGGTATATCACATTTAGTGATCAGTTTTTGTTTACAAGTGTTACCAATTACCTTTATATCCTTTTTAATGTTCTTATTTTTGTCGCGACCAAATTTCTTAGTTTTGCGCTTTCCACTGGTGTAAATAGTCTTTATAATACCAGTTTCTTCAGCTAAATTTAGTGGTCTGTCTTTAATTCTACTCATAATACTTTGAGGCTTAGAATTAAAACCACTATACATAAAAGTCTGTTGGTTTTTCTCAGATAAAGATCTGAACTGCGTGGTGACTTTATCTTTTAAATAACTCAATTTAATGTTTAGTTTGATAACGGCCATGCGTTTTGAAGTAAACTCGTCAAATACATTATAATCCCCTGAAACACAAACGGGTGGTGGTTCCTGTTTCCTGTGAAGCTTATTCAAATATTCAATATACGATGCACTCCACGGAATTTGGGTGGAACCTATCTTATAATCGTGTACAATCTTACTCCATAGAGACAATTCCATTGGATATTGTTTCATGGTTGCAATAAGCGTTTCAATATTGTTTGCAAATAAAATCGATTGTCCGGTTTGTACTTTAGGCACCTTTGGATGCCTTTCAGAGATCGCCTTACCATTCCTTACCTGAGTTTTTCGTTTTGAATTAAATTGCCTTGGCCGCTTGGGTAACAACGATCCGAGTTCGTTTGGATCTTTCAAATTAATATTAAATATATCAGCGAACTGACTCGTGATACAAAACTCCCTGCAATTAATGTAGCTTTTCAATTCTTCGACGCTTATCTCGAACAAGAACATTGAATCCGGAACAGCCATTTTTCTTTGCTTACACTTATGTTACAATTAAACTGATATGTATATTATTATAAATTATTGTAATAACACGTAGCCAAACCCTATATTCCCATAATTGAAGAAATAAATTTCAAATTTAACAAAAAGTACTTTCAATTTAAAAGCTTGCCAAAAACATTGTGTCAAACAATTTGAATTTATTTTTCGTTTGGTTTTTATTGTTTAAAACGAGACAGTCATGATTGGCCACCATGGAAGACACAAAACAGGTTGGTAAGGTTGTCCTTTGTTCCGTTGAAGGATTGATCTCATACAGAATGGTTGATTTATCCTATTTGATCTGTTAAATAAAGTGTTTAGAGAATGTACCAAATATTGTATTTAATATTGTTTGTTATGATAAAATATTGTTAAAGTTAATCTAAACGACCTTTCTGTTCCGACCTAATTCTTTTGTATGTCAATTCCAGCTTAAGTGCCTAAGATCAAGAATATCAAGATCAATCTGGCAAATTTGAAGAAAGTGCCATAACTGTTTGTGATGACCTGTCCCAACAAATGGCAAACATGCATCAATGTTCGTATAGCTGGGCCCTATTTTAGGGAGCTCAATACTATATTTTGTAGTAACTCTACTGCTCAATAAAACTACTTGGTTAACGTCATAGGGAAGAAGGCCCCTGTTATTCCGATAATGATTGTATAAATAAAATGGAGTATTTAGATAAAATATTTATATAATTTAAAATAGACCTTTCTTTTCTTGGATTTACAAATATAATATAAAAAAGAATATCCGATTATTATCTACATTTGATTAAGTCATCGGCGAATCATCAGGCGAAGAAGTAGTTGACGTTCTAAAGCCGAGTGATCTAACAGCTGCTAGAGACCGCATCTTCTTTTCATAATTACCAATAATACCCTGCATTGTGAAGGGAGAGAGTTTCTTCCGGGGAGTATTGGAGGCTCGGTTTGTCTTGAGAGGGGGCTTCAATTCACCCAAATCGTCGTATATCTTAAGTCCTTCCATAATTTCCCGGAACTTATCCAACTTTCTCGGGTCCATATGGGTCTTACGTTCCTTCTGTAATAGACGCGGTAGTATGTTTCTATCGTAGTTTACGGATACGCTCATCACTATGGGATTCTTGGTTTTATCCGAATGGAGAGATACCATTTTCTTTCCTTTAGTATCCTTCTCCTTTGAGTTTTTGCGTTTGCCTGATTGTGCTGGTGGGCTGGTGGTTGAAGCTGGCGCCGTTGGTTTTTTCTTGTCTCCAACATGTTTTCCCTTTATATGCCCTGATGGCGGTGGTACTTCGCCTTTGCCTTTAGCATCTTCCCTTTCCTTGCCTTTAGGCTTCCCTTTGGTCGATGTATCCCCAGGTGATTTTGCGCCCTTCTTCGCATCAACTGTTGAAGCAGTCGCAGAAGACTTTGATTTTGAACTTTTAGCTCCTTTCATCTTAGTATACCACGCCCACTTACCATCCTTGTCTACGTATCCATCTACACCTAGTTTTAACAACTGCCCAGTATTATCTATGAAAGACCCTTCTTCCGCCGAGTAGAACAATCCATCAGGTCCTATAAAGTTCATTGGTATCCAACGATTATCAGGTCCTACGTATCCATCTTTATTGATCTCCAGCCAAACCTTTTCTGGACTCCAGAACCCACCTAAATCACTGCATTCTTGTTTACCATCGGGTCCTTTAAAGTACCTTGGCACTGGGTTTCCAGACTTGTCAAATATTTTTACTTTATAATCTAAATAATTGTACTGAGTATCGTCTTCAACTAATACTGGCGGATGTTTAGCTTTTGCGTCCCATCTTGCTGCAGGTGGAGTGAATTCAATAACCCATTCATCATTATCGGTATCGCTATTCGAGATAGTACCGGCATCGGAGCAAGAGCAAGAATCAATTATAGGTGGTTCAGAGCATAGTTCAGCTTCAGGTTCAGCGGTACACGGACATGCTGGGTCGTTAGGATTTGGTAAAGGAATTAATCCTATTGCTTGATTGTACGCTGTCAAACAAATCTCTTGACATCTGTCTCTGAATGTGGACTGTAACAGTCGACTCTTCCTTCTGGTCTCTCTACGTTCTCTTCGGTCGCGTTGCTTCTGGATTTTTCTTTTCTCCTCGGCTGTCTTTCCTATTGTGTACATAAGAGGTGGTTTTTCATCGTAGGGATACTGAAATAAGAGTCGTTCCTTCGAGTATTTCTTGAACACTTCCATTTGTACGGTATATTCTCCGTCTTGCTTCGTAACGATCAATGTTGGCTTCATTTCGATTTTCTTCTTGCGTTGCAACAGAGCTCGCTTCTTCTTGTTCATACTATCCATGCCCTCTCTCATTGCTCTGTATCTCCTCACCAAAATTTTGTTTGCAGCACCGGGGCGCCATTTTGCCCGAGGCTAGAAATATAAATATGTAATAAATATACTGCTGTCACTATATGTAATTATGCACAAATAAAACTATAACGTTATTTTAAAGAAGAAATTTATTAAAAGTTTATCAGTTTTTAATAACACAAATATTTATCAGTACATCAATTCTTGGTGCATTGTTGTATAGTATCTCGATTCTAAAACTTCTTCTATTGATAATAATCATGTCATAATCATGTCCATTGTCCTTAAGTTCTTTTTTTCTGTAAAAATCATTAATTATTATAAGTAACCACTTCACTAATTAAGTAAGTATTGTATTGGAATAACGCATTTAAAAATAATTTCTTGTAATAAGTTACAAAAAAAAAAGAAATACAACTCACCAAGAAACGTAAAAAATATTTTTGTATTTTATATTTGTATTGTAAATTATACAAAAAAAATAAGTTAATGAATATTTCCGTATGAATGTTATAAAAGTTAACGCCAGGTTAGATCTCAATTAAACGATATTTTTAAGATTAAGCTTGAGCTTGAAAGCAGAGTGATGCAATATTAGCGGGCAAAATTTCGTGCAATGCACAAGTGGTCATTATGCGACAAGGATTGTTCAACGCCCTTTACGAACATCTACAATAAAGAAAACGAATCGGTCATGCAAGAACTGCCTGCCCTCTTCAAATTGGAGGGCAAAGGGATCGACATCTCTCACCCGTCGTTCACTGCAGGAGAAGTAACAGAACAATTTTGCTAATTTACGTCGGTATTCCGTAAGAGCATGATATTTCTTTTGTCATTTGCAGGCTTCGCTGGGTAGTTTATAGTTATACATACATTTCTATTTACATAAGTACAAAATTCCTTTAGACGTTGGAAGACGAAAGTTACGTCGTGAAAGCGAAGACCTTAATGTGTGCTGCGGATAAAATAAAAAAACCTCAATTACTTTTATTCAATTTCAAATAAATGAACTTACTTTTAGTCCTGGTATATCTTCAGCGTTCCAATTCCAACCCATATTCTTGGGAACTGCAGGGTATGGCGCCCTCGAATCATTTTTCTTTTCTACAGGCGCTTGCGCCGCTGAAATGAAAAGTAATAAATATGTAGCTATCATATCAGATATATATGGTTAGATTTAAATCAAGGTGTAGACTGGGTCATGCCGTTGTGGTAGTATCAAAGCCGACTACCCATGCCCAGGGTATGCCGTCTTAGGTTTCGTTACTTGTGGAGGCTAGGGTTGACTGAGTTAATACTAAGATTTAAGAGATAAAACGCACGCTCGTCGGCTGCGGTGGCCGTGAACTTCCCGAGTTTCTTTTTTTCTTGCTTCGGCTTCACCTTCTTCACTTTTTCATCGACTTCTTTTTTCTCTTTTTTCTCCGGCGCACTCTTTTTCTCTGGCGCACTCTTTTTCTCTGGCACAACTTTTTTCTCAGGCACCCCACCTTTTACGGTCTTCGTCGAGGTAAGTCTCCTGTCGCTAGACTTTTCTCCAGCTTTTGAAGCAGCCTTGGAACTTTTTGGACTTGCTGTTTCTTTCTTTTCTTCTTCCTCTGGCCATGGACTCTTAACTTTAATGTACTTTTTATCATACAATTTATGGTATACCGGACATGGGTGAGGCTTTATGTACTCCGGCTGGTCTCGCATATCGTCTCCAAGACACTCGTAGCCGCCACAGACGGCACAATAAGTTGTCTTTCTTGAAAAGTTAAAGGTACATACACAATCACAGTAGCATGAGTCGTCAGCTTCCAGTGTGCACGTTTTGTTCTTAGTTACGCCATCAGCTATAAATTCTTTGACTTTTTCGGCCACATCGCAGGATTTTACACAACATGGGTTGTGAATTTCACTAAATTTTATTTCGATATTACTGTCGTTTGGACTAGGACGGAAATCATGTTTGCTTGGACATACTGGTGACTCACACTTGGACGTTTGTTCGCCCGACATGATATCAAATTTTTTATCGATGGAACATATAGTTTTAGAGCAGGAAGTCTCTCCAGAAGGTTTCATACTAGGGCATTCACGGGCACAGTATTTGTACTTGGATGACCTGGACGACTTGGATGACTTGGTTGATTTGGATGACTTAGATGACTTAGATGACTTGCTAGATTTGGCATCGGATTCACCACCGGAATCTTTCTCTACTGGGTCTTTATCTGCATCACCTTCGACAGGATTTTTCTCAAAATCATATTCCACAGTAAAATAATAAACATCATACACCTTTTGATCAGGTTTTTTATAAGGGCATCCTTTTCCTTCACAGATGCTAGTATCGCTCGCGGAATGGTCACATTGATTGGTGCAGGAATAATCACATGTCACTCTTTTTGTAAGTGCTTCTTTCATTTTTTCTAAACAAGCACATTGAGTAGATAAGCCTTCAAGTGCTGCTCCCTGAGTAAACGCGCCTTCGTGTCGCAAAAACTCTTGAATCGTTTCAGCTAATGTACAGTCTTTGCTTCCACACGGCCCAATAACATCGTCAAGATTAAACTCTATATTGTCTTCCTCTACGAGATTTTCGATATAAGCCCTCATATCTCTTGCTATTTTGCAATCAGGTTTACCACATGGGCCTCGTATATTAGCAATATCAAAGGTAGCCCCACGAGAGCCCTTAGGTTTCTTGCCAGCATCGATACAAAGGGGGCAAGGACCACTTTGAGCTTCCCGTTTAAAGCGATTAGCAAATTGACCCTCGGGCCATGCTGTCTCCCGGCAGTAACAAAGTCTATCAATATCTGTTGCTTTGACTCTCGGTCTTATTGTAGGACGAGGTGTTAGCATCCTCATGTTATCATTACAGGACACAATAATCTTCCTGACGTAGTCAATAATAAAATCGATATCTGGACATGTCTCAGGAGCTTTATATATCGATTCAGGAGGTTTATCTGCATGACTCAGACAACAATATTCATTTTCGTTTAAGAAGGTTAGATTTGCCCCAGGAGCATTTTTATAGTCGGCATAAACTATTGCAGCTGCTTTGGGTTTAGGTTTGTCTACAATAAATTGGTTCTCTATCTTATTACAGTTCTCCACATAAAGCTCATCTGATGTCTTCAAAGTGCACATATAAGATGTCGTTTTGGAATTGATTCCAGTGTATAGGCATTTCTTGACGCTAGGATCTTCTGAAAGTGTTCGAAACGCCGTTGTTACCTTATCAGTCAAGTATGTAAGTTTGACTTGAATTGATATTTTCGCCATCAATTTCGCCCTACCCTCTTCAAATATATTGTACTCGTCTTTCAATGTCACTGGAGGAGGATCCTGGCATTTAACAATTTGATCTAAGTATAATAAGAAAACCGGGTCCCACGGTATACAAGTTGTGCCGATAAAGATTAAATTATCCTCTTTGTTCCATAAGGAAAGCTCCAAAGGGCTTTTCTTCATATTTTGTATCAAGACCTCTGCACTGCTTGAGAATAGCACTGACTGTCCTGATTGTATTGATGGTTCAGGTGGAGGTTCTTCTACTTTACCTTTACCCTTTTTGCCCTTTTTAGGTTTTTTAGGCTTTGGTTTTTTTTTCTTCTTGCCTTTCTTACCAGGCGGCTCAGGTGGTAAAGGAAGTGGTTCGGGCATTACTATATGCATTTGTTTGGGATCTTTCAGTTCCAAGGAGAATATATTGGCGAAATCACTTTTTATAACCAAGAATCGACTCTCAACCATACTCTTGACGTTTTCCACAACCACTTCAAATAGAAACATTGCATTTGTCACAGCCATTTTATGTATTTATTTAATTTTTAGTTATTTATTTGTTAGTTTTTGTGTAAATTACATTATTTCTTTGGTGTATTTCGAATCAAACATTTAATTTCGTTTAGTATCTACCAAAACTGTCAAATAATCATTATTTTCAATGAAGATGAATGTCATTAATTGTTTTATTTATTTTCAGCCAGAATGACTATACTATTGTTTGATTTGACCATGGATTTGACTCACTGCCTAATTGGTCTCGTAATCGCAAGTAAGACTTCTGAGCGTGAGTTCCTAAGTTTGATTCCCAGATACTGTACAGTTATGTACCTACCTTGGGTTGATACCAAAATCCAGCATTCTGCGAGGTTTGTGCTTCTACATGACAACTTGTAAGTTGTGTATGATTAATATTCACCAGTGCGAGATATTAAGTTTTATATAAAAATCAAATCAAACAGAAAAATCTTTTATAGAATGGAACGCACTGATCAGCTGATTGCTGTCATTTTGACAAACGTCAAACAGTGTTTTGGCATGCTTTGGCTTTGACACGTAAAAATCTCTGTATTACGAAATCATAGTAATAAATATTTTTAACTAAGTTTTCCGTCGCGTAATCGAGTTCACAGCAGCTCATAATGTTGACCCACATCTCACCAATAGAATACATTAGATGACTTCAACTTATTTTAGACGAAATAGTGGATATTTAGGTAAGCGATCATGATATTTTTTTAAACGCATCTTCTTTGATCTTAAAATATTGATAACATAATACAAATTGTAGTGACGTACGTATGATAATGCCGAAATTAATTCACTGTTATTACGTCACGGCTGAATAATATCGCGTCTTTTATTCACACGCGATACCACCACGATATTCGCAAAAGTACGACAACGAGAGAAAATAGAAACTGATCCCTGCTAAAAAAATTGGTATCTTTGTAGTTTAGTACTGAGTATAAACATTCCCGCACCTTATAATTTTATTATTATTATTACTTTTATTATTTTGATGTGTGATCTGGAAAAAGACTTTTTTAATAATTATTATTTAAGGTTTTTGATTTTTTTTTGTGCAATTTATTAACATTCAACTGTGTTCCTGTGTTGTGTTTTTTAAAGGTTTGTTTGATAAGTTATTTTAATATATACATCCTACCAACTATGTTTTCATGATCTCCTTTCAGTTGAGTTAACATATCTAGGACATAACAAAAAAATATTGCACTTTTCTTGTTAATTAGCAAATGAGTGTGATTATATGACAGACTGATGTTGTATGTCCTTGGTGATAAATTTACCCTTGTTTGTGTTCATTGTGTACGAACTTGGTACACTTGAAAATTTCCAAATTTAGGCCTCAAGAAAAAAAATTGTGAAGTAATTTAACCATCATATTCACATATATTCATATTCATTCATTAAATTATATTGAGTGGCTGATTAATTCCTGAATTCACAACTGGGAAATAGCAACCAACAAACAAATGATATTCTATTTAAAAAAAAAAAAAAAAAAAACAAATCTAACATTTCATTTTTATATCAACTAACATTTGAAATAAAAAAGTGTGTATCAACTGTACACAATAATAATCATGTGGCTAAAACATTTACATTAATGTTAATTTGTTAAAAAATTTAATTTGCATGCCAACAATTGCATTCATAATAAATGCTTAAAAATATTGTTTGTAAAACTTCAGCCTTCAAATATTAATTTAAACTATTACCATTACGGTAGCAATATCTAAAACTATGAGCTGTAAAGAGCGTACCTTCCGTAGTACAATGGACTTCCTTGTGGGAGGTCTAGCAGGAGTGGGTGCTGGGTTCTTCAGCAACCCGTTCGATGTTGTCAAGACCCGCATGCAGTTGCAAGGAGAGCTTAGAGCTAGGGGAAAGCATGCAGTCCACTATAGAAACATACCCCATGCGATGATAACCATAGTGAAACATGATGGAGTGAGTGCGTTGCAGAAGGGACTTGTGCCTGCATTGTGGTTCCAACTTGTTGTAAATGGGGTAAGGTAAGCTGTTTTTGTTTCGTGTAGTGTATGTATGTATGAAATATTGTGAATCTGTGAATTTTTCAGTTTGCTCTCTAACAGCCTTTTTGGTGACCTACTAAATTCTCAGAGCATGACCTATAATATTTAGTGTTTATGCATATTTTCTTCATTGCTTTTATGTTTATATAATATTGTAAAAAGATTTGCTTCTATAAAATTATAAAGGTCTAAAAAATTTGATAATCATCCTCTTATGTGATAATGCATATATCTATATATATCACATAAAAGAAATATATATATATATATCACAGTATATTTAAGTCAATGATTACTGATTATTTTGTCTGATTTTAGGTTAGGCATATACCAGCAAGCGGACAATTTCGGCCTCCTCAGAGATGAACAGAATAACACCAAATTCATGAACAGTCTCTTCTTTGGCTGTATATCTGGCATGTGTGGGGGGCTATGTGGAAGTCCTTTACAACTAGTGAAGACGCAACTCATGTCCTACTCCTCGGAGAAGATAGCTGTGGGGACCCAGCATGCACATCCGGGCATGATATATGCCCTGCAGAAGATTTATGCTAAGAATGGCCTCTCTGGATTATGGAGGGGTGCCCATGGGATGATGATGAGAAATTCCATTGGCTCAGCGTCGCAAATCGCTTCGTTTGCTGTGTAAGTAACTTTTTTAAATGTATGTTAATATTATGGCTCAAGCAACCACATATTTTGCACTTATTTTTTATTTATTTCACGGCGTATATCAATATTCCACTGCATCTGGTCAAGCTGGAACCTTAAAGAAAATAATTATGATAACAGAAAATCAGTTTATTTCACATCACTCTAAAATTAACTTAATTTTGGAAAGCTATAAGTTATTTTTACAATCTGACAAACTACGGAACACAAACAGTGATAACAATGACGTCATAAATATCGGAGTAAGCTGACGAAATTATAGATTTGTACACAGTTGCGTTTTAACTTAAACGACGATTTAAAGCGTCAATCACGATTTCAATTCAGACGCCAATGCCGCCTTCAAACATCATTTTTTGTAATAAACACTATTTTTGCATTTATGTGTAGACTGACGCTCGAAGTTGGCGGCATCCGCGTCTGGATTAAAATCGCGATTGACGCTTTAAAAAGTCGTTGGCGGTTAACGGATTAAATGAGAAAAAAAAATTAAATCCAATATTTGTTATGCTATTCCCAGATGTAAAGAATGGATGGACAACAACGATGTTTTCCAGCAATCTAAGTATTTGTCGGCGTTTGTGGCTAGCAACGTGGGCGCACTCCTCAAGACTGTGTTCCTCACGCCCATGGACGTCATCATGACCAGGCTGTATAACCAACGTAAGTCCTCTGACAGCTTTTTTCTAGGAGCTTATCTTTTCCGTTAGGTCGAAGACTTTTGTCTGTATCTTTTTGTTTCATCGATTTTCCTGATCCTCCAACTCGCACCATGCCCACCGCAATTAACTAGGGTCCAACCCTTCTCGTTCTGGAAAAAAGCTTGCCCAGCAATGGAACATTTAGTCAAATCTGTCGTTAAAATCATAATTTTGTGTATCATGACACAAGCAATGCTTTAAATCTATGGTCATGAGGTTACTTGTAAACTGTACTTAAAAATATCAGTATTGAACAATAATATCAGTAAAAAAAAATTATAACCTAATTACCGAGTACAAACTAAGACTTTAATCACGGAATTTGTTACAGCTGTTGACCCGAGCGGCCGCGGCATGCTCTACATCGGTATCGCCGACTGCGCCAGAAAGATAACCAAAGCAGAAGGCCTGTTAGCCTTCTACAAAGGCATGGGGCCTTCATACTTACGGCAAGCGCCACACACGGTTCTGCTTCTAGTCTTCTGGGATATGCTAAAAGATCTGCGCAGAAGTATTGAGTTAGATGCGTAGTTTTTATTGAATGTCTAACAACTATTCGCAACATGGCAAATAGTACAGCGCACTCTATCATAGTGAAGCGACAATACGAAAACCTGAATCGCACTATGAGAGTTTACATTACCTTGCCTAGTCGGAGGATCCTCCCTTTTTAATGGAGGAACACCATACCTTGTTCTTCCATAGCGGCCGCGTTGATCGCCGGCGTGAATGCTGAGTAGAAGGTGTTAAAGTCTATTCCTAGGTTTGGCAGTGTTATGAGGGCTCTCAGTAGCGGCCCGAAGTTTAGCTTTGTATTCTGTAGATGGCATAGACTCACCCCTTATTATATGCGTCACTACAAATTGTAGGTGTACCTGTACAACAGTAGGTACATTTTTCGATACACGAAATGCTATTTGATTTCATTTATTTTTAGATCCTAGATGCAAGGCATAGAAACATAAAGTGAGATTTTTCTTTTTTTATATATTTTTTTTTAGTTTATTTATTGGATAGTGTTTTCACTGTTATTTAGTTTAAGTAACTTATTTTGCCACAGATTAATTACGCCCCCTGTTTATTATCAAATAAGTGCAAACACTGAAATGTTACATATTGATGTTTATTGTTTTATTCAGATACCAAATATCGTAAATTATTTGATAAAGCTATAGAAATGTTTGATTATAACTGATAATGGTTACAATGCCTTCCGCGTGGAACACTACTTGACATATCAATGACGTCACAACCTTGAGTATACGTTATCTTTTGACAGTTCAGACGTAACTCCATCAAAATGTATAACCAGCCATAGGAAGGATGACGCCATCAAAAAAAATTGAAATCTTGCTTGGTAAATAGTTTTCCTTCTAAAATCTCAGTAAAACTTATCTCTTGCTAATCTTTGGCGTTTACAATTTTTAATTTATCATAATCACACAATAAGTATGTCAATGGCAATGAAAAACAATGACGTCACGCTTTTGTATTTCAAATATTCTTAGAACAATATATCGTTTTTGACAGTTCATAAAAAGTAACTCAAATGACTAGTAGTCATCTACCGTATTAGTGTCATACACTTTATATATATGTATGTACATCTATGTATACATAAAATCACATGATTTTGTAGCGATATATTTTTACTTAGATACCTGTTTTTTTTTTAATAATACAATTATATCTGAAGAATAAATATTGATATATTTTCTGTACAAACAGTAGCTATGAAATCGCAATATTCATTCCTCAGGTAAAAGTTATTTGACAATTAAAAAAGCAACCCTTAGTCAACATAAATGTATCTAACTAGGTACGTACAAGGCCAATATAGATTTGATGTTTATTGCTTTCTGGATATTGCCTCGTTGCTTAAATCATGATCGAGGCGTAATACCTTGTCTGAAAATCAGGCGCGGTCGCAGCCAAACACTTTGGGGTCATATTAACTCTAATATGACGGGGGGACGGGGGTTGAAGTTGAGAAAACTAGAATGTATTTCACAAAAAATTAAATGTAATATTACCTATTTTTGATTTCATTGTTAAGACGTTCTAAGCAGGAATTTAATAATATGTTTAAAATTTTCATAAATTATCTTTTTTTAGGTTTGTCAATTTGACATGTACGATTTTGGGGGGTCGTGACCCCCACGACCCTCCCTCGACCTTAAAGACCTGCTGAAAATATATAAAATGTAGTCATATATTATATTTCCGTAATTAGAGAAAATTATTACCATGGGTAGTTACAAAACTGTTTCAGTAGTATTGACAAAAAAATATTATATTATTAATTTTATGGACAGTGTTATGAATATTATATTTGTTTTTCTAGATATTTAATACCTGATCATTAATCACCAATAGACTCCTACGCAGTATTATTGCAAACGAATACCTTATTTTAAGCATTTTAATTAACATTAGTATTTCTTTAAAAAAATAGCATTTAAAAGATGTAGTAAAAATTTACAATACAATTTATATGTTATTGTGTTGTTCCTAAACAAATTAGTTAATATTATTTTATAACCCATGTTGAGAAATTTAATGTGTGTTTCAGCTGAAAAATAAAATTTAAATATTTTTTTAGTTTAAAATAGTTGTGTTAAAACAGTCCTCAACTTAACCAAAGTTCAAAATGTTTTTTTTTTTAGTTAAAAATTAGCAATTAGATTGTTGTTTATTCATTATTGTTATTTGTTGTAACCATGTATTGCTGCTGACTTTAATGCCACAAGTTTGACTCCCGAGTCGTGTATAGTAAGTAAATGATTAATTTTTCGCTAAGTAAAAATCTCTGTTACTTATAATCTCGGAGAGAAAAGCAGAAATCTCTGTAGTTAAAGCAACCTCAGTGCCTTTTATTATTATTTTATACAGGGTGCTGATATAATAACCTGCAATATTCAAGGATGGGTGGGATACGCACATAATAATTATGTTTATCCTAAAAGAGCGGGGTATGCGCATTCTAATTTTATTATGACTCATTCGAACAGCATTTGAAATATGTATCTCGATTAATTCACCTCCTAAAAATTTGCTGGTGATTAAATAGCCACCCTGTATTGTTAGCCAAATATAAATAAATATAATTATGTAGAAAATTATACACCCTGTATTAGTAATGCCAAAACAATTATTTTTAGAATTGTGCTATCAACACTTAAGTTTTAGATACTAGGAGTAATAAAGAGTTTAAATTAATGCAGTTTTTTATTATTAATCAATTGTCATCCGTGTATCATTCTCAATAACAAATACGCGACCCGTTTCCCTATAGATATCCTAACAAACGACTAAGGAATGATTTGTCGAGTATTCTAGTACTCAAACGATACTTAGTTTTAATGCGCTCTTTAAAGTCAATATACTCCTATCCAGCTTAAAGTGACAGACAATGTTTTGAGAGTATTCAACATGTGCTGTTAGCCTATTTTACCATACAGATATAATTAGATATTTACAGGTGTCATCCCTTTATCCATTATCAGAAATATATGATGTACAGTATAACAAATAACGTGGCGGCGCCCAACATGATTAAAACGGTAAGGTATGCGTGTTTAAAAAAAATTCGGATATGAGTGGGATCGTTAGGCTAAAAACTTTATGTATAAAGTTAACACATCCTTAAAACTACAAACTTTATCATCAGACGATCCTTAATAATAGACCACAAAAAAATATCTAACCAAGTTTTTTTATTTTTTTTTCTACCACAGGCCCCGCGTAAGATGAATAATTTGGAAAAGAAAAGACTGAAACCGAAACATGAATTTGGTCGTGACGTCACAGACTTGCTTATGGGTGGGGTCTCTGCCATGTTCGCGTCCTTGTTCACAAACCCCATAGAGGTGGTGAAAGTCAGGCTCCAACTGCAGGGGGAACTGAAAGCTAGAGGAGGGCATGCTATATACTATAGGAGCGTGCCGCATGGGCTGTATGTTGTAGGCAAGAATGAAGGCATTGTTGCTTTACAGAATGGGTTGCCGGCTATGCTTGGGTTTCAATTCTTTTTGAATATTTTTAGGTAAGATTTTTTTTTAATTTTTATTTAATCTTTGTTGCACAGTATGTAACCATACTTGTCACATACACACTGATCAGACTGTATCTGATCATCTGTAGATCACATAAATATTTGGCCCGTGCAGGTATCGAACTCGCGACGCGACAGAAAGCTAATCGCTTGGCCACTGTGCCAATCGTGCAGTCAAGATGTACTGTTATTGAGTACATTTGCTGAAACTATATCCTAATTATTATTTTGAAGTCTGTGGAGTCTGTGTTAGGCCACAGTAATCAGACTGTGGCCTAACAGACCACAGTACCAAAAAAAAAACAAGTTATATCTTTACATTAGTTTTAAATCTTCGAGCTAGTTTTAGTAGTATGAACCTTATTGTGGACGAAATACAGTTTTTATTACAATAGCTACAACTTAACACGGTACTTACTAAGTTGACGGTTTTGGATGTAACGATTAACCTTGTTTTATAATAAAGTAGGTTATATCGGCAGGTATGTATTACATACAATCAATGCCCGCAGAACCGCCCGTTTAAAATTTTTAACCAAATCATACATCAACTCATGCGTTTTTCCCATCGAGGTAGGCAGAAACTACAGAACGCCATGTGCTACGATCCTTACATAACCCTTTTGCTTCATCTACATTCATGCATCGTTTCATGCATGAACGCCGGCTGTGGGTACTGCGCGCTTGACCTTTTTGAAGGACATCACCAATAAGGTCCGTATATGTCCTTCTAGGGCGTCCCTTCCTAGCGTTTCCACTAACAACCGCGATATAAATCCCTTTCGTTAATCGCCTTTCATCCATGACCAAACCAAACCAAACCAAATCACTGACTATTATTATTACCTACTAGCTGTGCCCGCGACTTCGTTCGCGTGGATGTCGAAACTTAACAATGTATTTTTTAGTGAGACCAAATGCACTTAACCTTATTATTTTCTAAAATAAAAGATTTTTTCTAAAATAAAAGTAGCCTAAGTTACTCCTTATTACATCAGCTACCTGCCAATAAAAGTCCCGTCAAAATCGGTCCAGCCATTTCAGAGATTAGCCTATACAAACAGACAGACAGAAAGACAGACAGACAGACAAAAATTGTAAAAAATGTTATTTTGGTGTATGTACCGTAAATATATTCATATGCATTTAGTAAAAAACGGTTATTTCAATATTACAAACAGACACTCCAATTTTATTTATATGTATAGATTATCTTATTTGTTTCTCAGTTATCTATAATTAATCCATCATTTAATTAAAGATGTCCCTCTAGCCTAGGGTTGCCAATCGTCCTGATTTACCAGGACATGTCCTGCTTTTTGGAGTGTCCTGTGTTGTTCTGGATAGTTATTAAGTAGCTTCCTGGGTTTTTAAAGAGTCCTCCTAAGGTTCTGTGTTTTATTATTTGCGCACTACTTACTGCCTCGAATATTACGTTTAATCAACTTCATTTTATAATTTCATCCTTCATTTCATTTCTTATATTATATAATTTAATTAAAGATTATTTCATAAAACATTGTAATTGCTTTTCATTGAATTTCGTTGACACTGTTTTAATATACTTTTCTTATACTGCGTCCTGTTTTTAAACCAAAATGTCCTGGCATTTCCACCTTCAAATCCTGGTTATAAAAATTTTAGAATGGCAACCCTACTATAGCCTCTGTTGTAAATCCGTAATCGCATTTTGCATCTTGTTTCGATTGAATAAGGTCTCATATTGGAATTTCTTATGCGGAATAAGCCCATGTTTAGACTTTCAGACGCAATCCGTAGTTAATATTGCAATGATTTAAAACCACATTCATCACTTCTCAGATTAGGCTCCTTCCGAATGGCAGAAAGACGGGGAATACTAAAAGACTCGACCGGGAACACATCGATATTCAGGGGCGCTGGCGTAGCGGGCTTGGGCGGAGCACTGGGGTCTATAGCCGGCACTCCGTTCTACCTGGTGAAGACCAGGCTGCAGTCGCAAGCCGCTCGGGCCATAGCCGTGGGCCACCAGCACAAACACTCAGGCACTCTGAGCGCATTAATTGAAATATTTCAACGAGAAGGCGTGAAAGGTAAGAATTTATTGTTACTTTCGAAAGAAATGCCCTGATTTAATATGAGTAACTTTAATAAACTTATAGAAACCGCATTACACCTGTATTCCCCGAAAGATTAGGCAGAGGTGTACTATTGTATACCTACATGTAATAGGGGGCGAGCCTATTACCATCTACCGGGCACAGTTCCAGACTCCGTGCTGCTACTAACAATTTCCATAAAGAAAAACCGAATAATACTAACGAACCCAGAACCTCACGCTCAGCAGACGCGCTTGCGACCACTAGACCAAGCAGTAAACTTTTATTCTTCATATTAATCCTCATCTCCCATGACTCCAGGTCTGTTCCGCGGTGTGGGTCCTCAAATCCCTCGCGGCATGGCGGGCAGTGCTTCCCAGATCTTAAGCTTCACATACGCTAAGGACTGGCTGCGCGCGCACAACTGGTTCACACAGACCCCGCTGCTGCTGTCGTTCTTCGGAGCAAATCTTGGAGGGATAGTCATGACGCTATGCTTGAATCCCTTCGACGTCATCGCTACCAGGCTGTGCAACCAACGTAAGTATACCGAAATTAATGAAATCCGGAAAATGAGTTTTTTAAATGTTGCTCCACCCTTGATGTAATTATTTTACCGTGGGTACGCTTACAAACATAAATATTCACATCCACAAACACCAAGACCCGGAACAACTATCTGTAGGTAACTATCATACAAATTTTTGTTCGGTGCGGGTATCGAGCGCAATACATAGCGCAGCAGTCGATCGCTCAACCACTGCGCTAACCGTGCCGTCGAAATGTTACCCTAGGATATTTCGTTAATGCATAACTCAAATTCAGTCTACGTGAGACCCTAATGTATGTTTCTTCCCCTTTTAAATTAACGCATCGAACGCGTTCAGCGCTCCGATTGGTCCGTTTCGTGCTCTCCGCCAATCGGAACGCCGAACGCGTTCGATGCGTTAGATCGAGTTTGTCAAAAGAAACTTACACTACTGGTCCTTAGGTAGACTTCTGTAAAAATACGATTGATTCTAAAAACATCGACTTTTGTGATGTAGCACTGAAATAAATAATTGAATACCCTTTGTCGTATATTTCAGCTGTAGACGCCAAAAACAAAGGGAAACTGTACAAAGGCATGGTTGATTGCGGTTTAAAAATGATTCGTTATGAAGGCCCCCTCTCTTTATACAAGGGCGTAGGGGCCAACTACATGAGGCTGGGGCCCCACACAGTGCTGCTCCTCGTCTGCTGGGACGAGCTCAAAGTCATCGAGGACTATCTCCGGAGTTGACCCACATATAGATATAAGAATAGGGTTTTAACGTAAGTATAATAAAGCTGCGTCAGCGCAGAAATGTTCTCACATTCTTAAAACATTAGACCTATTTTGAGTACTAGCAATAAAGTTTCTTAAAAACATAGATCCTAAAAATTCGGTCTTGAACAAAATGCAGGTGAGGACTCTTTTGTACTGATGGCGTATTATATGGTAGCCCACGGTGGTAGTGAATTGGTTCTAGAAATGTTTCAGGGGCGTGCAGAACCATTTGGAGCGGTTTAATTAATCTTAGGGGTCGTACATACACCACGAGATTTTTCAGCTTTGCCTGTCCGTAACTTAATTTCTCACATTCTGTATGAATAAAATTCCCATTACGACGAGTCTCAGAATAATTCTGATTACGTCAGTTAATTCCTATTCATATTTAAGAGAGAGATGTGTTACGTGACAGCAGTATCGCGTACATGTTTGGATATCACAAATGTAAGTGTGAAACGGACATACACCTCGCGCACGCGCAGTTCCTAGTGGTCAGCTATTCTAGGAAAGCAGCAATGACTTCCCCAAGTATTCTGAATTGAAACACTTGATCCAACGTGACAGTTAAAACGACTTTCGACATTCAGAGACATTTCGCTTTTCACTTCTGAGCCATACACACGAGAGAGCTCGCGACGCGTGGTACTCCAATCAGGTGGGCTCTTTCTTCTTTTTTCGATGGATATCGCATCAAATAGTCGGGTTGGCTACCAGGGGGTCTAAACTGCCGCTATATATATATACAATTTCCACTCAATTGACGACTCTTAATTTCATTTCCCTTTTATTGATTATGTATTTATGATGATTATGATGAATTACTCAATGTGGTCCTTTTAGGTCTCTAGAGCAGCGGAACTATTTTTCGCCATGATATTTGTGCTTTAAATGTGTGTAGAGTCTGCATCTTTAATAACAAATTTATAAGATTATTCAATGTGATAAGGAATTGTTAGTTCTTAAAATTATCTAAGATGAAAATGTAAAATATAAAACGGGAACTCATTTTCTTTACTGAATTGCCAAACAATGTGTACCTACTTTGATGAAATTTTACCTGTTTTGTTACCATGTAAGATACAATTTAAATGCAATCACTATTTATTTTCTAATATTATTGTTTTTGTGTACATTAAAGGACAACATGGATGCATATGTTACACTTTTTATTTATCTGTTTTCGAAACACCAATTTTAAGACCTGTTTTTTTTTTTTTTTTTCTCTTTTAATAACATTTCCCCACACTAGGATTTCTCCTGTGTCGTGGGTACAGTTTACAAATATACATGTCACATGCACACACAACCAGACTCGAAACAACTATCTGTAGATCATACAAATATTTGTTCCGTGCGGGAATCGAACCCGCGACACCTGGCGCAGCAGTCGATCTCTCAACCACTGTGCCAACTATGCTGTCATTAATATTAGAATGAAGAATATTATATTACAAAAACGCTTGGGATTGAGCCGCTCTATAGCCTTTCCTTCTTTTTATATACAATTTTGGCATTCATTATTTTTATATTATTTACTTCATTATTTTGATATTGTAATGTCGTTTAAATTTAAATAATTTCTTATATATAACAGCTATACATTGTAAATGTGAGTGAGATCTAAGCTAAACGCTCTTAATTTCATTATTCTCATGATAACTCCATCCATGCTTGCACTCTGTTGCACAGGTCAGCTCAACAAATAGTTATGGCACATCATTACAATCTGTCTGGACTTTAAAATAGACCTTGACCCCTGTGTTTGTTTCGGTGTTTCTTCTCAGGGATAGTCATAGGAAATGCCGACGCCATCTAGTTTAAAAAAGACGCGTAAAAGTAATTGAAAAATCATAATTGCAAAATAAATAGTTACATTTCAATTTAGATGTAAGAAAGGAAAAATCTCGAAACATTAAAATAAAATACATAAATAAATGGTACTTCAATGTTTATTGTAAAAATGCACAAAATATGCTCTACACACTTGGAGTTTACATTCCATTCAAACTTATAATTATTTAAACATAATTAATTAATTACACAACAAAATAATTCTTATCCCGCTAATTCAATATAAATTATGCGCTAAAAGTGATGTAGTTTACAGTAAAATTGTAAAATCTTCAAAGACACAAGATGGCGGACGAAATGGGAAGTATTTAGTGCCTACATCTATAAAATATTTGTGCGATATTGAAGACACGATACTTGTAAAAAGTTTGATAAAAAAAAAACTGCCACACCGAGTCAAACTCGCGGAGGTTCCGTACCACTGATTATAAACAAGATCTTAGACTAGATAGGTAAAGATAGAATTTATCACAATATTATAAGTAGTACAGTTTAAGGGATAAGATGTGAAATGCTTGAATCATCAGAATTCACACTTTCTAATCATACAAAGGGTACGGAACCAGTAACAATGTATTTTGTACTTTTAAACGTCTTTAAGACAGACACCGATCCGAAGCTTGACGTGCCAATAACAGAAAAGTAATAAAAACACCTTATATTTCATTTGAAGTTCGTGAAGTAATTAAAGTTGAAATACTAGATTCAAACTGTTGATCGCCAGTTAAGTTTTAACCACAGAAATTAAAGTCAGTAGAAGTCAAAAGCACATGACATTATCGCCGCGTATGCACGAATTATAAGTATTACAGTACAACAAAACAAAGAAAACTCAAGGAAAAATGTGACGTTTGTGCACGGAATTAAGTTTATATTGCAATGAATGCAAAATATGTGTGCCGCGATCATGTGTCCCGATAACGAAATGTAGTAGATAGTATTTTTATTTACTGATTATTTATTTCTGTAGCTATAACCGTTAGACTAGCGTGCAAAGGCAATCATTATAGTAATATAAGTGATAGTGCGTAAAATACCGACACTTCACGCGCTGAAGGAAAGACCTACAAATTTTAATGTATGTATAGTAAATTGTGACTTTATATGGCACTCTCGCTTCGGACGGTCAACATGCAAGCACCGACCAATATGGAGCTCTGAGCCACTTGTGGACAACTATTAAAACTATTTCCCATCAAAACTTAAAGCTAATTTGTTCCTAGTAATACTAATGCTTCATTTACATCAGTTGTTGGAAAGAACCTGCTATAGCAGATTATTAAACAAGGGTTGGAAGTGATCAATTTCACACAAAACGTTTTAGCCTTGGGCACAGCATGTCGGGTTATAGTTTGACTGAAATTGATACTTTTGCCGGAGATTTACATAATGTTTTTCATAACGCATGTGAGTAAGGTTAAACTGCTATACCACAAACTAAAATAATAAAGTTTACTTTAAGCAACGATGACTAAGGTGTCAAAAAAATAATTAATTAATAGCCAAAGTAAACATTTGAAAACTTTTATCTGTACTAGCTTCTGCCCGCGGCTTCGCCCGCGTGTTTTACGAACCCGTACATTTTCCCGGGATAAAAAATAGCTTATGTGCTATTCCAGACTATAATCTATCTCTGTGCCAAATTTCATCCAGATCCGTTCAGCCGTTCTGGCGTTTAAGTGTTCGCGATCAGTAGGATTAATATTTTATTGAAAAGAGCGTATAATGTAAACTTTTAGCGGATGTAAACGAAGCTTTAGGAACCAAAATACAAAAAACGCTAGAAGTGTTTAACTAAGTCTTGGCATACTATCGAAAAAAGGTTAAAAAGTGCACTTACGCTATAATATTAAATGGCATAATATATTATAAAAATGCACCAAACACTCTTTAGTCAATAGTACGTTAAGGTGCTCCCACACTGAGTTTATAAAATGTTATATAACATGAAGCTTCTGGTGATGAGTTTTGGAGTTCCTCTCTGTCTTGGAGCTCTGTTGTTATTCCATTATCACCATTAGCCTTGTGTTATTCTGTTGTATAATGTTTTATAACATTTTAAAACCTCAGTGTAAGAGCACCGTTACCATATTAGTATACTATTCTTAAACCCTCTAGAAACCTTACGCTGGAAGTTTGAATGATGGTCTTTTAAAACAATATATAATTGAAAATAAATAAAAATATCAGCAGAGAAATATTAATTCCTCTATGTGCGCTGGTTCTGTCGTCGTTAAATCGTTAAAAATCATTAGATTTTCAAAGATAATAATCGACTGGTTTCATAAATAATTAATGTTATATGTGTCAAATAATTACAATCAAAATATGATTTCAAAGATTCCACGACACAGTGCAGTAAAAAATATATTTTCGACTAGTATAAAAATATAAATTGTGAATTATTGCAGCTATTAAATATTGGATAGATGGGGAATGGTTCGCCCTAACGATTTCTTTTTAAAATTATTTTTATTTATACTCCGACCGCTGATGCAATATTAATAATTTTGCACAATGCTTTTTTTTTTCTTAGAGCTACTGAAGCAGTATATCTACCGAAGTTCAACGTACATATGTGAATTTGATAAGCCCATCAAAAACCGGTATCAAATCCAAATACCAAGAATAACCGATATTTCCCAATAAGTTACTCTCCCCCCTATAAGTGTCCAATCTACTGTACTGAATTGACATAAGTTTTGACAGCTAATGTCAATTAGCGGTGGGCTGTAGCGTCTTTTTAGGATAACGAAACGCAACTGTCTATCGGATATCAATAGCGGGTTTTAAAACGCGCTAATCCGCTATTGGATGTTAGCGACTTTAGCGATAGATTTTATAGATTTCAAATCGATGAAACCAGCTAACCGCTATTGTGACGATAGCTCGTTTCAATAACGTTTGTGTTGCGCAACGACCACCGCAAATGTCAATATTTGACATATCACGTGGTTTGTAAAATTTTTGCGTTTCTATTGTATTATATTTCTTTTAATTCTATTCTCGGGGGTATGCTAACTCCACCGCTGGTCTATCACCACAAGACATTTTCATATTCATTCCCCATCCATTAACAAATTTGAATTGTATCAATTTCTTCAGCCGTAGAAGTGAGAACACGAAATAATTATAGACACTTATACTTTGATACGCAAATAGCTATATGAGCTATGAGGTTTCTGCCCACATACCATACTATGTCGTAGAAGGAGAGTAGCAGGCAAGTAAAAATTCTGTCTCTAGACTTGTATGAGGCGCCGCGCATTAGACCGTCCCAGCATCGCCGTGCTTTGAACAGATTTATCGGACGGGTTCGTTTCGAAAACAAATAAAAATCTACTTTATGGGAATGACTTAAGAGTTGAATTTCCATTGTGCGCGAGCTGATTGTCTGATCGTCATTTTTTTACCTGATGCGGACCTATTACGGTTATAGTATGATAGTTAGTGGGCAGAAACCTATGTTCGTATCCAATCAATTCGTTTTTATGCCTAGTCTGTTTATCCTCCATTTGCCGTCACAAATAGACAAAGTACCCACCAAATCATGAAAATCTTTTGAAATATTTCTTCAAGTAGCTTTCAGCTCGTCTTGATTGACAAATAACGTTCTCAAACCCATTATACTGCGTTAAAGCAAACAAGTGATTTATTTCTATACATTTCCTTGATAAAATGGGCCTTATTGTCACATGAAATAAAAAAGCTAGGCTAACAGTGATGGCTATATGATTCCAAATCGTATATTTTTACCTAAATTTTACATACCTCATGTTCTCATTTCCTCACAATATCAAACAAAAATCTACTAGCGTCACGTGTACGGACGATCCGTGTATACCCGTCATGCGTCGGACAAGTCCGGTGTGAGGAGGGGACGAGACTTCAGACCTCGACTGCACAACTGTGTCACTTGCACTGGCGTCTTGCCGCGAGTTTCTGGGAAGTACATCCTGCGGGAAAATTGCTAATGAATAATTGTTCGTTTTCATGTTTTGGTGGTCCACTGAGAATGCCTGCTTTATTTAAAAGCCGTTGTGTGCCTTAAATAGAAATATGCGAGTTTATAATTTTGGGGACTAAAATAACGTCCGGAGTTTCTGGCAAAATATAAGAAAACCTGTTTCTATGTGAGAACTAAATAATAAATAAATTATCATATCATAGCATAATAATTAGGGAACTGTTTGTAGGATTTGTTTTATTGTGATCGTGTGAAGTATTTACAGCTAAAATAGCGCTAAAAATATTTAAAAACTCCAACAGAAATATAAACAAAATAAAATCTGTAGGCCTTTAAATATTTTTTATAGCTTTTCAGTTTTACTGTGGTGTCTAATACACGTTCTATAGTCAGCAGCAGAAGTTACCCAGTAGAATATAATTATGATACTTACTTCTGGAACACAAACAGAGAAGCGGTGACGGCAGAGAAGACTAGGAAGGAGTAAGGTCCGATGGCCTCCCGCATGCTCGGGAACGACATGCCCACGAGGAAGTTCCCACCCCAGTTGGCCAGGGAACCCCACGCCATACCCGCAGGGCGAGGACCCACCTCGAATATCTCTGTGGGGGCAATAGAAATGTTAATAATCTGCATAACCCAAACATTTACTTCAAATAAGTGTAAAATTTTCTACATGTGAATATTTTTTTATTATATATATACTAGCGGCACGTCCCGATTTCGCACGGCTGCAATTTATTAATGAGGAAAATGAAAAATTTCATACAAAAATACCATCCAAATTTTCGACATTTCCGGTGGAAAAAAATTCTCATAACCTTCTCCTGACAATTACAGAACAAAATTTTAAGTTTAATTAATAGAACAAAAATAAAATCAGCCAAATCGGTCGAGCCGCCAACACATCGGTTACAAAAAAAAATTACAAATCTTACCCGAGGCAATAAAATAAGGTATCGGACCGAGTCCGAACCCGTAGACTAGAACATACGACAGCACAGCCGCCATGCACAAGAACGGCATCCACGACACTGCATCCTGCAACCAACAAACAATCACTTGTTATACACGCTCTTTACATACCTCATGTTCTCATTTCCTCACAATATCAAACAAAAATTTACTAGCGTCACGTGTACAGACGATCCGTGTATACCCGTCATGCGTCGGACAAGTCCGGTGTGAGGAGGGGACGAGACTTCAGACCTCGGCTGCACAGCTGGGTCTTTCCTCACCGCCTTCCATAAGCCTCCAGGAGTAACGGATTTAAGATCGTGTGGTGCAAGTTGGACAGCTTCGATACCACCGTTGCTGACTGGCTCGTCCTTCCACTATGATATGAGCGATTGTCTTGAGATAGCTCACCAACATGACAAAAGAAGACGCTCTTTAATTATTATAATATATTATAAGTCAACATTTTGGAACGTGGCACCTAGAGTCGTAACTATTCTTAAGTACCTGTTGGTCTACATGAATAAAAAACATTTCTTATCTTATAATAATGCTGTTGATGTTATTAGATCACTAGTTTCCGCCCGCGGATTCACCAGCGTGCAGCATCTTCAATCATATAGATAAAACCACAAGTGCACCCTGTGGGGTTACCAGTGGTTTAAAGTAACGCTGACCATCCCCCGATGATAGGGTCTTTTCAAGATAACAGATAGCCTATGTGCTATTCCATACTATAATCTATATCTGTGCCAAATTTCATCCAGATCCGTTCAACCGTTCTGGCGTGATTGAGTAACAGACATCCATCAATTCAAACTTTCGCATTTATAATAGTAGTTAGATTATGAAGTAACATATTAAGTGTACACATGGATTAACGCTTAGTATAACTATATGGAGCCTTTGGTCTTTAGTTCACTAACTCTCTAAATCATACGTTTTTATAAACTACTCTTGAATCTCAAAGTAAAATACACGTGAACGCATCTATATATAAAGGATATAAATGCGAAAGGATCTCTGTCTGTTTGTTACCTCATCACGACTAAACCACTGAACCGATAGCTATGATATTTTACAAAGAGATAGCCTGGATCCTGGAGTACGACATAGGCTTATTTTTACTAATGCAGCAAAACAAAAAACATGCAGAGGAAATCACAGGCAACAACTTTTTGATGATATACTGACCATAAACCTCATGCAGGCGGCCAGTGCTGCTAATAGGACCGATGCGCTGAATATAGACGCGAGCAGCAAGGGCCGGCGTCCGTAGCGCGGCAGCAGCTTCAGCATCAGCACCGCGGTGCACACGTTGATGAACCCGCACCCTATGGTCGCGTACTGGGAACTCTTCTCCGTTAGACCCGCCTGCATGAAGATCGTATGCGAGTAGTAAAATACCTGGAATTAAAAACGTTCGTGAAGTGCACCAGTTACCTTTGATTTTTTTATGAACACAGTAGGCGCCCGGCGGCCAGACATTAGTATTATATTGTGTTTCTGCATGAGATCTTGGGTTTAAATCCTTGGTCGGAAAAAGTGATTATTGGGTTCTTTTTATGGAAGATGACAGTAAGGCTCGCCCCGTATTTAATAGGGCTGAATAACGGCATTGGCGACATGTCGGTATAGCATAGTACACCTCTGCCCAACCCTCCGGAGAATACAGGCGTGATGCTACTTTAATGTCAATCCAATTTTAACGTATTTCAGTTCATAGTAAAAAATCAACAACTGTGGCACGATCCCAAATTCTGCGGTTGTCCTGCAGCCTTTGTATCATGTCCTGCTATTGGCACATAAGATGTTCAACTCACAGCATTGATCCCGCTGGTCTGTTGTCCTGCTTGCATGGAGCACGCCAGGAGCAGGGGCAAACGCAGCCTCTTGTCCTGCAGCACTCGTATCATGGACCAGGCCTGCTCTCCACTCAGGGTGGCCTCCTCAGAACATCGCACTTCTTCGCGCAGAAGCTCAATATCTTCAGTCAGCAAACTTGGAGATACACCACGAAGGCGACTCAGTTCTGAAAAATATTAAATAAAGCTCACAAACGGAAACATTATTATTCTACAGCCCAAAATAGACCTTAAGGAATGGAATTATAATTGAAATTCTGTTACATCGTGACTTAGACCAACGTGACGTACAAAATAGTACTGAATCCAGTCATCCATTTCGGTATCCGTGCTAAAAACCACTAGACACAATAAAGGGTAAAAAAAACTTTCAATAAGAACTCAGTTAAGCGAAAACGCCATACAAGTAGGTACCAAAATGCATAAATACATACAATTTATTTTGTATCAAACATCATCATCCATAGCCCGACTTCGCCCACTACTGGGCATAGGCCCAGCAGGCCTCTTTGAAAGTGCCAGTTTCTACGGTCCTGCGCCAGACTTTTGTATCAATATCGTATGCCAAATTTTCCAACTGTACTGCAGGTGCACCACGAGGAACTACCCTCAATAAACAGTCTTCTTAAACTTAAGGCCCATTTTTCAATAGCCATACATAAACCCTATACATATAAATTATTCCTTGTCCATAATATTCACCTTTTAAAGCTCTCTCCTCATTTTTCTTAACAACAAATAAGTACTTTGGACTTTCTGGCATTATAAATAACAACGGTAAACATACAGTGACTAGTAACGCGTAGACGGACAGAAGGTAGGGCCAGTCCTCGCCACGACCTGCAACAGAAACGTTATATGAGTATTATAAAATACCTGCAAAACAAAGAACATACTCGGTGTCAGTGGCGTGCGGTTCATAAAGACAAAAAGACATTGCCTACCCTACATAGCTCAGATATTTATTATAAGATATTTGAGGTGCCAAATCACATACATCATTACTACATAGCTCAAATAAATATTTATTATAAGATATTTGAGGTGGCAAACCACATACATCATTATTTAATCGACATGACGACGAAGCAATCATCATCATCAGCCAGAAGACGTCCACTGCTGAACGAAGACCTACCCCAGAGGGAGGGTTTGCCATAATCCCCACGCTTGGCAGGCGGCTTGGGGATCGCAGTGGCTCACCGATTAGTGAGAGGACGCTGCTGCCCGTCCGCAGGTGTCTGGCCGCAGTTTTAAGACGTACCCGGGTCGAAGCAATACCAACATGCAATAGGTATTTTTGATAAGTAAAGCTTTTAAATTTCTGCCTACCCTATCTAAAACCTTTGTGCACGCCGCTGCTCGGTGTATACATAAAATAAAGAATTGTCTGTCGTCTCCTGCGCATGCACCACGCGCAGTAGAACGGCTGAGGAGTGGGGCACTTTATGCATGCGCAGGCGACGACAGATAATTCTTTATTTTACACATATATGTATTTAATTGAGAATGTGTTTACCACTCTCACTTATGTTCGTTTTTGTTTATTCCACTAAACTCTTTTTATTTTCCTTTTTATACAATTCACTGATAAGGGGATTATCCAAAGGTTATGATTGTGAAAGGGGATTCGATCTATATTCAATCAGAAGCTGGTCAACATTTTTTTTTTGTCTGTATTGGAATTTTAAACTATAAACTATAATATTTTAAACGTTGCCCCACACTAGGATTTCTCCTGTATCGTGGGTACAGTTTTACAAACATACATGTCACATGCACACACAACCAGACCCGAAACAACTATTTGTAGATCATACAAATAATTGTTCCGTGCGGGAATCGAACCCGCGACACGTAGTTCATAAAGCTAATGACTTAGCCACTGCGCCAGAATCATGTAATATGTAAAAATTCAGGTGAATGATAAAAAAACTTAATTCATACCATCAAGTATCGCAAAGTAGGTACAATAGAATCTTTATTGTTTTTATGCCACCGGGCGTCCCCTGTTTTTTAATTTATCGAGTCGTTTTCCTAAATAACAAGATAAATCTATTAAATAAACTGGCATATATCCAACTCACCCAATATAAAATCTAATCCCATGACTTGTCCTACGAGAACGCCCACGTTGACGCCCATGGGGCACACGACGCCCATGGGGCCCGTCAGCGGCAGCGGCGCCAGCTCCGTCAGATACATGGGCACTATGCTGGTGGTCAGACCTAACAACACAAGTTGATACTTAGGGCCTGTTCACACTATAACGCTAACAAAAATACGTAATTCAGTATGCAGTAGCTCAAGCGTTGACACGTCAGTATTGACGACGAGGTATCTTCGTGTGGAATTGTTATTTAAAATGCGCCCAGACGCCAAGAGGCTTTTAGGAAGAAAACAAATGAAGTTATTAAGTGAGAGCAATGAGCCCGCACCTCTAACTTTTGGGAATCATGTGCGAATCAGAATTTGATTATCACTTGCGTTTACGGTAAAGGAAAACATCGCGAGGAAACCTGCACACCTGAGAGGGCTCTATAAAGTGTTTGATGGTATGTGTAGTCAGCTAACCCGCACCGGGCCAGCGTGGATTAAGGCTTAATGCTTCTCATTCTGAGAAGAGACCCTTGCTCAGCAGTGGGACATTAATGGGTTGAATTTATTATTATTAAGTGTGTTTTTTATTTTTTCACTTTTCTTTCATCATCAATCATTTATATAATTTGAAATATTATTGTCGTAAAAAGCATACAATTAATTTTATTAAAAAACACTGAGACCGCATAGCATCACGCCTGTATTCCCCGAAGGTTTAGGCAGAAGTGTACCATGCCGTTGTTGAGTCCAATGCAATAGGGGGCGAGCCTATTACCATCACCCGGGCACAGTTCCAAACTCCGTACTGCTACTGAGAATTTCCATACAGAAAAACACACTTAATAACACTTCGCCCGACCCGGGGCTCGAACCCAGGACTTGACGCTTGCAACCACTAAACAAGGCAATGAGTATTCAAAAAAGTATATGAAAATAACTTACCACCAGACAAGCCGACTAGTAATCTTCCTAAAATAAGCATTTCTACTGAGTTAGCTTTTTGGCACAACAGAAACAATAGTGCGCCGGCGACCGATAGCACGCTCGTCAATACTGTTGCCATTTTTCTGGAAAAAGTAAAGTTTTTAACATTGTTACATGATTCATCATCATCACCAGCCAGAAGACGTCCACTGCTGAACGAAAGCCTCCCCCAGGGGGGGGGGGGGGGGTGTTTGCCATAATCCCCACGCTTGGCAGGTGGCTTGGGGATCGCAGTGGCTCACCGATTAGTGAAAGGACGCTGCTGCCCGTCCTCCGGTGTCTGGCCGTGTACATGATTATATGTGAGTAATTAAACTTTACGAACTGCAGGAAACGACAATGCGACAGACCCAAAAGGAGATGGCGAAATGAGCTGGACTCCTATGCAATGGATGGACCCCAAATCGCAATGGACCAGAATATATGGAAAGAGGGAAGGAAGGCCCTGCAATAAGACATAACACTCAATATAAATAATGAACCTTTAAAGGGGACCTAAGATACTCTTTACAAATATTTTACATCTTACTACTAATAAAAATGCGAAAGTTTGGATTGATGGATGTTTGTTACTCAATCACGCCAGAACGGCTAAACGTATTTGGATGAAATTTGGTACAGAGATAGATTATAGTCAAGTCTGAATACAGGCGTGATGCTGTTATGTCACTTACTCATTCAATGACTTGTCACGAAATCTCGAGAACTAAAAAGCCACCAAACATGTAAACGAGGAAAAGCTTCCTTATAGGTTATAGGTGTCCGCTAAGAATTTTAACTCAACCCCCAACTCATAAAGTCACAGGAGGCGCCCAACGATGAGAAACAATAGATTTCTAATGTTTCTACTTTGCGTCACTTGAAGGGTTAAGGGTGAAAGATTTTTGCAGGGTCGGGAACGCGTGAGACATGCCCGTGGTATTACAAGCGTCCATAGATTACGGTAACCACTTACCATCAGACGGGACGTATAAATATTTGCCACCTTAGTGGTATAAACAAGTAGGGATTCAGAGTATGTATGTAAAATATTTCTACTTAGACGGACTCGCGATTACAGTTAGTGATTGTATAATAGTTGGTACTCCATGGGCGACACAGAGCTGAATCATTGCGAATGTTATGCAAACTCGCCAGGTGGCGAGAACACACATCATTGTAGTTCTGATGGTCCGATCCTTGTTTGTGTTACGGTATATGACACAAACATGGATTTTTTTCTCTCTAATGTCACATACCTCACGATTCTAAGCGGAAGGTATAGAGGGAACAGAAATAATTTTAAATATGCTGTCTTTACTTTTACTGTAAATACGAATGAGATGAAAGACATTTAGATTCTTAATCTTCTCATTTGTCTTCTAGAGCTGTTATTTTTTTTTAGTATCTTCTTTCTCTTGTATCGTAATTAAAAAGCTTAAAAACAAACATATATGGATACACATCTAGATCCGAAATAATTATCTTTAGGTCACTAAACAACTATTTATTCCGTGCCTCGGAAAGCACGTAAAGCCGTTGGCCCTGCGTCTGATCTCTCTCCGGTCGTGTCGGGTTGCCGTCCCATCGGACTATGATATTGAAGGAATAGAGAGTGCACCTTTGTTTGCGCACACACTTGTGCTCTATAATATCTCCTGCGTAGTTGGCTAATCTCCGGTGAGATAGGCCACCTTGACCGAAATTCGGGCAGGAGATTATTTGTTTTGTGCAAGAATCGAACCCGCGTAGAGTAGAAATCCAAGTACGTAGCCATTACGCCAATCTCGCCATCAATTACTTGACTTATGGTATATATTTTTAGAGATTATTCATGTATAAAATAATCGCAGTTTTGTTTGACAGTGAGAAATTAACGAAAATATTGTTCTGTCTAGTCTATTCAGTGCCTTGCAAGATCAAGGCCAATTTACATCCAGTACAGTGATGGCAGTAAATGACTGATAAGGATGCACATCCTCCTGCGTTTATCAGACAGCTATTTATATCTCTACATCTTAGGATCACGGCACATGCGCGACAGGCGCGACGGTTAAAAGGCAAGTGCGAGGACAAAAAGTATCGTCGAAAAGTTGAAAAAAAAAAACGTGTCAATTGAATGTTTGATGCCAACTTTTGGTGTACAATGTACAGTCAGCATCAAAAATATGTATACACGTAGCGAAATTCAAACGCTTATTCTTAGATAATTATTGGGAAAATCGTAAAATTTGAATGACTATGTATTTTTATGTATCCGCAGATGATATGTGTAAAATTAATAAAGATTTCAATCACTATTTCCTCTGTAAATCAAAATTTTGAATTTCATTCAGTGCATACATTTTATTAATGCTGACTGTACATACATCTTAAATATAAGATCCAAATATAATGTACATTATTTATGCCATTTAGAATACTCATCTCACCAAGGGCTTGAACCTGATCTCACGCTCAACAACCAGAATTGCGACTACTACACGAATGAGGCAGTATTAATATCTATTTTTTTTTTCTACAATGAAATCTATAGTTACCTTCCCAAAGAATTGGCGAGTACAGAACCGAGAATGGACCCGGTACACCCGCCGACTATGAAGATCGACACCACGGAGGACCAGAGCACGTTCAGCCATTTTTCGTCGAGGACCACGTCGTACCGGCTAATGAAACTCTCGTTGCAGAAACTTTTTATTACCTGGAAAACGAGAAACACATGAAACATATTTATTATCGACTCATCTAAGAGTGAATTTCGGGTTGTATAGTTCGATGGCTATAAACTGAAGTCTATACTGAATCTATAATCCCGTTATTATAACTATAGAGAAAAGAAACGTAAAATGACGCCATGGTTGAGCAATCGACTGTTGCGTTACGTGTAGTGGGTTCAATCCCCGCTCAGAACAAATATTTCTAGGGCCTACAGATAGTTGTTCCGGGCCTGGGTATTCGTGCATGTGAATATTTATGTTTTTAAATCCACCCACAATACAGGAAATATAGAGTTTGTTTAAAAAGAAAAAAAAGCCTATCCAAGCACTTTCTAAATAAGGTTATATTATTCGATTGTTATACATTAATACATACAGAAAAGGAAGTCCACAATGTCCTTGAAAAAACCGCGATAGATTTGCGACGTCATCCGATTTTTTTTCACACCGTACTCTTGATAGACAATTTTTTTAACAATATTTTGGGGTAACAGAATAGCAACTACCAACACAGTGGTAAGTTACCCTATACCCCTAGTACGTGTACGAATTTCACCGAGCCTTATCTTAGCAATGTTCAGGCATTGCGTGAGATAAGGCTATCAATTATTAGATATAAGTATTTATTGAGAATATGTTAATTTTTTAAGCAAACCTACGCTTACTTTACAACCTATAGGTATTTGTTGCCCGTTACAACCTGACCGTGGCTAGCCAGCAGTATCAATGTTAAATACCGCTTAGATTGCATAAAATACTAAACAGTGCATGGCAAAATAGTCTAATTAATTTGTTTTTTAAACATACAAGGGTTACCCCCTTGTATGTTATCTTTCTCACACAATTAGAGATGATATCGTAATACATCGAAACAAATATGGCCGATATCACTTGTTTACCTTTTGCCGAATTCTAGTAACATCATTTTTTTTAAATGTAATATCACATCTTTATATACATATATTATACGATTCCAGTGTGCGTGTATTCGTAATTTTTCTCCTCCTTAACGGCTTGATCGATTTTGATGCTTTTTTGTTGCACCCGGTAGGTGGCGTTAGTTATATTTCTAATTTAAACCCTCAAAATGCAACTATCAGTGGCTGCACGCATTCGAGATTTTAGTTTTTTTAGAACAACTTCCATAGAGAAAAGACTATCTCTAATAGAGATTTATGTAGAAGCGCACGATAATTTCCCCCTAAGAAGTAGGTAAATATGTAAATAGAGCAATCGAAAAAACGATATATCTGCATCAGCAAGCCATATTATATTAATTCATGAATGATTGAATCGGTTCTAATTAATTCATATAAGGCTGCTTATTGAATTAAGCGTAGACAATAAAAATACTAATTATTGATTGCCCTTCACGCTTCAAATTGATTGCTTTCGCTTTATGAGTGGATGTGAAACCATTTATGTAAGAATGTTTTTCTCGTAGATTATGAAACGACTCTCACGCCATCAGAAGGGCCATTTTATCCCTATGTCACGTGTCTTCTTCTTTAGAAATTGTTCACTAATATCTCGACTGCGTCCAACCACTGTTATTTTTCGAGAGTTTAAAACAGTAAAGTATGTATTTCTCTAAACTAGCTTCAGCCCGCGGCATCGTCCGCATGATTTACATATGTACATATATAATTTATAGACTATAGCACTCGGGGATAATGTAGCTATGTATCGGTGAAAGAATTTTCAGATTCGTATCATTAGTTCCGGAGATTAGCCCCTACATAAAAACAAATTGTATCTCTTATTAGTATAAATGTGATATTACAAGAATTCGGAAAATGTAAGTCGAGTTTATATCTGGCATGCTTTTTCGATATACATATCTCGATTGTGTTATGATCTCTCATGGCCCTTGTTTTAAAAATACTTAATACTATCGACTCACCTCAGCGGGGGTATTAACAACTCCTATATTATATCCGACAGGTAGCGAAGAGCCCAGTGTGGTGACTATCCCGGCTAGAACTAGGTAGAAGGACCATCCCCCCTTATAGTCGTGCGATGTAGTTAGGTGCTGGTGCTCGGTGGTTATCTGGGGACATCATAATACTGATTAATTCATGTTATATTCAATAGCATATATTCTCTTTTGAATTTATAATCATAGAGTAACCGAGAGAATGTCTCCCTTCAACAAAAAAGCATCAGGATCTAGTATAATGGCTACAAAATTGAAATTTCGAATGTAGGTTCCTTGTATAGTATTTGCACTCGCTCAGAAAATATTTTTCAAAGCTGAAATGGGTGTTCAAAGTTCGTATAAAAAATCTGTCTACGCAGACATAGTCGCGGATACAGGTAGTTTTAAATAAATTGCATAAGAACAAGCTAGTAATAATGACTTAATAATGTTGATGATTATTTCATGAGATTTTGGAATGAAATAGTCATCAAAATAATTTCGTCTTAGTCTTGGCGTAAACAATTTTTTATCCACTAAGGTTCACATTTAGGTGATTCAATGACAAATAATGCGACATAAGAATATGGTGAAGTTTACAAAAAAAACTACTTTTAAAACTACAGAATCACTACCACAAAAATATTAAAAAATAAAAATTCCAAGAAACCAACTCACAAAGAAATTAACAAAATCCTTCAGCTTCATCTTCTAAGCAGAAAAATACAAACTAATCCTAAAACACACTTTATAATATAGTTTTAAACAGTCTATTATAGGCACTTTCACCACTTAATAGAACACATATTAAGGACGGCAATTGCTACGTCGATGCACGAAGGCACCACGCTACACAGGACGAATATCGGCCAATACCAGTCGCAGAGCCAACCGTCTAGGACAAAGTAAGTGAGAGCGATTGACGCAGATCCGTGGGCCGCAGTCGCTGATATGACCGTCAAGGAACTTCATTCAGATTCATATTGATTGTTAACTGTTCTACATTTAAAATTTGAAACGTGAATCGTGTATACTCTAAATAAAGGGTGTCAGTTTAAAAAAAAAATCTTGCATTATATTTTTTTTTTAAGTATTTTTACGCATTAAAATCTTATAATTTTTTATTTTAACTTTTTTATGCAGTATGGGGTAAATTGTAAAATTAACATTTCGTATTATTAAATTGGAACGTAATAATTAATTTAATAAAATAAATTCAACTATTAACGCATATAGCGATATATGCGTTAATAGTTGAATACGATAACCTCATCTTACAGTTTTATAATAAGAAGTTCAGTTTATTAATACATTAACCTTTAAATGGACAATTATATGATACAGAGGCATATATTGATACAGTGCCCTATATAATAATATAGATAAAGAAATACATTGTCACTTCATGATTCGCGATAAGTAATTATTTTATACATTACGACTATTTATGGCATGTTGTTTTTTGTCACGAACTATTATACAAAACAATACGATACAAAATATATTAAATATGGTTTGAAAATTGCAATATTAATATTTAAAGTTATTAGATCATATCTTTAATGTTATAAAAATATTTAAATATAAAACTAGGCTTGATTATATGACTAACAACCTGATATCCAGGCTGGGCTAGTTGACAGCCCTGTAGAAAAAGTAATCAATTTAACCAGACCAGGACACATTAATAATTCTCCCATTCGATGGGTGTGTCTCAATAGGCCCTTTTGACCGTTCAATCTTCAAATATAACTCATCAATAACTAATAGGAAATCAATTGGGAGCAAAAAATATTTCCTTGGAGAATTATTCGGATATTGAGACTGTTTTTTCAAGTAAGAGCAAACTACTATTAATATTCACCAAAGGGTTAGGCAGAGGTGTACTATTGTACACCCACATTTAGCCGATGCTGTTATTGAGTCCCGTGGCGAGCCTATTTGCCATCTACCGGGCACAGTTCCAGGTTACGTGGTACTACTAAAAATTTCCATAAAGAACAAAAAAAAAGAATTTTTAAAATCGGTCCGTAATTGACGGAATGATCGCGTAAAAAACAAAAAAAAAAAACAGTGGAATTGAGAACCTCCTCCTTTTTTGAAGTCGGTTAAAAATTAAAATAAAATGTAAACTAGAAAAGATGTTTACATAAAACTTGTGCAGCGTAGCATGACATTATGAGACGTAATAAAGGTACCACTGACCTTGGAAATATGTACTACGAATAAAATATTTTGATGATACCTACTTTTTTATAATGTGGGTGTGTATATGTCCCCTCGTGTTTTATTATTCGTCATTACTAACATTGTCAATTTGCTGAAGTCAATATTTATCTACAATAACTCCGAATATTTTAATGCTTTTTACGATTTTTTTTTTTACAACCATAGACATTTTATCTGGTAGGTAACATTAGGTATAATATTTAACTATGTTTGTAATGTAACTGTTGAGACACAATTGCGTGATGATAGTGATAAATATATTTATACGTATTTTTTTTATAGTTTTTTTTTTTTTTGTAACGATATTATTTTTAAAGGCGTTTCCATGGAGTTTCTTGCCGGTCTCTTCTCCATAGAAATGACTCATTTTGTTTTGAAAGAGCCAATAAAGGCCCAGGTGAAATAAAAAGCTTTGACTTTGATTCTACCGTTCAAATTTTACGTTTGTGGGACAGTATAGATGTACACAAACTATGACCGCGTCTCCCTACTCGAGGTTAGGAGAGATAGCAGAAAAGAGCAAAATTATACATAAAACTATTAATAAATCTAGTCGTTAGCATTAATATCCTGCGATCACCAATGTACTTGCTGATCGCAGTTAATAACAGTTAAAACTATTACATCAATCTACATTACGGGCGTAGCCACGACCTTAGAATTTCGGAAAATGTTTTTCAATAGTCCAAAATCTGTCCCTGGGTACGCCCATCTATTGGACACAAAGCTAACAAATATAAGCAAAACATGTTAACAAAGGATACAGACAAGACAGGCGGAAGGCGAGAACATGGTTAGTCCAGACAGGAAGGTGAAGAACTCGAGGAGTAAAAGCGCTAGAGACGACGCGAAGCCAGCTACCAACCTGCAATCATGCGCATGCCTTTATACTGAACACAAAAATCTAGAGTCTATACTAGTGGCAATGTATAATGGCGCTTGTCACAACTTACGCGTTGATGAAAATTAAAAAGATAATGCAGTTAGAGGCATAGATAGTAAAAAATTTGAACAGAAATATCTAATGGTTGTCAATTATCAATGGCTGCATTTTCTATTGATTTTTCAATTTATGTATATTTTTTTAGTACGCTTTTTAGGCAATTGGGATTTATTTTAAAAAAATGCTAAGATTTTAGTCTAGCAATATGTCACTATTGTGGCGCCGCGCCGTACTATGATAGTGGAGCAATTGGTTCCTCTAACTTAGATTTCAATATTTACAGAATCCGTGACTGTGGAAACATCGTAAGTCCGATAAGTACCATTATACGATGCAACATGATTTGATTTACATTGTGTAAAACATCAGGTATGCTCAAACCATTGCAGGACTACAAAATAAATATTTCTTTTGTGGAAACGTGCTATTTAGTGTTAATTCTTAACTTTATTATTTTTAAAGTGTAATAAAAACTTATTGAAGAGCTATCGATCACTTGCTCCCTAAATGCTTGTTATAAATCGCCAACGCTATAAGTTTGAGCACCCCTGTTTGAGCACCCAACGTAAATAAAACCCTCGGCCTGGATGCCCATAGAAAGGAATATAAATATAACAAATTAAACTTGAAAAATGATTGAAACGAGCAGGATTGGAATCCACGAACTTTAGCGTGCGTTCCATTGCTCTGTATCTTTTTGTGCCTCTACCCGCATGAACCAACTTCAAGCTTTCTTTTTTTTTACCATAGAATGTAGAGTTACTAATAAGTTCCAGGGGTTCTTAAGAATCCTATTAATAGATCGCTGTTCTATAGGAGATCGATCTTAAGTGACTATACTATTGATAGCTCATGTGATGCCTAGTTAAAGTAACGTTTACATTTGACACCTTGTCACCCCAAGGACCTACGTAGACAGCAGAATCAAAAATATTTAATTTATATTTTATCTCCCATGCAAATATAAAGACAACAAAAGGTTAAAGACTACAATAGTATTAAATGTTTAACTAATTCATTATATATATAAAACAAAGGAGACATTGAGTACACACATTGTTAATTACCCCGATACAATGAATAGGTAGCTAAGTATAAAACAAAGACGGTTTATGAATGAATTGATTGAATTTTATTGTTTTATAGCCGTAGTGCATACTAGGGCTTTCAATACCGGTATTCCGGGATCCCGTAATACCGTAATCACGGATATAGATTGGTCTTTTTTAAATCACGGTATTGACGAGCCAATACCGTGATTACGGTATCACAAACATTAATATTATTGCGGTTCGTTGCAATAGTCTCAAAACTCCGATTTCTCATTAGACGAATTTGATTTGATAACTCTAAAAAATATTTACAACAGTCTTTCTGTGGTTAAAGAAACAGTACTGGAACTATGCAAACGTGATGCAAACTTATTGAAAGCTGATGTTGCGTTAAAATTTATGTTAAAAAAATTAGATGGTCAGGCTAATGATTTAAGCAAAAATCTAGCAAAATCACTTCGAAGACGCATAAAGGAGCGACGAATTTTAATATCTGGAGTGTTACAGTATTTGCACGACCCTAAAACTTTCTTCAGTAATGATGACGATGATGACACCTTCAGAAAACCTACAACTGATGAAATAATAGATATTATAGTCAATCTACTTACACGTTTAAAATATAATAATAATGACACACGAAACTCTCAAAGAGACAGCGAGAATATGACTGATATGCAGATAGAAGAACCTTCTACTTCACTCATTCATCATCATTGAATACAAGCTGTGAAAATGAAGACACGACCATACAAAAACAATTAGAAAGGGAGATATCTAAATTGCCTAAAAGTAAGAGTGGTAGATTTTATGATTGTTTTTTTCTTATCTTTTATTATAAGAATGTGAGTAAAATGAACACCAAATGATTGCTTGATTACATTTCTAGAAATAATACCTATGTTGATTTTAGTATGATGACATTTAGGTAATATTAAGTGTAGATCTCTTTAACATTGTACTTTGCAAAGTCTGTGTGAAATGCCTACGTGCAAAATGACTAGATTTAATAGTCAATCAATACCAAATTATTACTAATTATAGTTTTGTATTATTATTTCGAGGAAGTAACCATAATAAAGACTGATTCGAAAATAAAAACACGTATTTTAATAGTTTTATTAATGTCCTAATTGAACTTGGGTTCAATACCGTGATCACGTGATCACGGTATTGATCACACTTATACCGGTATTGATACCGGTATTGAAAAAATCCGGTATTTGAAAGCCCTAGTGCATACTGTGCGAGAAATATATAACGGTAGCAGGAAATGCGTTATTGAATCTTTATCTAAGATAGCCTGGGCTTTTTCCCATATAGTTATCTCAGTAGCAACATAGACCCAGATAAAATGGTGGTGGATCCGAGTAGGTGACAGTAGTTTAAAACATTCACACATTTAAGAAACAGAGTGTAATTATGTAATTATTATCCCGGACGCGAAGAGGCGTCGGTTGTTAGTTGGCTAGATGGGCAGACAACATCATTAATACAGTTCGGAAAGAACTGGATGAAGGGTAAACACCGAGAAAAATGGCGATGGACAAAGGCCTACACGCAACACTGGGTGAACAAAGGCTAAGAAAGAACAGGAAAATTGCCGTCTGACTTCCGCAACTGAATTACTGGGAAATACTCATAACCTAGGGCTAAAGTTAAACCAGTTGTCAAACATTTCGGGCTGCTGATTGCCCGCGACAACTGTTATATGTATATGTATGACAACTGCGACAGACTGTTACCAATAATTTGATACAACCTGCTCAAATTAACATGTAGATGCTGTTGCACGCAATGTTATATTTTTCTTCGATTTCCTGACCAACATTAAGCATCTCAACTTCAATAAATAACGGATATTCGCATAATATATCGACAAACATCGATCGATTCAACAGCATTCAAAACTTCATACAACTTTGCTGTGGCCGAATATCAGTTACCTACCGACTTCCATTTGAAGTCCGAAATGCAAAAAGTGTAGAGTAAATATATTTTTTGAAGAACATACATTTCCCTTTCGTTAAACATTTTAATCATAATTATAATAACAAAAATCGAACCCATGAAATTTGTTTCTCTGTCATTAAGACTCGATTTCCACACGTGACCAAAAACAAAGGAGTCATACGATGCGACCTTTACACGTGCCGCGTCGGCATCGGCGCAACCCGTGGTGCACGGCGTGTTCACTTCCACGGAACAAAGGTTACGTTCACATGACAACAGGGTAACAAAGGACCAATTTTAGGAAGAATAAAAGTTATCTATCTGGTAATTTGAAATTAGAACAGTTTTTTTATGGACTTACCAGAGGAATAACTTATTTGAGGCCTATTATAATGCTTACACAAATTAAAAAAAAAGAAGCAATTTTTTAGCCTTATTGAAAATTCTGGTAGCGGTAAGCGAGTTGCCAAAACATGGGATATTTTAGGTATTGTATAATGTTATTTAATAACCTAATTTTTATCACAATAATCTCATTAAGTTTTACTGATTGCGTCTAACACCCACCAACATCAACTCGATCCGCACACATTTTTATTTCCTTTAGTATGTAGCGTTATGCTTACCGGTTATACAACTTATGTACAATATTACTAAGTAACCGTTTAGTTTTTAATCAGTAATTATTTCGTTGTTATGGCACAACACCCAACGCTTCAAAGTATCGTTTCGAAATACTATTTTAGAGCTACTTAGTCCTAAATACCATCATTCAGATCTATCTGGCCCCATAATTTAAAAAAATATGCCATTAGTTTTTTTTTTGGGTCAAATTAGGTATTTTTCGGACTGTTGACAGATCTATTAGTGGCTTGCCCACATTATATGTTTATTACCCCTTTCAGAATAAAAGCCAAGTGAAGCGAAGGCCGAAAGTTTCAAGAGTAAGTAAGAAATAAGACCTGGCAAAATTCCGTGAAGTACGAGAATGAAATCGAAGCAGAACCGGAAAACAACATAAAAAGGAAGAATATGTTATTTATTCAATGAGAAGGCCTGTTAGAAAATACTCATTAGCAGCGCCAAGTTTTGATTTGACCTCCGTAGACACCAATAGGTCCAGTGAAATGTGGGTGTGCTTTAGTTTACTCTGCTTGTTACATTCATGCTAGTAACGTATGTTATATGTAGAGATCTAACTGCCTCAAGCTTCTTGTACTAAGTCTAGTACAGTACTAGTCGGAAATAAATCCGGCCCATAATGTCCCATTGTTAGGCTAGAGCTTCTTAGAATGAGAAGCGTTAGGCCTTAGTCAAAAATTATCTAAGGAAATCGCATGTGCCCTACGTGTTATGTTATCAAGGGCACATACTAGATAATAAATAAGGCAAAGATAAGGTTGATCTGGATCAGTAGGGCGAACCACAAAACCTGAATAAATATAGCCAACATTCCTGCTATAATTTACAGAATATTTTTATAGGAACAAATAATGCTTCGTACTTGTAGCTGTTGTGGGACGCTTTCTCCAACGACGACTACGCGGGTTCATTAACCGCTGGCGAACTCTACCTAAGTTCTAGCTAAGTTTGTTTTTATAATATATAGATGACATAATTTTAATTAATCAACCACTATAGTTTCATTGAGACACAGTTTTGAAAGTTTTTTCAGTTTTCGAAACTCGAGGATCTTACTTTCTTTACTCAAAACAAACATGTTTTAAATGACCTACATACATCGTCCATACATTACCAGAAACTGGATGATAACAGAAAAAAAACACAATGTTGTAAATAATATAAATAAAACTGAAACACGACATTTAAATAAAGAATCACACACGAAAACGATCTCACGACACAACATTCTTCGAAACATTAAATAAATAAATTATATTATTAATAATTGCCAACCTCCTTCTCACTGTGTTCCCGAGCCATGATTATTATTATGCAACACCACCAATGTTTAGGCGAGCCGACTAGTAAATGAGGTAAACGGTACTTGCTAACCGCGTGCGGTTGGAAAGAGGAGAGAGACCTTGAACTCCACTAACTAAACTGCGAGCACGCTTGGAAGTTGTAACGTAACTTGCAAACAAGTTACTAAACACGCACACTTGCAAGGCACTGTTGTCATTGTGTTTTCAAATTTTGCACTAAATATAATGTTTATGATCTGGCGATAAGCAGTCAAGCGGTTGATTAAAGAGTGGGGAAATATGTAGATTTTTTTATTTTATTTTTCTATGGTAAAATTTGATAATGTCCAAGAAGATTTAGTTAATCTACAGATAATCATAGCGAATCTGGATGTTTATGCTTGTAAGAAGTGTGCTAATTTAGGATACATAAAGAGTTCTCCTTTTGAAGTAGTAATGTATATTGTATGCTACCCTTTTTTTAACTTGTGGAAATGCTCATGTTTCCCGCCGTCCTGGTTAAGGCGACGGGTGATGTCGGATATTTACCGACTAAAACCACCACACGGTGTTCCCGCACCATACCTGTAGCGCCGGAGACACGGGATTCGCACGCGCATTACCCGCACCCCTGACAGAGGTAGGTAACCCCTGATGTAGTATGCTGGGCTGGCTGAGGAATAAACCTTAGGTTTTGGGACCAAACTGCAATAATAAGGTCTGAAACGACTCGTAGCTGGTTTCAAAGGCCAAAGTCCTCTTTGGGTCGCTAAACCAGGGTATACAACGTAATGATCCTATGTTTATTTCGGTGTTTAGTTTTAAAGAGAGACAGGCTGTTCAAGTGACGATGCACAATGAAAGAAATTGTAAATTAGAATTTTTCAATCGCGCCTATCCTATGACTACCTCTGAGAATAAATGCGGATACAAATCGCCTGGCTTTGTTTCGGCGTTTCGGCAGTATATTTATAGTACAGACAAAATCTCGAAAAGTTTTATGTGAGAAATAAGTATTTATTCACCAAAATATTTATTTATCTTTGGTCAATACGGTTAAGAGAAACCAATTACACTATCTGAAGGACAGAGAAACATTAAATTACCAACATAAACCAAATAAGATACTAATTTTATACGTCCAACGTACTTTCGACAAAGGCAACACCGTTTAGAACCTCACCTCAATCATTCCACCGCGAAATAAGTTATTCTGACGTGAAGGCTTATGTGGACACAAATGATGATGATTGAGGCTATATTCCCCACTGACCTTTCATTAGACCAATAGTCAGCCGCGATTATGAATACGTATACGTATACACCCTTACTAACATAGCATCACGCCTGTAATCCCCGAAGTGTTAAGCAGAGGACCAATAAAACAAGTGGGCCGTTCCCTCTAACTAAATATAATGGCATTTTAACCGAATAATATATGTTTTTAAGTACAAGCTTAAGTTTATTTTTTAATAAAACATTGCCCCACTTTTGGCATAATTTCTGTGCCGTGGTTGCGTTTACGAACACAAATTTTCACATGCATAAACACCCAGACCCGGAAAAACAGTCTATAGGTCATACAAATATTTGTTCCGTGCGAAATTGGACCCGCGACATAGCGCAGCAGTAGATCAAATAAATGTTGTATGTTATACGATGTACTTTACACAACATTTAAAAGCAAGTCAAAAGTAAATATTTAAATATTTCAAAGGGGTATGCAGCTTAGTTCGCCTATGATTATTTCGAACAATCAGAACTAAAGCTACTAAACATCCTATAAGACAAAAACCAACGCTGGATGACTCACATGAAAAACCAACGCTGGATGACTCACTAGAACACTTACGGCTGAGAGTAAGTACTTCGTCTTAATTGGTTTCTTGGGTTGGTACCTGATGGGCGTTGTACGCGTGGTTCCAGGAAAGAATGAACCAACCGTCCCATCCTGCGGTGCGGGTAAGTGACTGAGCGTTTTATTTTTGATGTTTAGAGGGCAGAGCAACACTTTCACACAATTATGTTAGCTTCTAGACTAGTCGACCAAGGCAATCAGAAACAACCGAATATAAGAACAAGAACTTTGCACGATAAAATTAAAATCATCACATCCAACTCTTTGTTTGTAGATCATACACTTTTTCAGGCATCCTCACAATTTGCGACACGTCTTTTAATATCAAACATAAACGTTGTTGGATCCAGGCGTAGAAAATCATCAATCATCACGTCGACACATTTACAACAACAATAAAATCACGATAAAATAACAACTTACTTCGCTAGAGGCCGTTGACCCCATATATTTAACTGAGAGACACTTAAAAATTAAAATCTGGCTGATAATAAAACCAGAGTGTAAAACAAATTAAATTAACTTTGTTGATTTAAAAACAACTGAAACACGCCACTGTTCACGTGTACAGTATTGGTGGAGTCGCCTGACCGCTGCGGAGCTGCGCAGGCGCACTACAACCGTAGTGTCCAGCGCACACTCACTACACCTCGTGTTTTGTAAACTTTGGATAGCCGGTGGCAATTTGAACCGGTTATAACCGGATGTTGAGATAGGTTGAGCGACCTAGGGATGACCCGAAGAATTAGATCTGAATGTTCACGCCCTTTACAATAACAAGGTAGGTGAAGCGATTACAAGAGACACGAGACAGTAGAAGCAAAATGGTTGTGAGTAGTCCTGAATAAGACCCAAACTTTCATAGATATCATGTCAGCACTGATAATCTGATGTACCCAGAAGTAGACCAGATCCTGGAAATTATACCGAAAATATGTAACGTCCCAGTGAAAGAAGATTTCTTTTATTTCCCTTTTTATAACAACTTACTTCGCTAGAGTTAAATCAATCTTAGGCATGAAACCATTATTTCTATTGCTAAATATATCGAAACCGACATTACACAAAACTAAAGTTAGGTCCAGAAAATCATCAGGCACAAAAGACTAATTTTACGACTGGAAATTAAACTTAGCCGATTGTGCAAGTAGCTTGTACAAACAATGTTATCACATAACGCGGATACAGAAATAAATAAAGCATTATTTAGATAAACAAGAAACAATACGGGCTGTAAAAGTTTTATGTATAGAATTAGTTGTATAAACATATTCGGAAATAATATATGGCTACTAGTTTGTGTTAGAATTGACATAGTGTAAATTCTGTAAGGCTTTTAATTAAATACGGGATTTTTTTACCGTGTCAATGGATAATACAGTAATATTTCATTTTCTAATAAAAAAACCGACCAACCACACTTTACCTTACAGCAATGTCGTGCACTTTACAATTTTTTTATGAATACTTTTTGAAGTCAATACACTTTTTATCACTCTGCCTGGCCGATTTATCTTTTTTCCCCATCATTTTAGTCATTATTCAAGACCGAGACCAAGTTTTATGTACTACTTAACACTTGGTGCATAACAAAATATTATTTACGAAACAACTTGGATCTTACCAGTTTTTCTTTAAGCCAATTTGGGTAACAAATTGGTCCTTCGAGCCGGATTTTTTTCGCAAGTTTTAGCAATGATTCGAGTCTGCAACCCTTCATCTGGAAGGGTTGACCAATTTCAGTAAGAACTTCATCAAAATTTCCTGCCCCTTTCTTCCTTCACCAACATACATCATTCAATCACCATCAGCCCTACCTCCCCACAACGACAATCGCACACAGTTCAGCACACACATATTCTACAATGGCTCACTAATCCCAAACACAGAGGTAGTGTAAACACACATACTCCATTGAACTGGTTACAATCGGTTCTTCTTACTCACTCTACTGCTCTTCCCACCTGGTGTTGCATTACATCCAATATAATGTTTTTGCATTGTGGGAAAAGTATGAGTCAATTATGTAATTAATGTAAAGATGTATTGTGTGATGTTTGATGTGGGAAATATGGGATGAAGAGAGTAAAGAACAATGTTGGCCAAGGACTTGAGGCTGAATAATAACATTTCACTGACTTTTTTACTACCTGCCTTAAAAAAATAAAAGTTTGGTCCCTATCCCTCTTGGATTAAAGAGAAATATCTATTGACCTACCTTCAAACGGCTAAAAGGAATCCATAAAGGATCTCTTTTATACTAATGTATGAATACTGAATAAACAAATTTAAAAGAACCAATTTTAAAATAAGTATAGTTATACGTACATTTTTGTGTGCATGTACCAGAAGAATAACACATTTTAGGTTTTTATATCTATAAAAAAATCAACCCTTATTTTAATAAATTATTTCTTAAGTACCCAGAAATTGTAACTTTAGATTCCAAACTTCTGAATCAGTTAGTCGTTAGTTAGTCATAAAACAGAAGTTATATGACCACAGAGACCACTAAACAAGACTAAACAATATTGTTTTGTTACTCAGTTTGCCTCGTGTAACAGTATCTACCTAGTAACCATAAACTAAGTGATGTTTATGTTCCTCTATGCCAGCAAAGCTCATGTTATTGCTACCGTAAATATGTGAGACAAACAATTAGCTAAATTGTTTTCTAAACATATTGGACAGGCATGCGTTGTTATATTGCTTAATGTATATTTATATTGCATACCTCTCTAATTGCATGAAACTTAATGGAAACAATATATTGCACTTTAATATATATTAGTGCAATAAAGTTTTATTACCGACTAGCTAAAGTACCTATTTTATATATGTTTTGCATTTAAAGACAATTGAATACAAAGTTAAAAATAACTGGAACAGTTGCAGAAAGTATGTATTACAAATTCTTTTTCCTCAAGATATGAATGATAAATTGCCCAAAATAAACTCTAATAATAGTTTTAATAGCCAAATAAAAAGGTACTAAAGTTAAGTACCTCAGGTACCTTGTTCATACGATAACGGTAGATACTCAATTTTCGTCGACCAGTTATACACACAGAAGTTGCTATAATTAAATCATCAGGCGTTTAGAGAACTTGAACAGTTCTATTACTTTAAAAAATGCGCGGTCCCGACAAAACACCGATGCTAGTGGTTCATTAATATTTATTAATAAATATACAGTTAACTATCCCCATTTAGATCTCGGACCGCCATGTAGGCCTACATATGCATGCGTGACTTGCGTATGATACGTCGACGAAAAGTATAAAATGATGACAAAAAACTAAAGTAAATCGAGCACTCTTTGACAGCAATGGATAATACAGTAATTTTATTAGCTTTGGCTCGCAAAACTAGGTGAAGATAGCTTACCGATTGTGGTAAATTTGGAAATGATCGTCGTGGAAGTGGCTCGGCAAACAATGCCGAGTGCTCTGGTGGCTCTCCCATAGCAAAGTTATTACAGCTGATAAATGACTAGTTAAAGTTAAAAATCTAGCCGGGATCAGCGTGTCAGCTCCTCTCATGCCGATTTTTTATTACTTTCTATTATAAAATACGAAACGAAAAGTCCAGCATGAACTTCAAAACGTGAACACCAAAAGCGTTCCAAATATAGTTGTCATTGACATTTTAGGAATGTTAGGGCACGTCTACCTTTTCTAACATAAGGAGATAGCGTAGGACAGAAGATAGCATCGAAGGTAGATTTGTGATTGGAATTCTGAAACGCGCCGGTATAACTGTTTGACATTGACAAATAATAATTGAAATTGCTGAATTCCCAATTTCTTTTTAGGGTTCCGTAGTGCACCCAATATGAATAAGTAAAAATATTTGTTTTAAACATAGACTTAGAATTTCGCTTACGCTAAAAGACCAACAAAGCGTGGAAAAGAGATATCATTTTAATATGAACACTACCCGAGAAAGAAAGAGACAGATGTTAATGTCAGTGTGATACAATTTTTTTTGAAGGATCGGTTTCTATCCGTGCCCTTGCTTTAGTGTCAAATATATTTTATTAATTTATAAAATAATCGTGCAATTATTGGCGATAAGTGATATTTAGGCAGTCATAATGTGTCATGTTCTTTTGCCAATTGTAACGTGACATAGAGAAATAATCCAAATAATTACACGTTTCACAGGTAAATGTAATTTTTTCATCGTCCGTTTTGAAACCATATTTTGTGTACGTACTAGTATTAATTCGCCGAGAAAACAAATTTTACCATAGTATATTAGATTTTCTGCAGATACGTGGTAATATTTTGTAGATAAAACAAGAAATAAATAATATTTAGTGTAAATATTAAAATATATGTTTACGCTAGGGTTGGCTCTAGAAATGACTTCACGAATATCGATAAAAAGTCGATAGATTTATATCTGATTATTAAATAACTAGCTTCCGCCCGCTGCTTCGTCTGCTTGTATTACGAACTCGTGCAATTTTTAGCATGGAGCATAATTCTTTTTCCGAAATAAAAGTAGTCTGCGTTACTCCTTATAACATCAGCTATCTGCCAGTGAAAGCCCCGTCGACATCGGTCTAGCCGTTTCGGAGATTAGCCAGATCAAACAGACAAAAATTAAAAAAATCGTTTTTTTTTGTTGTTTGTTTGTTTGTTGTTTTGTTTTTTAAAAAACGTTGCCCCACATTAGAAATAATTCCTGTATCGTGGGTGCGTTTACAAACACATATATTCACATGCACACAAACACCCAGACCCGAATTACGTACGTGGCCGTCAGGTAGGAGTTTTTAAAAGGCGATTTTGTCTCTTAATACATTTAATCACGATTTTGGGTGATACAAGTTAACTTAAAATTAATTACTTAAAATTTATTACTTAAGTCTAACAACACAACCTCTAGCTCCCACGATTGAGCGAGATCTCCCGTTTTCATTTGATTGTCCCACGATGGTCAATTTTAATATTGTCAGCACTTTTCAGAATAGTTCTCACGATCTTTCGCAAGCACTGGACACTTCACTGTAACTGGAGTTAGGTAGATGTATGTGTAGTTAGATAGGTATAGGTGCATGTATGCAGGTAACACCTCCCCTTCCAGATGAGCGACTATTTGCGCATGTTTAACGCAAATATTGCGGCTTTGCGATTCTGAAGACCTGCTTCTTGAAGATTTACCGAAGATTCCGCCCCTGTAGGTACGTCAACAATAGATTGTGGTGATGATGGTTTCTTCAATCTAAGTCGACGGCGGCGCATAATGTGCATTATGAACAGTACAATTGCAGTTATCGAGGCAATACCATATAGTGGTATCGTAGTGTAGTATACTTTTGAAAAGTCCATAGTTTCCAGGTTCAAGGGATTTTCGATCAGTACCTGATGCTGGATATCATGCAGTTTATTCAGATCAATTGTTGTAAAATTGTAATGAGGTGGTAGATTTTCAGAAGTTGAAGGTAACATTTGTGGAATTGAAATCAACTCGACGGCGTTCCCGCGTACTTTGTCATCGGCGTTAACAATTGTAAATTCCGACGTCCTGATTTTGCAATTTCGAGGAATTGTTGCTAAGTAGCTTCCTTTTAATAATCGATGTTTTTCTTGACCACATGTAATTTGAATCCTTGTGGGTTTCGGGAACGTGATGATGTAATGTTGACTGTCCAATTCCAGGAGCGCCTCTTTGAACAATGAAATAGAAACAGGACTACATAGATTTTCTGAAGTCTCTTGTTCATATAATAGGTGATAGATGCAGTCTCGATGGGTGCGCCTCTGGTGAGAAACTTTCTGTTCACAGATATACCAGGTGTCAATCTTCGGGCATTCAGCCTCCATGTACACAAACTCCTTGGAGTTGGTTGCTATGTAAGGGAATGGTGGCAGGATAATTTTGGAATTCTTATTGGGAACGGGACAGAGCCTATAAAGTTTATAGACTGTTGGAGATAAGATTGGAAATTTGAGGACAATCACTATCTTATTATCGACATAGTACGATCCTAGACTAATTAGATTATAGTAATACCTAGTATCTAAATCTAATATTTGTTCCGAATTGTATAAAGATTTTAATTTACTTAACATATTATTCAATTGCTTATGAGATATAATGGAATGGTGCATTGAATTAACGTGACTAAAAGCTAATACGTTTTCTAATCTAGTTATTTCTAAATAAAGATCCTGAACATTTTCGCCTAACATATTAAATAGCTGGAACAGACGAACATATTGAATTATATGGTTCTCACTACTACTAACATTTAATAGATACGATATTGTTTTTGTAAGTTTCTGCTGATTAATGCTCAAATTATCTAACGTTCGGGTTTGCTGAACTGTCATGTCTTTAAATAGACTGATGTGCTTATTTAAACTAACCGAGAACTCTTGGTCGTTTTTCTGTAAAATTTTAATAGCATTTTCAAATCGCAGAGCATCCGCATGGTCAAGATTACCTGTAATACTTTTTATGAGAGTTCCCAAGGGATCGATGAGGCCTCTTTTAAATCTCTTAGGCTCAAATGTTTCTAATCGAGATGTTATCTCGTCTAGTTTTCTAAGCAGATGTGAAATTTGATATTTAAACAAAAAAGCATTCTGCTTATTAAGGTTCGAAGTGGCATTGCTTAACTGAGTTTTTAACAGATTGATTTGACTTTGTATTGCATCAATTCGAATTTCTTGTAAAAAGGTATGATCATGGGAAATGATTCTAGTTTCGCCTAGATTAAAGGGGAGTATTCCAGGTCCGTCAGATAAGTCGTCAAGTCGGATAGTTTTGTCCATCAGATTGTCGGCTTGTACTTGGTCCAGGGTCATGATGAGGATCAGTATCCTGCAACAATATCGGTTTCTTAGTTAGTTTTGATCGTTTTATTCGAGTCTTGGCGACCGGCCCAGATTTTTTACTCGTATATATGTGTATTGGTAGATTTGTCATGACTTTATCTTGAGTGTAACGAGAAGCGAGCTTTTGTCTTTGTGCTATCGGGTTTCTAATGTATACATTCTGTCCTTGTTCGTATTCTGTTTCAGGTTCTCGGTCAAGGTTACGCCGAGTCATTATCAGTTTACGTTCGGAATAAGATGAGTCATGTATAATCTTGTACACTATGTCCATTCTATTATGGTGGTCCTGCAAATATTGCTGAAATAATTTTTGTGTTAAGTCTAAGTCTGTAGGGTCTCTAGGGTCAAAATGTCCGGTAATAAGGTCAAAAGGTCTGCACTTTGTCAGGCTGTGTACTGAACTATTATATGCAATTAGTGCATAAGGCATTAAATTTTGTGCTGTCTCGTTTCTATGTTGCAATTTTAATATACGTAAATGTTCTAATAATGTGCTATGGAATCGTTCAATCATACCATTTTCGTGTGGAGCATCAGCTGCAGTAGAGTGATGTTGTATTTTGTGTAATTTCAGAAATTCTGTTACGACCTGATTCGTAAATTCAGTTCCTCTGTCGGTCGTTAAGGTGAGTGGGAAACCATGATGTGTGCTATGGTTTAAAAGGGACTTAACTATATTTGGAGCTGTGCAATCTGGCATGCGATAAGCTTGTGCGTATTTGGAGAATGCGTCGATAATAGTTAGGTATTTTTCTTGTTCTATTGTTAGTACGTCTGCATGTGCTAACTCAAAAGGCTTTGTAGGTGGGGGTACAATTTTGAATTCAGGACGTACAGGGACGCGATCATATTTAGCGCGGTTGCAAGTGACGCATTCGTTTATAAAAAGTGTTATTTGTTCTTTGAGTTTCGGCCAAAAATATCTCTGTGATAGGGACAAATAGGTTTCATTGATTCCTCTGTGATTAGTTTTCCCTGTATGATATTTAGAAATAATATCTTGTTGCTCAAGATAATCTGATACGCTCTGAATTTCATGTTTAACTAGACATATGTTTATAGAGGAACTTTTTAAATTATGTTGAAGTATGGGAACAATAGTATACATTTTCTCAACTGGCTGTACTAGAATAGCAGTGCGAAATTTAGGATCAATAAATTTCTGTATGATTGACAAGATATCCTGTTCTAAATTTGTTTCAGAGATTTCAACGGTTGTTTTCCTGAAGGTTTCAAAAGGAACAGTGATTTTTGGTTTAACATTTCGTCCGTTGGAAAATTTAATGACCAGTTGTCGCTTAAATTTGTTCAGTGGCTCGTTTGTGACGGGTATTTCTAGGGTAGGGTTTTCGTGCGACGAGTGTATTGTTTCAGCGTCACCTACATCTAAATCAGGGATAGGACTGCTTAATGCTCTTAGAGTTGGTGCGGAGTCGGTAGATGAATTACTGATTATAGGTCTTTCGTCGGGTGCTGTGACTGTGGACTCTGAGTCAGAGACATTGACTACCATTGAAGGTGTTTCTTCGTTGTAAATTTCTATTCGGGACAAAGCATCTGCATTAGTATTAGCTTTACCTTTTTTGTAAATGACTTTGAAGTTGTATTCTGATAATTTAAGTTTCCACCTGGTTAGGCGGGAGCTTGGCTCCTTCAGATTCATGAGCCACTGTAACGGCTTATGGTCTGTGACTATAGAAAATTTTCGCCCAAAAAGGTAAGGCCTGAAGTATTTCGCGGCCCATACAATTGCCAGAAGCTCTTTTTCAATGGTCGAATAGTTTATTTCGCTATCATTTAATGTTCTTGAGGCATAAGCGATCGGTCTGTCAGAACCTATTGGCCCTTGTGACAGAACTGCACCTAGCGCAAGGTTAGACGCGTCTGTCGTGAGAATAAAATCTTTGGAAAAATCTGGATATTGTAAGATGGGGTCGTTTGTTAGCAGAGTTTTACAGTGTTCAAAGCATTTAATGTAATCGGGCGTAAGATTGATTTTGGCACCCTTTTTTAAACATGAAGTCAATGGTTTCGTAATGCGTGCAAAACTTGGAATAAAGCGTCTGTAGTAGCCAATAAGACCTAGAAATCCTTTTATTTGTTTTGGAGTTTTGGGGATAGGATACTTTGAAATTGCCGAAATCTTATCAGGGTTAGGTTTGACTCCCTCTGTCGTGATGATATGACCAAGGTATGGGGTTTCGCGTTTCATAAATTCGGATTTATCTAGCTGTAATTTAAAGTTCGATTCCCTAAGTCGGTTAAAAATTTTGCGCAAATTCACTATGTGTTCCTGAAGGGATGTCGAAAAGCATAAAATATCGTCTTGATATACGATGCATATCTCGTGTTGCAAACCCCTTAGAATATTGTCCATTACCCGTTGGAATGTAGATGGACTGTTCTTGAGTCCCATGGGCATTCGTAGAAACTCAAAATGACCATTGCCGTCGGCTACACTAAATCCTGTTTTGTGAATGTCTGCTGGGTCTAATTCTACCTGGTAAAAACCGCTGGCCAGGTCCAAGGTCGTGAAGTATTGGCATCGTCCTAATTTGTCCAAAATGTCTGTAATATTAGGGATAGGGTACTTGTCGTCTATTGTTTTTTCGTTTAATTTTCGGAAATCAACTACTAGCCTCCATTTAGTTTTACCAGACGCATCCATTTTTTTTGGAACTATCCAAATAGGCGCACTCCATGCAGAGGTTGAAGGTCTGATAATACCTAGATCGAGCATTTTTTTTATTTGCTGTTGGACTTCTTGTCTATGTATATATGGATATCTGTACGTTTTAGAGTAAACTGGATTCTCATCTGTTGTGTTAATTTTGTGTTTAATTTGGTTTGTGAATGTCAAAGGCTCATGCTCTAAATAAAATATATCTGAATATTCTTGAGAAAGTGAAATAAGATTTGCTTTTTCCTCAGCATTAAGGTGATCTGTTCTTAAGCGCGATAAAATTTCTTGGAACCGTCCACTCTCGTCATTGTTAGTGTGTGAAGTTTGTTCATTAAATAAATGTGCGCATATTGGTTGGTCAAGACTAAAGATAATATCATTTTCTGTAGGGTTAGATATTTCTACGATACATTGGTTATTCTTTGCGTAGGACAAGCACTCTGTTATATGACAATTATTAATTGATTGGGGATTTATAATTACGTCACCTTGAAATATATTAGTAGGCAGCCTAAATAGTTGGGTTGACTGTGCAGGAATGATTGATTCAAATAAGTTCACAGTTTTTGAATCATACATCTGAATTTTATTACAAGTGAATTTAGTATGTAAAGTGCGTGTCTGAAGGTCAATTTTTGCTTGCCAATGTTCTAAAAGGTTCCATCCGATTAAGCCATCAAAATAGTTGTGAAATTTATAAATGAAAAACTTTATTGGGTCATGTCCTTTAAATTCGGGAAAGCAAGGAATTACTACGGAATATTCATTTCTGGTGGTCGCATGAATATTTGTTACTTCAAATGGATCATGATACAATTGAGAATGAGGAAAAAATTTTTCGATAATTTCAGGATTAATAAACGATTGATTAGCACCGGTGTCTACGAGTAATTTTAAAGGTGGGTTTTGAATTTGAATGTATGGTAATTGTCTTTTATTATGTACATTCAATTCTATTCTGGGGACGTCCAATCCTGATCCTCCTGAAAATTTTGATCGATATTTGGTTCATAATTTTCAGTTTCATCACAAGGAGTATAGTCAGTGTGTATGTATTGCGAGTGATCGATATTATAGCAATCATCATAGTTGTCAGGCTCGGCAGTTTCATTCATATTGACTTGTCTGTTATCGGATTGACCAGTCAAAGGTAAATTACGAGCCACAGGGTGACTTACACCACTCATGGGCACGGGAAAGTTTTGTCGGCCTTGTTGAAAATTGGGGCGAGGGGGAATTTTAAAACCAGTTGACATGTCCGGACGTGGTAATGCTCTCATTGTTTGTTGTAACCTTGAAGGTCCTTGAAACTGAAATCGAGGCATGGATGAGGCCTGCAGTGCAAAGTTCGCATTATTGGGTCCTTGATTAATGTATGGATTATTATTCTGACTATAGTTAGAGTTGAAATTATGATTATAATTGGATTTAGGGTTAAAGTTAGGGTTGAAATTCATTGGAGATTGAACGAGGTTTCTCTGTATTGCATTATTAGGTTTCTGATAATTAGCCATAAACTGAATTGGTTTTCTAAGATTTCCTAACTGAGAGTTTTTATTCTGTAAGTAGAATACATTTATTTCTTCTTGTGCAAATTCGAGGGCTTTTTCTAGTGTTTCCGGACGCATGCATCTTATGCGCGATCCGATCGGTTCGTGTAAACCTCGCATAAAAGTCTGTAATGCTAATTTATTATACAACTGTCTTTTAGCCTGTACAGTAGTTTTAACCGAATCATGTAATTGAACATATGCCATTATTATACTGAGCATATTTTGCACACGCTCATAAAACATATTAGCCGTATCGGTACCTTGGGTTAGTTGAGATAAATCTGTATAAAGGGAACACTCATCTCTGTGATCTGAAAAACTGTTCACTAAGGTATTCCGAATTCCTTCCCAGTTATTTGGGATACCGTTAGTAGCTAATGTTCGTGCGGCTGAGCCCGTGATCTTATTGATTATTCCGTTAAGTAAAGCTGAACTTACCAGCGGATCTTCTGGGCGTACAAATTCTAAAACTAATTGGTCACAAATGTCTAGAAATCGAACCAACACGTGTGAATTTCCATTAAAATCCGGCACTAGCCTCAAAGCTTTCCAAATTCTGTCAATCTTAACGCTAATATCGGATTGAGTAGCCTGAGCCATTTCGGTCTCTATAGGCATTTCTATTATATTACTAAATCTTACTCTATCTATGACAGTGTGCCGCCAGTTCGGCTGAGTACCCCTGTATTTTCCTGGGTAGAAAATCTTGATTAACTAATGACTACTACTAGGATAAACTAAAAGGATAATCTATTACCAGGGTCGGAAATAGCAACCAATAGGATATGTGTAACTAAAATCTAAACTCACAGAAACTTCCGCATATTTGTTCGCATCGATGTCTGGATGCCCTCCTCAGCAACGGCAAGTTTTGTATACTCCATCAACGGCACTGCTCGTAGTTTCGTAGGGATAGTCGACACGTCGAGGACACGACTATCAGGCGCGATCGAAGTTAGATTACACGCACTGAATCGACTATCCTACCGACTGCGCCAATTACGTACGTGGCCGTCAGGTAGGAGTTTTTAAAAGGCGATTTTGTCTCTTAATACATTTAATCACGATTTTGGGTGATACAAGTTAACTTAAAATTAATTACTTAAAATTTATTACTTAAGTCTAACAACACAACCTCTAGCTCCCACGATTGAGCGAGATCTCCCGTTTTCATTTGATTGTCCCACGATGGTCAATTTTAATATTGTCAGCACTTTTCAGAATAGTTCTCACGATCTTTCGCAAGCACTGGACACTTCACTGTAACTGGAGTTAGGTAGATGTATGTGTAGTTAGATAGGTATAGGTGCATGTATGCAGGTAACACCCGAAACAATTATCTGTAGATCATACAAATATTTGTTCCGTGCGGGGATCGAACCCGCGACACTTAGCTCAGAAAGCTATTCGCTTAGACACTATGCTAACCGTGTCGACAAAACGTATGACGTGTGTTTTGTGTTAGGTGCCTACCGTATATATTTTCATATGCGTTTAGTAAAAAGCTGTTATTTTGACATAACAAACAGACACTTCAATTTTATTTATTTGTATGAATTGATTTCGCTTCACCGCCCGTGCTAATTAATTATTAAACTAGCTATCGTAATATCATACATTACTTTACCATTATCAGTGCACAAAACTGTGACTAGTGGATAGCACAAGGTTAAATCTTTGTACCGTAATTATCTGTACAACATCATCTTAAAATTATTATTATATTTTGTAATACCCATTGTATTTTCACAAATAAAATGATTTTATATGTTTATTAATTTATAATAAGAGGATTTAATTAATAGCGTATATAACTCTATACTTTAGGGCAAGATTTAATCTATCGATACTATACTATATTGACAATGCAAATAAACAACCCTATTTTCATCTGACATATCAGTCACTAACACATATGCATTTTATTTTTCGGTATCTCCTACAAGCTGTCATTGTTTATCTTTACATTCTAAATCTATGGTTTTAAAATCATTATGAAGGTACTAAAGTTAAGCTTATTTCAGAATAGCGAGATATATGTATACAGAATGAACTTTTCAAGTGGGCGTGGATGGCCAAATCCTAAACTAGAAGAAATAGCAAAAAATACTCCAAAGAGTCGCGAGGCTGATTTTGATGAAAACTAAAACTGCAACATTTAATTTTTGAAAAAGCCATGTTCTTAGCCCTGAATCGAACCTACTGATTTTGGAAATAAATCACACACTGTATTATTATACCATCCGAAGGCGTCGCTAATAAGGATAACATTCTGGTTTCTTTTTTTTTTTTCAAAATCAACGCTATTTATTCATGGCTATAGGAATATTGAATATTGAATCAAATTATGCCAGTTTCGTTTTCATTAATATCGGCTCGAGAAGTTGAGACTCCTTTGAGTATTTTTTGCTATTCCTTATAGTTTCGGATTTGGCCATCCACGTCCACTTGACCCTGCATAGGCCCAAGGACCAATGCCTGCCGTGCATGCAGATTCAAATAGACATATCCATATCTACTTATCCAAGTTTTAATAGGCATTATAATTGCAGGTATTTCAAATGAAAAATAGATTGACGGAAGCTATTTCAATATGTGCTTACTCAATAAAGTGAAGTCATCGATTATCGTGATTATCCACAATAGTGTGCTCGTGTCCTTGATTGGGTGTTCAGCAATGGCATTTAGCAGTATTATAAAATTAGATAAGAGCTTTTTGTGTCGTGATATTTTTATCATTTATTTAAATAAGCAAATAATAACTTCTAAGTGCAGTTTCTTTGTTACAAAAAATTAATAATTTAACAATGCGTTTATGTAACAAAATCTATTGATGCAAACGTGAACAAATTTCTGAACGTCCGCCTCAAATTGCCGGGCGGTATGTGTTGATGCTGTCAGTGTCATTAGTAAATTAATAAATAAAGTGGGAAAGCTTTATTTATTTTCATTATTAGCTGTTATTTTCAGTTAAATTTTCAATACATTATAAATGAAGCTGTTAAAACCCAGTTGGGTCAACCATGATGGTAAATTTTCGTGATGTTTTGTGTTAAAGCGAAATGAGTTTGTTCGTGGGTTTTTTGATGAAAAGAGGTCCTTTTTCAGATAAACCGATATTTTCCGTTGATATACATCCTACGGGGAAGCGTTTCGCGACGGGAGGACAGGGTGGAGACTCGGGGCGGGTAGTGGTTTGGAATTTAAACCCCGTTTTGTTTGAAGCTGTTGAAGTGGATCCAAACATTCCCAAAATGTTATGTCAAATGGACAATCACTTAGGTTAGTGATTTCTGTAATAGATAAGATATATACTTGTTGTACCCATAGGCAGGTATCGAGTCTGAAAACATTCATGCAAGATAAAGTCAAGTAAGACAAGAATCAATAAAAAAAACAGTCTAAATACAATGTTTAATTTATAAAAATGAAATTTCAATTTACAGCATGTGTCAACTGTGTCCGCTGGAGTAACGGTGGTAAATACTTAGCGTCTGGTGGTGATGACAGACTGGTGATGGTCTGGGGGCTCAGTGTAGCGGCAGGTGGACTGACTGGAACACCTGGCAAGCACAAGGCTGAGACTTGGCGGTGTTTGGCTACTTTGAGGGGACATGCAGGTCTGTTTAGAAGTGATTTTTGACTATCGGTAGTTAAAAAAAAGTTTAATAGCTTGCCTACAGGTTTATAATATCATATCATAAACAGTTGATTATATTATTATATACAGTAGATTATAAAGTAAACAACTTAATCTCACTTTTTCTCTTTCTAACAAAAGACATGAGAAGGAAGAAAGATATTTAGTCTTATAAAATTAGTCATCCTGCTTGTCAAGTCACTATAGGACACTTTTCCGTAAAAGTCAAGAACATAGCCAAATTTCATAGTTCTACATATTTTCTGCCCTTTAAAATTAAATACATTTGATTAAAAGTAGAGCAATGTGCAATGCATTAACTATGTACCATAATACACAAATCTACAAGCAACTTCTAATGTTTACATTAAAATCACATGCTTTGCTTACTTTCATTCTAAGAATGAGGTCTTATTAACACATAATTTCCTTCAATAACCAGGTGATGTGTTGGACCTAGCCTGGTCACCACTAGACAAGTGGCTAGCTAGCTGTAGTGTAGACAACTCAATCATCATCTGGAATGCAGAAAAGTTTCCAGAAATGGTGTGTGTGTTGAATGGTCACACGGGACTTGTGAAAGGTGTCGCTTGGGATCCAGTGAGTATGATATCTGGTATAAGAGTCTGCATCTTGTGGACCTTTTACCTTCTATTTTGTAGTAAGACACTATTAGCTTCCAAAAATATCTATATTTTTAAATTTTATATATCTCAGTTCTCTCGAAACTCTTGGGCTTAGCTCACAGTGTAGGCTGTGATATAACTACTCTGCCAATCCTACCTTTTAGTAGTCAACATATGGCTTGTTTTATATTACCTATATTTAGTAAAAAATAATTCCAGGTGGGAAAATATCTAGCTTCTCAGTCTGATGATAAATCCTTAAGGGTGTGGAAGACAGCAGACTGGGCTCAGGAGGTCATAATCACTGAACCATTTGATGAGTGTGGAGGTACAGATATGGTTAATTTGTATTAATTTTATTTTCTTGTTCAATCTAATATCAAAACTCTTCCTTGTTAGCTCCATAGTCATATTGAAAATTCTATATTTTAGTCAATAAATTCACACAAACATAAGTTCTTTTAACTTTCCATAGGAACAACCCACGTCCTCCGCCTGTCATGGTCTCCAGACGGGCAGTATGTGTTATCTGCGCATGCGATGAACGGCGGCGGTCCTACCGCGCAGGTGGTAGAGAGGGACGGCTGGCGGTGCGACAAGGACTTCGTGGGACATAGGAAGGCCGTCACTTGTGCCGTGAGTCACTGTCTGTGCCAAAAATAGTATTAAGCATTTTGGCACTGATGCCCAAAGCTCACCTAACAAATATTTATGCTGTAAAATATTTCTTGCTTACTTACTGGAATTGACTTACTGCGACCTGTGTCCTGAACCATACCGCGGCGTGCTGCAGATATAAGTTTAATAAGTTATTACCTGTGACTTGTGAATGCTACGCTTGACTGTCATTTTGTTGTTCCGATTGCGATCTGACGTATGTTGTTGTCCCCAGCGTTTCAACAGCAACATATTCGTGAAGGAAGGCAAGAAATGTTGCTGCGCAGCCGTCGGTTCTCGCGACCGAGCGCTCAGCATCTGGCTGACGTCACTCAAGCGCCCCCTAGTGGTGGTACACGATTTGTTCAGTGACAGCGTGCTCGATCTGTCATGGAGTTCTGATGGTGAGTCAAAACATTTACAAGATACAAATTCGCAAGTGGGGAGTGTAATAGCAATCATGAATGTGGGAATTGAATATGCTTGCTCTGTTGCTGTTTTTCTGAGTCAAAGGACGCGAGAGACTCATTCGTGAGGCTTTTACTATCGAGCGCACGTGAATCATTTGAGTTTGAACCTTATTTCAATTCTCATAAACACACTAGTAGTTCACGCAGTCACCATTTCGAGTTCTTCCACGTTCGCCAACTCTATATGTACTCAGCAACGAACGGTCATTTGCATTGGCACATTTGCAGTAATGTTTCATCCGATATGGCGAAGCGAATAGCGCTGAGTTTGTAAATGTAATACGAGATAGTGACTGGGTTGTAATTCAGGTGGATGCCACAAGTCTTCGCGTTACATTTTAGTTCAGATTATCAAGAATCAATTGAGATTTGGAACTTTTGAATGAAGTCCTTTTTTTTTTTTTCAGGTCTAAACCTGTTGGCGTGCAGTTCAGACGGAACTGTTGCGTGTATACAGTTTACTAACAAGGAAATCGGAACCCCGCTCACTTTAGAGGAAAAGGTGCGTTTATAAAGTAACTATTTATTACTAGCTTCCGCCCGCGGCTTCGACCGCGTGGTTTACGAACCCGTACATTTTCCCGGGATAAAAAGTAGTCAGTGTACTATTCCAGACTATAATCTATCTCTGTGCCAAATTTCATCCAGATCTGTTCAGCCGTTCTGGCGTGAAAGAGTAACAAAGATCCATCCATTCATCCATCATCACAAACTTTCACGTTTATAATATTAGTAGGGTATCGTATAATGTACAGACATACAACATGAAACAATAAATATATAATATATATAATAAAGTACAGAAAAACCTAATTACACTTTGCCCGCCCTAAGAATCAATCCCTGGATATTCACGCTCAGCAGTCGCCTTTGCGACCACTAGACGAATGAAGCAGTTATCTTATCTTATCTGATAACGGCGTACTATTAGAATTGTCCTATTCAAACATCGTATTATAGAAACATGTTTCTGTTGCCCCCAGAACGCTTTCTACGAGAAGATTTACGGGAAATGTTTGGCCAACGAGTCGGGCGGCGATTTGTCGGCCAACTTGTTAGTTGAATGTCCCGAGATCCTGTTGGCACGCGAGAAGCAGGAAGCCAAGAAAGAAGCTGCTAAGGAGGAGACAACGCCCAAGAGTGATAAGTCACAGGTAAATTAAATGTTGTTTTTTCTATATCCACACTATTATGAATACGAAAGTCTCTCTGTCTGTGTTTTACCTCATCACGACTAAACCACTGAACCAGTCTACTTATTTTTTATGTTTTAAAACTGATTCTTCGTCACTCACTTTGGATGTTGAGTGTACAATATGCAGCTAATATTCTGTTGCGTAATGTTTGCAGTTTGCTCTGTCACAGCCGAAGAGCCTGCTGAGCCCGTCAGCCGGCTCCAGCGGCACGTCGTCCACTCCCGTGCGGCCCATGGACCGCCAGATAGAGACGCGCACGTCCGACGGCAAGAGGAGAATCACGCCCGTCTTCATACCTCTCACGCATGCTGATGCTAAGTAAGTTATATGATCAGTGTCCTTACGCTCCAAGATAATTTCAATGTCAATCCAAAAACAATGTCTTTTAGTTCAATATTTATCCGTTAACAAATGTGGCGCTAGTAATTGTGCAATCTCGATTTAAGGCGTCAAGAATCTGGGGACAGTTTTAATTTGAAGAACGAATTTCTTCAAACATGCATTCTTGAAGTCCTGCTACTAGTAAATCCCCTCCTGAATTCTATTCCCGGTTCAGACAAAGATTTATGTTTTTTTTTCTGTTTTAAGTTGTGCCTGGTATACAATGACGATACTCTGATCCGATTGATCTAACCTATTTTTCTTTCTTTCCAGTGAATCTCTAGGTTCTCAGCCAGGCGGTACAGAGAACTGCTTCAGCACCTCCTCGCAGAGCAAGTCGCGCATCAAAGTGGAGAGGAGAGACGACATCGTCATCCACCCCAATGTGAGCAACCATGCCACCTCCACGCAGCAGAACTCGAGGACTAGCGACAAGTATGTATGCACTTCTAAGCCGAACGAGCCGAATTTTTGAATGAACGAATTATTTGTATGAAAACTTATGACATGTCTTCTATCTCATATCTTCCGAGTTTTTTTAATGTCAATCCCTGATAAATTTTGTAATTAGATCCGGAAGAAGCGGTTGATGCGATGTGCGAGTGATGTCAACTGCAATCTGATATATTTATATCTGTCTCATTAATTTGTGATATGTTTTTTTAACGCAGTCGTGTCTTTTAGTCTGGATATGCGACCCTATCAGAAAAGCTTTAGATTGTGTTCTAATTAGGGTTGTTGTTTTCAGTGGCCTAGACCAGCGCTTGCGCAAGCGTGGCGCAGCTTCTCTCCCAGGCCCACGCGCCGATGAGCTGCAGGCCAAGCGCGCCTGCGCAGCACCCACTGCGCCCGCGCCGCCCGGCGCGCTGCCCTACGCGCCCGCACTGCCCGCGCCCGCGCTCGGCACTGCCGGCCCCGTCGTACGCGCCGCCGGCCTGCTGCGCCTGCAGGTAACGTACTGCCCTCACAGGCCAAGCGCGCCTGCGCAGCACCCACTGCGCCCGCGCCGCCCGGCGCGCTGCCCTACGCGCCCGCACTGCCCGCGCCCGCGCTCGGCACTGCCGGCCCCGTCGTACGCGCCGCCGGCCTGCTGCGCCTGCAGGTAACGTACTGCCCTCACAGGCCAAGCGCGCCTGCGCAGCACCCACTGCGCCCGCGCCGCCCGGCGCGCTGCCCTACGCGCCCGCACTGTCCGCGCTCTGGATTATATTTTGACCACAATTATAACACTCATTACCTCCCATTTTCAGGTGGTGAACAAAGCGTGCAACACGCAGTACGGCACGTTGTCGCGGTTGCAGCTTCTACCTAATAACTCGGCTTCCAGTGATCCTGTGTGGGAGACTTATTTAGGTAAATAATATCCATTCACTTTAAACTTATTAAAGCTTGAAATACCGTTGTGTTTGTTGACCAAAATAGTACAACACACCACACTTGACACAAATAGACTTACAGATTTATTTGATTTTGTTAATCAACAAGCTTTCTGTTTTTCCATAGAAAAGTCCTGTCAGTATCATTCCACACCTCAATTTTAGTTTTTTTTTTTGTTTTTCAGCAAATTTACCCTTATTTACTAACCTTCTGCTACCCAGGTTCAGCAGTAACGTGCATAGCATGTGACGCGCGCTGGGCGTGCGTGTCGTGCTCAGACGGCACGTTGCACGTGTGGAAGCTAGCGCGCGCACACGCGTCGCGCGCACTGCCTCCTATTGGTTAGTCATGTTATAACACTCCGTACACGTCAGCTATTAGTTGTATTATAAAATTTCTGCCAATGAGAACATTAGATAAAACCGATAGAGACAGGAACAGAGAAAAATCTCCGTGGTCCTCAAGTGTGAGCTTTATTCTCGAAGCAGTAAAATGGCTGCATTGTACACTTGCTTATATTAATGACGATGTTCGTGTTCTTATATGCAAATGTTTTCTAAATACTCCATCATAAGCGCCTACGCGTAAACCGAATACCTGGTTGGTTGATTCAACATTCCATGCTCCATTTGGTGAATCAAGCAACCTGTAAGATCCGGAACGCAGCCTAAACTTCCATCTCATTCACTCTTATATATCTTACTCATTTTATTTCATACCTCGTTCATATATTTTTTGCGTTTCGCAGCGCTAATGTCACAAGCAGCGAAACTAACTTTATCGGGCGACACCCTGGCAGTGGTGACGACATCAGCAGAACTAGCGATGTGGGAACTGATGAATGCAACTTGCCTCATACGACCGCTCTGCTTTAGGGCGCTACTGTCACATGGAGGTAACAAGCTATGACTATTAGTCTTCACCAACTGCATTTGCAGGGAAGAAGTGATGCATCAAATAATTTTCGATGAAAAAAATATTCAGTATACTATAATAATAAATTCCAAGACAAAAAGAATTAAGCATTTGAAGGTATTATCAAATGCAAAAATATCTCCATTTTTTTTCTTTGTTTTATGTATTACTTTTTTTTTATGGCATAAACGGGGGAAAGGGAACACAAAGGGACACTACACTGGACTTGGCGACCTCTAAGCTCTTTCTGCCCCTCGTAATTAAGGTCCAGTATATCAATGCCCAGATAAAAGTTATCTAATGGTAAATTTTAATTTGGAACAGTTTCCGTATGTACTTGCCAGATCACTGAGGTTTATCCAGCTATTCAAAATTCAACAAAATTAATTATATGCATATGCTAAATACGGCTACCAATTCCTGTTGCTATTTGTCCTACCGTCCCCCCCATAACAGATGGATGTCCCCATAAATATTGGTGTATGCTTCACAGTAACGGTGACGAACTGTTCGCTGCTGGACGACGGCAACCCAATGATCTCGCTGAGTAACGGCAAGAGTTATATCTACAGTAAGGGACTTTGTGCCTGGTGAGTTTATAGTTCTTTATTCTTCTAGCATTTCCTGACTGTTGACTCCGAGCGATCATATAATTGGTTCATAAGTAGAGTAAAGATAATTCATTTTTATGAGATCGGTACTCCACGTCGGAAATAATGCTAGTGACTAAAGCGCGCACGCTTCGTCCATGTGAATATAAGTGTTTGTAAACGTACTCACGATAGAGGAATTCCTAGTGTGGGGCAACGTTTTATAAAAAAGAAAGAAAAAATAAAAATAATTGGTTATTGGATACATAACTAAATAAACTATCCTCCGCTTGTGGTGACGGACAGGTGTGCCGGGCTCTTACCGTATATACTCCGCATGGTAGAGACTTGAGACCACAGAACAGATAAAAGAGGTTAGAAGGGCCATCGAGCCACTTTTGTATCAGAACCACTGTCGCCAGTTGCACACACCTAAATAACATGTCATATTTACACTACATACAACGCTTAACAGCTATTCGTCAAAATTCCACAATTTGCACACACTTACATTATACGTTATATTTACACTACATAAAATACTTATCAGCTATTCGTCGAAATACACGATAATCACTACTTTTAAAAACTAACCTTAATGTAAATCTAATAAGGATATTTTTCCCTCGTGATAATTTTTGAAACCGTCAAAATCTTGACGTTTATTATCTGTGTTGTCATGTAAGTGTTATTTTTACAATTTCCTTAAATAATAAAATTTGCACAATATATAATAAGTAATATTTATGCAAAAGCAATACTTAGTATTTGTGTGCAAAATACTGTCATAAAGAGTTATTAATAAAATAATATTTGATTCAATAAAAAATACTGAATAATTAAGAAAATGTCGATTGTGCAATTTTTTTAAATACGTTTTTATCTGGTATCACAGTTACCCAGTTAGAGACGTGCCCATATTTATCGATGAATATATTTTAGAAACTTGTTTAGAATTCAAGTGCGTATCTATAAAAAAATACGCTGTATATCGAACGCACAAGCTATTTATTTGTCATAAACGTTAGGCATTCTAAAAGCCGATTATTTAAATAGATAAAATTACTTATTGACATTTCTTAACTACTATTATTTGTATCGACTTTAATCGTTCTCACAAGATTTGGGTGTAATACGTAAATAAATAACACAGGTAGAAAAACATTTACCTATATAATCTTATTATTGTCCCTTAATTAAAATTTATTTATTAAATAACACACGTTTGGTATATTTTATACTTGTGTAGCGACTACTACTCGCAACATGGCAAAAAGTAAAAGCGCCATCTATCGGAGTGAAGATACAACAACAAACCCTGAATCGCACTATGAGAGTTTACAACGATTCTAACACATATACGAATATCCAACATCAACTGTTGGGCTTCGGCCCGCCAGGCTAACCACCTTGCCTGGTCGGAGGATCCTCCCTTTTCAATGGAGGAACACCATACCTCGTTCCTCCATACTTGCTTTATTTAAAAATTAAATGCAATTAAAATGTTCCGAGCAAATGGTATTTGTTTTTGTAGGTATCCAATTTTCTCTACTCGTTACATTCATCCAATGCTCTCGGTTATTGGGATCCTTTGGAAACCTAAAATAAATAATTTAAATTAGTACTACATTACATTAGTTCATCCTTGACATTAGTTATTTCTCAACATACAAAAACATACTTAATTGAGGTCAATTTGTCATTCATAAAAATCCGATGACTTATCGAAAAAATTATCTGAGACGTGCACATCACTATTTCCTATCTCGATGTGAACATTGCGAACGAACGCGGCCGGACCATGCGAGTTGACAGATCGCATCTCTGGAACGCAATACAATGCGCGCGAACTATGTGTTCGTGTGGATATTTGCGTATGTACTTACCTTAATTACCGGCAATGTATATTTTTTTACAATATTTTGCAATATTATTGTCATTATTTCTAATTTCATAATTATAAACATATTTTTGTAAAAAAAACTGATTAAATGATACTTTATGGCTTACTGGTGAAAAGTAATTCCTCCTTGCTTTATACTTGATGTCTGACTTTTATAATAATTGCACAAGACGGCATTTTAAAACATTTTTAGGCAATTTTAGCGCAGCTCTTTACACAGACACACTCCGAAAGCGACTTAAAGCATGAACGCGTGATTTCGGTTGAATTATGATTGTCTAATCATAATTGCGGCGCGCCTGCCACGCCCACATTTCCATTCTAACCTCTTGTATCTGTTCTGTGCTTGAGACCATTCCAAATCAAGCTTAACACCGTCACTAAAACAAAAAATGGAACGTCTCCGGGGAGACTTAAAAGGTCCCCCGTTACCCTCGCTGTCCCCAGTGTGTGCACTGTCTCCAGTGTCTGCACTGTCTCCAGTGTGTGCACTGACCCCAGTGTGGACGCTGTCCCCAATGTGTGCGTTGTCCCCAATGTGTGCCTTGTACCCAATATGTGCACTGTACCCAGTGTGTGCGATGTCCCCAGTGTGTTCAACTTCCAAATAGTGAGTTACTGGCTGATGAGATGAGAATTTTCTCGTCGGTCGTATCTCCAAAGGTCATCCGCTAACTCAGTCGCATGTTTCAGGGTTGTGTGGGCAGATGCATGCGACCCGGTGTGGCGCTGCAGTGGCGCCGTCACCAGCACGCGCGCACACAAGGCGCCGCTGTACCCGCTCGCCCGCCCGCACAGGAGCAGACCCGCCGCCTTCAGTAACAGGTTAGTGCACGTGCGACCCGGTGTGGCGCCGTCACCAGCACGCGCGCACACAAGGCGCCGCTGTACCCGCTCGCCCGCCCGCACAGGAGCAGACCCGCCGCCTTCAGTAACAGGTTAGTGCACGTGCGACCCGGTGTGGCGCCGTCACCAGCACGCGCGCACACAAGGCGCCGCTGTACCCGCTCGCCCGCCCGCACAGGAGCAGACCCGCCGCCTTCAGTAACAGGTTAGTGCACGTGCGACCCGGTGTGGCGCCGTCACCAGCACGCGCGCACACAAGGCGCCGCTGTACCCGCTCGCCCGCCCGCACAGGAGCAGACCCGCCGCCTTCAGTAACAGGTTAGTGCACGTGCGACCCGGTGTGGCGCCGTCACCAGCACGCGCGCACACAAGGCGCCGCTGTACCCGCTCGCCCGCCCGCACAGGAGCAGACCCGCCGCCTTCAGTAACAGGTTAGTGCACGTGCGACCCGGTGTGGCGCCGTCACCAGCACGCGCGCACACAAGGCGCCGCTGTACCCGCTCGCCCGCCCGCACAGGAGCAGACCCGCCGCCTTCAGTAACAGGTTAGTGCACGTGCGACCCGGTGTGGCGCTGCAGTGGCGCCGTCACCAGCACGCGCGCACACAAGGCGCCGCTGTACCCGCTCGCCCGCCCGCACAGGAGCAGACCCGCCGCCTTCAGTAACAGGTTAGTGCACGTGCGACCCGGTGTGGCGCCGTCACCAGCACGCGCGCACACAAGGCGCCGCTGTACCCGCTCGCCCGCCCGCACAGGAGCAGACCCGCCGCCTTCAGTAACAGGTTAGTGCACGTGCGACCCGGTGTGGTGCTGCAGCGGCGTGTTAATTCACGAGCAACCCGGACAATCAAAACTTCCCACTTCTCAATGTAATAATTTTGTTTAATTCCCCAGCAGCTACAGCGCAGGCGCGGCCCGGAGCTGGTTAGAAGCCCAGGTGGCATCGTGCCTACACCTTCGCCTAGCTAAAGACTATCGACACTGGCTCACCTCGTTGTTCTCACATCTAGTCAATCATGGTAAGAACAAGTTACGGATGGTGTAATAATACAGTGTCTTTTTTATAAAATCAACTGGTTCGATACCTGGTTACGAATATTGTTTTTTCAATAATCCAATTTTGCAGTTTTAGTATTCATCAAAATCGGGCTCGAGACTCTTTTGTGTATTTTTAGCTATTCCTTAAAATTTCGGATTTGGTCATCCACGCCCACTTGAAATATTCATTCTGTATACTGGAACAGGATAATGGATTGTACAACCAGGAAAATATATCTTCTAATTCATAAAAAAAATCCCTATATTATAATATATACGATTAGATTTCTGTATTTCACCAAAATGATTGATTTTGCAAAGTAAATGGTTCTATATAATAATGTCCTCCTGACCGATTTCGGTCACGGCGGCCAATCTCATCGGAGATTAGCTAACTACGCAGGAGATATTATAGAGCACAAATCTGTGCGCAAACACAGGTGCTCTCTCTGTTCCTTCACTCTCATAGTCCGATAGGACGGCAATCCGACACGACCGGAGAGAGATCAGGCGCAGGACTAACGGCTTTACATGCTTTCCGAGGCACGGTGTGTATTCACATACACAAAGACTCAGATCCGAAACAAATATCTGTAAATCATACATGTACCATTTCATACAAATATGAAATGGTACTAACATTCTTGTATAGTCTAAAAATAGTATTTTTTTTATACTAGCAACATTTTTTTAATCTGTAGGTACAGAAGATCAGCTACGAAACATATTGGATGACATGCTGGGACCAAGTCATTGTACCTCCACGCCGAAGAAATGGCAATCAACTATTTTGGTAAGGATTCCCAATATGGAAGCCGCTTTTTAATTTTTATCAGACAAAAAGAAAACAAGTTTCTTCAATAAAACGAAATTTTGATTTCTTTAGTCGCATAATTGACAAATTGCCTCATTGGTATAGTGGTCGAAAACGCGACTGCTCACGTGGTTTTGGGTTCTATTCTCGGGTCGGGCAAAGTGTTATTGTTGTTTTCTGTACGGACATTCTCAGAAGCACGGAGTCTACAACTGTGCCCGGTAGATGGCAATATGCTCGCTCCCTATAACATGGGACTCAATAACTGCATCGGCGAAATGTGGGTGTACAATAGTACACCTCTGCCTATCCCTTCGAGGAATATAAAAGTAATTCTATAATGTTAACCACAACCGATGACGCTACAGTTGGCGCAATGGCTAAGCGATCGACTTCCTGCGCTACGGATCTTGGGCTCGAATCCCGACGGAACAAATATTTGTATGGCTTACGGATTTTTCCAGGTCTGGGTGTGTCTGCATGAGAGATTTCTGTCTGTAAACGCACCCACGATACAGGAGAAATCCTACGGTGGCACACAAGTATGAGACCTGATGGGATGCGGTCACCGTAACTTATGGACGTGTGGAACACCAGGGGCATCAGTCGCGCGTTGCCGACCCTGTAAAAAATCTTTCATTCACACTTCCAAGCTGCCTTTACCCTACGCTAATTATTGTTTTTGCTGCATCTTAATGCCCTTTGTAGGTTATTCTGGGTCCTACAAATGCCTGTCGTAATATTGTGAACTCCGCACTACTTGTAACAATAACAGTCCTGTTAACATGTCTACGCTACTCACTGTGAGTGATGGGTACTTTATAGGGAAGTCCCTATGAAGTAACAATCACTAGATCTCTACACTATGCACGTCATAGACAATTTTGTCTCGGTATCTTATTATTTTGAATAAAACGGCAGCAAATTATAACAATTTTATTTTATCATATTAATTAAACTATTATTTATATATATATTCTTCTTGCAGGGTATAAAAAAGCACGATCTTCTAGAAGAAATGCTTTCGCTCCTGGTGCGTCAGTTACGCTGGCAGAGGATGTACGCAGAGTATTCTGACCAACTGACCGAGGTGAAGGGTAATGGCGCCGTGGTCAACGGACACTGACCGCGGGAGTCACGGAATATATTGTGTAGGTTAAGTATTGTCAGCCTACCCCCATGGGATGGAGGCGTGATGGTGTTATGTAACAAGTATTTATAATTTAGGAAAAATTATTTGAAGTTGCTCACGATTTTTAAAAGGTATGGTAAGGCTTTATAAAATGGAAAAAGTAAATGAGACAGTGTTGCCAATTAAATGGGCCACTGTATGAGTTTGTTCCCATCGCGAAGTTCTTGTTAGAGTGGTTTATGCAGCGTGTTCTATTATTATGCCTTATTGTGATATAAACAATACGACACCAAGTTAATAAAAAAAGTTAGTATTTTTAAATTTGCAAATTGTGGAAAGAATAATTTGAGCGCGGGCAGGAATCGTCTGCGACCATCTGGATCCGTACAAATTCAACTGAATTCGCTTCGCATGCGTTAAAGCGTCGTATAGGATCAGTATAGTTACTATTTTTGTCATCATCAAAAACTATATTACTTAATATTATAAATGTGAAACTGTGCGGATGTGCGGATTTGCATGAAACTTGGCGCACAGATAGATCATGCCCTGGATTAACACATAATATACGTACTATTTATTTCAGTAGTATGTTCCCGTTGAATAATTATGTCGTTTTCCGACCTCCATGCGGGCAAAACCGCGGGCAAAAGCTAGTTATACATATTTTAATTTTCATAAGGTCTCGCTGCAAACGATCGGATGGTCGTATCCAAACTTTTTAAAATGATATTTCAGTTATTCGTTTCTTACAAATTTTGTTAGCATTGTCCAGAAACGTTTTTACTGGCTAATGTATTTCATACAAGTCGTTGTGAATGCGCAAAAGCAATAAAATGAAATGAGCGTTGTTTAGATATTTGGAAATAATTCCGCCTTACACCATTATTATAATTACATAGTTAATATAAGTAAGTTGTTAACATGGTAACGGTCATTCAGAACTACAGTCGGGCTCAGAAAGATATACACTTTCAAATTCAAACATTTATCTATACAAATAAATAAAATTTAAGTGTCTGTTTGTAATATCAAATTAACAGCTTTTTACTAAATGCATACGAAAGTAAATACAATAAATATAACAAAAAAAAAACCATTTTTGAAATTTTAGTCTGTCGGTTTGTACCGGCTAATCTCCGAAACGGCTGAACCGATTTTGACGGGACTTTCACTGGCAGTTAGCTGACGTTATGAGGAGTAACTTTGGCTACTTTTATTTTAGAAAAAGAATTAGGGTTCTGCACAAAAATATGCACTGGTTCCTAATCCATGCGGACGAAAGCTAGTTTTGTATAATGAAAAATAATAATATTTATCACTTTTCATTGTATATTTAACAGACGAGAGGTGAAGAAACATACATAAGAGGGCTTTACATTTTTGATGGTGTGTGTAGTCCACCATACACCAAGCCTTCATGGTGGACTAAGACCTAACCCTTCTCATTTTAAAAGTTCCGTGCCCAACAGTGTGACAGTAATGGTCTGAATTATTATTACATATCGACTGTGAACTGGCAACATGTCCTATCTCGATTTTATTAGGATTTTACTTGGTTATACCATTCTAAACTATTTCATACCCGGCAGCGCTGCAACAAGCATATTTTACTTCAGTCAAAATTAGACGCCTAAATCGAATTTATTCAATTTGTACTAACATAGTTTCATCTTAACCCTGTAATGTTGTCAAAAATGAGATAGTACCAGTTGTCAGTTCACAGTCGATATGTATAAAGCACTTATAACGGGTAATAAATTTGAATCATAAATTATTTTCATATCTTTTTAAAGCACAAGCATTAACTCGGTAGGTTGAATTTATTCCGTAAATCTAAATGCATTGAAAATCAAACCGAATGACCGTTGCGATGGATAATGTACAGTCGAACAGAGAGACAGAGTTACCAGATATTAGCGACCAGCACGGTTTGCGAAGGTGGTAAGCGAATAGGACTCTGCGCTTCATGGTCTGGTTCTATTTGCGCATGGAACAAATATTTGTATGATCTAGAGATAATAGTTTCGGGTCTGGCTATATGCATGTGACATGTCGTCGCTGTGCCTGCCAAGTTCCATTTGTAATTTTTGATAGGTTTCGGGAAACAACAAAAATACAAATTATTTTTTTAACAATAAATTAAATTAAAAAACTGACAATGTATTGAAGACATTTATTAGATACACAACTCTATAAAATTACATCAACTTATAAAAACTACTTAAAAAGAGAGATATTTTTCGTTAAAAAATGCACATTTGGAACTTGGCAGGCGCAGCGACGATGTATATTTGTAAAATGCAAAAGAAATAAGAGTGTGGGGCAATATATATATATATATATTAGTAAGCTGATTAAAAATGATACTAGCATGGAGTTCTTTACAAAAAATAATCGATATTTGGTAACACTGCATACTTACAAGTAGCTTTTAGTTCGACTGTACATGTACGCGACACAACACGTGTCTATAATCGTGTTCATATCATCTTATGAAGTAGATAGAGTACGTGTAAGTGCGTCACTAGTTATCTAGTTAGCGTTTATAAGTATCCACTATGTTCGCGCCCTAACTGTACTCTGTACAGGGAGACGTGCCGATCGTCTTTACCGTTAAGCCAAAAATGTATGAACAAATTATGCGCGCGCATTTGACAGTGAACATTATTTTCATATATTTTTGGCTTATGTTAGTATGGTGATCGAAGAAATCTCAGAGCCTCTCAGTAGGGATTTAATACGCATGCGTGCTTCATCGAGAACCTGGTCGTTACTACAGTGGGTTTAATAGATCTTTAGTCAAAAATGTATTATTAGTTCTATAAGTAACTGCTTTGTTGGTGTAGTGGTCGCGACTGCAACTGCTGGGTGTGTTCTGGGTTGATTCCCGGGTTAGGCAAAGTGTTTTTGGGTTTGTATGGAAGTTCTCAGTGCAAGCCTCGAGTTCGGAATTTTGAATGGTAGATTTTATCTCAATAACGGTTTTTGTGTGGGTGTACAGCAGCACCTCTGCCTGACTCTTCGGGAAATACAGGCGTGATGTTATTAATACGTATTCTAAGTCTATTGAATAATGTTATTATTACATTATTTGCCGTTACTCTTGGTCGTGTTCGACACTTGGCCTTAGCAGTACGCTTGACGATTCTTCGCTATTCTTCATAAACTGTTTTCTGGTCTACTGAAAACTACTAGTACTGTTTTTGGCTTCGTGCAGCCTTCATTTGGTCGGTCTAATGCATGCGGCGATATTCTGAAATTACCTACCTATTACCTATATTTTTTCTAGAGAATATACACTGTACAACATGCCGGGAGACATCCTCACGTCTTTAATTTTCATACACTTGATACTGTAAATAAAAGTTACTTTTTGACTATTGATCAAACAACCCACATCAAGTGAGACAGGTCAAAGAAGCTTATTTCATAAAAAAAATGATGATTGGTTGTAAAATTAAAATAAGCCGAACTCGACTAGTGTAGCGCTAGTGCATTATTTACTATTAGTATTACTAATATACCTCGTCCTTTCATAATTGGAACGTTTTACTTGAAATAATTTTAAATTGTGAATACGTAAAAACTGATTGTATTTAAGTCTCATATTTCGGCTCTATTTTGATCTAGTCAAATTTTATTTGTTCGCTTTATATTCTGTCGGTTAGTGAGTAGAGAAGTACCAACCATAATAACATTATTTATTTAACGATTACCCTACGGAAATGTGATGGAAAGAATTGCGAATGTCGATAGCGCGAAAAATCTGTCTCGGGCACAAGCGTTTGACAGCTCGATAAATATTTCGTATCGAACACTCATAACCAGACTCTCGAATTTATAGTGTAAGAATTTTGAATCTCGAATCAATCAAATTCTGTCACCGTAGATTCGAATCCAGTAAGGGTTAGAGTTTCGTGCAGCTTTTGGCATTAAATATTCTATATTAAAAAATAGGGTGTCAGTTTTTTAGAGCAAATTAGTTTCCTTTTTCTATTCGACTAGTGTGGGTACTTCTCTATAAATGTAATTTTAAACATGATTATCACTGCCTATTTACCTATTAATTATGAATTTCAATAGTCGTTATAATATTGTGGTTGTTTAATATTCCTAATTAGAATATTGTAACAAAATAATACATTTATTTTATAGCAAAAATATTTCATTGTTTATAGCTTGATTTTCATATTTATCAACAACTACGATGTAACGAAATATTTATCTACCTTCTAATAAAGACATTTGTGTTTATGAAGAAGTCGGAACAATATGTATTGTTTATGGTATGAATAATAATGTTCTCATCGTAGCATAAGTGTTGTAAATAAAGCGTAAACTGCCAATAACGATATAACGAAATAAACAGTGAAATAATCAAGTTTTATAACTACACGTTGTTATAAATGACGGACACAGATACAAGTGAATTTTGTCCTGTTTTGTCCTGTCCTGTTCCTGGAGACGTTCATTGTCGTAGATATTTTACCAAGCTATGAAGAGCGGAAAATATATTGTTACACTTACACCACAACGAATATGGACAAACAATAAACCCTGCACAGAAAATACGTATGAAGTATGCAACTGCCAATGTTCTATACTACGGTGGGAAGATTGACTAATTCAAGGCCAAAGTTCGTATTCAAGATGACTGCCCAGGGTTCACTAGTTGATACTTGATAGGTCCTTTTTTTCGTGCAGCCCACTTGTCTTGTTAAATGATGTTTCTACTTGTATCTGTGATCGTCATCAGAAAATAGTGCCAATTATATAGTAATGTATAAAATCCGACATACAACAGCACATCAAGACTGTTTTGTAGTTTTAGAAATAAAAACATGTATTTCCAGTATTTTTGACTTTCATTTTATTTCCTTAAAAATTAAATAAGGCACCGCCTGTTGCGTTGATAATGCGGTAGATGGCTCGTCTCCTATTACTGCCCATTGAGTCCCATGACTCAATAATAATCGGCGAAAAATCAAACAGAATAGAATGAACTGAACTATAGTAGAAATACTTCAATGAATGTGGGTAGGCAGTTGGAAGGAACAGTGTTGTCAATTTAAAAAAAAAATAGTTTAAACGTCATTTTGTAATGGAACGCGAGTGTGAAAGAGATAACCATAGAATTTAAATTCAAACTTCAATGAGATAGTCATAGAACTGTCTATGTGCGAAAGAGTAGGCAAATGTGGTGTGACAGGAAGTGCGAGAGCGAGATAACTATTCTAATGTACGTAAGAGTAAGGGAGAAAGAAATAAATGCAATGACGACACAATCTCTTTCATTTACCCATTGAAGTTTATGCGTTCCTGGTACCAAACCTAAAAATATTTACTGCTGTCTTCATGCACAGTGCGATATTAAGAAATTGGCTGTTAACACATTGTCATGTTTATGAGATGCTGGTACATACATCCACACTGCGGCCTTCGATACAACATAGAATGCAATATTTTGTTCAGTTGTGCGAAGCAGTGATACCATTGTCATTTTATGAGATCCTGGTAGTACATATAACTATACTGCGGTCTGCGATGCGACACAGAATGCACTTTGTTCAGAGTTATGTATGCCAAGCAATCTACCACTATCATTTTATGAGATCCTAGTACTTACAGCCATATTACGGTCTGCGATGCGACACAGGTGCACTTTATTCAGTTATGCCACTCAGACCACTTTCATTTTATGAGACCCTGGTACTTATAGCAATACTACGATTTATGATGCGAAAAATGCACTTTTTTCAGTTAGTTGTGCCAAGCAGACTGCTATCATTTTATGAGACCCTGGTACTTATAGCCATACTGCGGTCTGAGATGCAACACAAGATGCACTTTGTTCAGTTGTGCCATTCAGACCACTATCATTTTATGAGACCCTGGTATTTATAGCCATAATGCGGTTAGCGATGCAACACAGAATGCAATATTTGTCCAGTTGTACCAAGCAATCTACTACTATCATTTTATGCGATCCTAGTACTTTCAACCATACAAGTCTCCGATGCAGCAACATAGAATGCAGTTTGTTCAGTCGTTCCAAGTTCCTACTACTGTAACTATGAAATCCTGGTACTTTCAACCATAATACGGCCTGCGATGCATCACAATCCATAGCTCAGCGATCATACTTACTACTCATTTTATGTGGTCCTAGTACTATGCGCCCTGAATGTTTTTTGAGTCATACCTTCATATATTATGTGATCCTGGCAAAATTTTAATAGCTTATTTTTTAATACAATTTTGTACTTTTTGCCTTTATGTGAATTTGTAATTTAGTTGATTACCTTTAGAGGATAAAGGAACTTTCATAATGTGAATATATCTTCGGAAAAAATTAACTTTGCTAAATACTAGGATCGTTTCGCACGAGTACTTCGGGCACCTATGTAGTTTTTTTTTGTAATTTCCTCTATATACTTACTCCATGTGCACTCCGTGTGCGGAAATATTTGGTTTTTCTGGTGGTGGAAAGAGCAAGCAGTCCACAATGTTTCTTACGCGACGTAATGACCAGGGTGCAGACACCCTTAGGTACTGTCAGCGCCGTGAAAGGGTGAGGATTGACTTGAATAAAAGTAACGAGTATTTTATATCACAATAATTTATTTTTTACAAATGAGTTATTGATCACAACAGCTTTCAAAGGTAATGGATCTTCGAGTTAAGTTCAACATAATATGGTTAAAATGAATTGAAAATGGACGAAAAACAATAGTGTACAATATACGAAAATATTTTCAGTATGAAGGATGAATTAACTAGACACTCGATGAAATTTCATCTAAGCACATTTACAAAGAAAATTAAGTCGCAAGATTTGAGCTCATGACAATCATAAACAATTTACCTACCTAAGCAACATCCCGTAAACGGTCACACGCGGTGATAAAATTTTAATATCGTACAAGACAACAATTACACCGATATGGAATCGCTCGCTCTCCTACTATACGAAATTTTGGTCCCAACACTCGAACATATCGGTAATATATCTATACCGCTCCGGCTAACATACAACGTACATCATCTGTTAAACCATTTGAACACTTAGATACTAGAATATAAATGTGATCGACACATCAACAATTTAATTATCTAAGTAAGTAATAGCGGCAGCGCGGCGCCGGCGCCCCATTTATATAACGGCGCCGCGCCGCTCTCCCTATGTACAGCGAGCACTACCTTACTGTCGGCTTGCACACGACAACATGCAGGAATGTTTCCAAACTTACAAAAACAAGAATCGAAACATGTTTCAAAACATTTTGTCGTCATTACGTCTGCACTGAGAATAACACAAGTCTCTGGGTAGCAGCAGTCTCTGATACTTCAGTATTTTGTTTCAGATGAAATGTCTCTACACAAGTTATGTTACAACGTGTCTTCAACAGCACGAACGTAAACCAATACTTAATCAGTATGAACTTAAATATTTCTCATTTACATGTTGCCAGTGCAAACTCAGCGTTATGTACAACGCGACCACTTACACATTTACAAGCGCTTGCTCTGCGCGGGCGCATCATTATGCATTTTGTACCGTCATCGGAGCGCCGCGATCGTCGTCGAACGTGCAGTTCGCGCGATCGGGGCGTTCGCTAAAGAAATATACAACTGTCTGGCGACACTTAGTCTATATGTACAGGGTGTGTGTGTGTGTGTGCTACCGGCGCGCGCGCATCAAGCGGACGCAGCACAGGTAGCGCTAGCACAGCACGGCGCGGTCGGGCGGCGCATGCGCAGAGCGGAGCGCGCGACACTCGCACTCGAGCGCGCCGCACTCGCTGTGCGCCACGTGGCCAACATGGCCCACTGTGTGATGCGCCACGGCGTGCGTCATCTTGGCCGGCTTCTCGTAGTCGGGCTGGAACTTCTTGCACAGCGCCAGCACCGACGGCGTGTGCGGGTGGGATTTACGCGACACCTGTTGTAAAAGTGATATTAGTACCTCTTTCATCTCTGTTTACCTAACTACAACTCAGGACTACGACTAGCTGCCCCTGAAGCATCACTCACATGCAGAAGCACTCACTCCAAACTGACAAAAAATAACTCGAGAGTCATCCTTTCTAGCAGTCAGAAAAGAAATATAAATTGTTTCATCTGTGAGACAAACTCACGCGCATTTCACATCCCCCCATAGTTGATTCGTGAAGCACAACTACACATCTACACTTGTGTACTATATTCTAACCTGACCGATCGCGTCTATCCATAGGGCGCTCACACGAGCGTGTCACCGCGTCTCACCTTAGGCGTGGAGGGTGCATCGGGGAAGGGGGGAGACACGTCGCGCGCGTGCGCATGCTTCAGCGGCTTGTCGCGCTCCTCGCACTCCTCGCGGCCCAGCGGTGAGGATGGACGGGACTCTGATGATTCTGGAACCATCAATATGTGATTAAGACAAGCCAAGAACTTTAATAAATATAAAAATATGTAACCTTTTTTATTTGTTATGGTAATATTTTGAAAAATGTTATGGCAAGACGAGTCTAAGATTTAGCAGAATAAAAAATCATTCGTTGCGTAACGTACATCAGCTCACCTTTTTCATCATCATGTGTTCCATTGGTCCCGTTGCATCCATTGACGCCGTTATGTCCGTTAACACCATTGACCCCGTTCACGCCGTTAACTCCATTACACCCATTAACTCCGTTAACCCCGTTAACTCCATTAATTCCGTTGACACCGTTAACTCCATTGACGGCAGGGCATCCGTTGACGTCGTCGTCGCCGGCGTCATCATCGGCGTCAGGATCAGCGTCGGCGTCGCTGGCGAGCTCGGCGACGTCGAAACCGACGCCGACGATCGTGCGCGGCAAGTCCGCCTCGTCTTTCAACCAGGGGTGCTCCAGGCACTCTTCCACTGTAAGACGACCCCTGAAATGTGCGAACAAATTATGTTAAAAGTTGTATTGTAATAAGGGTGCAAATATTTCTTAGATAAAAATATGTTCTATTAGAGACTGAAAATGTCAATAGATATTAAAAAGATACCTAGGTGTTTCCAGCGCATTCTGGGTTGACGACAATTACTTTAAAACTTTTTGTTACAGCATGAGCAATGTGAGAGGCCATACTGGCATGACAGACAGAGATAATCCTTTGATCACACATCGACTACTTAAAAAATACTGTGTTACTATCAGCAAAATACTCACTTAGGATCAACAACAAGCGTTTCCTTGATGAACTGAATGGCTCTCTGCGAGACTCCTCGGAACAGGTCCTTGGGGAAGCTGAGCTGGCATTGTGCGATGTTCAGGTACGTCTCCTGTTTGGTTTCTCCCGCGAACGGGGAGTAGCCGCTCACAAGCACGTAGGCCAACACGCCCACCGACCAAATATCGGCGGCTAGTGAAAGGGGCTCGTAGGACAGGATCTCAGGAGCTGTGGAGCATAGAACGTGGTGTTATTGAAATCTAAATAATATATCAAATTAAATTATTTATTCATGAACAATTCGGATCGAACGGAAAGCTCATTGTAATTTTCGTACTTTTTATTAATTTGGTTATTAAGCAACCACAACCACTGTCGCATTCCTTAGGACCAAAGGATAGTATCGAAGCTCAAAGGACCAGGATTTGGAAGTGCGGAGGATGCAAAAGAGGAATATACTACACAAGAAAGCTGATATTCGTGGACTTAATCTGATTATAGTTCATCCTTACAATGTCCCGAGTGTTGTTTTGCTAAAGGACTTCTATTACTGGGTTTCTGCTTCTAAGTAAAACCATAACTTTGACTTTCCCAGTCCTTATGAATACATATATGAGCCTAATGGAACGTAAAATTTAAATTTAATGATACTTTCCCTGCGTAGCGACGAACTAATTTCGTCTGACCCACATTTTACCACATTTCGCGTAAAACTACATTCTCCATCACGAGGGGTTTCTAAAGGCGCGCCGATGCAGTCTTCGCTTTCCCCAATTTATAGAGCAGTCGCTCCCTACACTCATTAAATTTAGAAGACAGGTCTTAAATGTCAAAAAGAGATTACCAATTTAAGGTTCGCTCACTAACTTTCACTAAGGCATTATAATATAATTCAATTTCTAATACCTAGATAATAAGTTTGTTCTCGTAAGAGGCGTCAATAAACCACTATTACTCAATACCTTATCCCAAGTATATTGGGGTTGGCTTCCAGTCTAATATCGCAGGCGTCAACCAGATTCAGATGAGCATCGGTATTTTTCGAAGTTTCTACCATCGAAGTTTACATGACTTCCGCATTTTCCAACGATACCAATGGCGTTTTCTACATAATGTCCTCTTGACCGAATTTCGGTCACGGCGGCCAAACTCAACGGAGATTAGCCAACTACACATGAGATATTATAGAGCACAAGTGTGTGCGCAAACACAGGTGCACTCTCTATTCCTTCACTCTCATAGTCCGATGGGACGGCAATCCGACACGACCGGATAGAGATCAGGCGCAGGACCAACGGGTTTACGTGCTTTCCGACGCACGGTGTGTATTCACATACCCAAAGACCCAGACCCGAAACAACTATCTGTAGATCATACAAATATTTGTTCCGTGCGGGAATCGAACCCCCGACACCTAGCGCAGCAGTCGATCTCTCAACCACTGCGCCAACCGTGCCGTCAAATTCTACATAATGTAGCAACAGACTAATCAACAAACTAGAATATATTTTAGAAATAAAAACTAATACCATCAAAATTATTAAAAACACTAACCAACATAGTCCCTTGTGCCTAATATCTCCCGGACATGTGCTCCAGGCTGTATGGCGCGACTGATGCCGAAGTCACATATGAGCAGCTCTTCGCCACCAGCCGTGAGGAGCAGGTTCTGTGGCTTAAGGTCCAAGTGCGCGACCCGACGCGCGTGCAAGTGTGCCAATCCTTCTAGGACGTGGCGTAGTGCCCTCCTCGCTGCCCCCTCCGTGAGACGGTCTTCTTCGTCTAGGAGACGCTGCAGTTCCCCACCAGCGCATAATTCTAGGACTATTGCCACTTCTGAACGGGTTTCGTATACCTGAAAAGTTGAGGTGTATTGTTAGATGATTAACTAAATGGAATAAATGTTTTATACATACATACAATACATTTAAAGTCTCGAAAGCACGAATTACGATGTTAGCAGCTTTTAAATGCTTTTTTCCCTCCGAAGCCAGCAGCAACCATTAAAATCTTGAGTCTTACAAGCTACTGAAACTAGTTTCCTTGACCTTGGTCCTCGTGATATACCAACTCAACCAGAGCTGCTTCAAAAACGGTTGTTTCTCAAACAAAATAACATCGGCTTACCTCGTGCAGACTGACGACGCGTGAGCAGTCAGCGCACAGCGCGAGCACGGCGACTTCATGGAGGATCTCGCGCGTCGTGTCAGCCGCGCGTCTTCGCTTGCGTATGATCTTTGCCGCGTACTCTTCACCGGATACTAAGTGGCGAATCTTGCGGACTGATGCGAATTTACCCCTGGAAAATGAGAAAAGAAACAAATTAATCTAAATGTTCGGTAATCAAGTGTATTCAGGAAATACGGTTATCTTCTGAAATCAGCTTTACAATCATGTAATTCAAGATTACTTGACTTAGGGCAGTAGGAGGGGCTTATATCAATTTATGTGACGTGGAACACTAAAATTAGTTGCTGTTGCAATAGCATAACGGAGGACATTAAATAGTACTAGTGCAAAACTGCGAAAGCTATCGCAATAGAAAGTCGTAGAGCCTACAAAATTGTCTAATACCCTTAAATCACGTTTGAAGGCAATGTGATATTACCGTCATTGTAATCGGTTGATTTCATTAGACTGTCGCCGTCTGAGACGAAGTGCTGCTCGTAAACACATCAGGGGAGGCCATTAACCGGCATTAGTTGGAATAATTACAAGGCGAGAGGAACGGCGCGCGCGCACTGCTTGGGAGTTCGAGAGGGGATCCTTGCTAGTGATCTATGGGGACGCCATACATCAAGGATTTATGTGAATGGGTCCCGAACTATTTTTATGAGGCAGCTGAAGTGTACAGGAATGGCGGAAAAGCCGAAGCTGTAGATAAATTTTAAGGGTATCAGAACATATATCACAAAGTACTTCCCGATTGGAATCAGGAACTTAGAATAATCAGTCCCTATCTACATTAGCATAACATAATTAGCACAGGTCGTTATTCAGACTTTCTCTTTCAAGCATAACGAACCATTTCCCAAAACTAGTTACTGGAAGCACTAAATTTCCTAGAATAAGACTCATTAAAACCGTAACGGCCCTGTTACGCCAAGAACAAAGGTTTATTTTCATTATACACACATACTAAATAATTTAGCTTTGCTAACAAATAGAAAGGTAAGGTGTTTAGGTCTGCTGCTAATTCTAAGTATCGCATAAATCTGTGGTTTGATTGCGCGCGCGCAGTTCGCAATTAGTTGCGTGGTGCGGGCGCCGGCGCCGACGCCATTATCAGTGGCGTGCGGTTCATAAAGAGAAAAAGACACTGCCTACCCTACATAACTCAGATAAATATTTATTATAAGATATTTGAGGTGGGAAATCAGATACATAATTAATTAATCGATAAGACGACGAACTAAAACCAACATGCAGAAGGTATTTTTAAGTAAGTAAGCTTTTAAAATTTTCTGCCTACCCTGTCTAAAAACTCTGTGCATGCCGCTGGCCAATATACCATAGAACAGATGCAGAAGTCTCGTTACATATTACGCAAAATTGCTAACTCACATCAGCTGACATGAGACTTTAAAAAAATACACAGAAAAGAGAAACCAAGTATGTATAGACTATCCAATACTTATTCACGAATACAAAAAAATACTCAAATTACCTATTACGAACAAAAATACAAAAATTTCCCACGTAACTAGTTCAATGTCGTACGTGGTTAACAGACTATATTCTACTAATTAACAAAACATTACAGTGAATTATAATTCGTAACATGAGTTAAATTTTAAAGTACGCAAAGCCACAGTAAGTTACGTAAACCATATTCCGTAGAACAATTGGGTATTGAGGCCAATGTCGGCCATATGGAGGACGTAGTGAGGGCAACAGAGGGCAACGGAGGGCATTGGAGGGCAACCGGGGGCGGCTAGAGGGCGCTCAGCCACCCCGTGCCCGAGTGACCTCGCCCGGGTCAAGTCAGGGGTGGCGAGACGAGACTATTTTTAGAACTTATTGGTACATTTTTAGGTTTGTTTATCGTGTTTTTAATTGAGTTTTATTTGTAAATAGGGTTGCTTTTTCCGGGAATTAAGTTTCAAGTGATTTATGGCACTAATTTGTCTGTTCTATGCGAATACGAGCTAAAAATAATAACGACATTTAATTTTGTTACGAGAATTATTATGAACCTTTGCTTATACAAAATTAAATTGGTTTGCGGATATTTTAGAGCCCTTACGGTTTGTGAATTTCTTTTAGTTTTATGGAACTTAATTATGAACACATTTAATTATTTTAAAAGATCTTTGTCGCCTAGAGATATCCCCACTGCTGTAATTCCTATCTGAAGAGAGATATTTCATTTCATTTTGTGCCCCCTTTTTCATCAAGTTGCGAAGAAGATAAACATACATATACATAATACACCGATTTATACTTCCGTCTCGTTCTAAGGGCGTGACCGCGATCGATCGACCCCGCCTCCGTAACCCAAATAAACTAAATGGGCCATGAAAGGGGATGATGCTCATCTTTGCATAACGCTTGTCTGGTGTGAACTGTGAAATTGGAATTAATTCAATGGCCCTTATCCGTATTTACGAAGGAAATCATCCTATTTATTTGAATAGGGAGTGTGTTTTGGAGTTTGTGACCCTCTAGTTGGAGATATATAAACTAGTTGTTGTATGTTGATCTCAACAACAGCGCCATGCGCCATGCGTCATGCGTCATTCAAGTGATCAAATAAATACAAAAAAAAAAACATCAAAACCGATCAAGCCGTTTAGGAGCAGAATAATTACGAACGCACGCACACCGGAATTTTATATATAAAAATGATTTTTTTTTAAGTTGTGTCAAAATATATACCATCTTTAAAATAATAGTGTGTTTCCTACGCAAGAAATTCTGTATATCTATCGTGTAAAACATAAGACAAACACTGTTGACATGGTGTCACTGTGTCAAGTCGCACGTTGACCTAAGATGCGCGCGCGCATTCCACACAACTGTTACGCAGTGCACTATACGTAGGCAGATCTATGAAATTATACTGGTAGATAGAAAATGGGTGTATCAGATGCAAGCCGTTGTGAAATAATAATATCATAATCGATTTTTCTTATGTTAATTAGGTTTAATGTGGTGTCCGTGGGTTTCCAGATTAGCTAATATCTACAGTATTGAGTAGTTTCAGGTCAAATTGGGGAATTATAATCAAAAGGCAAATGATCCTGTATCATTTACACCGAAAAACCATTACAAATATTACCTTTTTAAACATTCACAGAACCCAAAAGGTACGCAACGGCATGAGCAAACGACCATTTGACGTCACTCGTAAATTCCCACCGGCTATAGTTATTCATCATTCCACAGTACTTACTACTCAGGATGCCCGGAATAGCATCAAAACTTTTTGCCCATTTAAAGTCGGCATTTATTTCAGTGATTACGTCGAAGCAAGCAATCTGCGCAGTCGCATTGGACGCCGACAAAATTCGGCGAAAACGCATGCACCTGCCCGACGACAGCTGCGCAGGAGTGGCAAAAACGCAACCCGCCGACCGGAGGCGACGCTTGTTTTTTGATACACGAAACTCTAATTTAACGATAATAGCGTGAAAGGAAACAAACACTTACGTGCAAACCTGGTCGCCATGCTGGCGTTCTCGATCAAATAAAAGTTGTTGCAATTAAAAAGATCGTTTGTGTTTTTACCACAGATTTTCTCTTTTAAATTGAAGAGTTGCTGTTAGATTTAAATCGATCGAGTATTTCTCAAGAAACAATCACAACATCGACTACTCCACTTGAAAATTCTATGTCATCATCATCAAATAATAAAGTAAAATGGTACTTGGAAGATCGATACGATCGAATCAAAATGAACAGCATTACCAGTTACCACTAGCATTTAGTGTCCCACCTATGAAATAGCTATGATGAATCGGACTATGATCAAAGGCGATAAAACTTTTAGATCACAAGATTACGAGTTTGATGCAACATCACACGTTTTATATATTAAACAACGTCTTATTAAAAGTGTCATAATCACTTACAGCACTTTCCATGTATCGGACCTATTTAACTTTTTTATTTATAGCGTTGATAAGGCTGGTCTGCAACAAATATTTATGAGAGCCCGTCAAGTTTATGAATATGCGAGCCACGGGTAGTGTACCGATAAAACGCTCATTTTTTCATATAAAACGTCGCCGAGAGCTGTGGTGCGACATTATAAATCACAATCACGTTGATTTGAATCCGTTCATCATACTCGGCGTTCACTTTCCGCTGGGGTCCCGTAATAAATGCGGGCCGGGTGCAGCGCGCCGTTGTGCCGCCACACCGCAGCGTCCATTTGTTTCGACTCACTTTCTGCATAATAAAGCGATTTGTGGGCGGGTTGCGCCGCTTGAGCAACGCGTCATTAGTCGCGTGCACTTCTCACGGTGCATGGCGCAACGGGCCCGACAGCGAAACCCCCGTCGCGTTGCGCAACGCGCTCCGATCGATGACCGACTAAAAGCGAAAAGGCGTCCTTGGCAATGAATCGAGTGCGCGTCCGCCGGGCACACCGGCCGGTAATTATTCATAAGTGTTGCACAACCGACGCCCGCGCCGACGATCGATGCGCCGTCAGCGCGATGCGCGCCCGATACCTCCACGCCGATGGCTATCGACACGCCCGATCGATCGCGCTCAGCGTAACAGGACGCCTCTAGCACCATCCATCATCTCGATCGTATTTCTTAATCGCATCTTATAGATAATGCGTTAAATCGTACATCGGAGCGCAAGCCGATTGAATCATGTTCATGACTCAGCCGCCGCGAATGTCATTAAAGTTTTAGATTCGCGCTGGTATGTTTGCTTTTATAAATAAGGCTTGGCAGACAAGTGCCCTCGCAGCGCCGGCGTCTAGCAGCTGTACTAAAAAGGTTCGATCTAGAAGTGGTTACGGTTAAACGTGGATGGACGAAACTGTGCGGCAGCGGAGTGGACGGTCGCGAGCCCGATTTGGTTGTGATTACTGGCCGCGGACGTCTGTGTCCCAAGGAGGATTGCTGTCACATGAATATGGAGAATGAAAAAACGCGGCGACCTTGTCGTCAGTTAATTACTATAAAGAGCGCGAGTTGAACAGACACCGTCAGTGGGACGATATTATGCATGTGACATTGGGAGTGAGTCGTACCATGGAGACGCTCGTGTCTGGAAAGGCGAGCAAAAGGCCGCGGCGGCCGATCGACGGAAGTCGTTAAATTTTACAACTGCTGTCGCCGGCTCTCGATTAGATTTATAGAAAGCTTTACTGCTCCCTTGTGTTGGTACATGCAAATGGGCAACAGTGGCGGGGTCAACACACTAGTCACCATGACTCGCTCTCGGACAGACAAAGCGAACGCAAGGGGTGCTGCGCCAACGCGATGCAATCAAATTTTAAATTAGAAATGTGTACAATAGTATTGTGCGTCAATCGAAATGAATTACACCCCTAGTTGGGGAGTTAATTAGTTTTAGAGATCGAAATTTCCATTGTTAGCTCCACACAGATGTGAGGCTCGAGTGTGAAGCTGGTATAAATGTCTCGTAAAATAAATCGCAACTCACTGTTTTCTCTTAACGATTTCTCCAATAAAATCATGTAAAACACAATATAATCCAAAAATATCAAAGAGTGATGAAATTCTAGAAGGCTTGGTATTTAATAAAGTTTTCTGTGAAGGCCGCAGTGATGTCGGAACGCTTAAGAAATAGCCCCAATCAAAAGTATAATAAAATGGATTGCAGTGTTATTATCTTTGTGCTAAGTATCATGAGGTTTTATCTGGGCGGGTATGACCGACAGTTTGGGAGCGACGGTTGCCCAACGCGGATCCCATCTAGAGTAGTTTGCGCAACGTTAGATTGATGGGGCCCACTAACAATGAGCTGAGTGCCTCGCTCTTATCGAGCCTCGATGACATCGCTCTTGCAATACTGATAGCGGTATGATATATCGCGACGGCTCATGTGTTAAAATAGCAGATCGTAGGAATGCATCTTGTTGTCGTATTACAGAAGGCCACTTCAACTTTTCTCGTAGATGTCTTTAGAAACGATTAAGGAAACCATGCCAAGGGCAGAGCTATCTTCTTCTGTGAAGTTACACAATGCTAACATCAGAATTTGGCACATTTCTTTTAGTTCCAAAGTTAAAGCCAACTAACAAATAAACAAAGCCATTGTGAGTACAATCATCCTGCCTTCAGAACTAAAAGCAATCATTATAATAACTATTATTATTTTATGGATGTCCTAAGCGCGTCCATATAAGACGAAAGTTACACATTGTGCAAATAATAACACAATTATATGTGAATGGCGATCATTAAAATCGAAATTAATGAATAATAAAATATTCCTAGTATATTTTATTATTGCAAAATAAAGTATTAGTAAACAGTTAGTGAGAATATAAGTGGAATATTATGTTATAAGCTATAATTTGAGATGGGCCAGGAAACAGACTGGAGAGGTTCAAGAGCCAAGTATAGCCACAGTATATGTGGAAGAACGAGGTATGGTGTTTCTCCATTGAAAAGGTAGGATCCTCCGACAAGGGAAGGTGGTTAGCCTGGTGGGCCGATACCCGACGGTTGATGTCGGACATTAGCATACGAGTATGTGTTAGAATCGGTTAGACCCGGGTATGTCTTAAAACTGCGGCCAGACACCGGAGGACGGGCAGCAGCGTCCTCTCACTAATCGGTGAGCCACTGCGATCCCCAAGCCGCCTGCCAAGCGTGGGGATTATGGCAAACCCCCCCTTGAGGGAGGCCTTCGTTCAGCAGTGGACGTCTTCTGGCTGATGATGATGATGATGATGTGTTAGAATCGATGCAAATTCTCATAATGCGTTTCAGGATATTCTGTTGTCGCTTCACTCCAATAGATGGCGCTTTACTGTTTGCCATGTTGCGAATAATGGTCGCTACACCATACAAAACAACGTAACTTTATTTTTTTACTTTCATTAGCATGTATCAGCTCATTTGAAGATGATCTTGAATGTTTAATAAAATACGCAATTTCATTTTTATGCGAACGCTGGCGGACATTGATTGACAAATGATAGCTGACAATTGTAAGGATAATGGAAATTACTTTGTATTTAATTTTGGTGTAAGCAGTCTCTTAACTCTACAGTACATTACGATTCGACGATCTTAAGATTTAAAATGCATTAACTGGGAGTTAGTGTCCACGCACCGTGTCGAGGGTCTAATAGTCCTAGTAAAACCGCATATTTCGTAGCTGCATCGTAAGTGGGATAACATCTAGTCGGTTATTAATGTTATTGGGGCGACGTGCGCGGTGCGCCTGCGTCGCGGGGGCGTGCCGCGCAAATAGAGACACAGGCATACAACTTACACGCTCCGCTATAAAATATAATTGTTACGACGATACATAATTAATTGATATTTATTGCTTTTAGAATAAGTTATTTGGTTTTATGGATACATTTTACGTTGCAAAAGATTATGTGCTCACGTATTAGTACGGTCGGCAGTAGCGACACTTGTGCGAGGTTGTAAGATCAGCAGATGTTAACCAACCTGTGTTAAATACGGGAATAAATATATTTTGGGAGATTCCTGTTTCTAGGAAATGATTATGTTTGTATGTTCTCCAAACAAAATGTTTCTACAATTGTGCCTTTCAGAGTTAGATACTAAACACTGTTCTCATGTCTACCCTTTCGCTTAGAAAATGTGAAATCAAGAGTTTCTTTGTCCCAAAACTGCAGCCTGCGCTGGCGCCGCAAGTGTGCGCGATGTTAGAAACAAAATGTAAATTTTATTGCACGCGGGCGTGTCGCAGCCAAACATGCAAATTAGATTAATTAAAATTCCCTGTATAAGCGCTAGGGCTGGCTCTTTGTGATCAGGTGATGGTTGAGATTCAGAACATCACCATCACCAATGAGAGACAGCAAAACGGCCAACGTGAAGGTGGCCCCAGATGACAAACTGAAGAAAGCTCCAGAAATGGATTGACTGGTTGCTGAAATATATTGACTTGGGAGACCAGTGCGACGCGAAAGACCAAGCCTTTACAGATTAGGTCGGTGTTGAGAAGCATCATTAGTGAAAGAGTACAGGCTTTCTGGTTACTTCTCCAATTCACCAGTATTGCGACTAAATGCATTACCTTCTGTCTTGGACAAAACTATCTTAAAAGGGAACGATAGTCGTTTCACATCATTTTTAGAAGCTTCTTGTTAATTTAGATGCGTTTTAATATTAATCATGGTATTAATAATGTGACTGACAGCATGTACTAATCACTGAGTATTGAAGGTTATTCGAACACTATGGGGACAGACAGGTTAAATTTATTGTTCTACCATCAAAGTTCCTGGTACTGGCGCCACTTTGGCCATCTTGTGGTGGGATGATGGTACCAAATATGTAACAATGTAGTCAGCAATGTAAATGTAGTCTTAAATATGGAAAGACTGTAACTGTTATTAATTGCGTTGAATATAACTGACTTATTAATTATTTTAGTGGAGACATTTGATTGTATAGGTATGTAAGCTGTGCCTACGAACTGACGCAAGACTGGGTACATAAACAAGAATAAACTCCTTTAATAAAGTAATCTAAATATCATGGTAGGAAAATGCCAATTAGGTAGTAGCCCTAACATAAAACAAGAGAGGGGAATGCGCGCGGGGTCGGGCGGGGCAATCGGTGCGCGAGCACCTGCCGCGCCAGCGCGTGCGCAGCTGACGCTTAAAATATGGAAATTGGGAATTTATTGCAAGGGCACCTTATGAAATTTTGATTACAACGTCTGTTTGATATACCAGATGGTTTAGTATTTATAAAAATAAAAAGTTAGTAAAGTAATGGTCGAAAAACTTTGGATAGATTATAGAAGACTACTTACACCTGTCAACCTTGAGATTAGCAAGAAAATAAATTGATTCGATTCATAGAATATTATTTCTGTTAACAAATTAACTTCCAAAAACTTTTGACACCAAGTTAATTTGTAGTACAAAGAAAAACGCAGGCGCAACCACGTTTAAAAGGTAGTTTTCCATAATCCGTCAACTGTTAAATGATTCATAAAGCAATTACATTTTTCTATACAAGTATAGAGCTGCCGACTGGCAATCATATCGCCCACGAGCATATTGTATGATCAGAAACAATCACGGAAATGTGCTGCTAAGCGGTATCAAGCTACCTAGACTCATCAATAACGCTAACAATGGTGTGTTAATGTAACAGCTAATTAGTAGCGCAAGTAGTGGGTGACGCAGCGCGTTGATGCGTCTGCATTACTTTAAAGAAGACCGGCGATCTCTTTTTACATCGGATGAAGGCGACTTTTTATTGAATATGGGGTTTAACTTTATCAACAGAATTAAAATGGCATTGTTTTAATTAATCAAGGTTTGTAGTTTTGTAGATATTGAAATGTCGGCGTGCTTCAACTTATTTACAATATTTCCTAATAATTGATTGTGAAACAGTATTGCGTTTGTATGGTTTTGACCTAATTAATATTAAAAGAATTCATTAAGGAAAAAGCGTCAGCCATCCGAATCAAATTTTCCTTAAACAAAACAAGTTTTAGTTAAGTTTAGTAAAATCACAGACATTGCAGTTTTTGACTAATAAATATACCAATATACCACCTTTATTTCGCTTTTAAATTACATTCTGATAGCTATATCAAGGCATGGCAACACTCGCGACTGTCCTTGTCACCAGATCAGAACTCCTCAAGGCGATTGAGTGTAATCAAACGCCGCTTTATGACACAGCCTAGTGATCCGCGACTAATATAGTCATTAGCATCAGCCAAGTCTCCTCAATAAGTCATTATCAGTGCGCTAAAACGGTCGCGAAGTGCGCGGGCGCCGCGGAAGCGTTACGTCTTATAAACAATTATTAATAGCTGCGCCCACACAACACCGCCCATCGCCTTTGATACACCGTCACCTGACGTTTTACGAGCAAATAATTGTACGGTTTTGAAGTTCAAGACTAAAAAAAGTAAACACCAAACAGGTTCTTATTGATGTCAAGTGCGGTAAATAAATAAAAACTGTCTGGCTCTTTCACCATCGCTTTTTATGAGGTGTTATAATTGTGGGAACAGATATTTTTATTGTAAGCGTGCAAATGAATTTTTATGGTCGCTTGATCATACGACTAACCAGTCTCCCAAACGCTGTGTCGAATTAGACGGATGCACGTATCAATTGGGAATAAATATCGAAGAGAATTTTAGCTAACGGTTATAAAAAATATGATTTTCCATCAAAGCAATTTTGCGAAAGAATTAGCACATTAGAAATTTTAAAACACGTAGGATCCGAGCGTTCTTTCAAACGCAAAAACTCTTTTCATCTAAAAAAAGTCGGACTAAAGACACAAAATAAAAAATAATTAGGAAACGAGCCAATGATGAGCCAAGACCCATTATGAAAGTTCAACAGACTACCTCAATCATTCATTCGTTTTATTATATTTTTTATTATTTCAAATAATTTCAATGCCGTCTATATCCCGCAAGGTTTAAAATTAAACATAACAGCCTCCAGTCACGCTATCCAGTCCACAAGTGGGCAAAACCTAGAGCTTCCTCTTGCAGATAGCGGTGAACGAGTGTATCATTGTATTTGCATCGATACAAACCAGTTGCGAGTCTAATTGACTGGTACATTGTCGCTCACCATTAAGATCACTTTGTTCTGATAAGATGTTGAATTGAATATCGGCGAGTTGTGATAGATGGTGTGCCAATCCGAGATGTAAGTGCGCAGTAATGTGCGCAGTAATATGCACAGGGAGAAAAGATAATGCATATATTAATGCTTAATCATCATCAGGCTTTTCCAAACTTATCATAGCTGGGAAAAGGCTTGGGTTGGCTTCCAGTCTAATGAGATGCGACTGAATATGTCAGTATTTTGCACGCAGCAACTGCCATGTGACCTCCGGTCCTATTATTGGGTAGACATACTAAAGAACTAATCCTAAAAGAAGTCTTAAGAGTTCTGCAGATTAGTTGTAGGTAAAAATGCATAGGTAGTATTTAAATAACGCATTATATCACGATTAGGAGAGATACATATCCTGTTTTACGCTCACATACATATTCCTCATGGCGTTAAAGTCCCATGTCATAAAAGATGACTTTATTGCCATCCTCCAGGTATAATTCTTAACTGAGTTCGCTCAAAATTTCCATAGGTATAAAAAAAAAACAATCAAATCACATTTTGCCGGATCCGCGAATCCTAACGTTACACTCAGCAATCTCGTTTGCGGCCACTAGACCAATAGGTCAGTTCTTCTTATTTAAATACTAGTTTGAATATAACCAAGTTTACAACAGGCCACAAATATCGAGTTGAACTTGGTTATCGATACAATAAACGATCCTAGATTCAAGCTCTGACTCTAATGGCGGTATCACTGCGCGGCTGCATTTACATCAATATAAATATTAAAATAAATAAAGAAACTGCGGCTTTGTGTACATGTCATGTAATTCAATTACCTATTGACTGAGAACCGGTTCTGGTTTGTATTGTCACCGCTTATTAAGACCTAATCTGTTTAGATAACAATCTAATGTAATAAATGTTGTATTTAATTTAAATAATAATGTAAATTAAAACAAAGAGCTGAATTACATTTGGACCTGTAAAACGTAGGGGTGTTATGATAAATACGAGTACATACTCCCAGTAATAATTCACCCTTGACTAATCTACTGAAGATTGCATACACAGGATGTTTCATTAATCTAAAATTAATAAAACGTTCAATCATCTACAAACTCAATTAGTTAACTATTCATCATTTCCAGTCTATTGCGAAACATATTCGATAATACACTAAATCGATTTAATTAATGAGTCGTTTATGCGCAAGCGCAGCATGTAGCGATAATCGTTACCTTGATAAATTAAGGCTTCATTTAAATTTTCATTAAGTTTATCGATTACGAAATATGCGATGGTATTGTATTGAAATGACCGCGAAGTGACGACCTAGAAAGTAAGACGGAAATGTAAAAAGATGGTCGTAATTACCTATACAACAGCGTCGCTAATTAAGTAAATAAACTTGCGTTCCTAGTCGCACAATGTCTTTACAAATGCCCTTATGTATATAACAGGCTGTGGTACTCGTAAGAGTTACTAAAGACTTCTCATTTGGAACATGATTAGATTTAAATAGGCTGGATAAAACTGTAGTTACTCTCAACAGTGATACCGAGGCAGATCAAAATCGGCTGGTGATATTAACTTTTGGTACTTCTCTGCACATGACGTTGACCTGTGAAGCAGTATCAGAAAGGCAAAAAGCTTAAGACTATCATTTTCTCCTACAAGATGACAACAATAGAATAAAAGCTTTATACTAGACAATCTCGCTCTACAATCGACATCCTACATCGCAACTTTATAACTGGTCCGACATAACTACAAGTACACAAGTACTCCTTTACTTAGAACTGGTGTGCCATCGGCTTGGGAGAAAGAAAGCGTCAGTCTCAAGGCCGGCCCACATATAGATCGCCCAGTTTAGCACATTGTGTCGGCTGCCGACGCTAACAATGTAGTACTTGTGACAAGTATTCCACTGAATGCGTTTTGAGAGAATTTGTTCAGAGGTGGAAAATGTTATAAGAAAAAGATTCGTCGATACATATTATTATTTTTTTCAAAATCGGTCCATAATTAACGGAAATATCGATGAACATCCATAAAAAATCATACAGCCAAACATAGAATCTCCTCTTTTATTCGAAGTCGGTTAAAAATGATTTTAGAGGGCTAAAACAAAACAAGAGCGTCTCAAATGCAATTCAAGAACGTATAGTATAAAGATAATACACATTTTACATTACTTTTATTATAAAGCTTTTTTGAATGTTTATTTAAAGAATTTATCTTTTCTTATCTTATTAGGAATTTTAGTAAGTCTCTTTAATTATTAAATGACTGTAGGAGAAAAATGCCACAACGTATAAGTATTTTCAAGAGAAAAAATACTCGCCTGACTGCACAATTTGGTAGATACAATTTGTTGGCCTCAATCAAGATTGTTACACTAATTCCACATTGCACCAATCGCATCAATCCCTAATAACTCGTCAATCTTGCCTGACGAGTTCCCTCAAATCAATGGCCGCTATACTAAGAGATGCTTCATGTTGCTACTAAAACTTTCTCTCGATAACCTTTCGGTACTCTCGTAGCGATCTTGTATCGGTTGACCTCACGACCACAAGTTCTTTGCGGCCCGTAGCCCCGTACGTGGTTACTCGTTTTCTATTCTATTCTACTCCAAATGCGTCGCGATCTGATAGCAAGGGCGTTTGTTAGTCGTGGCGGTTAGGGCTGGTAAGCCAGGTCGTGAAAATGAAAGTAGATGAAAAAAAATTGAGTCTGTCTCAAGTTTTTATTGACTGATGATTCAATTTTTTATTTGTAAGCTAATTGTAAGACGTGGTGCATGAAACAACAACAACAAATAAGCTTTATAATACGCTGAAAGTCAAAGGACCATCAATTCTCTGGACCCAATAATCTACAAGGAAATTATAGTCAAACTGCAATAAACCTACCCATAAATGGACTATCTGGTTTAATTGCATTCTTGTAAACAAATCCCGCAGTAAAGGTAAAATATGGCGGACAAGAAACGATGTTTACAGAAACCATTATCGTCAGACTAGTCAGAGGGCAGCCCTGCACAAGCTACGAACAATCTTAGCTGAACTCGATTTAACCTAACAAGTAACACAGTTCCGCACACAGACACGACAAAAACACGAAACCGAAGCATCGATACAATATATCGAGTCTATCGATCGATACGAAACGATCGAAAAGAGCGCAAGGTCGCGCATTGTGCGCGTACGCAACCATTGTTGTATCAACACAGTTGGCTGTTATTGTTTTTTGCACGGTATTGATATTTAATTAGATAAATTATTTAGAATTACATTTGGAGCACACATGTGGGTCATTGTCAGTTTGATCGGAGATGGCTTTGTTAGAAATGTTATTTCTATTATTTGTCCCATTTACGTACGGACTACGTAATTCCTTTAACAAACATGTATTTCATAAAAAACAGGCCCCCTACAAGTTGTCAGAAGCACTTAGGAAAAGATTTGTAACTTCTTCTCTAAGCGAATAAGGGAAACGATTTTCTTGACAGCGTGGGCTGGGCCCTTTCGTTTGAAAAGTTGCCTACAGGAGCAATTAGTGTGCGAACACACATCGCCACGCCTCGTCTAGACGTCTGATGCCTGCCGCTTCGTGGAACAACACCACTTTCGCTGCATAATTACACTCGTTAAGGTCCTACGTGTTATCGATGGGAATTCAAAGGACGCACCAATATTTCAGTCATTACCGTTCGTTGCTACGCGTTAGTCACTGTCGACGACCGATACACGATCTCTAGCAATTAATGTTTTGTCAACAAGTAATTGCGCCTCGAGCGGTTGCCGGGACCACCAATTACTACTCCGCTACTGTGCAACATACCGACAATATGAAATATGACAAATACTTAACATTCAAGGTCAGACTATGCTCATTTGTTCATTTGAAGAGTTCGTTAAATCACTTATGACAGGCGATGATTGATGTTGTAGCATTTAATTGGTGACTGCGATTCGTATCTTACGCGCCGAGCTAATTGCCGCCATCGATACAAACATCGAGATCTCGATTATGGTATGTAATATCTAATGGCGACTTGTAATGAGATGTAATAAATCATCTCCGAGGTTGACGCACCGGGATGGAGGGCGAATGATATCGGCGGAAATGGATATTATGATAACGATGCGCCCGCGCAACTTGCCGGTATGTTGAGCGGGGTTAGCGTGCCATTTGCAATAATGCGAGGGACGGTAATGTATGCTAAGGAGACTCGATTGAGTCGTACATTTTAAATTCATTGACGCTTGTATAAACAAAGGCATACTTGGAAATTACTGTATCGCTCCCAGTATAAAAGCATTTATACATTGAAATCATTTTTCTGTCTTTGTTATTGTAATGTATAGTTCGTTTCAGTCCATTTATCTGGCGCAGTTGAACGACAACGACTGACTTAACATGTGACTGACTTCATAAATATTGAAATTTTATTGATATCAAGCCTATTACAGCAGCTGGTTAACTGGACCGAATGCATTTTGTAGTCGGTATCGACTGCCAACGCGAGACCATCTTTGGAAGCGCTGCGCGATAGCTGCGTCGAATGATAATATGACAGAAGCGATGTGGTATCAGTGGCATAACGGTGAACCTTCATTTCCGCATTGTACTGCGTTGCTAGACAAGGAACCCGCATTAGCAGAGCTTTGTCCCAGGCAGCGCGACTACGCTAACTGCACGCATGCACACAATGGCTCAGAGCGCGACACTCAGTATTCCGGCCAAGACGCGCCGCCTCACATCAAAGACGCAGTAAATTACATGCTTATCTTAAGAGTAGCTGTAGATGCGTCGGCACGGACTGTTCAATGGTGTTCTAAGCGCCCGTCTAATAGCAGTCTATCCCTGGCCGTGACCTACCTCAATATAGGTCATTGCCAGAGCGCCGTTGAATTTTACGATAATCGCTTGCGAAACTACCATTGGCAAAATTTCAAGATGCTGTAGTGGCGTCTGTAGTAAGTCTGACAGGATTGCGGCTGAATCTGAGCGCCAGCAGTGAATCATCTCCGCCACATAGTACGTCGCGGAATGGAGTCGCGTCCATTGTGATGACGACTCCCGCTGAGATGATTTTTTCTTATTGGTGGAAGCGATTTTATTCTTAATTTCTCCAGCCGAGAGTTCATTTTCGTTCTCGTGTGCGGCGAATCCGGTGCGTCTGGACGGTGTGTGTGATTTTAATTTTAGAATAACGGAAACCGCGGCTCGGCACACGTCCCTGTCGCGTTTTCTCGTTTATTTTCCCATCGGCCTTCGCATGAATGGGATGCCGCAGGCCGGAGCGGCGGTCAACGTTCAGCCGCGGGCAGCTTTAATTTCAGGCGCGGACACTCAATAATATCGAATGGATTTATGGTTAAGCCATGCACGGTGGCGGTGCATTCCTCGCTCGTAGCTGACGGGCCTGTCGGCTCGCGATTTGTTAAATAAACATAATTTCGGTTCGTCGAACTGCGCCAGAATAAACACTGCGTGCTCAGTTCTATATGGAAAGTGAAAGCGGCGCCGCGGCGGCGGGTTGTGACAAATTCTTCGCCACGTGGCACGTGTGACTGTGTGACACCCGCCGCGGTAACATGAGCGGAAGGAATGTGCCCCACGGGATTTGAAGCCATTCAAACTATTCGTGTTAACATCACGAAGTTCCAACAATCGATTATTTTAATACGCTGAAATCTGTTTCTCAAGCATTTCCTGCAGAGCGTACTTGTAATGTATAAGGGCAATATATCACAATCGGACTCCTTCTCTAGAAAATTAAGTGTTCTATAGAGCACGAGACAAAGCACCATTAATATTTTCAGTAATACCGCGCTAGGATTATTTGCGGCTACAACTCGAGGCGAAGCATTAAAATAATGTATTTATTGTACAGTTGGCACATTAAGAAGTTACCTAGAATGGGCTCATTAAGTGTTTGATTTTATTCTAATGCCCGTAGTAAGCCGTTGTTGAGATTTTATCCGACGAGTAATTACTTGCTGTGGCACGTTAAACGTTAACTTTTCCGTTCAAAAACTCGGAAATGCACTTTACTATAATAGGGATCCGCCATTTTATGTGCGACGTTTGAAAATGTTTTCATATAAATGCGTTTTGCGTGTTAAAAATGTTCAAGAAAGCCCTGGCGTTCATTTTGTTAGAGTTCGCTTGGAAATCTTGGGGCATTAAGGTTTAGTGCTTTCTAGAAACGGTTTTAAATGGTGCTGCTAGATTTATGACCAGAATGTGCAAGTTGTCACAGGTGAACTTCAACTTGTTGAGTGTCTGGAATTTATGGGTCAAAAGTATGCACTGATATAACAAAAAGGTATTATGTATTTCTTTACAAAAAAAAAACCTTTCATAAATAAACCCAAGGATCGCAAATATTGTTAAATCCCAAACATTTGATAACTGGTAACCCAAAAACGTGCGGGCCTGTTTGTGTTTGTACAAAGATACATTTTGGCAATTATACGTTGTAACCTTAACCTTAAAGTTATGTATAATACACATCCAGCCTTACTATATATTAAAGATAATGTAAAAATCGAATGCAGATAGGATTTTCCACAACTAGGCAAGTAATGCACAACATTCACGATGACTCATTCAACCAGGAGGCCGACACCGCTGTTTAGGTAAAAAAGTAAACACGCAACACATGCTTAAGTAAACTGACACACACACGGGTAAATAAATACCTACCTACATTGTAGACAGACTGGTTATATTCTATATAGAATTAAAGACTACAGTTTTAGTTCAGATTAGTTCTAGACCTACGAAGATCGCCAGTGGGTATTAGACTAAATTATAGCTTGTTCCAAATACTGACATTTATGACTGGTATTAATAATGAAGTAAAAGGAGTGGGTTTGGATATTTGACAGGTGGTAATAGAAGCTGAATTATTAGACGGCAATATTTGTTATTTAAAAACTCCAAGCAGAAAATATTTGGGATATAGTTTCAGAAGCATCGAAAGTTGAAACTTGACTTGTTTTTATAGCAGTTGCGATTGCGACCACTGGCGGTAGGCCGGAGGCTGTCAAATAAAAATAAATTAGAAGATATAGATATCATTTTTTACACTGATGAGACGGTACAATTAGAAGAATTCTTAAATAAAGCAGCACCTGATCGTTCTAAACAAATCCTCGAACTGATGGATACAGTAGTAAGTTTAAAAGAAACGATGAACGAAAGAACTTGACATTGGTTAAACGGGACCAATTGGACCCAAACAGAATGCTCAACGCACATAAATACAAAATTAAAACATGCCAGACAATGACATTTCCGCTGCGAACTGTTTACAATATTAATTAACAACGCACTTTGCATCGCTTTACCAATTAATTCTCAGTGGCGCTCCATTGAGCACGTGGTGTGAATCGACTTCTTTGTTTATGCACTACGTTGGTCATTATAATGACGTATGGTACCTCGTGTGGGCTCAGGGTTAAATGGTTCAAGTTCCATTTTGCACGAAATACCGTTTTATCAAGAGCTGTTTTGACCGTTTACTTAAAATTGAATTTACACCTTCGTATTATTACCCGGAACTGAAAGTAGGCAATATATTCGTAGTTGTATGGCTTCATTGTGAGAGTAAAAATGTTCTAACAAATGAACAAAAATGTTTACTTACCTCTCAGAAGACATGACTATGTCCTCAAATAAATTAAAAAGTAACCTCGTCAGACTGTGACTCACCTGTAACAAAATAAAACAAGAATTAGCTAAAAAAACAACAAACACATCTACATGCCTGCGCAGGAGTCGCGAAATTGGACCTGTTATACGAGATTCTAAACACACAAAAAGCAACATTGTAAATCAAAACGGTCGTGGGAAGATCGTTTAACGTTAGACCTGTTTTCAAAAGTAATCGTTGCTATAACCTATATTTAAATGTTATGGTACCTTAATAAAGAGTTACTTGGCAACATTTAATACTTTGACGGACGTTCGTTGTAGTGTTGTTGTATAGCTGGTTCTTGGAACGACTTCCACAAATGTCTCTCAAATAGCAGACACATAAACGTAATTTTGACACATCACTCATCACAATTTTAACAATAAAGCTTTATACATAAAGCAAAGATTAATGCACAAAAACAATATAAAAGGAACTGAATCAATGGAAAGATAACAAAAACTAATATTGAAATAAGTCAGCTCAACCACGGAGAAATCAAGTTTACACATCATAATGAGGGAACAGTGAGTGAACAACTTTGATGTGTTAATAAAAACGGTCGCAGTGGTCAGTGCAAACGTGTCGCAACATACAGCGCGTGGGTCAACGGCAACGGTCACTACTCTGCGCCCACGCATCTCCCAAGACATAGGTAAAGCGCTAACCTCCACAGGATTACAGAATTACAAATGAAGTGTTGCAAAATGAGGATACTGAGAGTGACGAGGATTTTTTAAAGAACATTCCGTTACGCAAGATAATGATGCTAATTTAAGTAAAGTGAAAAGTAGTTGCGAATTGGAAATCCGAAGTGAGAGTATAATGATTGAAAGTAAGCTAGAAACAAAAAAAAAAAAAACAAGCTAGTATGCAGGAAAATTGAAAAGAAACCTCTATAAATGCAAAAAGAAAATTATGGAAGCTCATTAATAATATCATTTATAAAGAATTAATATTAGAAACGAATAATTTTGGTATATTCAATATGGATAAATACATTTTCGGAGAGACGATTGTGGAATGACTAACGTGGCGCCCGCGAGACGAGATTTACATAAACAGAGAGGAGGTAATATAAAATATACAGATTTTCGTCCTTTGCATTGTAAACAACTCCGTAAACACGGCACGAGGGTCATATTTCATCATCGAATAGGATGATGAAAGCAATGTTTACATGAAATTGGATTTAACAAGATGTAATGACGGCTCTGTAATTGAATTTAGCTGTCAACGAAAAAGGTCGGCTGTGAACTCAGATAATTTAATATAATGAATAATTTAACTAAGAAATTATGATATTTACTTTAAATGAGTTGTCCATTGATTGTTGAAAATAAATTAAATAAACACCGACGCTATTTCAAAGGTCGCTCATTGAATTCGTTCAATAGGAAATTCTTGATGTAAGATTGTATTGAATTAATCGTAATTGTTACTCAAAAATTTTTCGAAGCGTACGTTATTGAGTCGAAGGCTTTAATTAGATTTTATATATTTTATTCAACCAACCATACCTTTATTTGGATTAACCTTGAAGGGACGATGACTGAATAGCTTTTATAGGTAAGCTTGACCCAGATTTTACTAAGAATACGTTACCAAGATTAACTGGAAAGAAATGAAACTTCCAAAAAAATAAACTTATATATTTTTCCTGGACTGTAATACAATTTCGAAATTATTCATGAAGGTTATCAGCCCGAGGATCGTAGGGCCGTTCAAGCCTATTCATATTTAAATGAAATCACATTTCCTACCACATAATGTGGTCGTTTTTATGTATCTACAAATAGTACAGGCACATTTTTAAACGCGGTTCCATTGATAGCTTCTACTTCATTAACATAAATGTCCACTTCATTTAGTAGTAAGCGATCCTTGTGCCTGTTATCTTAGGAAGTGGGCACAATCAAGTCTGCCTCGTATTTTCCCTTTTTGACCGTTAAGATCCTGTTTTGTTGGTATCACAGATGGCTGAGCTTGAGTCAGGTTTTCAGGTTAATCAATGCAAATGTGTTTTTGAGGACTCGTCACCTTCTTGATACTGGCAGTATAGTAAAAGCCTCTTTTCTTTAATAGGCAAACTCACTACCAGACTCACAAAATAACTGTTTAAGTTCGCGTATGAATGCAAAAACTTGGATGCGGTCCAAAATATTCCTTAAAAGAACAAAATATTAACAACAGTGTTGTGCCAAAATTTCTGCAATAAAGACGTCTGGCGCATTTCTATATCTGTGACTAAAAGTAGTTAAAGGAGTTCTGACAAAAAGGAATCCTTGTTGAAGACACGAACAACATTTACATGTCCTGAAGAAAACGGGATCACGCTATAGAACTTTCCGGTGTGTGTTCGGCAGCAGAGAATTTGTTTTTAAATTTTAGCGACTTGCATCCTTCAGTTTAAAATGGGATACGTTAAGGCACAATTGGAAGTTTCGACCCCTTAAAAGTTAAGGACGAATAAAACTCGTCTAATCCTCTAAAGTTTTTCTGCAAACAGTAATATTGGTATCAAAAATTTGTTGAGTTTAATTTCGTCCTGAAACCTAGTGTATCTATGTCCCAAGACCACACGGGCGTTGGTCTAGACAGACCCGGCAGACGGGCAGCAATTTATTCGCGACTGCGACCCCACAGCGTCGCCACTGCGTACTTTCATATTGATCTCGTTGACTCTGTTGAACCAATTCACGCCATATAATATGCGTCTTATTAGCATCTTGGACATGAATGAAGATTGTGTACAGTTTGGTTTTGTAAAATACTAGTTGGTATATTGAAATGCGAGGCAAGTTCGACCACAATTTAAATTCTTAGAACTCAACTGTACCTTGTCCTGTGTCGAAGGAGCCAATAATTGTAAATTAAATATACTCTTTGAAGAACGAAAATGCACTTTGTTTTGCCAAATGGATATTATCATCTCGAATGTTGATTTTCAGCCAGTCGCATTGCTAATATGGTATACATTAAGATGTCAATTTAAATGTTTGTATTTCAAGCTGGGTATTCCCGTGGGACTCGAAAATATTTACGTTATCGCGCACAGTGATCGCTGTTTTTAACCCAGCTTACGTCACCAAATTGCGCGTAAATAAATCGAATCGTAAGAATCTATCTACTGCGGCTTTAGATTAGATTACGGATTACGGTACATATATACGGTGTATATATCTATCGATAAACTCCTACTAGACGATTCTAATCATATTTAAGCTTCACACCATGCTTACCTTTATTCATAACACAATTTAAAATAAATATATTGATATATCGATTAACAGAAATAAGACGCTTCAGTCATAATCAGAGGTGAACTTTTTTCCTGGCGATAACCTGCACACGCTATTTACAAAGAATGGTAAGAAGAAAAGGTGTTCTTTTTACAATATCGTTGAATCAAAAAATAGGTAAACAAGTGGGAAGTATCTTCACCAAAAAAAATTTCTCAAGTTCAGAGAGCTGTTGCTTCGGAACCATCACACTTGTGACGATTCGTGTTTTAATAGATGTACAGGTTGTTTTAACGCGTATATCATTTAGGCGCCTCTAGGCAACCTACGCAAAACGATCACCTTCCACTCGTAGGTAAGACCACACGGCATTAACTATAGTACTTAAGTGATTCGTACGGCTGCTTGCGCAAGCGCACATCTTCTCAATTAGCCGCCATTGCGCACTGATTGAGCACATACTTCATAGTTAGCTTTATTAATGTTTTCTCCGCACAATTATGCTGCTATCGCCGAGGTGGGCTTTACATCTAGAGTAATGGTCTCCGCATGTTTAATCATAGTTTTGTCGTAGTAATTAATTATTGCAAGCCACAGCCTGTATAATCTCTTCATTCTGATTAATTTTCATAAATAAGCTCTTAAATGAGGTGAGAGCTTATCGTGTAAGCAGGAAATAAAGTAACGGTTAATAGCGCATAGGTAGTTTAAAACGTTGAGATTAATTACTAAACTAATCTGCATGTTCCCTACTATCTTTAGTCTACTAATTAAACCAGAGGCTTTTAGAGCACTAATATTTTTGTGAACACTACGACTTTAACTTCCGATCCGACGATCCACAAATAATGCCCATAAACTTCGAACATTAAGAAACTTTGATAATGGTAGACTCACGTATGTTATTTTTAAATTATAAACATAAAGTGTCATTGTTATGCAGTCCCACTAAGCTTTTCTATATTCGGTATGCATATTTCCGAGCAGATATGGAAATTTAATTGCAGTGCGCCCGCGCCGCGTCCCGACGCCAGCCGACCAATTAAATGTATTGATAGCAATAACACCTTATATGGTAAGCTGTCATGAAACATCACACGTGACACCTATTATGGTGTGAATGTTAGTGATTGTGACACGATAGTTACTGTCAAACTATGCGGTGATTTATTGCACGTATACGTAATTAAGCTTGGCGACAAACTTGTGATTAGTCAAGATGATTAGTCTCACGTCTTCGACAGAAAATCGGTCAATTTTATTCAATGTGTGGGCGGCTGTTAATAGCTGGCTTTATAGCATTTTCTTTTATTGGTTTGACATTTTCGAATAGACAAATGGCATACAAAACAACATCATTATCCTTTGAAGCAACTAAGATACTTATTGTTAGTTTTACGATCCCTAAACTACCAATAATTATATTAAGCGTTTCCTGCCAAATGTATTAAAATATTCTTATACATTCAACACACAAATATGACCCGAAACCTATCTCCACAATTCAACACCACTTAAAACAAATTCCATAAGGATACGTAATGGTAACCTGGTCTATTTGACCCGAGGCGGTCACAAATAAAGTCCCTCTGTCCGCCATCCGTGAATGGGCCGGCCATTCATCGAGAGCGACTGTTAAAGACGCCCATTCAAGACCCACGCATGCCGTGTGTGACACCGGTGACCTGGCCATAGTACCGTCTAAAAATACCAGTGGTCGTGATGCACCTACCTTTAGATAAGTTCATGCGTTAGATGTGTGAGCTCTATGCTTATGGAGAACTTTCATTGATGAGTTTATCATTTCTAAACTTGAGGTTTACAACTCAGGTAACATTCTAGCAACAGCACGTTAGTTTAGATTGTTTATTACATATTTGAAAGTAACGACCGATGAAAATGGCCCACTTAAAACTTTTAACACGAGTACAGCACATGACATACACCCGGAACTGCCAAAACCCTTGACACGCAAACCAAGCAACATGACTCATACAAAAAAATGAAAGAAACTACCAATACAACACCACTGAACAATTTCCTCTAAACTAGAACGGGTCATGGGAAAGCCAAACGCGGAAACCAACGAACAATGACAGTCGTTCACGAATCGCGGGAACGATGCAATTACTCTGCAATTTCTATTACAAGTATTACAAATGTAATTATATGCGATTTTCAACGATTACAATTTACAGCTGTGAAATTGATTGGATTAAGAGGCTCAATCATAATGGGATTTCTGAAATAGCTTTTTAAGCAAATTGTTTTTTTACTACGTAAAAAATAATCAATTGAACGGTATCTTGGTTAATAGAGGCGCGACCGAAATCAGTGATTTGGCGACGTTTGAATGGCGGCTAATTAATAACAAGCATACGTATCTAATTGTGTACGTACTTGGATTATTTGAAATATAAGCACTCTGCTTTACTATCCTTAAAGGTGATAAGTTGGAGGAGTTTGTAAATGATTTTATTAATTAATAATTAACCGATCGATTTAGAGTCAGACAAATCAGCATTAAAAATAAATAAACCACAAACACGAGCATGGCTTGAACAAACATTAGATAGTTCCTTAGATAGTGTCACAAAATCTTGGTTCCTGGGACATTAACTCGGAACAAATTTTTCAGAATCTGTTTTTTTTTTTAACTGATATTGAACCACTTCTACACATAAATCCCACACTACATAGGAGTTAATATAACGCTCAGTGTTCACTTAGTTACATAACTCATTTCTCAGAACGACCTGACCGCTATTGAACCTCGTACCAGGAACGACAAGAGCGTGTCAACCGTGTTTGTTTACTTTGTAACAGAATGTGCCTCATCATCGTCTCCGAGACAGCCTTGCAACCAATCGCCAGGGTCGTGCCCGACTAATTGATATTAATAATGATCGAGCATAATAGGAAGTGCCAATTTGGCTGTCGAAACCGCAACAACAACAAAAGAATTTTATTTAAATAAATTGAGCGTTCGATTTAAATCAAGTAATGGATTTAATGATGATGACGTTACTATAGATCTAAAAATAAGTCGCAGAGGTCTATGAAGGAATCTCATGTTTAAAATTTGAAATTTATGGTGTGTTATGAATATGGTCAAGCATAAATTAACATAGCAGTGTGGAGATTAACACCTTAATATTTCTTAATGTAGGTACATTAAGAAATATTATACCAATGCATTTGTTGCAATATCTCATGAATATGCAAACAGACTGATAGACGTACAACCTCAACGCATATTATTTACTAATATCGACAGCTCTATATCTCTCTCTCTCTCTCTATAGCATCATCATCTGCCTAGCCTTTTCTCAACTACATAAGGGTCGGCTTCCAATCTAACGTTTGTTGGTTGCGGCTGAATATCAGTATTTTACACGGAGCGACTGCCTTGTGACCTCCGCCAATCAATTACTCGGAGACACTGGTACTCTAGTGATTGTCAGACTTTTTGGGCTACTGACACCTGTAACGACTATCATAGGTCTTCGTATGACACCCGGGATCAACTGCTTCACGTGCTTTTCGAGGCATGAAGGGGTCTCGATCTGTGAATAATGGTCACCCATCCAAGGACGTCAGTCCTTGGATGGGTGACGCGTCAAGCGTTGCTTAACCTCGCAGATCGGTCGATCTGCGCGGTGGCTATGTAGCTACACTCCTCTATATAATCAGATTAACCAAAAGCTGGTGGTCATCATAATAACCCGACTGCGTTATATACTATCAATGAAATACTACGGAGCGACTGTCATCTGATCGGCAATGTAGAGCTAATATAGAGGGTACGACGGATGTGCTGAAGGAGAAACAAACTAATATTTTAACCTTTAATTTCATACTATTGGTAATTTATTTGAAAAACCGCAAGACTCCCGTACGACGCAGGTGCAACGTAACCACATCGAACGATATGACGGCCGAGACCGCGGGACAGATGACCAAACTTTAATGACCATTCTTTGGTGAATGACTCTTTAAACTGAAATAGACAAAAGTACAACATTCCCGTCCGATGCAATATAAACCGCATCGAACGATATGACGTCAGTGACCACAGGATTGGTGACCAAACTTAAACTGAAACGTCTTTGATGAATGTCTCTAGCTGAAATAGGCACTGGACACATGATTTTGTAAAATTTCGTATGTTTCCCGAGTAAGTATAGTGACCCTCGGTTGATGTAATCCGAGCATCATCAAAACGGACATCAATAAATTGTACTTCAAAAGATTCCCTGTAAGAGTTCAGAAAGTTAGACGTGGAACACTGAACGAAGACGTCCAATCACCAATATTGATTAAATTACAACCTTTATCCACATTCTAAAGTAGAATGTGCTGCACTGATGACAAAAGCAAGTCTTGCCACAAATATATGCAAGTTTCAACGTAACGACATTGCTCACACTATCGTCAATGACTAAATAGCCAGAGGTGGCAGTTAGCCGGGTCGGTAACCGGTCTAGGGTCAATTTGCCGTGTCTGCGAGGTCCGTTAGCAGCCCGCTTCTCACGCCCATAGACAATGAGCCCAATGACTACACAAATACATTGTGCGTCTTGTGTTGTGTTTGGATTGAGGTATCCCAAGTTTCTGTTAAAGCTTTTACGTTTTGAAGTAAAAAATTAAGTAGTGTCTTGAAACTCCACGGTATGTGTATCATTCTTGTTTCAGGTACATTAATAGTAGGTAACTCTACATAAATATTACTATCGCGTCTTTCTCAGTATTCGAGGGAGACTTACTCATTCGTTTTCTTCTTTCGTTTTTATACGTACACACATTGGCTTGCAGAATAAATCTGAGTTATAACAAAGGCTTGATTGAACCGGATAACCTTTTGTGTCAATCACTAACAAAGAAACAACATAGCTTTTCTATGCTAAGTGCTTAGTAACATATTACCTGGCATAATTTTCCCATAAATATCATAAGCCAACATTTTTATCCGCGTGCATCATGCGGTTGGCAGCACAGATAATCAATTGCAAACGACATAGCAGCGTAATGAAGATAATGATAAGTGGTGACATATATTTATGCCAACGCTGACAGGGTGACAGGCGACGACGTGGTGCGACATTAGGGGTGTCAGATATCCTAATATTTTATACACTACACTACTACAGTCGGTTGCCTTATCTTGACACCACGCCGAATACTAAATTATTTACCGTTTTCAAGATTGTTAAGATTTAAAACGAGAAACGATTCCTCAATAGAATACGTAAGGTAAGATCCAAAACTTAATGTATGTCACGGTAATTGAACTTCATTCGTTGCCGCCTGATATTCTACATAAAAATTAATCTTCTCATAATAGGACAACAATAATTAACAATTGTCTGCATTTAGCACCAATTACCATCCTTCAATAAGTAAACAAACACGGCTATCTCTTGAACCACATACTTTCTGAAGTCCACTCGAGTGGAGTGCATATTGTCAGCCCTGGAGTGGCGACGACTGACAATAGCAAGCAGTAATTGCATCGATACGTGAGGAATTATTGTCTATTTGTTTGCACAAATCACAATAACTCATTATCTCTTTGTTGCTATGTCATGTGCGAATGTTGTGTACGTTAAGTATGTACTGTTGTTTGTGCACGACATACTACAAGAAGTTGGACAGATATGCAGTACAATTTCCATAAAAAATCCAGTTTAGACGGCACGGTTGACGCAGTGGGTGAGAGATCGACTGATGTGCTAGGTGTCGCAGGTTCGATTCCTGCACGGAACAAATATTTGTATGATCTACTAGATAGTTGTTTCGGGTCTGGGTCTTTGTCTATGTGAATATATGTATTTGTAAACACACCCACGATACAACTATTCCTAGTGTGGGTTTTTTTTAGAACGATTGCTGTTTGAAACAAGCTACGTGTAAATTAGGAGCCAGGATTTATAATATTTTGAATATCAATTTTCAGGATTGTGTAAGTAAAATGCAATTTTCCCCAAGGTCTCAAAACTCTTTAGCATTATCTACGAACATGTTATTTTTATCTATGATTGATAATATCATTATTGGTTTTGATGTTTTGATAATCATACTCAAGGTTCCCCTCATGATGAATGATCTCAAAGCATTATTTTATTTCCCCCGACAACCACTTGTTACTTTGATAACAGTTGCTGAAGATGAGGGGAGAGTGAAGGGCCCTCCCCTAAAGCTATTATTTAAATATTATAACATTGAAGCTATTTTCAAACCATTCTAAAATATATTCTGTTTACTTTTGTTTGAGTAATTATTTAGAAAGTTGCCAATTTGTTATGCTAAGTCTGAATTTTCCTCGAAACGTAAATTCACCGTTTTGAATTACAAAAGAACTAGGTAAACAATATCTTCAGTATGCTGAAAACTTGATTACAGGCTAACTGTCGACACAATAGTAACCATTTGATATATTTCATAGACTGTATAACCATTTATTGTTTGAATATTTTATTGCATTTGAAATACACAGCAAAATACACTAGATACATCAATATCTATCAACTACGTACAATTTCTACTTCGCCTCGAGAATATATCTGTAAACTCTTTCAAAGAGCAACAAAAACATTATCTTAGAAACACAACACGTCTGTATCAGTTTCTACGGTTGTCCAGACAATATTTTTTCCTCAGAGCAATAGGTTTTTAATTAGTCGATCGGTAAGTAATAGACGGTGGTTGGTAGGGCATAAATATTGCATGAGGTGCGCAGGCGCCGGCGAGCGGCGCGACGACTTCGTACAGCAACGCCCGAACGCGGTGCGAACGATAAGATTACGCGGGTGACAAATAGAGATTATGTACTTTGATAAATTATGCCTGTTTCGTATTAATACTGGGTTTGTGTCTACTTTTGAGAGAACATTGTATTTTCTTTGCAATATAAGGTACTTAGCAAGTACCTTTGATAGAGTCGATACACTATTCCTAACCTTTACATAACATCAGATACCTACTCCCATGAAATATACACAAACCTTATTTTTTTTAATAATCCCTCATTCTTATCGATAAGACTATCTGAACACGTGTACCACTCATTTATATACGATTAACTTATTTTATCAATTCGCGATCATCCAATCGCTTGTTTCGTCGAATCTCGTTGTATCGGCGCTGGCGCACGTGTATCCCCATCACTCCGCATGTGTCATTAAGCTGTTTACATATCGGATCCGACAAAGCTGTAATTTACGTTGCGACCGTTTTGTTGGCCAACTGTTGCTTTAAACGGAAAATTGCTCAAAGTATGCGGTCCCTTTAAGGCGGAAGATGACCGAATTGCTTTACGATCATAAAATAAGGAATTTTCTAATTATTTTAGTGCCTACCTACTTTAGTTGCTTTGTAAGATTAAGACATACAGTAAGTTACTATACTCGTTTTGTTTAGGTATTTAACTAATGGTAAACAATCTTGATGTGTCTTTATAATATATTTTGTTTAAAAACTCAGTTTAAATATAAAACGCGACTAAAAACCAATGTAAAACAACGATAACGATTACCAAACCAATTGAACCACTAGTTTAAGCAGTAGTTTATTTGTTTAATATGTGTTTGTGTAAAAAGTCACATCAAGATTGTTTACCTTTATTTAAGTACCTAAACAAACCGAGTATAGTAAATTAGGTATTGTTAATTAAAGTTGATAAAATGTTAAGTAATAATTGTTTAGACTGCAATCCGATAGTCAGTCATAAATTTAATACAGAACCCAATTCATGTGTCGACGTAACGGATATTGCCTTTTGTTGTATTCTAGAACACACGCGTATGCGCAATGAATATTTCAATCACATGCGAGTTCGAACAAGACGTAAATTAATCAGTAACTGTTTAAACGTCAAACAATAATACCAATACACTAGCTACTAGGGAATAACGTGCCCGGAGTTCCAAGACCTGATTATTAACCATTGCGCTTTTTCTTAAGCCTCACAATAAGAATGGCCGATAGAAAACGCAGTGGAATGTGGTATGAAACCAATAAATCGTATTCGTACTGCAGTAGTGGGAGGTGGACTTTTTGATGTGTTTGTACACGAATTCTTGGTAAATTCGGTCGATAAACTATTAATGAAATTAGAACAATGAGTGGCGATCGATAGCTGTGATAGGCAAATTGCATGTCGATGGTTTTGTTATGATAAGTTGCTTGCTACACCAGTTTTGATTCACCAATTTTGATTCACAATAGTATCCTTAAATATATAATTGTTTACTTAGCCGTCTTATATTTATCTCTATTCTCAGCTTGACTTCCAAACAGGTGTATCAATACGATTTACAATTCCCGACTTCCTTTAATAATGACAAAAACGAGAATTTAGGACAACTGACCGTCTAATTGAATCGCAACAGTCGTTTATTGCTCGCTTCCTCATCGCACCGCAATCTCCTCTTCAAAACTTAATTTCATACCAATTCCCCCTTCAGATTTTCATCAAACGATTCTGGGTTGTATTTTTTCCGTACCAATGTCGGTAACAGTCGTGAACCCTCGCGGGTTCAAGCCGGTCAACGCACTCCGGCACGGAAACGATTTCAGAGCGAGAGGAAAAAAAATCGTGTTGCGATGAAATTTCATACCCACAGCGTTTCTGATGTCTATTGAGCGTGTAACTCGCCGAACGCGAACGGAACTTTTAAACGCACATGTCGACTAACGTTTTACCTGCGATACCTGCTGCGATTATGCGAATGGAGTGTTCTTTTTTTGAGTTTTTGAAATTGGATACGTGGGTATGTGTATGATGTTTTGTTCTTAAATAAGGCATGATATAGACAAGTCGGAGATTACAACTTTTATGGTAATGAAATGAAATGTTAATTCTGATTGGGAGTGCGGGATCAAGAAAAATATATTTGATTGAACTCCTTGCTTGCCAACTCTGATAGCATGACACATGTATCCTATCCCCACACGCTTGAAAAAGCAAAGTAATTCTACACACCAATCACAAGCACCTAGACATACAGCATTTCATAAGACAAGAAACAAGTGAGATCTAATTTAAAATAGATAAATATTTTCATGTAAAAACTAGGTCTATCAAAGTGGATCGTAGAAAACTTGCTCTACCTGAAGGCTTGATAGATTTATTTTTTTATCACGGGGTGAAGGCACAGAGGTAAGCTCAACAGCATAATAACTTTGCGAATGAAACGATGTGTCGTAATGCTGTTGACAATAATTTGCGATTCGTTCATGAACTTTTTACTGGAGGTCTTGGGATTACTGCAGAAATAAGTACCTGGAAAGGAGACGCTTATATTCAGCAGTCTGTATCAATAGCGCTTCCGATTATGTTTCATACTTTACGTTTCTAAAGTCACTGGTATGACGAAACCATCGATAAATCAGGAAGTAACACGACGGCGCGATTTATTAGCTGTTAAAAAATGAATGCACTTCGACCTTTAATGTTCTTTTGTGTCTAAAACATAACAATGGTAATTTAATAATGGAACAAAAACACTTCCTTATGATTACAATATTTAAAAAACAAAATCGCTATTTCCATAATAAAACTCATGTTTTATTCCGACGCGGCTTACTTCAAGAGAGAAATTAAATCAACAGCATAATAAATAAATAAGAGAATTCATCACGTTATCAGTTAATTAACATTACATAAATAGCGGTGAACATTAAAAGGGTATGAGCACACAAGACTTGCTCGTCTCGTGTCACAAACAAAGACTTGCGCGGGCGCAGCGAGCAAGTTCATTGCCGCGAGCTGCGCATGCGATGTGCGATAAGCCCAATTTGGATGCACTGTGACGAAAATCGTACGTGCTTGCTATGCAGAATTTTTTTAGAAGAGCTTTTGTTTCGACTTGCTTACAAATATTTAGTCAGTGGTGTTGAAAAATTGACGCAGACTGCATAACGATATGTTGGGCTATTGTAAACTAATGACCACCTGAGTGGCTGTGTAATTATTTTCGTGTTTACTTTGGGTTTTATCATAGAAACTGTTTAAGATTGTTAATTTTGAGGTGTCTCTTAATAGACATTTACATATGTCCGTAAATACTTTTTAAATGCCTGTGGAATTCTTTAGAACCTTTTTTAGTATCGCTCACGATACTAAAAACGTGACACCGTCGCGCCAATTAAAACAAATCACAATTTGCATTAATTCTAATTAAAATCAGAAGACGAACAAACAAACTGCACTTAATTAAAATGACCTGTCACATTAAACAACAGGAAAAACACTATATATAGTATACAGGGAAATCCGATACAAGTGCTTGAATTCCTGACAATGTAGGTGAACTAGATACTAAGTACCAACAGGTCAATATTTGCATGACTAGTGGCGTACACGTACAAATATTTCGCTGCATTTTGACGCAAAACAATAGAGTCACGCCACATAGCGATCAAAATACAATCCTACATACCGAGCTCGGACTCAAAGAATTTTAATATTAAAAACCATTTGTCAACTGCGCAAATTGTTGACGATCTATTGTTATCCATTTCGTGCGAAATTCAGTACCTACAATTAATCGGAAAGAACTTCTTCAGAATGGATCAGGAATTTAGGACAATATCATATTGAAGAATTGGACACAAGGACTGTTCATTACTAATTAAATAAATAAATAAATTCAACACATTACTGTCCCACTGCTGGGCAAGGGTCTCTTCTCAGAATGAGAAGGGGTAGACCTTAGTCCACCACGCTGGCCCGGTGCGGGTTGGCGGACTACACACACCGTCGAGAACTTTATGGAGCCCTCTTAGGTGTGCAGGTTTCCTCAAGATGTTTTTCCATCACCGTAAATGCAAGTAATAATCAAATTCTGATCCGCACATGATTCCGAAAAGTCAGAGGTGCGGGCTGGGTTTGAACGCGGACCCTCCTGCATGGAAGGCAAGCGTTCAACTGCTAGGCTATCACTGCTCGTTAGGCTATTACTGATTAAATCAAATAAAATTATTATACTGCCTAGTGGCAAGAACAACTGCTAAGCGTGAGGTCCTGGGTTGAATTTCCGGGTCAGGCAAAGTGTTATTGGGTTTTTCTGTATGGAAATTCTCAGTAGCAACAGGGAGTCTGGAACTGTGTCCGGTAGATGGCAATACGCTGTCCCCCCTATTACATGGGACTCAATAACGCATCGGCGAAATGTGGGTGTAGAATAGTACACCTCTACCTAACCCTTCGCGAAATACAGACGTGATGCTATGTTGTGTGAAATGGCTTCTTAATAGAATCTTAACCCCCTCACAGCCACATAAAACCGCAATAAAATCGCCAACCTATCTTAAAAGAAGTAATGGGCGCTAAATCTGCATGTTTTTTCTATCAGACCGAACGCATCTAAATTAAACCATGGTTACGGCTATGTAATTTGAATATTAATCCAATCTCGGTAGCTTTAGCCGACTTGACAGACTGCATTGCTGGCCGGCTATAAACGGTTTATAGACTTTATAGCCTCGACAACGGATACTATATTTTACTACAGTGTTGTACGCCTGTATTGTTTAGACAGTGCCACGTTACATCTATCTAGAAGCAGCTTTCTAAAAAAGGGTTAGAACTTTGTAGGAAATGGTAATAGAAAAGTAAAATCGATTGTTGGAACGATTTACTGGTGGAACTTGGGAAGAGACCAGCGTCCAAACTTGCAAAGTTTGATCAAAATCTAAGCACGCTTTATAGATCTCAGAATGAGCCAAGAATAACTTGTTCAAACTTGGAAACGAAAATTGGTTCTGTTCACTATATTTGAATAATATTCGGCGATAATTCTCTGGGCTTATCTTAATGACTGTCCATGGAGGACCCCTGTGTTTTTGGAAATTTCGAGCTGTCAATGTCAACTAAAACTTAAAAAAAAACTCTTGCAGCAGTGTAACTACTCCTGTTGGTTGTACCGATCTATATTCCAGGGAGGTTAGATGTCCATTTCACACATTTATTACAGTAGGACCACTAATGCAGCAAATTCTGCTTTAACGACTACTGTACGACTAAGAAACATTTCAATTTACGACCGAACAGAAATAGTCCACCGACAGAATACAGTATTTCGCCTAAAACCAGTATGGGATCCGTTAATACCATATAATAAATTGAAACCGTCGCCGCCGCTCCGAAAATTAATTTACCCATAATCCTCCCACTGTAGTATATTATGCAGGTATGTTTAAAGTAGGTTATAGTGTCAATGTATGAGACGAGTTTGGATATATGGTCGAATAAGCAAAGGGAATTTACACCGGAAAATTTTAAAATAAAATGTACATATGTCGTACAAAAGACAAAAGAGTTGGGAGTTAATTAATGAGTAGGGATGATTGATTAATACATTGCTCGTAACAACATTAGATAGAGATAGATAGAGTATTCTTTATTGTACACCAGAGGAAAAACTATAAAGCGAAAATACATTTTACACATAGGGTACAAATGGCGGTCTTATCTAACATTGTACCTATCAAGGCTGTATTCCTCGATGGGTTATGCAGAGGTGTACTGTACACATTTCGCCAATGCCGTTATTAAGTCCCAAGTAATAGGGATGAGCCAATTACCATCTCCCCGGTACGATTCCAAACTTCAGGCTTCTGAGAATATAATTTCCCTCATTTGGATTCGAAGCCAATATAGGTACATCGGTAATAATGACAATATTTTAAGAGAAATGAACAGTGAGACACGAGAACATTATTTCACCGATTCGGTTCGGTTGTTTCAAAGGTGTACGTAAATCATATCTCACTGACTTGTTAATTATTAAGAATCTTTTTAGAGAAATATGGGTATAGTCGTACCCCCTACTGTGTCATCAATTTAGTAATAATTCTCGACATCGAACTAAAATTAATATATTACCGAAAAGGGACACTCAGTTGCTCATCGAGTATTGTATATGTTTGGATAACATTGAAATAAATAACTAAAACATTTGTTCCATTTGTTAAATGTTTAAATGAACACGAAACATATCAAGCTGCGTATCCAGTTGGTTACGTAAAATCAAAACATAATAAAATATCCAATACTGCCCCACCTATAAATTTATTATGATTTTATACTTCTCAATTCAGATAATATAATGTATCTCACTGCAAATTAAACTTCACACATGGTTGTTGATATTACCTGTAACAAGAGAACACAGTTTATGAATACACTTGTTGCTAGATAAGAAAATAAAAATGGTTGTAACTTGGCACATGCTCTACCGTACACCTATTTAATGTATTCAGAGACAAGTGGTCAAAATATAGCAGGCAACGGGAGAGGTAGTGCTCATATAAATATTGTTCGAGGCGCGAACTGAGAGAAAGTTTGTTTAGGCGTTTGAAATCGATTTACAAGTATATAATAAATAATAAGGTACCGACTGTTATTGACTGATACTATAAATTAAATATCGATAAAGCGTTAGATTATATCGACTGTAAAATAGAACGTAACACTTTCGTAACTTTGAATAAAATTAATTACAGGACTAAAACTTTATAGGAAGTTAATTATGAAGAAGCTCGTAATTGTTACATGTATTCATGAATTGAAGTAAATCCTCCAAATATCACACAAGAAAAACAAAAAAGAAATCTGTAACACAGAAAACAAAAACCCTCCACTTTCGTCCCCTACCATTGTGTTAATTACTACAGACAGACGTACAAAAAACCCACTCGACTTTTAAATTACAAGCAACGGAAAACGATAAATAAAACAAATAAGACAATGGGTCCCCTCGGGCGTCTGTATCTCGAGTGAAGGACTATTACCAATTGTAACATCATAAAAAGGTTCCCACCTACACGGTGCACACAAAAAAGGGGGGTTGGAAGGACGCGCACGCGCATATTTCATGCTGGGTGCATTTGAGTGGAGTGCGCGGAGCATTTCGAAAATTTCATATTTAGCGTTAACAGGTGTTTTAATTTTCAGAAGCTCAAGGATTTAATTTATTTACGTCTGGTCCAAAATGGACACACATTTTTTTATTACGAAAACTACATAAAATAAGAAAACTTCTGCGCAGGATTGCACATAATGCAAATGTATAATTTCTAAACCCCCATATGCCGCTGGGTCTTTTAACTTAAATCTTACGTTGCGTTGACGCAGCATGTGTGACACCCAGACCGACATTTGTCAAGCGAGTCCTGCTTATGATAATATTTCGCCTCCAAGTTTAAGGAGACGGTAGAACAAAGCTGCCGCTTATCTACATGATGGATACTCATACTCCCATGCCTGGTTTGTGTTTGGTTATCTTTCGTATCGAAGGATAGGAATCTTTTGAGAGGTACAAATTGAGGAGTTCGGTTGTTTCTCTTGAAATATTTGAAGAGATTTCGATATTTTGAATCGAACCCGCCACATGTAGCGCAGCAGTCGATGGCTCAAACACGGCGCCAACCGTGCCATCTTACTAACTGGATTGTTACTGTTTAGTTCTGTTACTTGCCTAAATACACGTTAAACATTACTAAGATTCTCTGGGCTTCAGTCACGTTCTAAAAAACATCGTAGTTCTTATAAACACGTTCTCATACACAATCGTTTAACTTTAAAGCATCAGAAACGCCGCTCCTCGCATTTGCACCTATTACAATTACAATAACATAGTATTTTCTCAACACCGACTTAATAATGGGAATTGCAAGTAACATGGTACATAGGCCGTCAGAATTTACTTGGGCCTGTACAAAATAAGAAAAGTCGAGCGACATTCTTACGCGTTTCAGCGCAAACATTACGACTTAAAACCGGCATTAAAGTGACATACAAGCAATTAAACATGCGCCGGCGCAGCGGGGTTGAGTTGACATTGTTGTACCAACAGTTTGTAATATACGAGTGTCGCGCGTGTAAACGTGTCTTTAAATTCGGTAATAGTCTGCGTTGATCATTGACTGACACGTCTTGTTTTGACTGGCGTAATTGCTGTGTACGTAAAACGTCAGTTCACAGTCACTGATGTGCGTAACGTAGTAAATAATTAATATTGAACCGTACCTCTTCGATAAATTAACTAAAATGTTCTAATCAATAAGTGATAATTGGGTTAGTTAGTTATCTATTCAATAACGCGAGAAAGACTTGTTGATGTTATCGTTTTCGTAATAAAGTGCATTTATTGTATGACGTGTTAATATTTACCATTTAGCATATAATATTCAACTCTTTGAAATATTACTGGTAGGCTTTACTCACAACAGAGATATACGGATGCACTCAAGGACGCGTAACGAGACAAAGAGTAAAAAATAATTATTTTCTTACGTCATCATTTTATAAGACGATTGAATAAAAAATTGTTTTCGAACTATTCATAAAGAACTTTACGTAATTTCCAATTTAAATAATGATTAAATTTGACGATTAACAACGAAAATCGAATGCCACTCGTTAATTGGTCAGGGTTGTCAGAATACTATGAAAGAAAAAATATACCAAACTTTTCGTTGGTGTGACTTGCAAAAATATTTATGATAAAAAATTGCAGGTTCTGACAATAACATCCTCACACTATAGCATCTGTAGGCTAGTTTAGTAGTAAGACGCGAGGCTATTATTTTAAAATTGATAATAGCCTGTGATTTTTATAGCCGTGGAAATTAACCTGTCAAGTATTCCCTGGCCAGACGACGAATGACAAACATATTTAGCCAACGCTAACAAACTTAGTAATGATAATAACAGTAAGTAACTTTACGTAGTAACATAAAGTTACAAAATGGTATTTTCATTACTAAGTTTGTTCTGTTAAGCTATCTTTCTGTCTGACTTTAACTTTAAACCAAACGCAGATTGTAAACGAACAATTCTAAAATTATTTTTTAAATATTTTCTGATAAAAATACAAGAATTATTGAAATCAAACAAATTAATCGGAAGATTCCTAAAGTTGTATGATCATTACTTAAAATAAAATGAAACAATATGTCGAGAACAGTCAGTGTGTTTTCGAAGAACGCGTCATCGTGCGATGGTAATTGGCGAGTGAAATTCGTAAATTTGAGGCTAGCGTGAGTTCTGGCACTACATCTTGACGGAAGATAATATTTTACCAAGATACAGTGGTAGTTATCTCTGCTTTAATAATTATAAAAGAAAAATGTTCACATCGGAGCGACTTCGTAAAAGTTTATGTTATAAGTGTGATATGTGAACAAAAAAAATCAGATCAGTTGCTTAGCTAAGTCTATCACTTAAGTGGGCTAGGCGGTGGTAACCAACCATATCTAACCCTATTACCACTTTCTCTTTCCAGGCGGTTCGAAGGACCAACAAGAAACTGTTGCTAATTGCTTAACCGATGGCATAACATACGAATAGTTATTATGCATCAATCAAATATGGTCTAGACTCTTTTTAACGGCAAGTCTGCGAACATTCGCCAATTAAGCCTGACTTGACTTGATAGGAATGCCGTCCAAGTAAATGCACTCGTATGGGAATACTGCAAATGAGGCTTTAATTAAGACATCTATCTGTATTGTACGCTGCTATAATATTTATAAAAGGGGTGCTCTTTTATTTGTATGCAAGCTAATTGAGACATTGTAACAAAAAGTAATACAGAAATATAATTGTGTTTGAGTATGTGAACACTTGAACAGCATAGAGCCATCCCTATAACTACAACTCGTACTGCATCATCAAATAACCCAAGTATTGTCAACTAAACTTTTTTTTTATTCATACGGAAAAGAATTGTTCAACAAATAAATATATTAAAGAAAACGGTGGTGGCAAGTGAAAAACCTTCATTCCTGTATGTATAACCTCACGGAAGAAATGCCAAAGTCAATAGCAATGCACGGACATTCTCGGCCATTTACGACTTCTTAGTTCTTACAGGTTCAACTTAAAGACCTCAACGTTGCAAATCGATGTCTGTCATGAACCGTTCACCAGCAAGACAATGTTTTGTCTTGTCACTTCCGCATACTTGGGACCACGTGACACGGGCATTGTGTGGTGTACTCTATTCTATGACAACAAACATGGCTCCTTTGTCCAACCGTACATAATGGGTTCCGCGAACAAGTGATTTACGATGTGGAAATGTTATGGACGTCTCATTCATTCGCAATGCTCACTTAGGTATTGCGTTATGATTATGTTTGGGCTTTGGTTTTTACTAATATCAATCGGCCAGGTAACTAGCTAAATGCTAAATTTTAAAGGCATCAATCAGTAATATTTATCTCATAGACGGAGGTCATATAAACCTCCAGGGCGCTGGGTTTTTAGTTTAAGAATAAGGACAGTGGGTCCTTAATCTGGAGAATATCCATGAAGGATGAACGTCGATAATATAATCCATTAAAATCCAGTTAACTTCGTTGAATTTAAAATCTTCAATGTAACCAGTGATTACACAACACAGTTTTCGTTGCCCGGGGCTCATCCCACGGTATCTTGCATAACAGGACTTTAGCGCCTCGACCGCTCGGTGATTTAGCATCGCATCTGCGCGAATCAATCAACACACCGCACTATGACAATGATCAATTTAGCCGGCGTTTACGCACGATTCACCGTTTTGGGAAATCGGTCGGAGCAACGGGAATTTTGATGGTTCGAATTTTTCCCACACTTCAAGAATGTAATGGGTAACGTTGAGAAAAAAAATATGTTTTATTTGCTTTTACAGTACTCAATTTAATAACTGTGTAGTTATTAAGAATGTCTTTGCAATGAACTTTATATTTGTGTATATTGTGTGCTGTGTACCTATCATTTTGTTGATTTCAGAAACCTTAAGTAAATTAATAACTACAAACGAGTGTTTGAGCAAATATTTTGTTTTGTAATTTATGTTATTATTGTAATAACAATATCGTTAACGAAGGGTATATGAGGGTTCTTTGTGTTACGAACAATGTCTGACATAATATTATTAACTTTCGTTAAACTTCATACAGGGAAGCAGTTTGCATAACATAGGCTAAGTATAACACTTTAGTATAAAAAAGTACTTTCAAAAATCAAAGGTAACTAGGGCCTGGAAGTTCTTCCGAACTTCCAAATGTGTCATTTTTTAACGAAACAAAACCCAAAGAGAATCATACTTTTGCATTAAATACCAGGAAAACATAAATAAACGGCTGTGTTGCCGTCCGTGACTCGACGCGTCGTCTACGGTACCCATCTCAACAACTCTACAAAATCTATGCTCCTCTTCATAACAGTATCACGGACAAAAGCTCCAGCACGCAGATTTCGCACTTATTCACGCCTTTAACAAAAGGAGCTCGGCACTTGAGCGTGGAGGCATGCCAATGCGATATTGCCGTGGAGGGTGGAGTGGCTAGTGAAATAATAGACAGGCATTTGATGATGTGCTAAAATGCAAGGCAAGTTTAATGAGACGGACGGATGGCGTGTTATGAATTTTATTTTATTTCAGCCGTTTGTTCTGGTTGGCGGTCTATGAGGGGCGATGACCTCTTATGATTTTTTACAGGCGTATAATGATGTTCAAATAGATCATTAGTATTACTCACGGTAAAATAGTGTATGTAATATACAAATTTTAACTATTAAACAGAGCAAACATGGCATGTATCACGTTACATCGCAATTTAATTTCCCTCTTGCAAACTAATTTATAATCTCTATTTATACATAGAAACGACATGTGTTAAAGGTTGCATAACAATGATATTATATATACATATATTTATGTAACGGATGCCTGCAAAATTATGTGTGTTTTAATAAAATAAATATTAAGTGCAAATAGTCATAAATTGTTAACCCATTTGCTATGGCTGCAGAATGCTATATAAACGGGTCAAATAAATATCATTTTGATTTACAAGTGAATCGCAAAATATCTTGACGATCCTAGTTGACTGAAATTTGAAATATAGTCAACATACTAGAAAAATGATACTAAAAAAAGATTTGACCTATATTTTTTTAATCGAGCGTCTGAGCCGTACAGCCGAGCCCTACAGAGCTGACCAACTACACATTTTCTCAGTTTCAAGATCACCACGTAAACCCATAAACATTAATCTCATACAAATAAACGAAGCAATTTATAACTTCATGACACCACCATTAATGACAATAATAATGGGAAATGACTGTCTCATTTCGGTGAATGATAATGGCCGTCGTGTCCATGTGGTATTTAATGAAATTATTACTTATTTTATTGTGAACGTTTACGTCAACCTTTGGTTAATGTCTTGAAGGTAATGTGATATTATACGAATATGACTAACTGCCTTTTAATGTGAAGGAAAGAAGTAATGTAGACGGCTAAATAAGGGGAAATATATAGTTCTCTTTATCTTTCGTGTGGTCTTCGTTCTTTGTATGTACTAATCCATTTTTTGCTATGGAACACGGTGGTGTCTTAGGAACAGGTGAATAGGCAGAAGTATCCTACTATCTATCCCTAATAATACAGAGAAACCGCATACATTTAACTTATTACACATATGTATATAAACAATTCAAATATTTAACTTCCTATAAACATATATATAGAGCTGATAAAACCGACTCAATAATTTCATCAAATACAAATTGATACTTGGGCACCGAATATTTAATTACAGTAGAATGGTGGAGAAAATTTTACTCTTATATCACCGTGTTTACATTTTTCAAACGATACAATTGACACACTGAACTGAGCCTCCTAAAAGTCGTCTTTCCACTCTACGCTGATCTCATCCGATCTTTAACCGCCATCTGGCATAATGGAGTATAATACTTTTAATGAATTAAAACCATCTACCATTACCATTAAAACAGATGTGATATAAAAAGCAATAATTAAAACCGCTGATGGCTCAGTAATTAGTGATGTCGGAAACGAGACAGTAGTTGTTAGTTCACAGCCGGACATGTTCTAATTTATTCTTAGTTCTACTATTAATCATCGCCTCCAAAGGGGAACGAATACAATACAATAAATGCTTGTCTGAAGTGACTTATTACTAGCTATGTTTCAACGCAATGGATCGAAGTCACTGAACTCTTATTATCTCTCAGATACAAGTTTCTATTGGACAAAACTAATTTGAACTACTGGATGACTAAACAAAGATTTATTTCGGTGGATTTCAGAAACGCAGTTATCCCTGACAGCCCAAAACTGGGATTCGTCAGAAGTATTTTAAATTGAGAATATCAGACAAATGAACATTCCAGAAAATTAATTTAGAGAAAAGAAAATAGTGGACTCAGACAATTACGACTACCGCGATCTTGTCCTTATCTCAAAGGAGTGTACACAAAAGAGAAAACTGGAAAATGAGGCGACTATATCTACAAGCCAGAGTTATGTTGTTGTGTAAATAAAACTTAATTAAACAAGCGAGGTCGGCGCGGGCGCAACCTTTAACGGTGCAACAACATCTCCGGACGGAACAACAACAGCACAGAAGTGGAAACCTACTCACCTACTCATTTACACATGCAAATCTGAAATATTCGTTAATGGGTGCTTACTGCTTTTTATGTAATAAATTATGATAAATTAATGTAACTTTCCATCAGTCGTCCTCAGGAAATATTCACTTCTGATATCTATATGTGGATCTTGTAAAATGAACGATCAACGAAGGTATTTCTTTAAGTTAGTGGTGATGATCTGTACTGTCAAGAATGTCTAAAAGTTGGTGGCAGTCGCCACCAACTCACCTGACCCCTACAACCTTTCTGTCATATCAGGAATTCGCTTAATCAAGACACTGGGTTTCTCGAAACAAACGTGTAAACGTGACCAAATAAAATAGAAGTTAATGCCATTATAATAACATCATTCAATAAAATTCGTTACCACGTAAAAATCTTAATGGAAACTTCATCCAGTGACTAAATCTTTACAAAAACACGACAGTTCGCACAACCAAATACACCATTGAGCCGTCACTCCGTCCGCGTTGTATTGAATGCGCACACGCACCGCTAGCGACACCGGACGCGGCCCGTTATGCAGCCCATCGATCATGCGACGAACTTTGTTTATCCATGCTCTGACCCTAATGAGGAGTATACACGAGTGTACCTGGTGTAATGACTTTATCATTTTTGTCAGTTGACTGACTGATGTACACATTATCTGACATATTTTTATGTTTGAAATCGAAAAAACGATATCAGGTGCTAATTAATTAACGGAATGTTAATGTCACTTAGGTAACAACACGTTAGCTAATTTTTAGATTGCAGAGATGCAGCTCTTACAGGTTGGTATCCCGTGCATGGCATGTGAGTAGATCCTACCGAGGTAAAATAAGGTAAGCTCAGGCAGTTTATGTATTTTGGAGATTGGTCACTGCCTGTTTATGAAGTCAAACTAGCCTAGCTTAAAATACATAAATGCATTACTATTGTGGCTGCCTTCGAATAATACTTTCTATGTATGAATGAGTTTTAGAATGCCAAAGGTTATAAAATAGTAGGAACCAAAATAAATTTTAAATTAATATGTATTGAAAACACTATTTGTAATGACCATGAAAGTTTAAAAATCAATAAGCATACGTTATTGACATGCAATATCTGTCAGAGGTATGCAGTCACTCGATAATTAAAAAATAAAATGTCAAATTCTAAATTTAATTGAAATTAAATGTTGTTTAAATATACGTATGAAACGAAAATTGTTGACAGTATGGAGTATGGACTATACCTCAGACTCGGACTACTTTGCTATAAAGCTACAATTACAAACAAAATAATTGGCAAGCGCGCGGTGCGATGCGTGGGCGCCATCAATTGGACGCGCGGCTTCACTGCGCATGACGTATGCTCTGCGCAACGAGCCATCAAAACTGACGTACAAATAAAACGGTGACAGATGGAAAATTGCAATCTGCACTCACGACATGAGGGATAAGCAGAGAGAATAATACACCACTCTTCGTTATTGTCTCTACCCGAGAGTGGCCATTAGTCGCGGAATTTTATCGCGTTTATTGCTTCGCTAACTTTTATGTCTGAAACGTACGTTTCTGGAATGTGGAGAGAAACAAACGACTACATATCATATATAAAATGTTTTACTGCGAAAACATGTTCCAATTAAGATGCCTTAAAAAATATTTTATTACATATGTTCCAGACTAGAAAATTAAAAAAATACGAGCAATCTTTATACTGATTAATTCTCCCAATAATCGATTAATCAAATAATAATTGTTACTCTTATATGAATGTAACCTAGAACCAACTTAACGAGGTATTTGCCCAATACAAACATGAAAATTTTTCAATGATCCACCATTGGGCCGCCGACAAATTAATCGATATCATTTGTTAAAAAAAATACAAAAATCAAACACACAACGATACTCGAATCGATTTTGTGTCAGAATGCTTAGTCGATTTTAATCGAGAGGTAATGAACGAACTCGACGGGTTCTCATAACGAGGTTAGTGGATTGAATGTAACTAGTTCGTAGACGAATAAAAATATTTGCTCGACACAGATGGGAATTTACGGGGCTGTAAATTCTGTACTAACTATACTGATAGGCGGCCTTGAGCCTCGGACTCTTTGAGAAAGAAATGAACGTTCCACCTGCTAAATATCAGATTGCTAACATCAGGATGTTGCATGTAGGTTGATATGTCAAATGTAATGCACGTCAAAGTGATGTGTCCGCCTCCTAATCACGATGAACTTTACAAAAAATGACCTAAAGATAGATTACTGTGTCATTATTTTTGGCATCAGATTAATATGCAGTGCGCCAATTACGGCAAGCAGTGTAAATTATGCAATTAATTAGAAAGCATGAAAACGCTAAAGAGGCCGGTATTATGTAACACCTTTCGCGGGTTCTGGCGATTTTAACAATTGTCACGATCGTACCGAGGCGCCCAACGCATTCACACTTCGATGGTTACACACTTCTTTTTAAAGAGAAACCGATTATGTCTTGATGATGTCCATTCATTTCTGCAAAGATCAACTTACAATTTGAAAGAAGAAGTATAAAAAAAGTTGAATAAATAATTTCACGTGTATAATTATTTAAGTCAACCGTAACGGATCCGAATTTCCCTAATATACTTTTCTTTCTACTAAGTAACGTTACGCATTTTCCTTGTCAAAGAAAATGAATCGAAAAAGTTAGACGAAACGTAAAAGTTGTATGAAAAATATGGCTAGGTGTATAAATCAAATACAAGTTTTGGAACAGTTCAATATTGATAGATTTCTCCAAACAAATTACAGAACATGCCCATTACAATAAATACGAAGTTAGTATGGAATCATGGATTTATATAACAATGCATAACACATGGAAATTAATCCATTGAACGCACGAACTCATATAAACATGGATGGACCTCTTACATCAGACCTATTAGGAGTAATGGCCACGTTTTAAAAATCATTTCCGAACAGATTACCGGTTACACAACATTAAAACAATTATTGTACATCAAAGAGGTTGGAACTTATTAGTTTTTAACTTGCCAGTTGTTCACATAACAGACAAGATCCTCCGTGTATTAAGACTAGACTGACATTAGGAAAGGTAATTTGAATAGGGTATTGTTGAACTTTATCTGTGATGTCTTTGTTGCATGCAAATGTTACCTCATCCATTTAGTACGATATTGGTCCACCAAAGTTCGTGAGTGCAACAGGCAATTTGCATCAGATTAACAGTTGACTTATGGCCAAATTACTGTGTTACCGGACCGACCGATAATAACACATACGATGGGATTTATTTACGGGGACAATGTGAAAAAATTATGATTGTAACGGTATTCTTGATGGAAATGATAAAATATAGTCGGAGTTTGAGGTTGTGTTATGACACCCATTAATTTTCGAGGCAACTGTAGGAAAAAATGTTGGGGACCACACAAGCTTGACAGTAAAATACGATTTAGCGTAATTCGGTAGAACGATTATAACAGTTTACATATAACATAACATAGCATCATGCCTGTATTCCCCGAAGGGTAGGCAGAAATGTAATATTGTATACCCGCATTTCGTTGATGCCGTTTTTGAGTCCCATGTAATAGAGGGTGAGTTTATTGCCATCTACCCGACGCAATTCCAGACTCCGTGCTGCTACTGAGAATTTTCATGCGGAAAAACCCAATAGCACTGCCCAACCCCGGAATCGAAACCAGGGCTTCACACTCAGTGGTCGGGCTTGCCACCAATATAGTTAAAAGGTAATGAAGATGTACAAACATGATTCAAAACAAAAACATACTAATCACTACAATAAGGTGTTGTTTTTTAGAAACCGTTCCGTCGTGACTGTGATTAATAACCATTAATTAACTGGCTTCGCGAACTGCAGGAGATGTAAACCGTATTGCTTTTCCTTTTGGACAATAGCTTCACAAGTGGGACACAGCCGTGAATGGGGACAAAATATGATGTAAAATGATCGAGGAGCGGCAGACTGCCCGGCTCTGGCTTTCACCGTGATTGGTTACCAATTACCCGTTCAGATCTGACATTTCATTGGATATATGGCCAGGAAATTTGGAAGATGCTGTAATTAGTGTCGACCTCGGTGGATTTTAAATTTTATTCCGCGAATATACATATAGGTCATCTCTTATTACGGAATTTCGGCTCAATCAATAACTAAATAATTATTTCACTGTAATCACGTACCACTAAAATTTATCTTTTTTAGAGACAGACAAATTAAGCTGAGGGATTTTAAGATCCTGAGGACTGATTATTGAAGCGATTCGGTATCAGGTGGCGTATCGAAAATCTTAATAATATACAACAGGTACTACATCAGGCAAGCACGGTGTTGGGCCGAATTAGAAGCTATTGTTCGGGCGGCGCCGGCATTAGGCCTATTGTTTAATGTGCAAGCGCATGTCCGACTAGGAAGGATGCGAGACAGGTGTTGGGAGATCGGGTCAAGGATGATCCCAATGTTTTGTATCATTGTTTCATGTATCATGAGATTCTACTGATAAGTCACATTTAAATATAGGTTACCTGATATATCGGTGTACCTGATAATAACACAAGTTAGAAGATTAGCATCATCATCATCATAGCATCACGCCTGTATTCTCCGAAGGGTTAGGCACAGGTGTACCTACTATTGTACAGCGACATTTTACCGATGCCGTTGAGTCTCATGTAATAGGGGGCGAGCCTATTGCCATATACCGGGCACAGTTCTAGACTCCGTGTTGGTACTGAGAATTTACATGCAGAAAAACCCAATAACATGGCCGGCCCGGGAATTAACCCAAGACCTCGCGCTCAGCAGTCGTGCTTAACGTAATTCCAGTGTAAGCAGGCTGTTTTTTGACAAGTTTGACAAATGACTAATCGCTGGCCAGAAATAACCATTAAAATCGAAGGTCGGTTATAACGAATCATAAAATTATTTCCTAAATAACCAATGTGATATATTGATATTATGAAACTAGTTCTTTGAATATTAAAATGTTATATTTACAAACATAAAAGGTATTATAATTTATAATCCTGTATTGTTAGACATTAAGGCACCCAATTCATTCATTTGGATTTTTTTCTGAGAAATGAAGCTGTGGATCTTATTGAATTATTAATGTAGTATTACGAGTATTTCAATTCAGTGAACATCGCTTTGAAAAGAGCTTTTCTCGCAGCGGGGGCGGTTCCAAACATTAAGGCAATGTAAAAAAGTCAATTTATTGATACCATAGTCCAAATCTCCAGCCAAGGCTCGTTCGACAGGTGTCGTGTGTGGCTCGATAAAGTTCCTTACCTGTGAAAAAAGAAAAAGTGTTTTACGACCAATTACTCAAGGACAAATTGTCGTACTAGATGTTAAGAAACTTGGACCGGTTACCGTCAGAGTTTCACGTTTATTTATAGTGTCCGTTAACATATGGGGTTGAATAAACAAGTTTTAGGAACAATATTAAGTGTACAAACACGAGGAAGGGCGCGTCTAAATGTTGGGATTTACGCCTTCGGAGTAGAGACCACACAGGGGAAACGTCGATAGGATGTATGTAAACAGGTGATCTAGAGCAGGATGCAATGAACTTCCAGGGAACAGTCCGTGTGGTCCAGTTAAAAAGGGTCCTGGTTACAGTGGTGTGTTTAGATAAAAACCAACAAAGTGTAACCGCGACAGCACGCATGCGTCGTAAAGCGGACGCCGGCCGCCGCCGCCGGCCATATGGCGGAAGTGGTTCGCATTCTTAAAGAACGTTGTTAGTGCTACAGCTAAATCGAAACCTATTTAAAAATGGACGTCACTAATGAGTGAACACACTGATGAGTCAAAACGCCATGAAAATTTAACTAAAAAGGCCTCACAACAAAATCTATTAATTTCCGAGTACCTGGAGCCTTACTCCCGAAAGTGATTCGAATCTGATTTTGTTTACGATTCGAACTCGATTCTGATTAGAACTCGATCGTTCACGCAATGGTTAAGGTATTTTTTGTCACAATTTGTTGCCAATGCAAATTATTGTATAAAGGATCAGCGAAACAAAAGTTCAAGCTTTGTTACACTCGCACCGTATTGTCAAAATGGATTTGCAGCAATTTATCGCTGTTTCCGCGTTCTAAAGCCGAATCGAATCGTACAGTAGACATGGAGGCAGTAATCAGCGATCCATTAAACGCCCATGCTGAAATTAGATACCACACACAATGGGAATAATTACACGGCGCTAAACACGCGGAAGGCCTTCAACCGCCGCGCAAGATTACATGGTACGCCAAAATGTAAGATTGTCCTACCAGTTGCGGTGAGCGAGCCACGACGTTGTCTTAAAGGGAGTGGTAGCACCTCCTATTTTTAGCAGGGTATGTTTTATCAAAATTCCAGTGAGACTGGTTAATTTAGCGGACCAAAATGGCTTGTTTATGTGTGGATCCTTGGAGCGTTACTAATGGAATTCGAAGAGATCACTCAAGTTACATAAAAACGCCAAGGTCGACGTTTACTACCGAACATTTCTTGGTGCTGTTTCTGAACTCAGTTTGAATTTACGACAAAAGGTAATTGTCGTCAGAACTAACACGAAGGTGTGATGGCGATGACTATTAAATTACTTACAAAATGTTTTTAAGGTATGTTTTACCGCTACCAATGTCTCTACATTATATAATTCATAAACTTCATTGTTGTTTAATCATTTAAATACACCGTAAAGAGTTCTGTTTCGTTTATAAAGTTATATTTTAAACATGAGCAAAATAATTATAAATAATTGTTTGTGAACGACCGCCTGTGGGAAATTCACTCATATTGTATTTTCTAACAAGCAGCAATATAAGTGATGCACATACGTTTATATTAAAATAATATAATTAACTTGTAATTTATAACATACTACATAACAACAACCTAGACGGAGGTCGTTGAATACATTAAGCGAATGATTCCGAAAATGTATTCTTAATTACCTCTTAATGTGCATGTTAAACGCGATTATATACAATAACTACGTAATAAAATACTAAGTATTGAGAAGAGCTAGGAAAATTACACGTTTAATACTTCTGCGAGATTCGAATAGCTCAAGCTATACTGGTTGTGAAAAGGATTATAAGTAACACCACATGAAGTGGGGCTCTTAAATAATAAATATAATTGCAGTGATATAAAAAGTAATAATCTTGTATTGCAGGACAGAGAGTATCATAATCGTAATATAGCCGGTCTGGGCAATACTTGTCACAGAGCAGTTATAACACTACAATATCATCACGGATACGTATTTAATAGTCCTTCTAATGACTCTCATACATATTTCACGTGGTTTGCTGCATAATAACGCATTATAACGAGCTTTATGTTATTATAGTTTTAGTGCCTGTAACATGTCTTGGAATGTTTTATTAATATTCATATACAAGTTCCATATGCGGATTAATATGAACACTGATGTTATTATGAAAGTTAATTAGAATATTTATTTTATAGGTATCATTAGTTTTCGATGAAACAGGTTTTAGTATGATTGTAACATTTCAAATATTTGCTGCAATCGAGACGATTGAAATGTCAGTATTTCTGCAATGCAATATTAATTTCAGATCCGTAGTAAATGCCACGAATCCAGTATCTCAGTATGGCAATAATGAAGAAAATGATAATGATGAAACTGATATCAGAGAACAAGAAGGGCAAGACAAAGAGAAAAGAGTTGCTGATAAAAAGCCGGGAAAGGGCGAATTAGAAGAAAACGAAAACGTATCAGATCTTAGTCTTTATATGAGTTCTGTTCACCACATAAAGTAAATGCTCAACACACGCCCCACCTAATTCCCACAATATACAAATAGCAACAAAAGCCGAGCATAAATAAGAGCGGCAGATCTATATCGCAAATCTAAAAGGGAGCGGCGGACGAAGGCCGCGGTCTAGTCACGTTTAGAAAGACTGCACAGATATCATACTGGTCTGTGGTCCAATACCCAGCACCCAAGGTCTGTCGTGACTCGCGCCAAAGGTCAAAGGTTCCAGCGAAAACCGAACGCGTTCTGACAGCTTGACGTATGTCGTAGACAAAGGCAGATTAATGAAACGGCATCGAGCAATCGGATTTCGAAATGTTTATTGATATGCGCTCCGATTTGGATATTTGCGAAACGATCTCAGATCTAACGCCATATTTCTAATCTATACTTGTTTCGAAACATAAAACCTAATAGCGAGCTCAATTCCTATTATATTCGGAACTATTACATAAATTTTGCTTGAAATTCTCTTCATCATTATCCGAATTGTCACAGACCTTGAAATCTTATCCAACTCGAGGTCATCCATCACAGCTCGCAATCTTTCCTTAGCTATAATATTTTTTGTTACAATTATAGTAACGTAAATGAACTCTTCAGATGTTCGGTCAAGCATCTCGATGGCAAACGGACAAAAAGCACCAAGACTGCTGTGAATCTAATCGATTACAACCGCTCGAGACGTTCCGACCAGCGCCTTTGTTTCCATTTATCGATTGCGCAACATCGATCATCGATTTCGATGTATAAAGTATAAACAATGATCTTATTTATAAGGAGCATATAGTTACCTTGCTATTACGTCTAGTACCTACATTTAATCCGAGTACTTCGCTTTGTTACAATGGCGTGCGTCATAACTCAATAGAGTTGTTCAATCCAGGCTCCATGTTTTACAATAATTAGAATTGTCAAAGTAATAGACCATAACTATGGAAATTGATATTGTACAGGGCACGAACCTGTTCCGTGGTACATAATAATTTGCGTAAAGTGATGCAAAATAGTTAGAAAGACGACAAAGGAATTGGAATAATGAAAAATTTGTTGAAAACGGTGACGAATTAAGAGCGTTTACGCCGCGCGGTGGCGAGCGAAATTAGGTATTTACAGCGCTCGACCGCTCACCCGCTTGTGTGTGTGCGTGCGGACTGTGAGGAGGCAATGTTTAAGCGCGCGCTGGCGATGTTGATCCTTTTTGCCCTTTTGGTATTTTTTAGTTTATTATAATTTATTTTGTATTGTAGTTTTTAGTATTTGTTTATTCACATGAGCTAATAATTATTAGAATATTACGATATATTTTCATAATACGATAATATCGTCACCGGAAATATGAATTAATGTAAGCGACAAATTGTCGAAAATTAGTTAAATATACAGTTTACTCAGAAAATTCCGCTCTATCGATTGGTATATTTATTTTTAATTTTTGAGATCTTTAAAAAAAATATAAATAATAAAGCAATTGCATGGCATGATTATAAATACTCATGCAGAGATACAACATATTCAACCTTAAGTCCAAACAGCAAGCATCAAATTTGTAAATTTACATACGTTTAGCATAACTCTAAAACCGAAATAAAATAGTTATACAAAGGTATTATACCCTAAATAATTACTATTATGATACCATTAAAGTTGAAAGAAATACAAGGTTTTATCCTATTTTTTTTAAGTTTTTTGCGATTTCCTAAAACTTGCATTTTGTCCCTTACAGTAATTCATATTTCCGGTGGCGAATTATTATATCAATAATCAAGATACATATTGTGTACATTACTTATTATTTTATTTATTTTCCCGAATAAACAAAAAGCTCTTTGTTTCCCAGACCTGATTAAATAAATACAAATTCCTAAACTCAAACACGGTGGATAGAGTTTCTAAAAGCACCTCACAACCTCATCATCAGGTTATCGGCACTATACTAAATCAAACAAACCTAAAAACCGTGGTTCTACTTTAAACAATAACCGAGGTCCTGTAATCACCTCCCATCATCATCAGGTCATCGGCAGCAGTTAGGATAAGAGTACCTATCGAGACAAAAGAAACAAGCTTATACACGGTGGTTCTATTATGAATAGTAACCGAGTTCCTGTAAACACCTCCCATCATCATCATCATCATCATCATCAGGTCATCAGCATTAGTTAGGAAAAAAAGGACCTATCGAGACAAATGAAATAAGCCTAAACACGATGGTTCTACTATAAACAGTAACCGAGTTCTTGTAAACACCTCCCATCATCATCATCATCATCATCAGGTCACAGGATAAAAGTACCTATGGAGACAAATGAAACAAGCCTAAACACGATGGTTCTATTATAAACAGTAACCGAGTTCTTGTAAACACCTCCCATCATCATCATCATCATCATCAGGTCATAGGATAAAAGTACCTATGGAGACAAATGAAACAAGCCTAAACACGATGGTTCTATTATAAACAGTAACCGAGTTCCTGTAAACACTTCCCATCATCATCAGCATCATCAGGGCATCAGCACTAGTTAGGATAAAAGTACCGATCGAGACAAATGAAACAAGCCTAAACACGGTGGTTCTACTATAAACAGTTACCGAGTTCCTGTAACCTTCAGGATCCATCATCAGGTCTTCGATGCCATCGGCTCCTCACCAAGAAGTATAAGAGGACTATGAACAATTATTGTACAAATTTTCATAAAAAGTCGTCAAAAATAATTCAACTGTTTACTTCTACCCAAAGTATCAATATGTTTTGGACTAGATTTATTCCAATTTATTGTTCAGAATCGTAATATTTTCTTCGAAAAAACGGAGCGCAGAGCGACACGTCCTTACCCTAGAAAGCCTCGGCGGGCACTGATCTAGCGCTTAGTTGCGGGTCAGTTTATATGGTACTTTTAAAAATTCTTTTAAAAATAGTTTATTACATTTTTGAATAATTTTTTTTTGCCATATTGTTAAGGACATATTCTAGTAACGTAAAAAAAATATAATATGTAATTTAGCCATCATTAAGTTTGTCAAAATTGGCTTTGAAAATGCCTAAAAATATATCATTTACGCTATGTTGTTTCGTAATTTACTTTAGAATAATAATAATTATTTAAAATTTTGTCTATCAGATTTGTATAAGAGTATATATGTATTCTAAAAACCGTTATTTTTTGCTTTTATTTCATATACTTTGCCAGGTATCGAAGGATGAAGTAGTCACGTTTCGTAAATTTTACGAAACATGGTGTCAAACAATAGCCCTAGTATATATAATTATTAACAAAATTAAAAATGTTTTGTATTAGATTTGTTCTTTACAAAATTTCCTGGTAAATGGACGGCAACTTTGATGTATGATCTATACAATTTAACGAAGTAATTTCAGGATGAAAAATGCCAATAACGAACCGTACGGCGTAAAGGCTCTTAAGGACATTTGTTAGAGTATTAAGTTTTACGCATGACAACGCCTATCTATTAAGTGTAGCGTGTAAGTAACAAACGATGTTACTCAGCGGGTCTCATTAGCGAGAGCCGGAAACAGGGCGGGGGGATGTCGCGAGCGGTGAAAATAAATTTGAGCGAACATGCGCGGGCGCGTAATGAATGCTTAACGATCGAGCATTGTTCAATTTTGGCCGTTAATTTCCAGTCTTTGCACATGCTTTTCATGTCGTTTGCACAGCATTTTCATGTAGAACAGATAGCATCCTGTCTTTATATTTTGGTGTCAGTTGAGTTCATTGTGGTCTTGATAATAATGCTGACATAACTGATTGACCCTTAATCGATCTTCCCCTGGTCACTGCTGCCAAAATGGGGACCAGGGTTATGGTGGACTGTTGGAAACCTTCATATCTAGTAATAAACTGTGACAGGCTGAGCCACATTAAACCAGCCCCTCCACCTAGGGTAAGAAGTAATAAAAAGTACAGCAACTTGTTTATTGAGGACAACCGTCAATAAAATAGCAGGAGGCACAATATTTTAATAGCACCACCGTGAACAAACAAGAAACTATGGCCACGATGTTGCGTTAATCCTGCTTTATCTATGCATTCTGCTCATTATTTTTTCTCTTAGGCTCTGTGCGTATTTCGCGGTAGATAACATAATCTGGCAGTAGCGTGCTCCTGCGACAGGTGGTTTAATTAAATTTATCGCTCGGCCCGTGCCGATCGGCCGATGTTATCGGAGATCGCAGTAAATGGGAGCAAAACAATGCGCCGGCGCAACTGCGGTAGGTACACCCGATAAAACTGTTGCACGCACTATTGTAAATTATAAAACGGGACCATGAAGCTTACAATGTTTTCGAATAGATGGCCATACTATGTTTAAATTATGTACCGACAGTATCAAATGGCTTTAATTAACGCGATTGGATTTGAGATTGGTTAAGGTCGAGCACTGATAGAAATACCAACATTTATTGCTTAGCAGCCATTATCCTAGCTTAGTTGGCATTGCTTCCAATCGAACCTTCTTCGCTTTGAGATACTCTGAAGGCTCTCATTAAAATTTTCAACACCTCTTATAAAAACCAATCATGACATCTACATTCCAGAACTTCCCTGGCACACACCTCGCCATTCACACACATCTCTCACACGCGTACGCATCGTTTCTAATTACCGCAAGCGGATTCGCCGCTTTTGTATTTCGAACGCGGACGAACTCGCGGGGCATCGCAAACTGGAGCGTGCGAACGCCACAGCAGACCGCTTATGGTAAACGCTGATGAGCAACGCGTTCGTGGCCCATCACTTATTACCATGCCTTAAGGTTAGCGTCCACTACACAGCGAAAGAATTACAAAGCATTTCTTTTGCAATAGGCCAAATTGTAAGTGACTAAGCTTACCCAAAACGTCACATAAAGCTTTGTGATCATATAGTAATATAATTTTCAAAACATCTTGCAATTTTTAAGTGATCTGGACCATTTAAAAATTGATATACTTAAAATAATGTCTTCGGGCAGAAGAATCAATATCGAATCAACGTTATTCTTGCATGTCTCCCATAAAAACAAGTGAACGATCATCCTTATTCGTTCGGATGCGTTGAATGTTCAACGGGAACATTCATACCCTCGATAATGACAACTCTTGGAACATTTCCACACGCCTTAAATAGACTTTCTGTCATTGTAATTATCATTAAGCGTTAAGTTATTGGTACAGAATAATGCAGCCTTCAATTATTCAGACACTGAGTGCTGGAAAGTGGTTGATTGTAAAAATGTATTGAATTTACTTTCTAGAATTCACGAATCAGGTACATATCTCATTCTAAATATCCCATAATGACATTCAACGATAGTAATAAAAACAGTTTTGTTTTTGGTTAGGCAGTAAAAAATATCAGTAGCGAGTTATATTGCCCACTGAGTTTCCAGACCACACGTCAAAGACTATAAAATCAATACAATATAATATTATAAAAGATAATTCCAGTATCATATACGAAACCTAGCGTCAATAACCTGAATAACCTATTTGTTCCCTAAAGATTAGGACACAATGAGTCAAAATCTTCTATAAAATATATGTAGGTAATTCATCAGATTTGTCGCGGCTCCGGGGTTTTTGTTGGCGATTCGTCTCGACAGTGGTTCATTAAGACAATTGGAAGGAAACCTGAATGGCGCGGTCACGTTCGTGAGGAAGCTTTGGTCATTAGCGACGATTACGAAGGCTCATATGGAGGATGTGTTATTTAAATGCTCGAAGTCTAATAAAACAGTTGTTGTCTGTGGAGACTTTAATATAAATATATTGGAAAATTCGTCTAATACTAGCAAAATTTTAACCTTATTTAAGTCATACAACTTGTACAATATCTTCTTTGAACCAACTAGAATAACTGCTTCTAGTGCTACTTGTATTGACAATATCTTTACAAACTTGAAACCTTGTAATAAATTAATTATAAATGAGTTAGACTCTGATCACTGTGGTCAGTTAGTCACTTTTCCTAGGAATCAAGTTAGAGTACAAAGAAAACTTGTAAGTGTTGTTCCTGTCAATGAAGGCCGTTTGGAACTATTCAAATGTAATCTTATAGATAAATTACCTTTATTGCCGTATGACATCAATCCTGATCAAGCTTATACTTTGCTGTTCAATATGATTAATAGAGAGTTTAGTAACGTTTTTACCCCTAAATCACTATCGGTCAGTGATCAATTTACTTTTAGTGACTGGGCGACAGCTGGCATTTTTAAAAGTAGACATAGGTTATTTCAATTATATTATGAAAAAACGTACAATCATAGCGCAGATTTTAAAGAATATGTAAAAAGGTATTCAAAAATATTTAAACGAGCCTGTTCCTTGGCCAAGTCAATACATTTAAAAAACAAGATAAAAGTATCCAGTAACAAAATCAAAACTACATGGAATATTATTAATTCTGAAACGGGAAGATCCACAGTACGTAGCCGCGATTTCCATTTGAAAATTAACGACATAGATATTAGGGGGGATATGGAGGTGGCAACTGAGTTTGAAAATTTCTTTACTAATATTCCTTTTTTAACAACCAAAACTCTCTTGTCTTCTTCCACTTCCGCTTATACTATACTAAAACAAAGCGTATCTGAATGTAGCACACCTTTTGAATTTTCAGTTGTTAATGCGAAAGATATTAAAGAATCTTTTAAAAGTCTTGATGTAAAGAAAACTGCAGACCTTTGGGGACTGTCAGTACGAACTATCTCGTCCATAATTGACGTGATTTCACCTTACTTGGCAACCGTGTTCAATTCTTGTATTGCATCTGGTGTATTTCCTGATTTGATGAAACAAAGTAAAGTAATACCACTGTTCAAATCTGGTAGTTTTACGGATCCCACAAATTTTCGGCCTATTTCAATTCTACCCACATTGAGTAAAATTTTTGAAAAATTGATTTTAAATCAGATGTTAAGACATTTTAATAGACACAACCTACTTCATAAAAAGCAGTTTGGCTTCACAAGGGGACGTTCAACGACAGATGCGGGCGTGGAATTGCTGAAACATATATTCGATGCCTGGGAAGACTCGCAAGATGCTCTTGGCATATTCTGCGATTTGTCAAAGGCTTTCGATTGCGTACACCATTATACACTCATCAGGAAATTATACCACTACGGCATAAGGAACAAGGCTCTCGACTTCTTATCTTCTTATTTAAGCAATAGAATTCAGAGAGTCGATATTAATGGCAAGAGATCTTCGGGATCTGAGGTCACCATGGGCGTCCCGCAGGGTTCAATTCTAGGTCCATTTTTGTTTCTAGTTTATATTAATGACTTGCCATATTACGTACGGGATAATCACGAGGTAGTATTGTTCGCGGATGATACTTCTCTAATATTTAAAATTCGACGACAATTACTAGATTTTCGCGAAGTTAACGTTGCACTATCTCATGTAGTTCATTGGTTCAATGTTAATAATCTTCTCCTTAATGAGAAAAAAACCAAATGTCTTAAATTTTCAACGCCCAATGTCCGACAAGTACCAATCAATGTTAAATTGAATGGAGTGGAACTGGACATTGTGGATTCGACTGTTTTTCTAGGTATCACTATAGACGCCAAACTGCAATGGGGCCCGCAAATAAACAAATTATCGGGTAAGCTTAGTTCTGCCGCGTTTGCTGTCAAAAAAATTCGGCACTTAACTGATGTGGATACAGCCAGAATAGTTTATTTCAGTTATTTTCATAGCGTTATGACTTACGGCATCCTCCTCTGGGGAAACTCTGCAGACATCAATACTATATTCGTCTTGCAAAAAAGGGCTGTCCGAGCTATTTATAATCTTGGTCCAAGAGTGTCGCTGAGACACAGATTTAAGGAAATTAATATTCTAACTGTAGCGTCACAATATATTTTTGAAAATTTAATATATGTTTATAAAAATATTTCGAACTTTGTCAAACTGTCTGATACTCATTCTTTGAACACTAGGAATAAACACAACCTTGCTGTACATGCTACGCGCCTCCACAGAATAAGCAACTCGTTCATGGGACAATGTATACGCTTTTACAATAAGCTTCCCAATGATATACGTAATTTAACATTAAAGAAGTTCAAAATTGTAATTAAATCTAAACTTTGTAAAAAAGGATACTATAAAATTTCGGACTATTTAGATGACAAAAACGCTTGGGATTGAGCCGCTCTTTAGCCTTTCCTTTTTTTTTTTATATATACAAATTTTGCCATTAATTATTATATTATTTACTTCATTATTTTGTTATTGTAATGTCGTTTAAATGGAAATTATTTCTTATATATAACCGCTATACATTGTAAATGTGAGTGAGATCTAGGCTGAGCGCTCTTCATTTCATTAATTCTCACGATAACTGATGCATGCTTGCACTCTGTTGCGACAGGTTAGCTCAAATAGTTATGGCACTTTCTTCAAAAGGCTATTCCACCCTATATTTGTCTCACATAAACCTTTACATCAATACAATCTGTCTGGACTTTAAAATAGACTTTGACCCCTGAGTTTGTTTCGGCGTTTCTTCTCAGGGATAGTCATAGGAAATGCCGACGCCATCTAGTTTAAAAAAGACGTGTAAAAGTGATTGAAAAATCCTAATTGCAAAATAAATAATTTCATTTCATTTCATTTCATTTCATTTCATTTCATTTCATTTCATTTCATTTCATGTAATTGGTTGTTAAGCTGCGACAAGGTCGGCCGCGATGCTTGTCATTTCTTTCTATTATTAGACTCCTGTAAAATAGACCATTCATTAAATTAAATGTCATGACGGTTGCCATGTTTGGTTTAACAAGCGCCATAAAGTCCATAATATACAATTGCTTTAATTTTCTAACTAGAGGACATTTCCTCTCTAAGCTTTAAATAAGAGAAGAAACTATAATAAAAACAACAATTATTTGCATACAGTAACAAGACATACCGTGCAGGTCATAATTACAAGTGATAGGTAGAATATTCTGTACATTATTATATTATAAATATTAAGCCTGCCTCTTAAACTTGTGTAACCAGTAACTTAAGAGGCAGTAAGTAATCACGATGAGTTAAGTAGTTATTATATAATTAATATCATGTCATCAGTATCAATTTGCTGTATTAGAACCATTAAATTAGATGGCGCAAATAATTTTCTACTATAAATTGATTTTTTGGATGAAACGAACTATATGCATTGTATAAAAGTATGATGAGCTCTGCAATTAATTTTACGCCGCAATTTTCCGCAAATGGCGCTTGAAAGGTAATATGGTGGACCAAATGAGAAAATCGGGAACATTTTTTTACGCGACTACGCTACGCTAAAACTGAGTATTAATTTGAAATTAATGTTAGCCAACATATACTTTTTTTTAACATGTATACATATAGTTAGTTGAAGAGATATGCAGGGCGTTAGGTCATCACAGACATATCAGGACAACTTACGAGTGAAGTTTAAAGAAGTTTATTAATACAGACTCAGCTTCAAATATTCTCCACAATACAGACATAGAAGCCATGATAGCATTCCTATGAACATTATGTAGCGAGAACAGACGTATTGTTAGTGTGGCGTCCCACCGTCATCCGGCTCGGTGTACCACTGACCTGGCATGCCACTGCCACTTCACTTGTTTTTGCATCGCTCATATGTATGTGACGGTTGTTGCACGAACGTTTGATATTAAAATATTTTTTACGTGTTTAAATTAACAAATTGCATTTCATTTGTCTGATTGTTATCAAGGGCTGGACTGGTACAGTTAGGCTTCGTGGCCTTACCATGTATTTTCATACTTAAAATGAACTATTGTAGATATTTAGGCACAGGGAATCGTAATTATAGAAATTCTTCGGCGGCGAGCAGCACGCGCGCACCGTACCGAGGTAAAATGCCGACTACTTGTTTACTAGCGGTGGTCGTTGCGCAACTTAAACGTTATTGAAACGAGCTATCGTCATAATAACGGTTAGCAGGTTATTTGAAAAACCTGCTAACCTGCCAACATGCTAACGCTAAAGTAGCTAATAGCGGTGGTCGTTGCGCAACTTAAACACGTAATTGAAATGAGCCATAATAACGGTTAGCAGGTTATTTGAATAACGTGCTAACATGCTAACGTTAAAGTAGCTAACATCCAAAGAATCCGATAGACAGTTGCGTTTCGTTATCCAATGAAATGGAAGTGCATCAAAGAAGCTAAAAAAAAAAAAGCTCATCAAAACTTCACGGAGTCGTAAATGAATTTTGGATAAATAGGGAAGCTAAAAAAAAAAAAAAAAAAAAGGTCATCAAAATCTTAGGGGGCCACCAAAAACCATTAATTGTTGCGCTTATGGTGGAGCAACCGACAATTTGCATTTTCAGCATCAGTGAAAGCTAAAAAAAAAAAAAAAAAAGGTCATCAAAACTTCACGGAGCCGTTCATTCATCATGAATGAATGAATTTTAAGTAAATAGGTAAGCTAAAAAAAAAAAAAAAAGGTCATCAAAACTTCACTATCATATTACGTGTTGCTCATGATATGACAAATAGCGACCAATAGCTGGATAGCGCGTTTTAATAACCGCTATTGATATCCGATAGACAGTTGCGTTTCGTTATCCAAAAAAGATGCTACTGCCCACCGCTATTGTTTACGTGACTCGCCGCTCGCGCATCGCGCGCGGCTTACAGAGGTGCGGGGGCGCGGGGTGCGGGTCGCCGCCGCTCGTCTCGCTCGGCCCAGCCGTTGTACGGCGCCGACGGTGGGGTCTCGCGAAATATATAACATAAACTGAGTTGCCTACATTCCACCCCCTTGTTCCTGAACAAATTCGTCAGTAGGCAACACAATGACCTTAACAACCGGTCGTTTCATATACCCCTTACAGGTTTTTACAGTAACAACTCTAATTTGGCCATCGCGACCTGGGTGGACTGCGCTAATGACGCCCCTAGGCCACGCATTCCTCGGCTGATGATCTTCTAAAATGAGAACCATGTCTCCCACCTTCACTGGACGCACTTCGCGAAGCCACTTTTGACGCTTTTGCAGGGTGGGGACATACTCCTTAAGCCAGCGACGCCAAAACATGTCCGCCAAAGCCTGAGCCTTTACCCAAGCTTTTCTACAGGTTAAGTCAGATGCATCAAATATGCCTAACGTAGATGTCCCGGTAGCCGTACCTATCAATAGATGATTGGGGGTAAGAGCGATGGGCCCATCGGGGTCCGATCCCACAAAAGTCAATGGTCTACTGTTCAAGGTCATCTCCACCTCAGCCATCAATGTTGTTAACAGCTCCTCCTTAGGTGCTCGCGCTGTCAAGACAACCTTGAGTGCGGTCTTAACCGAGCGGACAAGCCGCTCCCAGCACCCACCCATATGCGGGGCTGCAGGCGGGTTAAACTGCCAAGAAATGCCCCTGGTAGCGACGAAGTCGTGTATTTTGTCATGCTCCAAAGCATGAACAGCAGCTCTCAGCTCTGCATCAGCACCTACAAAATTCGTGCCTCTATCGCTGAACATAATAGAAGGCTCTCCCCGGCGAGCTATCAAGCGTCGGATTGCCATAATGGCCGAGTCTGCCGATAGTGAAGAAGCGACCTCAATGTGGACACCGCGAGTGACAAGGCAAGTAAAAATAACACCCCATCTTTTCTCACGACGCCTTCCGATTGTAACGTCCATAGGACCAAAATAATCTACCCCGCAATGTACAAAGGCTCTTCTGGTGTTGACAAGTCTAGCAGAAGGTAGATCTCCCATCTTGGGCAACGAAGGGCGAGCGCGACGGACTAGGCAAGGTTGACACTTGGACACGGCTGCTTTAACTGTACGTCGCAACTGGGTTATCCAAAACTTTTCCCTAATGCTGTTTATGACAGTTTCAGTATTAGCATGGTGGGCACGCTTGTGATATTCAAGCGCAATAAGCCGCGCGGTATAGCTGTGACCGTCCAATATAATGGGGTACTTTTCATTAAACATTAATTCCGGTGCAGCACTTAGGCGTCCTCTGACTCGAAGCAACCCATCACCTTCATACAAAAAAGGATCTAAGACACGAATCTTACTTCTGGCAGGTAATACACTTTTGGTTCTCAGCAGCGTCAACTCTTCAGAGAAAGTCTCAGCCTGGGATTGCTTTAACAAAAGAATCTCGGCATCCCGTACGTTGTCAGCAGTTAGCTTCTCAATCTGTTTCTTGCGGCATATACCTAAAAAGGCAAGAACGCGACCTGTGGACCTAACAGCCCGCGTCCAACTACTGAACTTATCAACTTTAAATAACGGTACATACTGTTGTACAACATTAACTTTCTCAAGACGCTCCAAATCTATATTAGCTGTATCGTCGAACTCGTTGACTGGCCAATGGTCTTTGTTCCGGTACAAAAAAGAGGGACCTGTAAACCACAACTTGCAATTTGTAGGCCAGTACAATTTCGTGGCCTCATCAGCGGGGTTATCTGCTGACGGCACCCAACGCCAGTCACCGGGGTTGGACTTCCGGTCGATTTCTGCCAATCTGTGTGAAACGAACTTCTGAAAATCACGGGGATCCGAATGTACCCACTTTAACACTGTTTTCGAATCGGACCACAAGTATTTGCCCGTTATAACCAAGTCTTGTTCTTTTACTATGGTACAAGCTAATCGACACGCTAACACAGCTGCCTGCAGTTCGAGGCGAGGCACGGATATAACCTTTAACGGTGCGACACGGGCTTTTCCAATTACGAGTGAGACGGTTGGATTACCAGATTCGTCCCTACCAACTAAATATGCCACTGCAGCATAAGCCCATTCGCTCGCATCACCAAAAACATGTAACTCGACGGTCGATGGGTTGAGCCCGTACCAACGTGGCACACGCACATTACATAGCTGTTTGATATCCTGCAGCCACCTTTCCCATTCCTTGAATTCATCCTGCTTCAGCTGATTGTCCCATCCTACACCAGATTTCCATATTTTCTGTAACAAGATTTTAGACTTTATCGTGTAGGGACAAAGTAAGCCTAACGGATCAAATATACTCATAATCACTCTCAGGAACTGACGTTTGGTGGGGATAACCCTACCCTCAACTACGTCAGGTGCAACCTTTTTAAAAGATAAATCGAACGCTAACTCGTCGTATTCCGGCACCCATATCATACCTAAAGTACGTTCGCCGCTATATGGAGACTTGTCAAAATTTACTGTACCTGGCACAACAGCTGGTAACTCCTTACGAAGCTCGGGTGAGTTGGTCACCCACCCCCTAATAGAGAAACCACCAGCGGAGTGAATCATGGAAACATCTTTGATCAGCTGACGAGCACTATCTACTGACTGAACACTGTCTAGATAGTCATCCATATAATGGTTTTTGTGTATCGCTTTGACAGCCTCAGGATATGAATCTTGGAACTCGCTAGCATTTTTGTTCAAAACATAGATGGCTGAGGCAGGTGACGACTTAGCACCGAAAATCATTGAGTTCATTACATATTTGTCAGGGTCCCGCCCCCTGTCACGGCCTCTCCATAGAAATAGCTGCGCGCCCTGATCTTCTTTCCTAATTTTAATACGGAGGAACATGTCAGCTATGTCCGCTGTATAAGCTATCGGACCGGAACGGAATTTAAACAAAACGCCTAATAAGGAATTTAACAAGTCCGGCCCTGTCAACAAATAATCATTTAAACATGCACCCTTATACTTGGCCGCGGCATCATAAACCAACCTTAGCTTGTTTGGTTTATTCGGGTTGGTAACCCCAAAATGCGGCAAGTACCATACCGGGTTAACGTTCAGCGGAGCATCCAAAGGCCTAGCGTACTGCTCAGAAACTAACCTCTCAATCTGACGGGTATAGGCGTCAGCGTAATCGGGATTTTTATCTATCTTACTTTCTATCCCGCGTAATCGCTTGACAGCATTATCGTAATTATCAGGTAAGTGTACAGCGTCACGTGACCAGAGCAATCCTACCTCCCAACCCCCGTCAACACGGCGACTAGTTTTATCTAGTATCTTACACGCGCGTTCCGTCTCAGCATTTTTACGTGACACCTCCGTAATACCAATGGACTCTAGCAAAAATTGCTGCTTCACAAGTTCACTTAGATCATCTAACTTATCAAAGACAACGTTAACCGACTCCCGAACGGACTCGCTACTAATACCTACAGGCCCATGAACAACCCACCCTAACTTTGTAAGCGACGCTACGGGTTGTCCGGACTTTCCCTGCCGTATTTGTTGGTTAACTATTAACTGCCAATTGTCCTGCCCAATTAATATCAAGGGTTTAGCGCAGGACATCTCACAGTAATCTAATCCTTGAAGATGTTTATTTGTAGCTAAGACTTTGGCGGACACGCTCTGGGTAGGTAAGTCTATGTTCTCGATAGTACGTAACGTGATATTGTGACATAAACCGTTGGGTCCACGTATTAGCGCAGTTACCCTACAAGAATTCTTATCAGTAACAACATGACCACGTGCACTAATAATTTTCAATGGGGACAGTTGGCCACTAAAATTACAAACATTACTATCGATTAATGATACAGTGGCCCCATCATCAAGTAACGCATAACATTTATGTTCAACATTATTAACAATAATAGTAACCGGCATAATTTTTAACAATGTTTTCGTGTATCGACATCGCTCACCCATACTCGTTACTGATTCGGCGTCCGACGGCGACTGTACTTGCGCTACTGCCGGCGCCTGCGCCGCGGCATCCGCAGGCGGAGCGCTAGGGGTGGCGGCGGCGCTGGCGCCGGATTTCTCGTAGTGGAGAAGGGTATGATGCGGAGAACGACACTTTGCACACCGTTTTGCGCGACAACGATAACGAGAATGACTTTGCACTAAACATTTAAAGCACAGCTTATTTAACTTAACGAAGTCCCACTTTTCTATCTCACTTTTACGAACGAATTTATCGCACTCGGGTAATTGATGGTCCGTACTGCTACACAACGCGCACACACTCGCGGACGACGATGACGTGCTCGGCGATGTATTCGGCGACGCCGATTCCTCGCTGGTGATGTGTACACGGTGAGTATGTTCCCGGTGATGACGAGATGAGTCCGCGCGCCCCGCGCGTGAATTATTAACAGCAGCGGCGGCGGCGACAGCGGAGTTAGCAGCAGCGGTATTCCGGTTCCGATGAGTATAATGCTCGGTGCTCATAGTGCTTAGTGGTAAGTAATAAGCTGATGCCCGTGACAAGTGACTTAGAAACTCGAGCACAATACTTATGTTCGGCGATACACGAAGATCTTCTTTGCTATCAATGTTCATTTTCATAACAAATTCGCCGTATTGCGATCGTTGCACAGCGGTTAACTTACTTAGAACTTCGTGCGTTATTTGAGGGTTACATAAATAACCCTCCGCTTTTATATTTTTCAAAATGTAAACACAGTTTCGAACGACGCAGGTCATGTTTCGTAATTCGGCGCCGCTGTCTGACACACGTGGCAAACCTCTTATCTTCTTTAACACTGATTCTAATAGAAGATTAGGGTGTCCAAACTCTTCTTCTAGGGCGCTAATCACGTCTTCAGGGTCAGACCCGGTGCGCAGGAGATCTTCAACGGCACACTTTGCCGCGCCACGGAGTGATGCTTGCAGTCGTAGGGAGTTCTCGAACCTGCTATATGTCGACGCGGTAGCCTCGTAGGTGCGCCGATACACCAGCCAATCCACCGGGTTGCCATCAAATATGGGGAGATCATAGTTTTGTCGTGGTCGTTTTGACATATTCGTAATAATTACGTCGGCAAGATGCATGATGTCGGACGTAGCGGTGGCGGGAGGCGCGGGGGGTGCGTACTCATGCGGCAGCGGCGGCGCGGGCGCTTCGAGAACCCGTGGCGGCGGCGGCGGCGCAGGCGTTTTCTCGATCGAGCATGGCGCGTCTACCGGCGGCTCGTGCTCAAAGGTGGCTAATTTATCGTTATTATCGAGCCACTCTTTCACGTTATTAGCGTCACACACACTCCGCGGACAATCCTCTCCCTCATCTTCGATTTCCGCTATATCTAACGCCAACTTCTTCTTTATTAGCTCTTCTTTCAACTTGGCTAACTCTTTTTCCGCTTCGTACTCGGCACGTAAGCGCAACGCTTCTCGGCTTGAACGACCTGATCGGCTCGAACGTGTCGACGTGGCTACTCGTTCACTACGCGGGTTCGTAGCGACACACGTCGTATCGGATCCGGGTCGATCTTCTCCAGCAGAAGCATGAGCTTTGCTCCTCGTAATGCAGCCGGTTTTCACACTCATAATAATTACGAAAATCCGGCTCGAAGGACCAGCTGTAGATATTTAGGCACAGGGAATCGTAATTATAGAAATTCTTCGGCGGCGAGCAGCACGCGCGCACCGTACCGAGGTAAAATGCCGACTACTTGTTTACGTGACTCGCCGCTCGCGCATCGCGCGCGGCTTACAGAGGTGCGGGGGCGCGGGGTGCGGGTCGCCGCCGCTCGTCTCGCTCGGCCCAGCCGTTGTACGGCGCCGACGGTGGGGTCTCGCGAAATATATAACATAAACTGAGTTGCCTACAACTATGTAATACTTACAATATATATGGTTCTCCTGTAATTAAGTATCGTAAAGCTACAACCCGGGTGTAAAGATCGCATAAATTTACCACTTTTAGTATCTATAAAAACTTCACACCTATGAACGATCGATAAATCTCACCCGGTCAGTGTCATTTTCTACTAATTAAAACGAGATGACTATAAAATTTATTTATTTATAGAACCCATGTTCGACGGCATTTATAAATACGAGGGTTGTTCCATTATAGCGAATGTCATTTATGTGCATTGTAAAACATCATTCCCCTGACTATAGGTACCTAAATTTCTCTGATACTATATTTTTTTAAGCTTATTTTGTAGTCTCATGGTTTCGCACTATAACCGACGTTGCGACTGTACCCTATAATCCTTCATTGTGGCTAAAACGTCAACATAATATGACAATAATGACCATCACTTAAGAATCCACCCAAGACGCAAAACAAAAGCCTACACAACACGCCCTACACGACACTTAATGGACTTATAATAACGAAGACCATGAATAGTAAACGTTGTTCTCATCGACGCTCCCGTGGATAATGTCCAGTGTCATTAGCGAGCAGGAAGCGACATGGCGAATTATCGCTACCACCGCCATCGGCTAATTGGAGAATCTGCTCTTGTTGTGCCTACATGTTTGTACTACCTGTAGGACATGATACGAGGTATGCTTGAATTCGTTTTTGTATACTGAATTCGGAACCTAAAGATTCAAAACTCGACCATATTGTAAGGCGCTTCGGTGTAGTTGTGGCAAAAGAGATTTGGGATTAAAAGTTTCACTCATATTTTCGCAGTCAAGTAGACAAGTTGTCTCTATTATAGACGGAGTCACTCAATACACCATCAATCGTCGTGATGAACGCTCAATATATCCTCACCAAAACTAACTAAATGCACGTAAATCATCTTCATTACATATAACATGAGTTTAAACGCCACTAAATACCAGCAAAGGGCCGCGAACCGATCGGTAACTGCGCACACGCCGCGAAAAAGTAATCTTTATTTAATTAACCGCTTTAATACATATCAATGCGGCATATAAAAATGCCGACCTTTAGGGAACGGGTTGCACGCGAGCCACTTAAGCGGCCGCGTCTAGCGCGAATTATAGAAAAAAAAAAGTTAAATACTTGAGGAATGCGCGACAGCGGAAGAGGTATGCAGGGCATTAGGGCTTCCTTGTGAATGTGTTAAGCTTGTTAGCTTTTGACATGCACATGACTCTAAGAATTGGAATAATGGTCATAAAGTGACGGTAGGCCTCGAGCTGAATACCAGCTGCGTCCCACGGCGCGGCGCCTGCGACGACCTCGCACCTCGCACACTTACCGCCTTCCCTACTTGCTGTCACTAGGCTGAGACGGGAGCAGGCGTACGGTTAGGAAGACATAAAACAAAATGGTATTTCTTAGTATTAATAAAAGCTGGACAAGATTAGACTACATATTAATTGCCAATCCCGCAAGATTCTCTCATTTTATTACCATAATTATGTTTAATACAATCTCAACTGTACTTTCGAGAGACCTCGATATTTCATATGTTGCAACTGGTTTCATTCAACACAAAATATCTCCACACATTTAGATGACATTTGGCTCGCGCGGATCGTGACTGCAAAATGACAAGTCGTGGCATTCTCAAAGTATTTTTCACCTTTGCGAAAGGAGTCGTGATCGGATCGGTAACAATCGTAGTTCCAGGCAGGCGATCTAATCGAAATAGGTCGTTCATACGTTCGGTGCGCAGGCGCAGCCGCGCCGCTCTTGTGCAAGAGCAAAAGGGATTTACTGTTCGAAAGGTCGTATAGACAACAATAACAAGAATATTGCACGTGAATATCGCTCACGTTTTACATTGAATAGAACTTAGGAACCGTACCAACATAATATTTCGTTAGCAAAATATACATGCTGGTCTTTATCAGCTCTTAATAAAAAGGCATGTACATATTTTCACAGAGTGAACCACTATGAATGATCCCTCCCTCACATCAGGAGGTAAGGTTAGCAACGGTCACCGGGTGGTTGTACCCAGGGTCCGTCAGGTCCTGTCAGCACCAATCCGGTTGTTCTTCATTAACATCGGCCACGGCTTATTTTTAGCTCGGCCGTCCGCTATCGTCCGGCGTTTTTGCTCCGAGCCGGGACGACATGCCTCTGCCGTAATTTTATAGTTCCGGAGAAACGGTTAAGGGAAGCGACATACGTACTTAAACGCCGCTAATTATTTGTTAAACGTGCTCGATGGCGCCATTATGAAATATCTGCGATGTTGGGCCCTGTTTGTGGGAAATTATGTTCAAGAGTAACGATCTTAAAAGGGGTTTATTGAACATCAGTTAAGGTGGTGTACTCGCTGTGATTGAGGGTATTTTTATTCGAGTGTCTGTTAGCAGCTTACTTTGGATTGGCTCTATATCTTTTTAAAGCCATCGTCTTGAAACATCCGTTCCATCCGTTGTTGAAAGTCATATTTTGTACTGTTTCTGTCTAGACTCAATATGCCAGTGTGATCAAGGGCTTACTAAGGTAATAAAACCTTACGAGGGTAGTATATATTGTGCATGTGGTAATTCTGCATCGGAGACACAATAAAGGAGAAGGCGGCCTGTTCTTGTTGCACAATGCAACAACAACAATACAGTGGCGTCGACGAAGGTCTGCGCGTGCGCGTGCGGATTTATAACCCTTTACGGCCATCACAAAATACGAAGGTGCAGAAGGCATATCGCGAAATGGGGGAAATACATTAACGGTCGATACAGTTTAGATAAACGGAAAAATCTCGAACTACTTCAAATTGAAGACGATTTGTATGTTTTTCTTCAATTAGAAGAATCCGGATATTTGGTCGATTGAACAAATCCTTTTGTCTTTATAATTACAACGTATGAAATGAACCTACTAGACTTATAATTTTCGTGGCGCCATAGTTGCGCACGCGCAGCAAGCTTCACCGCTTCATTTGCGTACATCGACTCTATTAAGCGGATATTATGACATCCACCGTTATTGTACTGGTACATTCGTTAGCAAAATCAGATTAGCTACATCGAGTAAAATGTCAACCCAGCAATACACTGTTGTTGAGAAACAATGAGTCGTGGTATGCAGTAAGTATTAGTAATAGGTCGACACTGTTGGCAGTATGCCACGGAACGGTCGAGTCTAGTTATTCCCACGTATGTGTCTTAAAAGGGATAAAAATGTGTGTGATGTATGTATGTCCGTGTACGGCGGTGGGCGGAGTCGGCGAGGGTCTTTCACATGAGTCAGCCGGTGTCAACTTGTAGTTATGCGATTTTAAATGTAATTCTAACCCTAGCAACCTGCTAACCCTCTGTAAGGGGAGATAGAAATCAACTCAAGTAATTGTTAGCAATAAAGGCTGTCAATACCTCATTATCTATGACAAAGAGCTATGATACAGAGGATATTTCATATGTAAAATGTTTTGTAAGTCAAAAATCGTACCGCTCTCCTCTGAATGCACCTTTACGCCACAATTTAGTCGTCACCGACATCAATGAGCATAGTTTACATATGCCCGGCGTAATAAAAGGCCAATCAAAAGTAATAAAACACTGCTGAATTATATGAAAAAGTACAAAATAGTCGTTATTAAAGGACAAAACATACGGTAATGAGTAACTAATTGCGCATAAACGACGTATTCAGACATTCCCACGGAGACAACAAAAAGTCACACACTTGAATGAAATACTGGTAAATATACTAACTACTGGTAATGATACGGTGTGCGTCGAGATTGAGATTACTTTTTACTTTAAAAGTAAAGTTGCGGACCGCGGTTTACCATTGTGACATCTTTGTTAAGAAAGCTGGGGCAATTTTACGAATGATAGCGTTTGGACAGAAGGTGGATTTGTACCGCAAATAGTTTTGTTGATTACACTGTTTTATATTTTTGTTTCTATGTAATAGCTAAGATAAACCATTGTAATGCAAATTTTAAGACCATCAAAGTTGTATGTATCAATTTAGCCTGTTTTCAATTTGATTATAACATTTTGTCAATATCAATAGCAAATGAAAACATTTGCCAATCACAAAAATAAAATATAGGAGATATTCTTTATTAAATACGAACAAATTGTTATATTAAAATGTAAATCTTTTGTAAATCTTTTGTAAACTTACGTAAAATATTCCATTAGTAGATCATTTTGTCGATAGCCAACTGTTCGATGAAGCATAAAATGTGATACCCAAGCAATCTGGATTAGAAATATCAAAGACAACTGGGTTCCGTTTAAACTTATGAAACAACCAAATGAACTACAAATCAACAAAGGATTGGGCAATAAAGAAATATACGAGATATCGGAAATTAATTTTAGCAATTTATTTCTGATGGATGTTGTAATAATTGCTAACGATGCCAAACAAGAATAAATTTGAATGACATTACGAAATTAGCACATATTCCGTTTCCCTGACATCGCCTTTTTCATAATTTCCAGATCACGATTTGATAATAATTTCTTCAAATCAATGAATATTGATTAATGATGAATTCTTAAAGATCATTTGACAAGAACAACAGGTCACTTTTTTATTGTCATAACAACTGTTGATTAGTCAAGGTTTCTTAATTGTGATTATGGTTATTAATTAGCTTTTGCCCGCGGCTTTCGCTCGCGTTAATTTAGAATTTGACAATCAATTCTGGTTATACTCAGCTTGCGAAAGACACGTGGCGCCATCAATTATCATAAGAACGTTATTGTTGTTTTCCTCGGGAACAGTAGTTTTTTTCGGGATGAAAGGTACCCATGTCCATTTCTGTACACCTGACAACGTATATGCAAAATTTCAGGATGATCGGTTCAATGGTTTAGGCGTGAAAAGGTAACAAACAAACTTAATTTCGCGTTCATAATATTAAGTTAGGATGATCATCACGTTCTTACGTCGTAGAGGTTTACCCACGATATTAAGGAAGCACCTTACTATATTAACATTAGGTAATTATTTTTGTACGTCAATGTCTTATCACACGTATTTCAAGGTAACGACGTCTAATGTATCACCGCGAGTCAGGTGACGACTCAAAACAATAGGCGTCGCGGACGTCGCTGACTCAGCGGCCTTGCGCGCGCTTCACCCCTCCTCTTCACATCACCGCGCGCCGGCGCATCATTTCACGTCATTGTGTTTTATTCAATAAAAGCTCGTTAACCTGCCGTAATTCCTACTAAGTAGCTGTTAATGCTGCCTATTGTTGTTCTGACGCGGTTTTTATTGTGATGTCTGGTAAAAAATATTTATGAACAACTGATTTACTGAACATTGTTTTCGGATGCATGGCTAAAAGCTCAGGGTAATATTTAAACAAACGTGGAACTATGATTTCAGCCGTAAGAGTAAGCTGCCATTTCTGGATGGATGCTTACCCCATTGGCAAGTTACCTATTATTATGATTATAAAGTGTGTACTATATACAACATATTATGTTTGGTAGGAAAACCTTCAGCTTTGACTTCAGGGAAGTATTCTTATCTGGTGCCACTTTTACCAGGAAAATAGGAAGCTTGTTTGTTTTCATTATAACATGACGATTCCTAGTACAGCTGCGCCGGCGTCGATACGGCACGTCGCCGTCGCACCGCCTCCGACGCGTCATGATTCCCAGCGAGCCGATAACATGGCGTATAATAGGATGTCGTAACCGGTTAAATAATAAGTATTATGATGATAATAAGTGTATTAAAAGAAATAAAGTTACTTTCACTAAGTGTTAAGTTTACGTATTACGGTATTACTGACTTGACCGTATTTGTTGCAAAATCTTGGTACACTGCCAAGCGTTGACGCAGACTCTCATTCATGCATGACGTGGCACTTGAATTTCAACGCAATCCGAACACAGATCCTAAATTCGCAACAAAACTGTAAATAATTCTCCTTTCAACTTTGAATCTTTTCGAAAAGTCCCTTCATCGTCTCCGTTACTGACAACAAAAGTTTTTCGCATTTGCATCCTATCCGGAACGCGTCACATTTGGCTAAAAAGCAGGCTTTTAGCCAAATGTGACGCTTTCTGTTTAAAGCTCCGCGAACTGAGTGCGTGTCTTTGGTGCATTAATCTACCCCCGACCGCATGTGCATTCCACCCTCGTCATTCCAGCCACCCCTCCAGACAGATGAGTTCTCCATTTACATACGTAAGTCTGAAAAAATATCCTTTGAGGGGACAGATTTTTTTATAAGGAATAATTACAGTAAAAATAGTAATGAAGGTGGCGACAGACGCGAAACTAGAACAAAAATTGAATTTAAAAAAAATGAGAGTACGAATATTGCACTTTTTATATCGTCTCGAGCTAAATATAAAAGTATACCGGATATGCATTAATATGACGCAATTTTACATTTCAATACACTCACGTTACATAACAATCCTGCATCAGAAATCCGAGTGCAACTAAACTCAATTGAAACGAACCGACAAAGAAAGAACCCAAAAATCAAAAATAGAATTCCGTAAAAATTACTCATTGTTTAACAAAAGGCTGATTTACGAGCGCAAAAAGGCAACATTTAGCTGTTGAGGCGCCTGAACAGCACTAAAACGCGTCGGCCGTCATCTCATTCGCGCTTTAAAGCTGTTAATCAACACAAAAAGCACGCGATAACTTATAATTGATGTCTTCCTTGATGGGAACTGAAATGGTCGTTTAAAAATATTTATACACGTATAATATCATCTAGGTATATTTTGAATAATATTGTAATAACACGCACAATATGATGAGTCGCTTCGTTGATTCGTGTTCAATGTAAATACAGGAAAATAATTAAGTGCATGGATTCGTCGATTACATACACGAAGTTATGAACTGTTTTAATAAACTTATTTAATCTTCAGACAATCAAGTTAGCGTTATTTTAAGACGCCATCATACGTCTCATTCACACTAGGGACTTTCCATGACACTCCAGTGACAATGATAAGAAATGACTAAACATACAATACTTGACTTTAATAACCGCTGTCATAGATCAAATACTTAGTAATCCGTACTCAACAATGATTTCATACCCAGATTGGTACACAAAGACGTCGACAGCCAAGACGGCTAAAGACACGTGAACAAAAAGAACAAAAAATGTTAAGATAAACGATAGTACCGCTGAAATATTGCATGCGTGACTTTGAGATTAGACTTCAATGGCTGTTGACAAGTCATCGCCATTGGGTCATGTGGGTGTAGTTCATTGGCGCGGACTTAATCTTTATAGTTATTATCATAATCGAATGGGTTTTTTGCTATCTTAAAATTAAATGTTTAATAGTAGCTATTTATTTGGTCATCTAACAAGACTCTACTGTTTTTTTGTTACAGCTTTGGATTTATTTCTGGCAGTTTATAAAGCATTTTTTTTTACATATTTTTCAGTTTCTGTCAGCGTCTAAAGATAAATACAGTACATACTTAGTTTGCACTTATTAGCATAGATGTAAACAATACGATCCCTGTAATAGTTACATAAATAAATATATATCTCACTGACGTAAATATCTTAACAGTAATTCTTCGTTTATTGTTGAAAAGTGTAAGTGAATCCTACTTTTAAGCAAAGGTATTTAATTTCCCAACAGTTGGTCCATCTGACAATGAAACAGCAGACTCGATCCAAATGCCACCCAACACATGTCCCAAACGACCCGTCAAGAATGTTGAATTACTGTATTATACTAACACACGTCTCTCTCCGAATGCACCGGACAGTTTCAAATGCGGCGCCAACGTCAACGAGGTTTTTACGCAATATAATACATAAAAAATCTCTTTTAGAATAGGTGAATTGAATTTTTATAGTCGTTTTTAGGTGAGTATCTATGTCGCGGCAGTAAACCGTGCGCTGGTACAGTTAGGAATCTGATACGTGAATGTGGCATTCTAACGTGCGCCTACGCACCATGATCCGTCGCCATCTTTTTGTTACGAGAAAAACTTAATAGCATCGAATTAAGCGGGTAATAATCTATAATCTAGTTAACGACGTTCTGGTAAACACAGTGGTAGGAATCGCAATAAAACGCTTAATTAAGCACGAAGCTAGTCGGCATTGTTCACGAATGCTTCCGACAGAAGCTAAGTTATTCTTACACCCACGCCAAATTAAACGGCGATCACTTTGCATTAGAATTAACACCATTGTCGCTGAGATTCAATTACGACAATCCTATAAATGTATGTCAGCTGTTTTAAATGTATGCAACGCGTTAATTGTGCAATTTGATTTATGCGTCTTGTCACAGCTCCAAAGAGAAAGCACGTGGTATCCAATGATATGTATCCAATGATACCGATTAATCGTCGTTTATGCGGCGTGTGGGTTGAATCGACAACATATCCGATATTTTCTACATTATACTGTTACTTTGCAGCGACCGCGAGCTCATTATGTTAAAACGACAAAGACCGTTACGCATAATATTAGTATTATAGAACGTTTAAAGTATTTAGATAACCGTTAGTTTGCTGCTATTCGGGAAACAATGACACGTACTGACCCTGACTGTCTGTGGAGTTTTGGATTTGCATCCTAAATAAACACTGCAGTTGTTGGAATGAAGTTGTTTATCTTTTAAACAAGGGGAGAATATTTTCATATGGATTCGCAAACAAGTGGGCATTTCGCGGGCGTGCATTAACGCTAAGTAATGTTTAAACAAACACAGTCCCACGTTGGGCGCCAGTGGGGCGCCTCGGATTATGCACCCGGCACGTGATGCATTTTATTTATGCTTTAATACTTCCTTGCTTATGTTTCCATGTTTATATTTCACAGCTCAATAAACAAAGAACGTTCCCTGCGTTCATTGACAGACCCTATATTTTGCAATCCCCGCCGAACTCATTCGAAATGTCTTTTGTAAATGTGCGAGCCACGTGTCCAAACCGCCGCTAGTAATTTCCGAGTGGGAAAGCAACAGTATTGAAACTAATTGCATATAAATCATTGTGATTGGGTAACGTGACGTACGATTGTGACAATTCTAATGGAAATTTACCAAACAATAGCAATTCGCAACGTAAACAGTTGCGTAGACCAGTAAACTTGTATACTACTAAGCTGCACATAACAATGGGCGAGTGAATAAAGGAAATGAGCTAATATCGCAAAAACTATTCGAACATGAACAAACATAAAAGACACAATAAAATATTTAAAAATATCGATATGAAACCAAATGAGAGAAGAGGTAAAAAGTATTACAAAACGGAACCAGTCACTATTCCACAATCGAAACCAAATCTATCGTCTATCAGTGCGCGGGCGAACCAGCGAAGCATCTTTCTATAAACAGGAACGTATCTGGAAACGCGAGTGCCATTGTCACTCCTACGCGGACCGTTATAATGAGCTGACCTACTTGTATTGACGTGGCAGGCAGTCCCTCATCAATAGTGAAGCTTTAGAAGTTGGATAAATTGTTTTAGTTAAGAAAGTCTCCAATAAAGAACACGGAAAGAGAGAGAACACAGTTATTAATTAAATCTACACGGAAATGCAGTTGAAAATATCTTCTTATGAACAAAATAAGACAAAAAATTGGTTGTGGTATATACGGAACCAAAAACATTGGGAAGCTCTACTCTAGATGATATAGTTAATAGAGAGCGAAAAAATAAATATCGCTCTCTCTTCATATTCAAGTCAAAATAGTTACTAAAACAAACGAACATGAAATATTTAAATGTTGGTCTGGAATTAAAACGACAATTGTTATTATAAAACTCCATCATCCATAAAAGTCCACGAGATCTCATTATTATTTTCCCAGTTAATCCGACTAACGAGTTTAATTAATATAACGACTGGGCTATATATCACGTATAAAAGTTTAATCTGGAACAATTATCGCAATTGCTAAACAATTCGGATAATGAAGGAAAAATTCAGATCTCGCAATGAGCATAAAAACTTTTTAAAACATCATAAACCCAGCCCAATAAAACACACATAATACTGATAGGCTGGTGATTCAACTTTTTAAAATTCTACGATACCGTACAATAAAACGCCTACATGTGAAGTTTAAAGTCCCATATTTGGCACATAAAAATAGTTCATTTGTATGTGGTGTGCGGGCGCATCGCTCGCTGCGCATTGTTGATGCATCGACTATATCTTGACTCAGTACACTAATGGGCCACGTGTGCTGATATCGAATATCGACAAACACTACAAGACAATTATCAACTTTAAAAGAATATAATTAAGAAATAATTTCGTATGCCAGAAGTTTTCATCCAAGTCCATTATAATGAAAAAAATGTAACCTTCAGAGTAATATTGTTAAGTAACACTAATGCGTTTTTGTATGCAGCAGCCATAAATATGATGTATCAGGAGATACGCTAGTCTTTAAATGTAGACAATTTCTTGGTAACATAATGGATGGGACAGGTGTTATTTATTGGAGATTTATATAAAAATATCGATTTCTCTTGAAGCGGATCGTTTGCGAGTCATTTAAAAAACTTTACGGATATTTGATATGGCAACAATGACAGCTGTCATATTTTACACGTGAAATGTAATATTAAGTTGGAGAATGGAGGCGTTCGAATATGGAATACAATAAGATTCGAAATTGACAGTTGAACGAAAATTTATTTTTAAACCGTCTGGACTCCGCGACTGGCGGTCGATAAATCCTGTTCGATGTATACTTCAAGGGCGTGTGGCTATTTTTAGCGCGTACCGGGCGAAGGCCACCGTTCCAGGCACCGGCACGAAGGACACGGCGTCCGGACGAATACGAACGTTCGGATCGGCGGACGAATTTTAATGTTTTTTCTCCGAATCGTGCCGCCAAAGAGTGCCGCCTTTTAGGGTTAGATGTGCGTAGCATAGCAACCCAAGCAGGTATACGTGCGGGGACCGAAACGAATCTGTTGTAGCATGTGTTGAGAAATGTAATTTAGAAACCATTTTCGAATTAAGGGGATTTATGGTCTGACAATTTTAAAAGCTTAATCGGAATCAAATGCGAAGTTAATGATACGGCTTTGGAAATAAAACCCACAGTGCACAGTGTGAGAATAATAATCTATAGAAAACAACTGCTTCAGACAGTGTAAATTAAAAACTAGCGAGGATTAAATAGCCGACAATACCCATAATATATTTTCATTACGAAACTCTACACATTATTTTATACGAAGAACGAAAGAGAAATAAATCTTGGCTTACTTAAGACATCTACATAGCTTAGTTACATCTCAAACCCATTCAACACAATTAAGACAAAGTTGGCACTGTTACGAAACCTCAGTGGAAAGTTCCATTAAATTTTAATACAGAATATTATACGGGTATTTATTGTTATTATAACGGAGCGTTATTGTCTATTATCCGATATTATGACAACGGTGATGCAACAAGGAAAACAGGCTACGATGGTTATAAACAAAGAGACGAGGAAGCTTTAGCAGGTCAATGGCGGTGTGCAAATCTGATTGTTATAAACAAAATATATAATGTAGCACATATATCGTCCCACGTATGTCGTGAAAGTAGAATGAGGGAAAGAATTCCTGTAATAATGTTGTAAGAGATGTACTGGCAACCTGTTCTTACAGACAACAAAATAATATAACAGTTTATGTCAAATTAAATATCAAGCAGGCTATTGGCTTGACGCTAGAGATTGTTAATTTCCTTAACCCATTATCAGAAGAGTGGCGTATGAAGGTAGATTTTATGAACACTTCCAAATCTCGACATGGTTATTAGCTGAGACAGAACCATTAAGTTCATAAGATAATATCCGTTAACGAAGTGAAGTGCCGCTCGCGCTTGTGCGTTTTGTTGACCATTAAAATGTTAATTCTACATCCGGTTATACACTGAAACTTTTTATTCGTCTACATTTGATGACTTCTTCCGAATTTAAGTTTAAGTTGGTTTAAACTTTCGATTCAGTTCAATGGATTATATTCGGATATAACAAAATTTCGTAGAAATCATATAATTTTTAGTGCTGCCCTTGGCTTTTGAGTTTATATTACTTTGCCATCGGAATTCAAAAGTTTAATTGCTCAAACGTAATACTTTTCTTCAGTAAAACCATTAATTGCGAAATCGGTATATGAATGAAACTATACGCTGCCGCCGGCGCCGTAATCAATAGCCCGTAAACCTTCGGACGCCGATTTTGTGCAAATTCTCTTAAAAAAATGTATGGTATTTAGGACTGAGGCAACGTTACGTGATAACATGAATTTTGTTGTTTCGCCATACCAGGTAGTATGCATAAAAAACCCATTTATTATCAATTCCCAAGTGTAATATTCTTAATGTGCGTTATGTAAGCATGATGACTCCTGCGTCGGAGACCTCGTTAGCAACCGATTTGAACCAATCATCTGTTTAGCTGGATGATCTCACCAATTGTATACATACAAATAGAAAACACATAGTCAACTAGGGAAACGAGTTATATTGATATTTGTAGATGACCTGCTACATACTATTTTCGTACATGGTATATTGAAAGAAATAAACCTGTGTGTGCCCGACAACTATGTATGGAGAAGGCGCCGGCCACGTCTATTGTCAGTCCCCAGTAGTAGGACCAATCTACTGAGTAAAGCCCCTATAAAGCGTACCTTACGTGTACTTAATGACGTAGCAGATAATATTGATATTTTTACTTGTTCTCTGAGTGAGTTCACAAAAACCGCTATGTACTTTTTAAGTTATAGTAATTAAAAAATGTAATGTATGTGTAATTATGGCCACACTATTGAATTGGGAAATTCCTGTAACGATAGTGATGATGTGTTAATAATAATAAATAAATAAATACATCACATAATTTATGCACTTGCATGCAGGCGAGGCAAGAAGATACTTGGCAGTGAAGGTGAGGAAAGGAAAAAATACGTTGCATATATAATACAATACATTGGCCCTAAAGCAATAACAGGATAAACCCAAGGCAGATGAACAAGATGCTTACATAACGCTACATTAAGTTGATTTAACAATATGCAACGGGACAGACGTTGCGCAGGAGTTTGACACTGCATCACTTTCCTACGGTGAAAGTATGATTAATATTAAGGATACGCTTCGAGGCTTTCAATTTATATCAGCGGAGACCTTTTATTATATAATAAATAAATTCGACACCTCGTGCCGTTGAAAGGGAATTTGCAATCCGCATGAAACTTTAAGAGCTTTTAAGCGACTAGATGTAAGCCTATAAATATACTGTAAGTTTGTTTAAATAAATAAAATCAGATGTTCTTCAAATAAATTATCGTAATATTCCTTCTGGAGTGACAAAAGCCCAAAAAATTTCGGCACTGTCGAGTTAAGACCGTCTTTTGCTAGATTTATTTTGCAGTGCCATATAATGTGAAACGATTGGCACGTTGCCTTTCCAAAAAATCCACACATTTGCTATAAACCACCTTTAAATATCGGTTATCTATTGAACTAAACAGTGAGCGATTGCCTTCATTTACAGTTAAAGAACATTAAACACTTACAAATAAATCTTGCGGCCACTTTGCCGAGTTGCCAAAAACATGACACGAAGCTGTGTGCGGAATGTACCCAATGTGATTCAGTGTTTCAGTATTTGACACTGATTTACTTGCACACTTTCAACTTGTTTTTGATATCTTGTATATAGGTACTGACATATAAATTGGAATAAAAATTGCGGTTAGATAAGAGTGATTCGTGAAGGTGAATTTCTTTCAGAGATGAAAAGTTTCAGAATGTTAAAAGCCAGGGCGTGTTGTAGGCAGTTGCCTGGTTTTGGAGTTCGAAAATATTTAGAATTATACATAGATAGTGATATTTCATGAATAATCTTGAATCTACACCTACAATTTCTCAGAAGATCCTTAACAACTCGAGTGGAATGATATGCAGGAATTTGTAAAACGAAAACATTTTCCATGACGTACGTTGTGCAACACATGGCTATACATTACAAGTTTGCGAATAAATATGCAGCGAAACAAAGCAAAAAACATCTGAACATGAGTGTTTGTATGTTCGCAGTTCATATCTGGTGGTAATTTATTGTGGCGCCATGTTGCGGTGGGACCGACGCGTGCACCGTCCACAAACCCACCTTAATCATTGTCTTAGACGAAAAGGTACTAAAAATAAAACGCATAGAGCAATATTGCGAGATTATACACAGAAAATTCCAAAGACGATTAGTAATAGGCGTGTTAAGATCTTGATTGTTTGCAATGTTTTCTATAGCTCTAGTTTTTATTGCATATTTAAATATGACAAAACCATTTTAGGAAAGCATTTGATTTCCTTAACAGATTAAATTGTCGCGACAGACTTAAAAGTCACGCACGTGTAGCCATGTTATGTTACAGAATCTACTCCCAAAACGGCATAATGATATAATTATGTACGGTCTAAGTATCTAATCGTTATTCTTTTTCTTCGTCCGAGTCCCTTGAATAGACTAAAAAATATCAGATAGAATTTGCAATTCCTTGGCGTAAGTACGTCTACTTTATCGGTGGCCATAACTCGTCTGGACAGGTTCCGTAGGCGGGTTGGGTTGCAATAAAAAGCGGGGTGGTTACCGAACGGAGCCGGGTCGTCGCCCCCGCGCGGCCTTCGCCCCCCGCCCCGCGGCCGCGCAGCAAGGACGTCGCCCGCGCGTTGCATAACCACTCGCACGCAAGTCGTTGATACCGTTCCGAGATGCGCTCGGTGTCGTCGTATAGGCTGCGCGAGCGCACCGGAATGAAAATAAAAGCTGAATGTACGCATAAAACCGTCTTATTGGTATTCATATAAACGTCAATTATTGAAGTTTTTACATGATGGCTACTGACTTAATCCATTGTAATTAGACGATTTTCACTTTCCACCAAGGCTACTTGCGTTTGTTGACTAATTGAGATTTATTAATGAAAACACATCACGTTGCGAAGTGATGTTGTTTACAATAACGTCATCCATCGATACTAATTCAGATCGAAATCAAATATTCGCGGAAGCAAAACTTCATTAGAAATGGTGTGTTAACCGTACTAATAAGAACGTGATCTTGACAGAACTACATTGTGGCCTTTCGAGTTTCCTCGATACATAACAAGTAAGGAAAATTCTTAGCCCGGTTTTCTAGCTACCTACAAGATTTTGCATTCCCAAGGACCTCATTAATATTCAGAGCGTATTTACATGCCTCCATAGATAGAGACTAATGGTAGGGGGCCAATTGAGTCTCGGACGTGCGCCTATAATTGTAGGAACTGGCTATAGGCCGAGCGGAGCCGCAGGCACAAATTATAATAGGCTGCACTCCGGCCAACTAATAATAATTGTGTTGTATTGATAAATGTCAAAAAAGATTTATGGTTTCGTAAATCTTGAGTTTCATTCTAAATACACCATTGAAAGGTGTTTTTAATGCTCGAAATTATTGTACATTAATTGTCGAGTGTTTATTATATACAGTGTGGATCAAAGTAGGTGACTTACTTGCATATATTACTCGAGCAATAATTATAGTATTAGTCGTCAAGGCTGAAGTGTGCACTGTGCACAGGCTTACAATTTGAGGTCCTAGATATTTAAGCAGGGCATTATAAAACCGAATTGAATGATGTACTAAGTTTACTGGTCACCGCAACACTGGCAGGTAATTCAAGGAATCAAAATATTCAATCTTTTGATACAAACCATTTTCTTGGGAGTAGTTCACGAGAAACATTAGAGGGGATTTGAAAGGTGTCGCACCGACCATCGATCACCGGAATTCTTGCCACAATGGGCATCAGCAGCGTTCGCAGAATCGTTGCCGACACAACACTTACCTGGAACAAAGACAGATAATGTTAGTTGGTGTACAAGTAAGCATATAAAGTGCGGCCATCAAAACGGATAGCCTTATTACTAAGCTACTTAGAATAATGACGATAATTAAGTCAATGGTGATCAATATTGTTTGACTATGTAGACCATAAGATCTTGCTGCAAAAACTTCTGGGCTATGGTATCAGAGGAAACGTCCTCAAACTATTCGAATCATATCTGAGTGATAGACGGCAATGGACAGAAGTTACTAGAATCTGCCAAAAAACTAAACTAATCACAACTTATAAATCTGAACCTAGACGCATAAATTATGGCGTACCGCAAGGAAGCATTTTAGGGCCATTATTGTTTCTAATTTATATTAATGACCTTCCAAAAGTTACTCGTCAAAGAATGGTCCTTTTCGCAGATGACAGTACAGCAATAATTGAGTGCAAAAATCCACATAATTATCAAAATGATATTAACAATTCCCTGTCTGAAATTATAAATTGGCTAAATAATAATAATTTGGTAATAAACTTAAAAAAGACGAAAATTATGCACTTTCATCAACAACGACAAAATCCTACCATAAACGTTTCTTATAAAGGCTATGAAATAGAAGAAGCTAGTCAGGTCAAGTTCTTAGGTATCATGATTGACAACAAGCTCACCTGGAAGTCTCATACAGAACAATTATGTAAACGACTCAGTCAGTCTGCATATACACTCTTTCAATTGTCAAAAAAAGTAAATATGGATACTTTACTTACTGCGTATCATGGATTGGTTGCTTCAGTTTTAAGATATGGGCTTGTTTTTTGGGGGCAGTCCACTAATAGGGAATTAATTTTCAGAATGCAAAAGCGATGTATAAGGTCAATGTGCAATTTATTAGTAACTGATAGCTGTGTACCTTTTTTCAAGTCTTTGAAGTTACTTACTCTACCGTCTATGTATATTTTAGAAACCGCTTTATTTGTGAAAACCAATTTACACTTATTTGTTAAACTATCAGATGTCAAAAAAACTCCTATGCGTGCTAAATATATCAATCTATTATGTCATACAAAATGTAAAACAGCTCTTATGTACAAAAGTTTTTTTGGCATCGCTCCAAGAATTTATAATAAAATACCTGATCAAATTAAAAATCTACCTGTCCATACATTTAAGAAAAGTTTACAAAACATTCTAACTGGTAAATGCTATTATACTGTAGACGAATTTCTAAATGAACAATTTTAATACATACATTGTACCTAAATGTTAACCTATCCTACTATTCGTATGTCCTGTCATAGACAAAACATAGCGTACTGTATACATATTTATAAGATCTGCATTTAATGTTTACCTATGTTTTACGAATAATAAATGATTTGATTTGATTTGATTTGAATATTACTAATCAAAACACTAATAGTTTATAGGTTGATACTAACTAGAACTAACGTCCTAACCGCAGAAAACCCAGAGGCTTTTCTCGCCTGATTAGAGACTAAGATGAAATCGAGATATGTATTTTAAATCAGCATCCAGATATCCGATATTTTCCGTACTATTTGAATAAAGAAGTGAGAACTGTCCCCTTGAATTGTGAATGGTATATCTAACAAAACTGAAATAAAGAATTCAAATATCAAAATCATAACATTTGCATTTTTTATCTAGGAGACAGTCCTCTAAAGATATTTTAAGTGACAAGAAGAATTTAAAAAACAATACCACTGATATATATGTCTTCAACTATTAACTAAATGTCTGCTCTCCGCCATTTGCGTTGCCCCAATCAATCTCGCCGCTCACATCCGAGCGGGCTTGGGAACAAAGGATTAGCTAAGCCTTACCGTTTATATTCTAAATATCAGCAACTTGCGCAAACGCCCTCTGTTTACGGGCGCAATGCAATTTTCTGTGTGAAACCATGTTTGTATCGATTGGTACTTATGGTGTATTAGATGGAGTTTCCGAACCCATATGTCATGTAATTTGGCAGGTATAACTTATCTTTTGTAAATAAATCTTATAGAGTACCTATGAGCTATGTAAACGTTTAATCTAACGGCCGTATTGACCGGTCTCAACATCTCTATATTAAATAATTAAATATGCAATATTATAACATAGTATCACGCGTGTATTCCCTAAGGGCTTAGGCTGAGGTGTAGCCATGTGATAGGGAGGAGAGGGGCTATAACATAATGAGGTAGTATAATATAGGTTTATAACAAATTAAAGTATATGACAGAATTAAAAATAATGTTATCTCGAAAAGAAAGCTATCAGCTAGTGTTACCTATACACGATTTGTTTAGGTATTTAACTAAAGGTAAACAATCTTGATGTGTTTTTTTAATTATTTTTGTTTAAAAACTCAGTTAAAAATAAAACGCTACACGCTTACAATAACGATTACCAAATCAATTGAATCTAGGATTTAAGCAGTAGTTTATTTATTTAATATGTGTTTGTGTAAAAAGTCACATCAAGATTGTTTACCTTTATTTGAATACCTAAACAAAACGAGTATAGTACCTACCTATTCTAGGGTACTAGAGCAATATATGTAAATGCGATCAAAAGATGTAATAGTATAAAGAATGGCGGCGCAAAGGCATCTTAATAAAAAAGTTACCAGTTAATAGAAAAGCTAAGCCTAGCTTTTTATCAAGATATAAGAAAAGGCTGTTGAATATAAACGAGGTTAACAAGAAAACTGCCATTGTGAAGTAAACGATTAATTTAATCTACGGTAGCACATGATACCGGTACCTTTATAAGGTTTATGATTTAATTTATTTCTTATCAGAGAACATGAATATTGTTATAACTTGTGTATACATTTCTGTCAATTAACAAATGATACATTCAATATAACTTTAAAGCCACCAAAACAAACTGAATGGCATTGTTTCCAATGTAACATATTTAATAACAAAACACAACCGTCAGTGACCCGTACGCTATCGGCGCGATCTGAAGCGGAACACGGCCACAATGCGCAAGCGCATATATCGATTACGATAACGCCCCTGACGCATATCAACGCGCTGGAGTTTATGAGGGCGACTTCGTATATCCAGATTACAAATGCGAATATTTTACTTACAAAATATGCAACGAATTGATGTTATTACCGTGACAATAAAAGCACATTTTATCATAAAATTTCAAGTATCCCAATGCGGTTACTTTTTAACAAAATTTACATGTGTGAAGCTGGTAAACAAATAAATAATCAGTTTCTTTGCCCCTTTGTATACATAAATTTTATTAATCTTCAGAACTCGGGAAACAATAAGAATTCAACTTTTGGTAAAATTCCAAAACATCTTATCATAACACGTCACACGGAACAAAAACACATAAATATAATAAATTCATTCAGCGATACAATACGTTCATTAAGCAGGCTGTTGGCTTTACCTACAGTCGTTCAATGTACTATAAAAATCCATATAAAGCCTAGGAAAAATATTAATTCATGAATTGTACTGGATTTTTTGTGGTGCAGCGCTCATATATGGCGACCACACACGGGTATTGCAATGATGCATTGTGGCCGGAGTGAGAGACCACAGAGTAGATTTATGGCGAACAACGCCGGCGTGTATGGCTAGTGTAACAGCGTCTCTACATGTGGATTTATTTTGTTTATGGTCAATAGGTGCATAGCTACACCGAGGCACTGAATGTTACACGCATCGCGCACTCAGGTGCGTGTGCGGTCCAAGTTACGACACTTTCAGATTACCCACAAAACAAGACATAAAAAAAAGGAATTTGATTTCGAATCTTACTTCTTTTCACTAAATAGCAATGTGAGCTGTGTAGGTAATAATAACAATCGTTGTAAGGGTATTGATGAACGTCCAATCTATCAACTTATCTTTGAACTACAACAAAAAAACACATAAAACGTTAATAAAATTACCTGTTACACCAATTTTATATCACGACATCTAAATTCACCAACCAAATCTCCTGTCACTTGCACCAAATCGAGTTAAGCCGTGTAAAAGTCGAGCGCGCTCAATAAATGCGATAAACAAGCGATACACTTAGACGCGATAAGTCGCGCGACACCGCGATAATTCGCGCGACAACGCGATAGTCAGGCGTTTGTATGTAAATAATGTAAATATTGCCCGCTACAAATTCTGTGGGTTTTTGCGAAGTTTGGGCAACACGTGCGAAGTGTTATTTGCTGACTCATGAGGTCTGTTTCTGTGACAACTGTTAGTCAGTTTGTGGTTTTTACTTATGGTTCTATAGAGCTGTTATACTGAATGATTAAAATTGTTCTTTAATTAGTCACGATAAGGGGCAGTCCATGTTTATCTGTTGAATGAAAATCAAACAATGTGCGGTTAGCTCCAAGAATAACACGAGGGATTGATTCATACATAATTATGCCGCGAGCTGCCTAACGGTCATAAAAATGAAATTCTCATAAATATAGATACGAAATTTTTACAATGTCCATTAAAAGGAAATCTGCATGTAGGTTTTCTTTTAGGTTTCTTTCGTATTTCTTCTTTTCTCATTTTATCTTTTGATATCAAATGTAAAAATCAATTTCCTGGAGATGATTTAGCTTAGCCTTTCACGCTTATCAAGACAGAAGAGAGGTTAATTTTGAAAGAGTGACCCTAATATTTGACACGCTTTCAATATAAATAATGTATGTAGATACAAGACAATGCTTTTAAAACGAAAATCGAGTTACGGATTAGCAACATCAACGGGCCGATTCCGAGATTTTCGTAAATGGAACGTGAGATATCGTGTGCAAAATTATATACGTGATTAAATTTCACGATTTCATATTCCGAATTGCGCTGCAACTGCCGCGTTTGTTTGCGCACGCGCGTTGCGCAAACGCAAGAATCGCCGCAAAGTGACAACCAACAATTTATCAAGCAAATAACTACAACTGTCTGTACTTAAGTGAGGTTTCAGAATAGGTACGACCTTCGGTTACCTTTCCCGTGAGACAAGACGTAATAATAATAAATTTTACTTTTCTATGAGTAATTAATTTTCAAAATTTATTGTTCGTTACTTTATAATGTATTAAACATATATAATAACCGCGAATGGGGTCAAGTATACCGGAAACTGTGCTGTCCGCGCGCACGCGCAGCTCGATCCTATTCAATCTTTATCGTGGAACACAATGGCCGTACAAAATTGCGGCTCTATCTATTATTGTTGTACTCTTTCGTTTGTGCGTACGGTTTACGCAACGATTTGAGTATCACAAGTGTGACGCTGAATTAAAAACACTTATCAAATAATGGGCAATACTAAGAACATTGACAAATTGAAGAAACAGTACTCCAATTTGTCAATGCCTTGCGTTGATAACGAATTGACCTTAAGGAGTTATTTACGCATAGTTAACTGTATTCGTACACTTTCTTCATTATATATATATATATACATTAATTTCAACTCTCTGGCAAGTATCCACAAGAGGCCAGTTACATTAATTGGCCGGTTCAATATTCTTTTCACCCGCGCAAACGGGTGTTGATAAAAATCCACGTTATCCACATTCCGCGCATTTGCATTTGTCGGCGGCAACTGGTAAGGAACGCCAACTCTCTAGACTAGGGCTGTGACACGATCGACGTTTTACTAACTTTCATAGTTATAAATAAAGTTGTCTCTAATGAAACATTATTCATCATAAACCGTTCCCGATGTTGACAGTAATAGCAACAACAAAAACTATTCATACGGTTTTATTCATATCCTGGAATCCAGATACCTTATTTTTGAAACTGGAACTAAACCAGAAAATGGGCGGAATTTAGGACAACGGAAGGTTGAACTGAGCTATCATGGCGTGTACGACAGAGATAAACGAATCACAAAATGGATCATACTCTCTTTACAACATGCTGAACACAACTCAAATCTCCATAAAGAATCGCATCACCTAGCCGGGTTAATAATCTCATATGCAAGTCTAAGGACCCACTTTACTAGTACTGTTAACCCTAATAGCAGCCTGCCCTATTCCACGTAATACGCAATGTGATTAATGGCGTTGTAATAGCTCTATTACGTGCTTCTGCCGGCACTACGAGAAATGCCCGTCCCCTTCCCGCACGAGCGTATTAATTGACATTTGAGAAAGTTGATTTAATTGCGAACATTAACCGAAATGTTAAGGTGTCAGAAACGATTATCGCTCTTGACTTTTTAGGGCTCCGCAAAAGGTTAATAAAGAGGTTTTAAGTGATGAATATCTTCATTGAAGTGCAATGGGATGAAATGCGCCCGTGAATCGAGTGTTCAGATTTATTGTTTTGTTTAATGTTAAGTCTAAGTGTCAGGGGCATCCGGGGCCACATCTGTGGTGAACGATTAATATCTGTCATCAGCACATTTCTGAATTGTTTGCGCTGTCAATTACACACAACATAATTTCACACGACTCTTCAGAGCAAAGAAATATGTTATAATATTAATTTACGAAAATGGTATATAGTCCATACAATTCAATCGAAATAAAATGTTTCAATCTTTATTCAAATCAGCAGTTCACTTTATTGGACTTCATGATAAGTGAAAAAAATAATCACACATATGGAAATCAACACAATTCTTATAATTTTCAACAACACTGTCAATCAGAACTGCCTTCAGCATAATGAGGTCGTGCGCTAATAATATGCGCACACGCGATGCAGCATAACATTGTGAACATTACGCCAGCGATTACCGCACACAACATAATTATACATAACAACAATTATAAGTTTTGTGAGAACGTTACATATGGCTGGCCACGATTGAACATTCAAGCTATGTGAACCAGTTAATTATTCAGAATTTTCATTTGCCTTCAGTTGGCTCAGTTGGCTCGCCAGAATATTGTAAGGTCAATTTCGCTTAAAAGAACTCGAGATTTCTATACGACGGATTAGCAATCAAACATATTTAGACAACTTGCTGATAGTTGTCAAATATAATGATTCTTCATGGTGTCTACTTCAGGGTACCTTCACCAATTACAGAACAAACAAGTTTACTGTTGCTGCCTAAGCTGTTCCGGTTTTTTCTAAACCCTCATGCAGGTAGGAGGTACGTTATCTACTTTGGACTATACAATAATTTCCCAGATATTCGATCCACTGTTTTCCCATTGCAAATAGACCGTCATGTAGTACAATACTATGTTGTTACCACTATAGTAAGACTTATATCTAGTGCTCATAAACCCACAAGTATAACTTGTATTGTGGTGTAACGTAAACATGCACTGCAGTGACGGTGTCACGCGTAACAGAATGCCCTGAGATGATGTAACTGCACGCAATCGTAAGAATCTAACCGTATCCTGTTCTCTCCTTCTCAGGTTTTCGCTGTAACACGCACGATACCGTTTATAGATACATCCATCAATGAAGTTCTACCGTTAGATGTTAGAATATGTTCATCTGAACGCACCTACTCCATGTCTTTAGCGCAGATGAATTAGAGATTATATTTATATTATGGTACCTATTGCTAATATTATGGCTGAGGCCGATTGCTTTTTATAAAACTAAACGAAGAGATTACTTTATCTGAGAACGGTCTGCATGTCAATCAATTTTTTGCTAGACCGTTTATCCTCCAAATACCACTTTGAAATATGATAAACCGCTCTTCAGTCCGTTTCTACGTCATCATTTCCTTCATAAAGCCCATTGCTATCAGACGCACATTATGGTACAGATCGAGTGCTTGCGACAAGAGGGCGCCACCGTCTTCTCGAAGATGCAAGATTTATGCGGCTGCGTCGTGCGCTTAATATTCTACATCCGGCAGTCGCTTTCCAAACAAGCGTGTTTGAAAATTGCCGCATCTCCAGCGCAACACGGCACAATAAATGAGCAACGTTTGGTTGTTATTTACATGCCTTCGGCTTGCATTTGTAAGGCAAAAAGTAAATTTGATAGGTAGGAGTAATGGGCTTATAAACGAGAAACGCAAATAGTTTTCGTTGTTAATTTTCAATACATTACTTAATGTTCTAAGTAAAAAAACATCTTTAAATTGACATATCTTAAGTGACGTCACATTATCCCTGCGCTCATTATTATCATCAAAATTGTTTCCTGTTGCTATGGCCTTGTATAGAAGAATTCAATTTTCATCAACATCTCACCGTTTTACTGTTTTTCTCATAAAAGTCTTTCATAGCACCACCATTGTTATGGGGTCATCGTCTACGGTTTCATTCATAACGATTTAACGATCCGAATAAACAAGCTGTGCCCATTTTTGTATCGCGGCATCGGCGCAATAAACCATTACAAAGTGCACCTACCCAGAAATGTGTTTTAAAGACAAAACGTGCACTATGGCACGGTTAAATTGCAAATTTTATGGGTTTGACTAAGCCGCCCCTGATGCCTGCGGCCAGTTCAAAGGGCTACCCTCTGGCCTGCCAGACTGGCACACGATATCAATGTTTAATCCAAACAAAACTACACCTTAGCATTTGTGGTTTAAGGTCTGCTCTACGATTGTGTTTGGAACTGCTATTGTCAAAAGCATAAGCATTACAAAGTGGCCGCATGTCACGGCAGCGCCAAAGAGCAAAGGTTCCGAACACTAAAAATGGGAATAAGCATTACTTTCGTTTGGAAACGAACAATGGCCGACGCGCGGTGGATTTTATGGGAGAAATCGCTCGCAAACTAGGAAGCAAGTAAATCGAACTACACTAATTTGTTTTGCCTTTTTCAGTAAACTGAGAAAGCAACGTTTATGGGTTAAGCAACCATGTATGTAATGGCTTTCGAGTGGTTTTCAATTTCACATGAGCGAACGGAATCACATGAATTATCTGAAATGACTGCAGATCATACGTTCGTCGTATTTTTATTGTACTTTATTTCAATGTTGAACTGCTACTGGAGCCAGCTATCTTAATTGCATTGTAAAATTGAAATTATTATTTGATGTCTTCTAAGTTGGTAATGTTCGAATAGAAAATTAAATTTGATAATAAAACAACAAAAACTCCAATTAAAGAAAAGTTTTAATTGAAAGGCCCTCGTAGCGTTATAATGGCAATTGCTTCTGCTGCGTAAAATCTACAACCTTCAAATATGGCTAAGCAATAGGCACAAGTAAGACGTCTGTGTTTTATGGCTAGTATCTACTCAAGAAATTCGCCGAAAAACACCGATTTCATCACCGAACGTGCTTCTAGACTTAACCTAGATGATGTGGCGAAAAATACCGAACAAGGCCGAAGAGTCTGCTCGTTGTTGCGCCCGCGCAGATCCACCGATAACAAACCAAGAGGAAAAATAATCGCGTAGGCAGGTGCACGTAACTAAAATTTAGTCTAATGAATGGATTTCAGACCAAAATCTAGCTCTACAACGTACTATCTTACTAAGAATACGCTATTCATGAATATGATTACCATCTCAGTATGCAATTTTAATTCAATGTAACTGATTATATCATTGAATTATTACTGGTTTTAGGATTCTTTGAAAAAGGTGAACTAGTTTCCACATGAAACACAGTTACTGTTTATGTGAGATAATAGGAATATTACCTATGTGCTTTGTGAAGACCATTATTTTTTTCTGTGTGTAATTAATAACTCAGTATTAGTAAAGCTAAATTAAATAGTATATCAACTTTTCGTCTCTCAGTTCTTCATGATACATCTAATATCATCAAACGTTTGAGTAATTCCAATTTGTAAAATTCAATAAAGTATTTTAAAAAATGACACAAATCGCGAACAGCTTTCCTCATGTTTTTAAAAGTTACTAATGGTAGTGTTGTTTATGAGAATTCCCCAACATTAACGTTTAATTAAGATTTCAATCGTGGTGGCGACTCGTCTGCGCTTATCTTAACTATCGATCAAAATGTAGTGACATCTAGGCAGTCGAGATAATCTATGTGTTGACGTATAGTTAACGTTTTAGGGTTCCGTGTTTTATTTCAAATTAGCTTCCACGCGCGGCTTCGCCCGCGTGGTTTACGAACCCGTACATTTTTCCGGGATAAAAAATAGCCTATGTGCTATTCCAGACTATAATCTATCTCTGTGCCAAATTTATCTAGATCCTTTCAGTAGTTTTTGCGTGAAAAAGTAACAAACATCCATCCATCCATCCTCACAAACTTTCACATTTATAATATTAGTAGGATTGCAAAGGTTAGTAATGACCGGCACTTGGTCACCTACAGATAAATTATACGTAATTGAAGATTGACAGTTTAGACTGTCTTGTTGGTCTAATGTAAATGGAGCAAAGTATTATTGTTTTTTTTTGTATCGAAATTCTGATCCGCTTGAGCAGCACGGAGTCTGGAACTGTGCCCGGTATATGGCAATAGGCTCGTCCCCTATAACATGGGACTATGTAAGGTACTGCAGCGGGTTGACCAAATTGCGTATGATGATGATGGCAATCAGTTCTAGACTTCTGGGCTGCTCTATATACGTATATCATTTTTCAATGTATACTGAACCAAACACCTCTACCGGAACTAACGGCGCCAACTTTAGTCTTAAATCCCCCGTCGCCACAAGAGCTAAAGGTGTGAACGTCCGTCATAATCCCTTGACCTATTATAAGCAGTAGGCCGGCCGAAAGACATTCCTCAGTAGTTGCATCATATTACTTAAGGTTCATCTAAGAGTGAGTAATGGGCTTAATTCGCTGGTGACGTATGGCGAATACATAAAAGATGGTAGTCATAATAGTACCTATAATTACAGGGCTCTAACTCAACGTAAGCTATTGTGACGCAAATGTCACGGACCTTTAACTTATTTCATAAAAGTATTTTGCATAATCAATATGTCATACTATAAAAAATCTTTGTCTCTACGCAAGTTAATTGGTGACTGAGCCCCATAAACAGTTGTGTTATTTTTTTTTTTGCAATTTTCTATGTAAGTACCTACATGAAACACCTCCCGCGCTGTATTCTTATATCTCCATACATATGTATGACAAATAAAACGTCAACACTAACGAAGAGAAGTAACACACGACATAAACTCCCAAGAAACATAGAAAGCCTTCACACAACACACATCTAAATCCTATTACCCCAAGGTTGTTACCTTAATACTTTAATACCGATTCGCAGGAACACAATCTGCAGCCAAGATCAGGCAGATTCTTTCACCATTCGTACACAGGACTGGAAGGTAAAAACATCAAAAGGGCCGCGTCCACACACAATTAGCGCGGGTTCTAAGAGCAACCGACACTTTACCTCAGGCCACTGAGGAAAAAGTGACCAAGTGCGAAGTATAATTGTTAAGGGTTCCGCGCAGTTGTCACTCGATTTATGTCGTTTTGACACAAGTTTAAAAGTACACAGTGATCTCTTCTAGGAAGTAATTTATTTACGTATCATATAGCTACACATTTTTTGGACAAAATACGTAGGTATTTCGTTTCATTGAATGATAAAATACTGCCATGATCTTGTGACCGTTTGATAAAAGGATTAGTTTCATTATTATTTAATTTACTCCTGTTTAATAAATAATTTAGTTCCTCACAGAACTTCAAATAGCAAACACTAAATTAGCCATGTAACTACGGAATCCAAGAGCCATCAAGTGGATGTCGGACTCGTCTCGTGACCGGGTCACGGCACGGAACCGCGTCGCCGCTCGTTCTCCGTGCTCCTACATAAGGGGGCAACACCTGACTAAATATTTATGAGGCACCGTGTGATCCTCCAATTAATTTGAAGATATGTGGAATGTCAGCACTTTGACTTTGACGACGAAAATGGCGATGTCAGAGCGTCCGCCTACTGAACTGGATTCCCGTAGTCAGAAGAATATTTTTAATTTGTTCAGACTGAATGAAAGACCAGAAGATATTTGACAGTAGTAGGTGACATGCTGATAAGATGCGAATAGCAATGTTATGAATTTACGAGAGAGAATAACTAACGGTACCTACTTGTTAATTTATTCATTTCTGAGTTGTGTCCTTTTAACTTTTAGCAACAATCCAACAATAAACAAGCGATTGAATTTGAATAGAATATAAGTAACTAAACAATGACTAAATGTGAATGCAGTCATACAACCGAGCAACACATTCAAGAACGCGACAAAAGATTCCAAACTCACATTTCTTGTGATACAGGAAACGAAGTGAAACAAAATTAAGGAATTTAAACAAAATTCTACGCAATCATCTGGGTTCTTTGAAGTCCTCACAATACATCGGGAACAAAGGAATGAGACCGCCATTCGGTCCCGGCTCTATCGAAGGTCGGCTCTCAATAGCTGGAAGTGACACGCATTGTTGCTGTGCAAAACAGACACATTGCTATTTCTGCACACAATGATCGATGCAATGCATGTTATAGTTACAAGGTTCGCTGTTTCGGTCAATAATATTAATATTTCAATACAATGCACCTATACATGTTTTCAAACTAACCTAACATATTTTTTGCAAGATGTAGCGATGACGTAATTGTTTTCGTGTTGTTTTGAGTTTCAAACATAATTTTACTTATATTAAAAGTATTCAATAGACGAAACGTGCGGATCAGTAGGTATTTAGTATTGCCAGATATCCCTCTTTCGGTGGGACGTCCCGTTTTTCAGCCCTCACAGGATGCGTCCCGCCAGGACCCTGAGCGGGACGCATAAAATCTCGTTTTTTCATCATTTTCATATTTTCGTCTAAGTACTTTGGCAGCAAAAGTTAGCACGCAATTTCAAACTATCAGACAGTTAACTTTTGTCAGTCAGTCAGACAATTATTGTCACCACTGACTTGCATTTTTAGTACGTCCTAACTTTTCTTCGAAGTGTGGTTTTTTTAAATCCTGATATTTAGAAAAACGGATCTGTCAACACTGTTAGTTTTGGTGGTTCAATCACAACTGGTGGTTGAAGATTTTAAAAAAATCCTCAATGTGGTCGACTACAGACGACATTCAGCTACCTACTTTGTAATAACAAATGCATTCAAACATGTCACCCGTGAGGACAAATCAGAAACTGCGCGGGCGCACCCAATGCATACGGTTATGTCCGACATTGTCTCGCGTTCATAAAAATATGTACGAATTATATTGACCTTCTACACTTTTTGACATTTCCTTATATCGCTGCCTAGAATTTATTTATATAACCTTAATTTTATTTAGTCCTTACATTTTTTGCTGATTAAATATCTGTCTCGAATTGCAACGCTCGTTATTCTTAGTCATTGAGTTTATTTTAGAACTGTAGAAAAAACTGAGTTTATTTCTTTCTGGCTGACTAGGTGAGACGAAGCGGAAATGTAGATCATTGGATTGCTGTTCTTGGAGAAGTCTTAATTATCTCCATGAATAAGCATTCGTTATTTTGATTAAGGTTGTTGAGCTCAACGATTGAACTGATGAAGTTTCTCTTAAAATCTAATTATCTCAATACACAGATCTTGTACAATTAGATGTATTGTAGATTGAATAACTTCATGTGCACAGTTACTTTTACAGCAATCATCTTTAGGCATTCGAACATAGCTAAGCTTATAAACGCGTGGAATGCAAATATTCTGAAATGAGAGTACTAAGCCGTTATTGTTATAATAGCAATTTAGTTGGTTACCTATAAGCTGTGCAGTTCGGTGAATGTAAGGTCAACATGGGTAGTACAACACGACAGTTCATTTATTAGCATATCACTGGGCTAGGCGGTCCACACTATTACCATTGTCAGCTGTAATACGATTATGTCCAACTAATTGCCACCGATCTTAATCTGCCAACATTAACTCACGCCCATATATCGTTCATTTTGACATATCGCAGCGAGCACTTGACTTTGACATTTATAATTACTTGAATATTGAATGTTATTGTTTCTTTGTTCACCGTTTTAGTGTACCAACATCCTTGACCTGTCGGTAAAGCGATTGCAATTATAACTATCAAGCGGCGCCTACGCAGCTTGAATACCGGCCGTACTCTCGTTTACGTGGGCACAAAGTTCACATGAACAGGGATTTTAATATAAATTAATTCCACGGCGTCGTCGGAAGTGCTAATTACACAGCGAGGTGCAGCTCTGACAAGGGATAATCGCTGTTCAACCCAACATCATTCTGTAAACTATTATTAGTTCGGTAACAACAAACACCCCGCATTTAGCTAGAAATATCGCTTCGAGAAACGCTCGACGCCCTGTGAAATATGTAATTAACAGTTATAAAACGTTGAGGTGTTATTTCCCGGAAATAACACTAAGTGGTCGGCAACCCTGAGCTGAGTTTCATAGGTGAGTTGCTAAAAGCTTATTTATTTGTCGCTCGGCCTCTCGCGAGTGACATTATGGGGGGTCACAGGAGGGCGTATTCGCACTGCACGACTAATTGCGCGCGCGCACGCTTGCCGTGTCGCCAGCACTGCATCCCGAATGTCGAACCTCGCGGGGTGAGTCGTTTTTTTACCTTTCGAGCCGCGAATATCCTTGTCGCCAGTTTTTAAACATCCAAGTTAAAGCACGCGCCACTCGGGCGCCGCACAATGCTACGATCCGAGCGCAAAGTAAACAAACATGAGTGAACGCATCAACAACTTCCTTTCTTTCCGCTTCGACGAAGTTCACTTCTCCGAAACTAAACAAATGAACGTTAGCCGTTTATTAAGGCCGGCTTGTTGCAATCGAAATCTGAGCAACGTAACGATTTAGGAACAATGCAACTTAGCGTCTGGTTGCAACTGTGATGGTGCGTATCGCAATATTTGCGTTAGTAACATCGGGCGTAGGTTCCCGCGGTCACTGTCTGGTTGCACAACGGTCGCAGCGAGGTATTCACGAGTTGTTTACAGAGGTAATTAAGCTGTCGGACCTGCGCCGCCCACTGTGAAGACGCGGACGTTTCAATTAGTCGCAACTAATCCCAGCTCTCGTAGAATGGTGTCGCAACCGTTTGCACAATCGGCGCGTTATCACGACGCGAGGTGATAAGCGGCGTCTCTCGTGAGAGTCGTGCAAATATTGCGACACAACTGCTACAAGTAGAATAAATGTAGAGCGCGCGCATGACACTTACTACCAATTATTGTGACTGAGCGTGAATCCAGTCACACGTGATTCCATTAATACAGCTGAGAAATCCGTGTGACATCGATCGAAACCTGATACCTTCATATGTTTTCAGTGAATGTTTTGTGTGTTTGCGTAATCTTCGGTAGGCGTTAGCAGCGTGTCGCGAATCGTCGCTCTAGATGCGCGGAGACAATACGTTGCGCCAGCGCGAGGCACGACACCGGTTTGCGCAAGCGCAGAGCACTTAAACAACGTGAAACTCTTGTATCTTTCGATTTACGAATCACGGAAATCTTGAGGGTAATTTAAACAGGGTATGAAGTAAAGGTAAAGCTGCCCACGAGTCAAGCTACTATCGAGTCTCAGTTCGTTATATAAAGTGCTAATATCGTTTTAAAGCCGGGTCATAAATCAAGCGGTACAGGATCCCAATTGAATCTCGAGTACGATCGAAAGTTGCCCGCCATAATGTTGTACGTAATTTGCATGTGATCGTATCGACGGACTATCAAAGATGTCGAAAGAACCGAATAGCCCTCAAGTCCCCCCGGATCGCCCACTCGCTCTCACGGCGTTGGCGTGCTCCAAATTAATATTATATTGTGTTACAATTACGGCAACGCACACAGATTTATCTGACGTCGCAATAGCTGGTCGTATCGGCGTGTATCTTTCTTATTTGGGTCGAGCCAAATTGTTTCTCTTATCGCATTTTCGCAAATCAGTGGGCGATTGGCGATTGCTTACCAAATGTCACATCCTCCTTTTGTATACTCATCAAACTTAGCGAGTGTCAGAAAAAAGTTGCACACTTCAGTTGGCAGACGTGTAATGTACGTAGAACACAATGGTCGGGTGTGGTGATTGAGTCTCGATCGCAACCTGACCGGCGTGGGAACAACTCAGCGACAAATATGCGACAATAACCTTTTGTTGGGTCGTGCGTGCCTCGCACTTCTGCAAAATATTCCGTATTTAGAGTTAAAGTACACTCGCGAGTCTCGTTCAAAGGCGCAATAAAAATAGTTCGACGCCATTGTGTCTCGCATAGACATGTTAAAAATGTTCACATCTTAGTTTGTTAAAGAGAGAAAAAGTATGCAAACGAGTGTGTCTCAATGAGTCAGAGAAAAAGTTAGCAACTGGCCAGTTATCACCTCGGAGCGCTAACTGTTGTATCGATACAGCTTTTTTGTAAGGTCGTACGGTATCTGTCGATAGGAACGGATGTGTTAATGCATGTGTTTATCACTAACAATTCTTAGAAAGCAATAATAATTATAACAGACACATCCGACGGCTGGAGTCGTGTAACAGGCCTGTATATTTGAACTATGGTTCATAGTTGTGGAATCTTGTTATCGATAGGAGAGACAATGAAAACGCGTACAACTGTGTAAACACGCCGGAGAACTTCATGTATGTCGGGTTAGCAACGGCGAGTGTATTCCTTATAACGTTGGCTTCGAAGTTTTCTCAAGTAATTCATAGTCAAATACAACGGTCGTTCGTGATTTGTGTCTATGTTTGCTAAAATGTGACCGGATCGTCAAAAGAGGCACGCCCGGTCGGTACAGTAACCTCGGTGACTCATGGAGTCGCCGCGCCGTGGAATCATAACGAGGAACCGTTGAAAAATTATCAAATTCGCATTCAACCGTTTCGTGGCTAGCTTGTTTGACAAACCGGAGTGTCTGTTATTGTAATAACAAGTTCGAAAATTCCAACGGTGTCTTTTGTCGACTGTTAAATAAAATAAATGCTGGATATTGTTTGCTAGAACAAAGATTCAAGGAATCAAGATCATTTATCAAGTATCTAAGATCAAATACTTAACTCATTACAACCTCATCAGAGAACACGAAAATATATAATACTAGAGTAATTACATACATGCAAATTCCAAATATAGGACATGAGGCAACCTGCTGCGTAGCGTAACGAAGACTCAAATCATCTCAGTACATCAATAACTCATATTAACTGTAATAGTACAGTTAATGTTGGTTCTATTTGCAATAAAAAACTAATAACCATCCGCAATTAAAGTCTCGGTCTTGACCTGAGTAACAATTTTATATGTTTATTTGAAGCCGATATTGATTATATCGGGAAATTACTTCATGGTTCCCTATTAATGAGTTCATCCTTGACGATCTTTTGGATTTACATAGTTAATTACGTCATTAATATTGGAAATGTTGTCAATCTATCAATAACTAACATTAGGCCAGCTGCCTTCTGCATCCGGACCACTCCAGCTACTCTTTTCAGGTCGTCGATCCATCAGGTTGGGTGGCGTCCGAAGGTACGTTTGCCCATCCGCGGTGTCCACTCAAGGATTTGTCTGTTCCAACCAGCTAGTTCACTGCGACCTTAGCTTGCTAATCCGTAAGCTATGTCGGTTATTTCAGTAATTCGTATAACAATATTTGTATAACAAAAAATGTCCTACTAGGGCATTTTTTTTTTTCATAATATTGGTCCTTATTTTATAGCAGTGTAATGTAATGTAAATGTTTTTTTTTTATAACAACACGTAAAATTCATTCATTTGATTAGTTGTAAACCATTTTTTTGAAAAGAGTATACATAGAATTTCTTTGGAACCTTGCATTGAAAAGACTTTGAAACGACAACACTGCTAACAAAAAACTTTTTTTTTTTACTATATGATTATTTTTTTCGGTGAGCCCTGCCTATGAATAACGTTCAACGTGTGTTCGGAGATAAACTGTTTTCATGTCGCTTCTACTTACTCCGTTTAAGGATCAACCACGAGAATATTATCTGATCACTTATTACGTACAATATTTATACCAGTTCTTACTAAGCCCATTCTCGTACATGCATTCAAAACATAAGTTCGCAGTTATACTCAAACATTTAGGTCAAGGCATTCACTCTAAGTCCTTAAGCATCCGTGAGGCAGAAATATCTAATACCTCCTAGCGTTGGGCATTTCCTTATTGAGTGGAGACCGTCCCGCAGCTAGATCTCAACTATTGGAACTTGGAGATTTTATCAGTGGAAGTAGCTGAGAAATGGAACTAGTTATTGCTTGTGACAACTATAAAACGTTATTTATTAGTGTTTGTGAGCTTAGAGCTCGTGATGAATTTGTACTGATTTGTATCGTTTTCATAATTTATTTGTTGTAAATATATAATACGACCACATGGATATAAATAAATTTTCGTAGAAAGTGATTAACATTGATCCGTTCTCAATAGTTAAGTAATATTACAATGTTAAACGAGTTGATTTATTCAATGTTAGGCAACAGTTACTCGTTGATGCGGGTCATTTGCAAAATGTTTGGGTGCGCAAGAGCATGATCTTGACACCGACTGGCTAGCTAGGTGATAGATAGATACATGTCAGTGGGGCGAACCGATACGTGAGCCTTATTTACATTTTACGACGTTGTGCAAAAACACTGCAATGCCTAGCTGTAAACTAGTGGTTTTATATATAAGCAACTACATAATGAGAGATTTAGATGAGGTTTCCTTGACACCGCCGATATAGTACCTAATGATATCTATGAACTATCCGATATGCGATGACAATCAAAATTTGATACGTTACCAAATAAAAAGTGTTTTTTTTTTTTTTATTATAGAAAAATAAGCATTTCTTGGATAATATTTAGTCGATTGTTGATTTAACAACTTTATATTCGTTACTTATTCAAGCAAGTAGCGCATTTCATAAAGTATGAATTTAAAACGCCGACCACCCGCACTCCACCACGTCGTCGCGTCGTCTCACCTTTGTCATTTAAACATCATATATTTCAATTGTCATTTAAGAGTCGTTTTAGACAAAACGCGACAGACTGCCGAGCCAACTCATTAAATATTAATCATTCCCTATATACCGAGCAAAAAACAGAAACCGATCTGATAGACGAGGCAGTACCGACGTATGTCCTCCTATAGATGCCCACACAATCGTCTATTGACATTGACACGCCTAATTACAAGACATGCGCATATCGACCGCGAACACATCGACCATCGGTCACCGGCACTCAACTCATTCAGATGTCAATCCCGCTAATAGTGTATAACCCGGTAACTTTATGAAAGCACATAGATCCGACTAGATATAAGGAAGGCGAACAGTATAGCATTTGGCAGTGTTATATGCAGCAGCAAATTGGACTAGTGCGACCTTGTTATTGTATTCTAATAGCGAGCAAAATATTCTATTGTGCGCTTGGGTTGGGTTGCGCACGCGCACCTTCACTAAACTGAGGACAGCTGCACTTAGGTGCGGTGACATTTAACGGCTACATTTTTGCATTCCAATAAACTTCTATTAAACAGTATATAGCCGAGACACTCGAGCCCAGAAGCCCTGGAATTGATTTCCATAGTCAGATCTTGTGTGTGACATACTTAAACACATCATTTAAATAATCATATTGACACTGTATTGACATTTTATAATAATAAATTATTAATAGGATTATGATTATTATGTCTAGCTGGCAGGTTTTTGTGATAAGACCTAAAATAAGAACTTTAGTACCGTACTCTTGCAAAATAAGTTCATTCATTTAAACATTAATTTCTTGAATTCCTTTCAAAGTAAATTACTTTACTATAATATTTGATATCTTCTCCCTCGGCGGTTGGCCATCTTTTTTTGCCCATAAAAGGCCTTGAAGTATAACAGTCGGAATAATAATTTCCGCAGCTGTCCGTACTATAATCAGGTTTTATTGTCAGGATTAGCTTTGGGCACGCACAGCTCCTTAATATTCTTGAAGGCATGTTATTATTTCGAGTCTTCTTTGTTATGTCAACGTTTCTTTGGGGATTCACAAGGTGTGCTCGTCTTCCTGAGCGAAATCTCGGGGTTAGTGAACTGATTTCAATCTTTTTTACCGGATTACATTGTGTATTTGATTTTCGTTGACTTGTCTTTTGTGGCCATTGGTCTTATGAGTCAGTTAATACGTGTTATTATTTTTCAAATGCGTTTATTGAATTGATATGTTCTAAAATTCTCTATAATGTTTTGTGAGGGTCATAAAAACCTTTGCTTTTTTATCAGACCATATTATTTTATTCCTCAGCAATTTATCAGCATTATTCTTTAATATTTTCTACTCCTCAATTTAACCTTTCCAATTCTTGAGTTTAATTATCTTTATTAAGAAAACGGCGTATGGCTTTTATTTTAGTATCATTGATGGTTTCATTGTTGCGCGGGCGCCGACAGGAGGATGCGGCTCATTAAGACAATTAGAAGCTGATCTATCGCAACAAGCGCGCATGCGCGACGCGTTCCAATAACCGCTCACTTAGATAGGCGCCAGATAAACGATAACCAACGGTTAATACTGTCCTCCATACATAAAAGTTATAAAAAAATATTATTCCTCCCTCCATACAGGTTTCCACACTTGGCAAATAGATCACAGTCCACATGTGCAAGTTGAAAAAAGTGCACTCTGCATTTACACTATAGTTTTCATTCTCATTACCAGCTATTTAACAATCTGTTGTTTAACTCTGTAAATACCTAGATCTTTCGACACAATGATTGTTCAATTGCATTGATTCCTCTGAACTATTCACTTATATATATTATACAGCGCTTTTTACTGACAATGGAGAGCCGTGGAAAACTTTGCCCAGCAGTGGGATCCCATACATAAAAAAATATAAATTTTGTTCAAATTTACCAAAACAATAAGCATAACCTTGTACGAATAAGGATATTATTAACATATTCATATTTTTTTTTCCACCATCTTAATATATTTATTCAACACTAGCTTTCGCCCGCGGCTTCGCCCGCGTGGTTTACTAACCCGTACATTTTTCTGAGATAAAAAGTAGCCTACTTATGTGCTATTCTCTGTGCCAAATTTCATCCAGATCCATTCAGTTGTTCTGGCGTGATTGAGTAACAAACATCCATCTATCTAAAGTTTCACATTTATAATAGTAGTAAGATTGTTTATTTTAATAAAAAAGGACGCGGTGTAAAGTTCTAGAGATTTATAGCTAATAAATTAGTAGTGATTTATTTATAAATTAAAACCTCAACGCTAGTAGTGCGGAACGGCCTCTTCTATTATCAATAAACCAATTGATGATTTTACAGTGTAGGTTTAGTTTAGGGGCAATAAATAGTTTTTATCTGGGTAGAGCTGATCCCCATTCGTCAGCGGGGCAGGCACTTAGCGAATTGGGGCACGATGCGCGTGCGCAACCGCGGGAGGAACACGCAGATCACGACGCCGCCTTTCACCTTGTGTTTGTGTTGCCAGTGTAAGCGATTGGCGGTTTCGAAATGTTTGGTATTTTTTTTGAGTTTTACAAGCACAGTATTAAGCATGCATAATTAGACTTTTTCAATCAATTGGAGAGTATTTTCTTGAGATTCGTTCTGATCATACCAATAGAACAAGAACATGGAATTCAGCATGGTTTAAAAACTAATACTGTTCTTGAAAATATTATTGGTGAATAATAATATTTTCACTATTCAATAACTTTCCATTGCTTAAGTGTTGAATGAAAAGTTCGGAAGGATAATATCGTCTGCTTACTGCTAAAAAGCAATAAGTGCATTTTGACTCTTAATGCACTTGTTGCTTTTTAGCCGTCAATTCATTTTCAATATTACACCAAATTCTTCAATTAAAGACCAAATAAGACCATAGAAATAAACCATTCAATATTCTAATATCGAACAGTACGATTATGCCACCCACAAATCATCTGGGGTCACGTAGGGACCATTCAAGTGTCATTAGTAAGCGCATGCGCATTATTTTATTAAACGCAAGTAAATTATGTGTGAGCCGAATGGAAACGCGCGTCATTACGAACGACAACGATGCTCCATACTTCATACAAATGTATGCCACACGTCCGCATCTAGCATTATTAGTTAATGAAGGCACACAATTTATTACTGTGCCCATTCTATTCAGTTCTATCTCTATAAAGTACTCAAGAATATAATGGGAAGAAAAAACAAAACATGATTTAAACAAGAATGCAGAATTCCAAGATAGTAGCAAACATTCTCGTAAGTATTATAATTTAAGCTTTCGCACACCAGAACATTATCTACGGGAATTTAAAAGTCCATCATAAAAATAACCCACAGATACATCAGCTTTGTAACTCTTGTACAATCAAGATAAAAACTCTTAATGATGAAAAATAAAAGTGTTATCTACAACGCGGGCTTCGATTTTGTGCAGTTCGTGTGAAGGGTAATGTAGTGAATTGAAGCGCATGGTGTGATCAAAGGACTGCGCGCGCGCACCGATCACGAGTGCCATTGCTGTAATAGAATAATTAATGGGCGCCGGACCGCGCCACTCTGAGGGTCACTGACAGGCCCGCTCCCTTCCACATGGCCCGTGTGTATATGTGTGAGGGCGAAATGTGAATGCAAGTACATAAAACTTGAGGGTGTGCATCTAACCGAAATCGTGCATCCGTTTTACCATGGAAGCTTAACATCCATTCACGTCGACCTATAAGATATCTCTTCTATTACCGCTGCTATCTGTTCCTATTTAAAACAAAACCGACTACCATCAATCTCGATGTAACAGATCGTTCCTAAAATCAACATTCGGAAATAATTATTATTAAAACATATTCTACCAATTAGATAGAAGTTAACCGCAACTGGCTGTAGAAACCTAAGTCACCTTGAAGTCTCATTCGACTAATTCGACTCAAAAGCATGAAACATTGTACCGGTGTAGCGTGGAACCACCCAAAAACCTTTAAATTATTTGTCGAGTTTCTAAACTCCGTTCCACTTACGAAAGCAGCTGAAGGCTCAGTTATTATTGGCCATTCAAACAGTGGTGAACAATGCCCTCGGTTAGGGGGTCGGACAGACAAACTCATGCAAATATCCGACACTTAAAGTAATCACCGGTTGGCCGCTACTATTGTTTTCGGTGAAAAGATCTTGGTGACGCAAGCCTCGGCCGGCGGAACTCATTGACGCCTTGTGATTTTCGCACAGTTTGGTGATAATGCTACCTAGAAAATATTTGTCCAGCTACACCTCGTTATACTTTAAAATATTACAACGCAAGTGGTTCAGGGACTGTATATGATTGCGAGAGTCTAGTTTTGAGATCAACAACAATTTATGTAATCGATCAATACATTTCTAACATGTATCTCATAACAGAAACTGATCAGGTTATGTATTAATTGACTGGTAGTAAAACAAAACTAAAAAAATAGCAGAAAAAGGATGTGAGCTGCATCAAGAAACAGCCTTCTATCATTCTGACGTGGTCGAAAAAAGCCGATTGGTAGGTACGATACAGTTTGATTGGTGTTTAATATCAAAGACAGATTTCTTATAAATGGCGGACGTCACTCACGCACTGCGATTGACGATGCTTTAGAGAGAGCACACGATAAATGGTCGTTCAGTTTTCAAACTATAGTAGTTGATCCCTGTCGGGGTGGTCGACGTTCTCTAATGTAATGCAAGCTCGCTCGGGGCGCTCCCGACTTGAAATATCACGGAATCTTGCGGTAACCCAGATGAATATATTTATTTCTATATTGGAACTAGATATGAAACGTTTCCAATGAACTCAGAGCTAAGTATGATGGTGGCTTACATTTATGATTAGTTTGAATTTTCATAGTTAGACAGCACGGGCCATTTGAAACAATCATGGAAAACTACGCAATATTTTTGAGGTAGCAGATAATTTAGCTAAAAATATGGCCTGTTTACCATCTAACAAGAACCTTCTTGACTATCAAGGATATTTCCAACATAAACAAATGCAAAATTCCATCGACCTCCGCAAATATGGCAAAGATCATTATCACGGCCTCCAACGTGACATCCGTTGTTTTCCAACGAAAACTTGGCAACGAGGTGGTCACCCACGACAAAGACGTGTCTCGTTAGTCGATTTTATTGCGAATCAAGCCATACATGGGGAAGTATGGGCCACGCATAAACAACTTAATGGCAGGGCGAAACATCGAGGGCAAACGACCGACACGCGCTTACAAAGGATACTTTTGGGCATTTCAATATTCGTGGCTAAAGATACCAAGTTACGTCATTATCCAAATGATGCAATGTTCAAGAATTCGAATTGAATTTGAGGGTAAGCACATAACGCTTGTTCCAATTCTTCAAGGAAATGTAAGCCGCAAGTTTACACTTTAATGTCGCTTGTATGAGGATGTGTGTTCACAGGTTAAAAATAACCGATGCTGCGGAATTAAAGATTTTTTTAACGATCTCATTTACGGCACAGTTTAACGAAGTCGTAGGTATTTAAAGTACTGATTAAATTATAAGCGAGTGAGAGGTCGCGTATCTCGGAAGTTACGTACGGACATGTCGGAGGTCCAAGAGCACGATAGTGATCTGCGGAAGCTGCACTTACGAGAGCCAACTCTCGCTCCTATTGTGAGAAGCCGCCGCCGTAACGGCGATTGCCCTCTGAACTACAATGCGACCGAATCGCACCACACGCGTCTCCAACACAATAGAAACAAAACTCCGGCGCGGACTCGCCGGGACACACCAGGAAACGTTCCGCTCTGCATTTCTATCTGTGCGGTAAAAGGAGAGAGTTGCTCGGAACACTGTATCGAGTTACGAGCCACCGTTACGAGTGTCCGTTTCAAGTGTGAGCGACAACCGCGGATGTGTAACGTGAATATCGGTGGAAAACACCGTTGTCTCGGTGCGCTCCGTGACAAAGTCTGAAGTTGAGGACTCGGTGGCGCGTTCACCGCAAACCACGGTCTTTGTCGACGGCTAATAACATCGAGGAAACGCTGTAATCGCGGCGACCCACTTGCGGGCCTGCCCTGCGGTGGGACCGCTACACCGTCTCAATTTCGTGTCGGCTCGCTCTCGTGGGCCGTTTTTCACCGATATGTGTCCGATGCTTGCGCGAGATAGAGGCGTGGTAAGCATAATGATGGAAATGGGGGCCGGTTCGATGCGGTACGTATCTGCCGTGCCATCGTGGCCGAGGTGCTATCATTTTCAGGCACGCGATCAATGCCTAACCGTTCTAGACAACATTGCATTCCAGAGCGAACTGTAGCGTAATCGCACCTTGACATTTACCATTCCTGTAACAAAAGTAAGCGGGTTTCCGAGCGGCTATTGTTTGCTTACATGTATTGCTCGGCAATGGAGGGTTGCGCATGAGTGCGACACAATGGCGAGCGCTCGTCGTAAAAGATGGCAGGAACTAAATGGTTCCCGTCGTCATTTGACCGATTGGCCATAAACCTCGCGGTTCGGTCGATAGTTTTGTCCCGTTCTCTCTGACGACGATTGAATGCGCTCCACATGATGTATGTTTCCATACGTTAGAGTTTATTATCATCCGTGCACGCTATTTATTGGTGTACTCCGATAAACGTTAAGAATAGACAGTGTATGTCCATAATTCATATAACAATGCACTCAATACGACTTGACCTCAAATATTAAATGGTCTGACGGAATCTGAGAAATGTTGATATAAATACCAAATCTAAGTGGAGAAGGCATAACGTGATGCATGCTCAAACGATCACGACCGCGGCTCACGAATGATCTAACACGTGTCGTTATAGTTAACATTTACCTAACTGGAAATATATTTAGATACACGTCTATAAAAATAAAACATTTGTAACAATACAATTAAGTTTTCCTGTTAATTGCATCTGAATTATAATAAAGGACTATTAGTACCTACTAGTGTCAACAAAATAATTATAATTCCTCGTAGGTACATAAAAATAATATGTCATTGGGATTATCCGTGCAGATTCCTCAAATGAGATTACGACAACTATGCAAGCGGAAATGTATAATTATTATAATTTAATTTCGTGGTGCGCGTGCGACACCGAAATCGTGATGTCACGTGAACAAGTCAACTACGAAGAAAATGGTGTGATTCATTCGTCAAATCGTGTCCGTGAGGTGCGCGGGCGCATATTGATGCGGGCACGAACCGCGCGCCCTCCGTGCATGCCTAACGAGCGACCATGTTTTACTGACACTCATAACGGCTGCCACATACCGAGTAGACGCACGCTTCGCACATCCACAACACCACACATACCTGGAAAAAACAAATGAACGTATTAAGTTCAATGTTACAAAGCCAATAGACCAGATAGAGACATAACGAACGTTAAAAACAAAACGAGAACATTGCAACACATTCGTGGGCTAACATCTGATACTATCTACATGATAAATGCCTTCATACAATCATAAATTACAAAGTAATCCAAAACGTGGTTGTTTATTGTTTTTATTACTACAACACCATAATCCAATATAATTGCGAGGTGAACGCAACAATTGCTTAAGAACAAACTGAGTCGGCAAAGACAGATCACTCGTAGATTTGCGCAAACGCAGAGACGTACAATAGTTTCATTAAACACTATGATATTTACATGTGTTTCTGTAATTGAATTAGGTATATAAAATGAATCGGTAGCTCGCTGCTAACAAAAAGCCCAGTTATGCAACAGTTAGACGCGAAACAGCATAAACTATTACAGTTCAAGGTGGCTTTTTTTAATCGAACATCGATTCTATCAGTTCGTAATATTCCGTGTCGCAATCACTTAGTTTATTTCTAAATACGTGTCACGTTTTCGTGATTAGATAAGTGACGTTGTCTATACTAATTGAAAAAAATGTTCAGCTCATGTATCGCCGCAAGCCTGTACCACGATGAAGCAATTTCTCCTGTTAGTAGCAAGGGCTCAACGATTATAATGCATTTGCATGTTGCGTTGCAAACGTTTATTTGCTAGTCACTTCAAACTCGCTACGAGTCGTGCAAGTATGAATGCGGAATGCAACTTTAATACTTCGCCTGCATCTTGTCTACAATGGTGTTCAAGTAATACATTTCTAAAGACAATTTAGCACTCATCGTGTGCTTTAACAATACGTGTGAAATATCACTGGCATGCGAGTCCACTCAATGGTACACTAACGAACTTCACACTCGGCACGTCAATAGGCTAGTCTACCAATTGATGCGCGCCGTGCAAAAAGGCGTATGGAATTCTGCTCGTAACTTAACAATGATCGTGTTTCGCTGTCGTCGTTTACACTGCCACAAGGGTCCAGGTCAAACGAATACAGTTCTCGTCTTGAGTTTTCACTAGCGAAATGTCAAGACTGAATGCGCGCTGACGAGCTGACATTAGGCAAGGGGAACGACGCTTGACACTGAGGTCATTTTGTACACAAACCATATTATAAGAACTTGTTTTGTATATTAATATTTCTCATTAAATCTGAGGTTAATTAAAGCCACACTAATAAGCTTATAGCTACCGCAAGAAAACGCGGCATACACAAAACAATGTGTCATCGGAGCGTGGTAACTGATATTACGTCAACGATCGTGACGGAGATGTCGTAAAAGATTCGTGCAACCTATGACAAAAAAAACAATGTCGGGACGTTACTATCCGAAACCGATACAGATCGTAGTGAGTACCTAATGCAGCTTCGTGTACGAGGCATGTGAAGCGAACGCAACAAAAGGCTGGTTGCATAACGCGGGAAAACTTTAGATCACGACGCGACCGCCCCGCAGCGATTATCGAACGACGAATACCTAATGCCGATGGTAAATATAGTAAACATACAATTAACTCTTCAGCCGGAGCTTATAATTTAGCTGAACGTCGTTCCGGCGAAAGCTATGTGCGCTGTCGAAGCGCGTGCTTACACTCGCGGTGCCCTCAGCGAACCAATAACTCCTCGCTGCAGCGAGATCGTTAATTAAAAAATGTTAACTCATTAATCAGGCGCCTTGCTGCACTCGGATCGCGATCGGCAGCACCGATTTATTACGCTCCAGATAAGAGCTAGTTCTCGGCGCGCCGATCAACGCACAGATATTCAATTATTTTATTGGCCACAAACGAGAGTTTCCCATAACGAGACATTATTAGGAGAGGCACGACGAGATAATACCGCCGCGGTAGTAAATAACTTCTGAAAGAATAATGCGATACCGAAATGGCGGGTTACAATTTCACCAAGGTTGCGGCGAACAATAAATCGATAATGGTCATTTATCAGGTTGGATTACGCAAGGGGTAATATTTTAAAGAGAATAATGAATAATTGCGCAAGTCTGGTCGAGACGCGGCCGCGGCCCGGAGTCGCGCAATAATTTGCATAGTTAGTACGCACGCGGGCCATTAGACGAGGTGTCGCCGGGATCGTTAACGACTTCATGGAAGGTGCCGCGCAATGGTTACTCCTTCATCTGGTTATGAGAAGACGAGATTCTTACTTGCCAGCCCTTAAGAAGGTATGACCGCTCCGCAACAAACAATTTTTATGAGTTCGATCACACGGTGCAGGGTCCGTTTGTTCTAAGAACTAAGGCGTTGCAACTCTTGCGTTTGGCCGGGGTTCGCTGATTCATGTTCCCATAATAATGTTGTATCGACGACGGTTCCCGGTGGCGGCGGGTGGTCGCGATAACGCGCCGTGCGCTCGCGCATCTCAGCGGGCGCATTGTCTAACTATACACTGATAAGATAATTATGGTACCCTACGCCTAATTTATTATTCGTACTATCAACTTACCTTAATTAGGGCAGACGACAGTATTGCATTATACTCCTGCCTACTTATCGTGCACAGTGCATCGTGTAAACAATATAATAATTTTCCATTTCATCGCTGAGGTGCATTATAAAAGTGAAAATCAACAGTTAGTATGACGTGGCCGTCGTATCCGGTGGTGGTCGGGGTTCCTAGCACCAAATGGGACACTTCGCTTTCTAGGAAAAGCCAGGCGAAATGACGAACGGCAGTGCACGACCAGAATACAAACAAATCATTAAGCCCCACAGTTCATATTACATCCTTGATTAATCATCGCCTCGTTGCAACGAACAACACTTCGCAGCTTTTATTTGTCTCAAGTACGTCTGTGTGCTGGATTCGGTAGATGCAAGGTGTTAATTGTGAAGGGGAAATATAAAATGCGTGCACATTCAGAGAACGCATATACGCCAATTGCGTCTTAACAAGCATCTGAAGTACTAAGTTGCAGCGTGTCAAGGCTAGCACTTTCAAAGGCATACATACTTATTCACGTGTTGAAATAGAGCTCGACAAAATGGTAACAATGGAAATGGATGACTTTACGGGTTGCGGTTTAGTTCGAATGGATCGGTTCGGTGCGTCGCGCACTGCTGGCCGGCGATGTAAACGACCTACGCCGACAATGCGCACCTCACCCGGACTAATGGAATTCATCTCACACCACGCGCGCGGTGCACCCGAGCCTGTTCCGTTACAAACAATGACCCCCTCACAATTACACGCCGATTCGGTTGCACAACCTGGCATTACGCACCGAAACAAAATAATCGAAAAACGGTACGAAGAAATTCAATCACAAGAGGCAAACGATGTAACGGAACCGTTAAATTGTGTGGAGCGAAACGAGAGCGTTTAGTATTGTCACATGATTACTCAACATCGTACAGTTGTTCTATTTGGCAAGTGTGTGGAACTTTCTGTGTAGAAAAGGCGCGAGCTGGAGCCGGTGGACCTCCGAGCCGCCTACAGATACCCGAACTGGGTCACTGCCAATTTGCGAATTGGGCATCATTGTAATCGCATTACGACACGACCGCGACCGGCTGACGCGCCGAAATTGACGCCGTCCGCAGCCGGGGTCAGACGTCAACACGACATTGTTATCTGAACTTGGATGCTGTGACCCTCACCTGTGACATGCGTTATTTTGAATCAAGTGATTTACACGATTGATACATACGTCTCTACTTCTGTTCGTCCACATGGGAGTTGTAGGAGCTCACAAAGGGGCGATTGAGAACTTCTTACGGTCGATATCTGATGTCGATGGGCCAATCGACGGTTAAATAACTTCATCGCGTCGCATAAAAGATTATTACCCATGTACAAGGGAAGCGTGGTTGTATCAGATATGAGCGTCTCGTCGGCGAGATAGTCTTGGCCGTAAGATGGAAGATTACACGCGATCGCACCATCACATACGGCGTTATGTTTGAACGCTGCGATGGGAACGCCAAACAACTTTAGAATAACCAGTCATAAATACGTCTCCTGCGCCGATATGAAGCGTGTTTCCGTTCAGATAAACTCACAGTAATACCCGTAATTTTATTGGTGTATAGTTTAGGAAGTTGTTAATAAAGAATAAAATATCGCGCTTTCTATCACTGCAGAACTTCGCCTTGTACCCAAATAAGGAGTTACGTAGGTTACACTAATATGAATCATCGTGATGGTAAGATTTCCTACAAATAAAAATATCCAAATCCAATAAAAAAGTATCACATCCGAGAAAAATTAGCACGTTTCATTAGATAAATTTTCGTTAAAGCATAGCGCGGTTTCGTTATTTGCGACTTCGTTGCGCGCAATTATATCGCCCAGAGCGCGTTGCATATTTTAATTTAAACGACATTAAAATAGCCCGGAACTGAGCGTTCAAGGGCGCACTACAACAATATTTCGCGCGAAATTCCAAAATATTCGGCTAACATCTTTATCTCAAAGAAATAAGAATCAAAATGCATACGGGCCCGAAAACCACGTCGAGACGCATAATGCGTGCGTTGAACTTAAAAGGTTGTGACAGGGGTATTACGGTAATTACTTTAATTTGTAAACACAAAAAACGGCCGTCGTCTCGTCGTGTGTTAACTGAGCGAAAAATTAAATAACTGAGGGCGATGAGAGAGTCAGCGAGGAACCATTAATTCGCTTAGAATGCGGATTGCGCACCAATTAACGCATCGTGCGCCTGTTCGTGAGAATATTATCAATTTTCCGTAGAAATTTATAATTGTTGCAATATTTTTACGTATACGTATTAATTCGAAGCAGCTATTCCCGAGAACGTTTTATAAATGGGATCACATATAAGTAATGGTGGCAAAAGGCGTTCTAAAGGCGCTCGTCGGCGCGCTATCATCGCGAAAAAATCACTCGGTTTCGGTTGAGGCGCGGCGCGAGGGCATGCTCCTAACGGCGGGCTTTGCATATCGCTTGCATGAATCTTCCCGGTGACGAGTACATAAGGAATGCGTCGGGAAACTGCGAAGCCGGTCGTTGACTGATTGCCCAAACAAAGCTCCGCCCGCAGCCGCCCGTATATGGCCACATCTATTGTATAAAACAAAACAACGAAATTATTGGTGAATCAGCGGACGAGGCCTTTTGCGTAAGGTCACGGTTTAACACCTCATCGGCCAAGGATGCCCACGATGCGTAAATCAAATCGTTTATTTAACGAGGAAATCGACTCCGAGACGTCCACAGAGCTAGGTTTAATTAACGATCTCCTTAAACGATCGACCTTCAATGGTGACAGAGGTAAGATTAATTTGCAAATGCGCATTTAAGTAAAACATCTTTAGATCATTATAGGAGTACTGGATTAAGTCAAAGATATTTTATTTAATTTTAAGATAAGTCCATGATGAGTATGTGTTCATTCCGTCAGATTGCAAAACTGAGTTGAAAAGCCTTATCAGGTAAGCCAGGTTTATTTGGTGCAGGGCCATCTACATACCGTTCTTTCGACACTATCACCTCGATTTCCTTGACAAACTGATCTGAAGTTACGATCAGGATGTGTTTAGACGAGAACTATCTAAGGTCTGAATAGGGCAGGGTTGAACATGAAAACTGTCGTTTGGTCCTCAGTAATTGGACCCCACATCGGCGGTTCACCGAAAATGGTATGCGCGTGACCATCCAAGATATAATCGGCGGTATCTGGTCTATCACTAGTGATTTACTGTGGTCATTAGCATACATGGAACAGGTGTACAGTAGGTGATAATTGCGTCCTCTAACTGTTTGTAAACGATTGGCGCGTTTAGATAACGAGGTACGCCATTTGCGTGTGCGCAGTACGCTCCTTATTGCTTATCTGTTTGTTTGAGCCTTTTGTGGACGGGAACGGTGGCTGCCGGCGTAATTGTGTGTTTTTCCGATAGTTATTATATTGCTTGTACTCTTTATCATTTAGGGCGAGGTTTTCAAGGCGTTTTTAGTGTAGAGATATGAGTTAATGGACATGCAAAGAAACCTTGTTCTTTTTTAAACTTAAAATACTTATTTTTTTTGAGTCACCACACACCAGCGCACTACCTTCTACTCGTAGCACATATAAAATCACCTTCGTTTACTCCTTGGCGGCTCCAAATCCCGTTGGAAAGTCCCAGGGCGCCGGGGGCGACGGAAGCCGGTCTTCCGGCACGAGCCCGGCTAGCCGCCGTGCATATTCAATGCAGCTAATTAATGCTGCTAACGACGATACTGATATCAAAGTAAATGTACACTCTTTTGTCCTTTAACGGATACCCCCCCGGCGATGGGAAAGTACATTGTACATTTTTGTTTAAAGGAATACTTATACATGTAAAAGAGGTGATTTCTGTGGGAAAAAAAAAATGAGTAACTGATAAGCTATCGAATACGGCTCGATATAGACGTCAAATATTGCACATATCCAAGAAGATTGAGGGAATACCAAATCCTTCCTTTTACATTTAATTAGAGCCATAACAACAATAAAAATGTTAGAAAAACCTTTTAGACTTTTACATCCTACTTTAACGTAGATCAATTCCATTCCTGTCCTGGATAAAAACTCAAACTTTTATTTGCTTTCCACAATGGTATAAAAAGATGGTAAGTCAAATTGTATAGTACATCGTGGACCCTGTGGGTACGCAAAAAATAGGAGAGAGGATTAAATATTAACATCAAGACAAGATATTGATATCCAACTTCTAGTCCCCAGTTTAGTCGCTATTATACTTATTACTTTCAGCAGAAAATATACATATAATCATCAAAATATTTCCAGATCGCAAATAACAAGGTAAACAACGTTAATTACACGTTATGTTCGCACGCGAGTTTGTTTATATTGCTTATCAATTTGACCGACCTATGGACCAACACCAGTAATAGAATTCTTGTCTATACATTGCAAAATACAATAACCCAATCCAAGGCGAATCCAAGAGCAGTCGAGCAGGCCATGTTTTAGGCCCAAACAGACAAATTTGAAATTAGCTAACGACACGAAAGAAAGAAGGGTAAAACCTGTCTGCTGCCCTTTATAAACGGCTGACGAATTTAAATGCAACTTTCACTGTTATTGACAAGACACTTCTAATTGAATTGAGTACCTACATAAATAAACTATTTTATCTTTCGAAGCTGCGACAGCAGGAAAGTACTGCGTGAGTAGAAAAAACAGTTATACGATATTATCAGAATCATATAATAGCGTTTTATGATATGACGTGTTAAATAGTACACAATAAAATACTTAAGATCATTTGCAGTGTATTAAAAAATTCCTTACGACATTCAATGACAGTCAGAAAATGTTTCATGATAAGTCTCTATTTTAAGTCAGTTTAAGTACTTGAATATACGTACATTTTGATAAAATTCCATTGTCGCAGACCGTGCTTGTATGTTTTTAATAGGTAATATTATGACTACCGAAGAGGACTATCGCGCATTGATGGGTTAAGCCCTCCACAACAAGGATTCTAACCACAAACACGTACAGTGAAATTTAAAAGCGATTTTTACAGGAAATAGTCATTGAAATCTTGACCACTTTTACACATATGGGTGAATATACAAAAGTTGTCCAACTCGCTGTCATCAGCCAATAAATACGAAAATTGTAATGCAATTTACTATGTGACAATATATTATGACACTCTGAAATCCTTTTTATGTATCCACTCAATTTAAATGACGTACTCTTAAAACTAATTTGTAAAATTATGCAATAAATCCTCAAAACATCAGTTCCCTGGCGTGTCACAATCACAAAAACACTTAATGAATTGGTTGTATAAAAAAATATTGCGTATTTATTGTTAATCTTATTATTTCTGTATACTCTTTAATATATATTTAAAACATATTTTATAGATTTATTAACAAAATCATTAAAAAGCTATTTTAAAAAAATTAACAAACTTTGTCATTACTTTTACCCATCAGTCCTTTGTGCCATGTTAAAATTTGAAATTCCCGCAAAATAATACCGAACTTTGATCAACTCGTTGTACAGTTTGAATTTTAGTAGTGTAGCTAGGTGCAGAGCGAGCCACAATGTCGGCAGCCATTACGAGGCGAGTGCTAGCGCCGTTGTTACCGCGTGTGTTGGTACTGATCCACTCAAGTTTTCAGTACTCTGGTGAGTCTTTATTTTCTTTAGTGGATATGTTTTGTTTTAATTTATGCATGATTACATGTGATTTGTATAAATATATCATCTTAATAATTAAAAATATAGATAATAAATTAAGTTTCAATTATAACTTCAAATTAATGTCCAATTCATCAGTCCGCTGTCGTCAGTCCGCTGTCTAAACTTGCGCCAAAGGACTGACGTGTTTCCAGGGATCTGATGTTCTATATATTTCAGATCTTTTTACTACATGTTAAAGTACGAAATAATTTATTTTACTTATTTCAGACTATATATACATTACGCTGCCGCCTAAAGAGAAACAAAAATGATCGAGGGAGAAGGTGTAAAAAAATAAAAGAGAAGCCGGAAAAGCTTGTTTGATGAGAATAAAAAGTTGACCCAATTACATTAGTTGTTGTTTATTACATAATATATACGTATATAAGAATAGGATATTTTACGAATTTAAAGAAAAGATTGACGTTTTTGAAAAGTAATTTTTATTGATGATATGTTAACGAATTTTAATATTGAGAAACATTATTTTAGTTACAGCATAACAACTGATTTTTGTTAATTTTTGTTATGTCATCATCATATATTAGTCATTACATACCGCAATTTTGACTTTCTTTTTGTTCGGTTTATTTTTGTTCTAATTTTTGAGTAAAAATAAGCAGTATAGTTTGAAAAGGCTGTCTTGCAGACTGGCGTATTTCATATGTTCAGTATTCAATAGTTTTAGAGGTGGTTTGTCAGTTACAATGTGATTTCATTCATAAGATATGTCTTTATTAGATTACTAGATATTTGTACTTGAAAATACTCAAAGTTCAGTGTGATTTAATTCTTAAGAAATGTGCCTTTAATAGACTCTAAGCTATTTGTACTTGCAAATACTCAAAGTTACAATAAATCTTATTTTTTCCTACAAATATATGTTTTTAATCAGTACTCTGCCACCCTCGTCAGTCCTTTGGCGATCAAATTTGAAAAAATGCAAATAACTCTCAAAATATTTAAAAAACTGACTGGCCTGGCATAGCATAGTATATTTATACGATAAAAGATGCATACAAACCAATATATGTATATATTATGGTTAAAAATTATGTTTGCAAAATAGGGCAAAAAGTTGCCCAACTTTTGTATATTTACCCATATAGTATCTGCGGATACATGAAAACACATGGTCATTTAAATTTTATGATTTTAACCAATAGTTTTCCAAGAATAAGCGTTTGAATTGAAGTTCGCTACGTGTATTCATATTTACAAACAAAAAAGGTAATATTATGACTAAAGCTTAGCCTATATTCTCATCTCTTTGAAATCAAAACGTAAGGAAAACGAGTAAGTCGTCTCCCTTTCAAAGGCATGTTCATAATGTACATTTAATTCCTAGGTCCTACGCATCCCGGGGCCTCTACACCTGCGTTGATTTATTTCCTTGCGTGATGAAAGCCCGCTTTATATTTCCCTCAGGACTTGCAATGCAGGCTTCAGTGCTCGCCCCCTTCAGTAAAGTACTGAAGCGACTTTACCTAAAGAGACAGCGTATAGGGAACAATAGGAAAATAAACGCAAATAACAATCCCATTTTCTTTGTGTTTCATCTATAGATTTATTAGGCTAGAAATTTAAAACCAATCGCTTGGATTATTCTTATGTCTAACCAATATTGAGACAAAGAAAATACACCTCTTATCACCATAAATCCTAGCAATAGCGCACACAACCACAGCAAAATAAGACCACAAGATTGAACGTCAACAAGACAATGGGATCGTAAAGGAGGGCAAATCCATCAGAATAAGACCTGGATTAAGTTCGCTCTCACAATAAACTTACTGTCAAGTAGGAAGGGATTTAAGGTGAAAATGTTCTTGCAACAATTGCCGACTGGAACAATGAGAGGATTCAAAGGTATGATAAGGCTTGGTCCAGTTATAATTAGAATTAAACATATTCAGCAGAATTGTGGACATAAAATTCTAATAAATTTAATTAAGTTTATTATTGGACTAGCTTCCGCCCACGGCTTCGCCCGCGTGGCTTTATTACCCGTGCATTATTTTGCGCGAAAACTAACCTTTTTTTTTAAATTAAAGTACTAATTTAGCCAAAATTACTCCTTATAACGTCAGCTGTCATATGCCAGTGAAAGTCCCATCAAAATCAGTCTAGCCTTTTCGGAGATTAGCCGGAACAAACAGAGACAGTGTTAATATTTTTTTTTATTTGTTCCGTATATTATTTCGTATGCATTTAGTAAAAAGCTGTTATTTTGACATTACAAACAGACACTTCAATTTTATTTATTTGTATAGACTTAGATTAAGCTATTTGTATTACTCTGAATACAATAAGTAAAACAATTTAATACAATTTATTACAAACAACACCGATTTTTTTTTTCTTCCTTCTCACATAATTACAGAAATATTAAAATCCAAACCGACGGAGCGGAAAAGATTACACAGATAAGTCAAGAAAAACCTAGAATTTTATAGTTTTTTCCTCCGGCGGTAATACATAAAGATATTATCGATAATGGAAACGTAAACATTACACGTAACGATATTCTCACGAGGCCTGCGTACGCGCACGCCCTTAGCCGATGGTTCCACGCCAGCGGTCTGACACGGTGCCTGGACTCCCTAATGGCTGCAGATGCTCCCCTACACTTCGGAATACGTTGCCCTTGGCATTTCACGGTGGATGGGTTCCGTTTGTCAATGTTTCGTCTTATAAAAGTTTCTTTATTTATCTTGCGATTGAATGTGTATGTTGTTTGGCTATAGATTTTTTTTTTCTGATCCGATCAAGTTATGTGAATATGCGCATGCGTTTTGTGTTCACGCCTTATAATCAAGAACGTTCAAATTAAACCGTCGTTTTACGTCATAGCTTCCTTTGATGGTCACTGTAATTTTATTAGTCGTAAACATGATCGATTTACTAATACTCAAAGGAATTTACAAGCATAATATAAGCCATTTTTCAATAACATTAATTCAGAATCACGGAGTAGCGAAAGCATTTGGCAAATGAAAAAGGAAAGTGGTGTACGGCAGGTGCGCGCGCGCATCTCGAGGTGAGCCCTTCCAGGGCGAGGGAATGGAATGCGACTATTATTAGAGGAGTCGGCGCCGGCGCACGCCACCGACCTCATGATACAGGGTGCTATGGGAATTCTTTGGATTGTATAAGAAATATTGGAATTCTTAGATGTTTGAGATATTTGTTTCTCGAAGAAAATTTCTATCTGCTTATTTGGTTAGATTCTTTGTGAAAATTTATTTAGATACTGTCAATGTCTTTATTTCAAACGCGACTACATTCAACATATTTTATGGCGGAGTATTACTGGCCGGCTTGTTATTTGTTTTGGTACTATAGGCAGGAAAATCGTATCGTTGTAGATAAAACACTTGTTTGGTTTTAATTAGGTACACCGCGGTAAGTCTACAGTACAATTAGGAGGAAAGGTAAAATCAAAACAGTCTGTTCACAATGTATCCTATCAATAGAAAATTCCATAAAACCATTAAATTGTTTACAGCTATTAAAGCAACCACCTGTATCTTTTGGACTAGAGGAGTGCACGTTATCGGTGGATGCTGTGGGCATCGCTGCGCCGGCGCCGCTCCGCCATTGTTGAGCCGGCCCCCACCGCCATGCTAATGTTCCATCCAGCCGTAGTGCCCGATACTCGCTCTCAGATATAATAACAATAAAATATCTGATATTGGCGAATACGAATTATGTTTTAATTTTAGTTCCAAGCTTAGTCCTTTGTGTTTTGTTGGAAAGTATCATATTGAAATATAAAGCATACTTGGGCCCCGTATTTGCAAATGAAATTTAATTTTGAGATGTTCTTAAAAGACCACCGTAACTATACATCTTGAAATTACAGGTTCACACATAAGCTCAATTTAAAGTTGGATGTCGAAGATTATGATTGGAGAACTCAAATTTCCAATTTTCAAAAGTATTTCCATACTTGCATAAAGTTAATGAACACATCCTCCAACCGATGCAAACTAAATAACTCAGCATGGTGTTGAAGTTCTTAAACCGACTTCCACGTTCCGATCGGGTGGCAACCAGACGAAAGCGCCGACTGGTGTTAAACGACTAGATCAGGAAAGGCAAACAGTTCCAGGTACTAATAATAAGCGAATTTCTCAGGAACAGCTCGTAAGTTCACACCTCGAGGATCACGTTACTGGTATTTGGTCGTTAGCGCCGCTATTAACCGGTGCAGGGTAAAGAAGAGCATTCACAGTACGAAGAATGTGGTGGAGTAACGCTGAACTCGGATGTGTTGATACAGCATTTCTTGGGCAAACTGATATTTATAAACATATTAGTTTGTCAGAAAGTACTGCAGTGTATTTAGAATTATGATGTTGGTAATAAAACGTGCCACGAATCGAAGCGTTATCGGTAATCATTAATGGTTTTTCCGACAGGTTTACAAGAACGAAGATATATCATCCAATTACTCTTGAGAATCATCGGCAGTTAAAACAGCCAATATTTAACAATCAACCAATTCCACTTTACCAATTTTTTATTCTGAATTCACAACACGGAAACGTTCGAGGGCCAAATATCACAAGAATTTTGACGAGCGCCAGCGTCGACGACAAACAGCGTGTCGCCGTGATTTAAGCGAAATGCGTACAGTGAACAGGGCTCTTAACTTATGTGTAGGCGAATAAATCTGGGGAACGGACCGTTAAGGGGCAATTGTGCGTCGCCGAAATGGCGTCCGTAGGCAATTTGTCGCCCGACTACCGCCACAAGCAAGTAGGAAACGACTGAAATGTCCGTCGAGATTAGGGCTGAGATGTATGTCATTCTTGGTAAGGACTATTCTGCGACAGACATGCTAGTACGAGGCTATTACGAGGTGTGAATGATGATATCGAACAACGTTAGAGTCATCAAGACTGGCAACTTTTTGATCTATGTATATTTTGAGTCTAATATGGCTGGTGACGTTAAAACAAAATGAAACGGATTTCTCTCAACTGAGAAAGCCTTCGTAACCTGTTTTCTTGAGTTTAGTCCTTATCTCTCCGTGTTTACACTAAGAGATAACTCGATAGGAGTCACGGATCTTTACAATTTTCCTTCATCTTAAGATTACCTAAGTATGGCCTCGGACAATTTTGAAACTTATGCAGGTCTATCAACACCGGCATCCCTAGGTTTGTACAAGCCCAGACTATAAGGAATAGTAATAGAACACGCACAAGCAGACCTACTTCACGCTGCTTAAATTACTGGGCGTTAACACTAAAATAACGACGTAACTAAACTTAAACAGAGAATAAAATTCGGTACTCAGACAGCCCTAAATAACGGTCATGAATGCGTGCATATAGGCCGTCGACGCTCGCAATTTTCATGCGAACACGTTGACAAGACGGGTGTTCGCACCGCGTTAAGCTCTGTAACACGTTACATAACGAGCACGTTAACGTGCGACTGTAACATGTAGCAATTAGTGCGCAGCGAACCACGAACAATATCGTGAATCAATAAACTTGCCACTATTTCATGTCAAGAGCCAAGGAAAATGCGTAATAATAAGTGGATTACGTGGTGTACGGCGACTAGCAAGTAGCTGCTGCGTAATACGCCATTAAAAGAAGTTCCACGATAGGTACTGTAACAAGGTATCAATTTCTGCGATCGGATTGTATGTAAATACGGTGTTAAATATGAGCCTGTATCTTATCCACGCAATTTTGCTGGTGATACATTATTCGCTTTATTTCTGCAGCCTTACATTTGTGTCAGCACTTGAAGAAATGCTGAATAAAGCGTAATAAGAATTACAACAAAACAAACGATTTAATAAGCTGATCCCCTGATGATTCTCTTGCTGACAAAGTTCTTGTCGAACCTATAATTTCCCATAATAAGTGCATGGCAAATTACCGTATTCTCACAAGTGTATTATTAAAAAAAAGTGCACATTACCACTGTTACTATCCGAACCGGCCGTAAAGTGTTGCTCAACAGTTTTTTGCGGTAATAAAACCAACATTACTGATGATTTGCGAGTGATCATGAGTTAACGACTCAATCATGTAATAAGAATGGACCGTGTTCGACTATGTTATCTCTTTAGACCGTACGAGTAATTAGGGTCAGATACCAAATTGACCGGAGTTAAGGTACTATACTGTTGACATTAACATGAATATTATTATTTTTTTGTTATGTAAGGCTGTGCCAATTTCGTTTACTTCTGTCACGGTTTTGCGTGACCAACTTAATTTTGGTCTCACATGAAATTGGGACATTAGTGTTATGTATAGGCGTAATGTACATTTTTATAGTGATGTTCTTGGGTTTCGTTTTGATGTAAAGTGGTAGGCCATTTGATGTGGTAATAGAAAAAACAACTTTAATCATTATTTGCATTATGTAATCTGAATTCTTGGCTGCCGTACATAAGTCACTTTGAATACTTTATTTTTTAGAATTTTAAGTATCAATGTTAAGTCGAAATTTTGGTCTTTCTTTGATTAATAGAAGATCGAAAATCCGTTAACTGTCAAAGTTACGCCAACAGCACATAACATTTGAGATTCAAATAAATTGATCAACAAGTCATACAATATTTCACATTGACATATTAGTGGGCCGTATTTTAATAAATAAATAATGTTATATCAACGCACATAAAATTTCCGCGTCATGATGAATAAATATCTCCTCAATTGAAACCACTAATGGAACTTGAAGATGTTTTACTTCTTTAATTGACTTAACAAGTATATGAATCAGAAAACTAATTATAGTGTAAATATTTCAAACTGAAATACGGACAATAAAATGATGTGAAAGACCTCATAAAACTGAATAAAATTTATGATCGCTAAATGGTTGGCTTGTCCTTTGGCACTGTCGCCAGCACTTAATATTTATGCATTATAATTGTGTGGGCAAGTGGCGCATGCGCCAATTAAGCAAATCGATCTATCATAATCATATCTAACGTATTAATAGAGAGCGGTGAGCGGCTGCGCCCGCGCCATGCAAATGCTGCGCGAAACGTGTCAGGGAGACACAAGTGCTGTCGCGCTGGTTTACGATTGTTGCAAGCATTATTTCGACCTCAAGCTATAGATAATTATGTTCCTTTTATAACAAAGTGAGAATGGAAATTAATCCTATTTAAATTATAACTTATAGTATCCATGGCGTTTTATACAACACAAACGACTTTAACCGAAGCTTTCCCTTTCAACATCGACGCGTGTACAATGTTCAGAAACTCGCCTAAATCCCATAACTAATAATGACAACATAAACTAGTTGAACAGTTCCAAAGTGCGCCATTCCAATTTCCTTCCTTTGTTGCTGTTCTCTCGAGTTCCCAATGAAATTTTCCTCAGTCGCATTATGACATACCGGACAATATTAATCACGGTGCCCCCACTGTAGTCTACCGGAGCAAATTGCGAGGCTAAGAGAAAATAATTACGTCGTGTGAACGATAAATACCATAGTGATCGTAGAAACACTTTCCATGTTACGTAATTTTTTTAGACTCAAAGGGCTCACGTACATTTTATGTAACCGAAATTGTATATGGACACCGAAGGACTGGACAGGGCATTGTTTAATTTGTGAGCAGTATCTTTGGCCGACAAACTTAAAAGGAAACGATGATGCTACGATTACAGCAATGAAGACATGAGAAGGATAAGTTTGACAACCATTTTATATTGCTAACAAAATTTAAAATATCACAGGAAACCATTGAGTTATGATTATGACGCGATTCTAAACGATAAGGTCCTAAATGTCTTCGTCTCGAATGTACCGCATAAATCCGTGAGGATGATGCAATCAATAATGGTGAAGATAATTTTAATGATTGTTGTAATAGTCACGATAATAATGAAGCAAACAAACAGAATTTGAGTGGTTTTCAGAATATAAAGCGTGTAGAAACATGTGCAGTGAACACTTCATATTTAAGACTCAAGCGCATGTTTTGTGTGCATGTTTTCACGAATAGACAAAGTGTCATTCCAATCATACAAACACTAAAGCCAGATGTCATACTTACAAATTATTTAATAATTCAATGGATCGATAAAATATTTATTATTCAGGCTGCATATTCCAATTCCTAGAAAAGTCTAACTTGGCAAATAGTAGGGATTTTAAATACACTATCTTTAGTACTTAATGTCAAGAACAACAGCCCATTTCGTTCGGTTCTTTCCCATGGATCTCGATCTATCGATTACCATTACACAATAACTATAACTCGGCGATTTTCCATAGACAAGATCATGTGTTAGAACTATTCCATATCGGTGCTTATTCATCGCGGCCGGTTTGCAATTCTAACTCAACGGCTTTGCCTCCAAGCATGTTGTGGACTGCATTTGGATGAAATACTGTTTATTTTATGTGCTCCTACATGTTAATAGGTTTTGGTCCCGTTTTAATGTACCGATTTCATTTTAGTAGGTGTTGAAATTGCTTTGAGAGTTTTCAATAACAGATTTTTTATGGACGGCTATTTTCCTAAACGATACCATTGTTATGTTAGGGCAGTTTATTTTTACATCAGATTTAATATAACCAATTTAATTCAATTTCCAACTTTAAAGTCTTTGTCTAAGTAGAAAAATTCAAACCGCAGAATTGTATTACCGTCCATTTCTGTAGCCTAACAATTCAATAACTCTATATAACTATGAGCCGCATTGAGACCATAAAAATGCTAAAGTTATTCTATAACTGAATCATTGAATAGCTGGTTAGTTTTTGCGCAGTACGCTTGTCCTCACGTAGCGAAACGTGATCTGATTTTCAATAGCAACCACGCATTTCGGCAATGTTTTTCCACAATCTTGCTTTCTGAACATCTTCTAATTTCAGTTTTTACTTATATTTCAACAAGTTATTTACAAAGTTACCTTTTTTTCAGTTAAGTCGGAGCAAACAATGAGTAGCTACTAGTTCTTTCTTGTTCTAGAAAAATAATTCTTGGATCAGGATAATGAAATTCTCATAGGAGATTATTGCAAGGTGTAAGCTACTGAACGAAGCAAGCTCAACTGAATCGGATAGTCGGAGGCAGGTCGCAACAGGTAGGCTGACAAACGACACGGTTCAAACAATACCCCTAGAGAATGTAAACATACCGCTAATGTGTAACTAAAGAACTATTTCTATTATGTACTGGAACATAATTAATCAGTGGAGGTTATTGTTCTATTCAGCAAACAGAAGTATGTTGAACATTAGAAAATGTTCGGTACGTGAACGTGTGTGGCTTATGGATGGTTCAACTGATATTTTATCTCTCTCTTTCTCTATATGACTATAAATCGTTGAATTGAATAAACAAATTCACATAAGGAAAAACCACTATTTTTATTTTTTTAATATTAAATCTCTCTTCGTCTTCTACGAGTGGTGGATTAGAACTGTTTTAGGTTGATCAAGTAACTCTTTACAGTTGATATTATTTTTCCATTTCTTAATTAATCTTCCCAGCTTGATCTATCAAACATATAAAGAAGAGTAAATTATAATATAAAAGTGAGCGTTTAATTTCTGTGGGGCCTAAAGCCTCAGAATGTGTCAATGTCAGTGAAAGTGGACCCGTACGAGATGTGCAAGTGCAATTTTCTAATCCGCACTTCCGATGAGAACATTAAAAGCTCGTTTGTGGACCAACAATAACAATCCTTGGGACAAATAGTTATGTAAGGGTAATTGGAGATTATGGCGAATGTTATGGCATGGTGCAATACTTAAAGTAAGTTGGCCTGAATTGAGGTTTTGTTCAATTAGTTACAATTTGCAACGACAATAAAGAAGTAAGGGACTATACTATCAACATAAACCCGATTAGATTACCGTAGGTAATTAAGCTGTTAAAGGTCTCGATGTCAGAATTTTTTATTGCAGGTTTACTGACAGGTTTTGTATTAAGTGTGACTTTAAAGCTTCAAAAACACCCGCCGCCTACCAGTTATTTTATTTTCAATAACACGTTTATTAACATAAAAAAGTTTAATAAATGAATTCAATATCTATCGATTTGCGACTCCATTGGACTGTAAACAAATGTTGACATTCACCTTTCATCGGCGATCGTTTATGGTGAATTTCCGGTTGGTCACCGCGAAAGCTGTCGTCTTGTCAAATCGACGAGCGAGATCTTCGTTCGGATCCCAAACACCCGAATACAGGTTCAAGATCACGATACTTTCGTTAAAGAAATCGTCAGTAGGTTTCGTAACTTGCGACTTATGACCCGAGCCGTTATAAAACAACAACGTAACCAAAACATGTCGAAAGTTCGCTATATCGTTGAATTCTAATGGGCGATTATTTTAACTTCATCGTGTTTTAGAAACTGCGTATATTATGGCGAGGTGTTTTTATATTTTATGGGCGAACATACTGAATGAAGCGTCTTGATCGTGTGGACTCTATAAATTATTTATATTTGGTTAAGTCTCGGCCATATAGTAAACAATTAAAAACTAGGTCCAAAACTTTGTATCGGATGTAAAAACTGCTCTATTCACATATCGATGTTCCACTTGGTGTTGAAACACCTAAATGTTACACGTCCTGTGTTAGTTCTCTGCATGTGTACACAACTGAGTCACGAGCGAGTATTCGAGTTTATTTTTGACACATTAAAACCTCTTTACAACAGCGATTAAATAAAACATGGAATATTTATGGGTTAACACATAGTCGTCTATGGTTGAGATCAAAACGTTATACTGAAGTACCAGCCATCGTAAAGGGAAAACCTTGTTTATGGTTTGTAAACACACGTGTAAAAGTTTCAACTTTCGAGTTGTCTATTGAGTCCTGATCGCATAAATCTTGCACAAGAAGGCAGGTGGAACGGCGCCGGCGCACCGAGCAACCACCCACTTGTCGAGACTGAATCTGTTAGAGTTCGGATACTAAATACTGCTTCATTTTAGTACTAAATGTTACAACAACCACTTGTATTTACATACCAATCAATTCCATCTACATTTCAACTTCTGTGTAGCTATCAGAGCACTGGTATACTGAATCACTAATATAATATCTAGATGCTTAAATCTATACAAATTTGTTCTAGGCCAAGAATCCACACAATTTTAGGTCACGTCCGTCCACTGATAAAAAAGCAACGATTCAAGATCAACGACCTCCTGACATTTCCAATAAACAAAACTAAAACATCTGTTCAAATATAAATACTATGTTACTTTGTATATTTATACAAACCGCGAGAAAACTCTGTTTTACCGAGTTAGCGTGCATACTAAAACAGAAACATTCCAAGCGATTGGCGGCGCTAGCAATTTGTTAAATGGATCAACAGGTTTATTAGATACGGTGCGATGACGTAATCGACAATGGCGCCCGCTTGAAGACTATATAGGTTTTAAATTATTATCTGTACATTTAAAATAACAAACAACTGTTGTCATAGTTGATAACTTGAATCAGACACATTTTTTTTACGTTTTAAGATATTCAATGTTCTTTTGGAAATCAGTCCTGGACTTGCTTTGTTAGTCGACAAATCTAACATGACTCTTTTAGATTCAATATTTTAACGGCATCGTCCTTTTTAGATTAAATTGTAACAAGAATAAGCTTTAATAAGAAATGTTGAACTAACACTTTTCTATACAAAAACCATATGTTTTTCTTTAATCAATTTGAAATTTTCTCGACGCTAAGCATTCTTTTGTGTTTAATACAAAACAGATACTAGTAGATATCGTTATATCATGTACTGCGCATGTTCGTAGCTGTTTACACCGTTCCTAAGGTTAACACCCCCTAAGCTAGCCCTCGATAAAGAAAAAACAAACCTTTTATCAATAAACACATACATCGATACATGTAACCCAATTTATATGTACACTAGATATGCAATAGTGTCACCTTTTGATAATGATACGTCATATTGTACTTACAAAAAAATAAGTCGATACATATTAAATTCTTATTGATAACGAAATATTCGTTCAGCCGTTCTGGTGTGGAAAAGTAACAAAGATCCATCCATCTTCAGAAACTTTCACATTTATAATATTAGTAGGATAGCACCGAGATAATTTAGCTATCTATCGGTAAAAGAATTATCAGATTCGGATCATTCATCATCATCATCAGCCAGAAGACGTCCACTTCTGAACGAAGGCCTCCCTTAAGGGGGGGTTTGCCATAATCCCCACGCTTGGCAGGCGGCTTGGGGATCGCAGTGGCTCACCGATTAGTGAGAGGACGCTGCTGCCCGTCCTCCGGTGTCTGGCCGCAGTTTTAAGACGTACCCGGGTCATACGAATAACGAAATATACGTATCCCAAAAATTAAGGAGAAGTGGAGTGGACCTTTTGATAGGCATACTCAGTCGTAGCAGCTGACAAAACAGATGTACTGATAGTCTTTAGTCTTCAGTCCTCACATTGAAGTGGCTCATACCGTAGTGGTAATATTAGTGAATCAACGCATATACCCGAACAAATCTAACGAATCTCAGGAAAGATTAAGGCTGCATTTTAGATGGCTTACGCAATTTTATTCTGAAATAGGTGGGATACTCTTTATTTGTTTTTAGTTCTATGTCGATCTCTTTTATTTCTGTAAACATCCACTTTAAACCTAAACATTTTACAAATATAGTAAGGAGACAAGTTTGTTATATAAATCCTAATTCTATTCAGCATTATCTCAACCTAGGAAAATCCCCAACACTTAGCTCAAAAAGCATTATAACTACCGTTAGGTAACATCGATTTATTTATCGATATTTTTATAACTTTATCGATTATAAAATTAACGACAACCACGCGAAGTAATACCAGTTAATTGCCACGATAAGATTATTGTAGGATCGTAAAATATTATCGTAATTTGTTAGTGGTGATCCACGTTATGTATGATTTAGCCTTTAGGCGGTGCATCGGGATAGTTTCTCGTGGTTATAATATAATGGCGATTGCCCCTAGTAATATTTTTTATAAGATCAATAGTTCAGTCATAATGTCTGGCTTCATTAAAGAAGTGAAGTCAACATTTGGGATAAATCAAAATATTTTCAACTGTCTCCAAAATAACGGGAGTTTTTCAATGGTCTTAGTTATTTGTATGTACAAGCTCAATCTTATGTGGTATAAACCACGATACAAACTTACGTCATTCACGCAATTTCTGACATAATGTCGTTATTTCAATAAGTGTGCAATTTGTTACGACTAAAATATATCGAAGGTCGGGCCACAAGGTCGAAAGTCTCCACTATTTATTTATTAAGTATATTTTTATGGCGCACTACTGTGATCATTGACATTATCACGTCATACTTTTATATATCTTAGATCGTGTGCCTTTAACAAACAAATACGCTGTTTAGAACGGAAAATCACCATTCTCTTGAGCACAGGTTAAGTCCGAGAGCTGGTAAATATTTTCCTTCCACTAAAGAGGGTAAAGAAAATGTCGGTATTGCACTGAAAATAGCGCCTTATCTACTTGAGAAACACACGAAACATCGAAGGCCCTTTTCATACATTAGCAGTGCGGTGTATAAGGCCTTAAATAAAAACAGAAGCGCCATAACAATGATTAAAAGAGCGACTAAATCTAATAACACCAGTTTTATTCCCCGAACTCCTCACACGACCTGAACCATTTAATTACGTTTTATCACAGTTTTAATTACTCTGCTAATCGGATAATCCAATTGATAAATGAAGCAGACTGCAGGCATATGTGTGTCAAGTGATAATTAACTGACATAGACCGGTAATTAGTGAACGAGGTGTCGCAACATTAGGCAGCATGTCAAAAACCTTGTCCTATAATAATGACATTTTGACATAATTGTGTCTAGTTGTACGCGAGAAGAGTAATTGGTCGGGGCGGCTTAAGATAATGCGGCATATTGTGTTTATGATCGCTAATGAGGTAAGAGCTCCTTAGATTTAAATCGATAAGGACTAGAAACGTCAAAGCACTCGTTCAAATTCACGTCCGACGAGGCTAAAAACGTATTCTAGTCCTCCTGTTATCATATAAGAAATATAAAAATAAGAAAGGTTTACCTTCTCTGGTTGTGGTGCGGTAAAATTTTGTATACGTAAAAACTTATCAGAAAGTTTTGGTAAATACCTGAAACAAAATGAGAAAATTATTATCGCGTGAAAAATCTTATGAAACGTGTAAATATAAAATTAATGACATAAACACAATATAATAACGGATTAAGGTTAATTTTAAAAATGGGTTACGTTTTTTCAAACGTTCTGGTAACGCATTACCGATACAGGCGAAATAACATTTGTATTCAATCTCATCGATCGGTTATGCGATAAATTATTCTGTTAGGAAAATACCAAATGGGCGTTGAGCTAGTGATGCGATAAATCGATTGTGTGTCGCGACGTGTCGCGCATCTGTAATCGATATAATCGCCGGATCGAATCATTTGGGGATACGTCATCACGATGTTTCCATTGAACCCAGGGTGTTTTTAAAATGGAATATTGGAAATCTGTTGAATTGAATTTTAAGCCAATTCAGAATTCCATAATGTTTTCTAAATGTATTTTGAGTATATACAATATTGCAGTAGAATATATATTTCATTGCAGTTGATAAAAGCCGCAATGTTCCCATGAAAATGAGAAAATTGTAAGATTCTTAATTGATTACTAGTCCTCAGAAAGTCATTCAGCAATCACACGAAAAATATAATCTCACGTTTAACTGTGATCACATCGCAATTTTAATTAATTGACATTATCTCGACAACAAAGAAACGGAACAATCAAGAACACAAGAAAACACAGTAGGTTTAATTGTGATTATTACAACTGAAGATACAAAACAAATTAATAGTCAAGTATCGTGGCAAATAGCTCAATAGCAATTGTAGTATCTGAACAATTGGCGTGACGGGCTGACCCGCGAGCCAATCACGGCTAATAAACACAAATTAACTACTGATCAAACAGATGGACATACGGACTACTTCTGACATGTATGGAATAAATAGGCCAATCGTTCGTCGCCGAGATTCGTTTGTTATTCCTCTTAATTGGTCTACAAACGTGCCTAGCTTATTAGAAAAGTTTTCTGAGAATGGCCTAACGTGCAAGTTAAATACAATGAAATATGATATGAACTTAATTAATCAGCAAAACGTCGTATATTTATTGAAGCTTTCGGTTTTTTGATTCATTGATTTCATTATTTATGAGCGTTGTATACATACATCGTCATGTTTTACATCGATCTACTATGTGCTGTCCTTGAGTGGTAACAATAGACTAATAATAATTACGATTCATCATCGTCAACGAAGGGCTCTATAGTTTCGCAATAAGACAGATCGATTGACACGGGAGGAGCCAAGTGGGCCGAATCGATTCTAATTCGATTCGGCACTGTATCGACCAGCGATTGCACAACTATTAAGGTTAATACCGTTCAAGGACTCCATCCGGCCGATTGAAGCGATTCGATTCTATACTGTCATGGTACTCGATTAATAACAAATGATTTAATAGTGCTCATTGTGCACTGTCAACTCGCTACTCCTAACCTAAGTTCACGGCTGCATTGAATCGAATACTCGATACGCTCGATTTCATAACGATATTAAAGCGAGTGAATTGGATCGTGTGTAGGAATATTCATCATAATTGTTGACAGGCGTTGCGTTAGAATGGAGTGCGAATGATTGATTGGTCACGCAGAAGACATACCGTGTATTACAGTCGCGTTTTTATTTAGAAGAACACGTCAATAGAACTACATATGCAAAGAATTTGCAAGGTCAGTTGGACATCAATCAAAACATTACAAAGAAAAGCAGACTTGCACTTTCTTATTGTAACACATTGCAACGTTGTTGCTAAAGGATTTCTACAAGTAAGAAAAAATAAAAACAAATCTGGTCCTCATTTCGCTCTAAGACCGCTCATCATTATGCAGCCTCATGAATAAGGCAAGACACGAAATAGCCTTTTATGCGTGAATCGATTCAAATTTAATTCACGGGGAGGCGTTGTGTCGCAATCTTTTCCCATCACTCAAAACAATCAAGAATTCTGAAATCGATTATAATTTTATCGATGTTAAGGACAAAACTGAAACGCAACGACACTAACTGGATCGGTGTCCCTTATCGATGCTATTTATCGCGTAGTTAAACCGCAATATTTCGTCACATCGAGAAGTTTGTATCGAATTAATTGGGACATAGACTTTAATTATAGACTATGAATATATGATATTGTATCTTAATTGTATGGTAGTGGTCTTGAGTATTCCAATTAGGGTGTATTGACGTGAAATTAGCGGTGACCTTGATGCTTTCATTGGTTAGTTTTTAATTGCACAATGACTTGAGTGCACAAGTCGTGCTCAGGAGCCGATAGGTGTTCGTGCCCGTCACGTCACATGTCGACGTGAACTCCTCGCCCTTGGAGCCAGCTAACTAACACTATTCAACGACAAATATCAAGGGTCCATTTTGTTATGTAACCGATCAACGATGACGTTTTAATTACACCGAATTTGTGTCAATGTTACCTATATTATGTGACAATTAAGCAATCGATAACATTCCGAACTAGTAATGCATGATCATTAAGACGGAAGATTGGTTTTTAAATAATTATTAAAATAATATTATGGTATAATTAAAATCGTTATCGTTATCCTTTTTAAATTAACAAAAGCCTAAGTAATACAAAAACGACTGCTTTTTTCTAGGCCGACGCATTCCATCGAAGTTCAATTTTGGCAGTTTACCTATCAGTGAAGACCGTAACTTCATATGAGCAAAATAATAATCTATTCCCTTTAATAAGATTGAAATAGAGATATACTAAAATGATTTTAAGAACTTAACGAACGTTCGATAACCAAATAACACAACGTTTCCTTTATTCCCATCCAACGCGAAAACCAACAAACAGATGCATAAAACATTCAAGATTGAATTGTTAATTGTTATAACATAAATAATGAGCAAATGCACCGCGGCGTCGCGACGCCTGCGCCTCCACTCAAAGAATTAGGTCGGTGGCGTGCGCCGGCGCCGCGCAAATCGTGCGTGCACTGTTTACCCAAGCTACGATATATACTCACGTTCCTTCCTTGCTCCTGAACCGTTGGAAGCATGACTAATTAATTGACGAGCATTGAGTGGGCGGACTTAGACAGCTAGTACGATGAGGTGTTTTAATTGTATACTAAATAGAAAGTGATGTGGAAAGTGCTGCCAAATAAGTTAGACATTGAGGGCCATTTATGAAACCGAAAATAAAAGATACTACAAAACGCGGATATGAAATTTCACACTCTCCAGAAGGCTGTACCTGCCTACACGCAATGAAAATGAAACCAAGTGTAGGATAAGTCCTTAAAGAGCCATTTAGCAAAACAGATGACAAAGATAACACTTTAAACGTACACAAACAGGTAGAGAAGGCAGAGTATACTTCCGCAATTATGCGTCGGCGCCGGAGGGGTACATCTGTTCTTACTAAAAGGTTAACGAGCGACATTAAGCACATTTTTGTCTGCACAAACGGCAAAAAGGTTGATGGGAAGCGAGCGGGGAAATTGAACATCTCACTGCCATAAGACATCACTGTCACTGACATGGGATTTACGTAACTAAGATTGTTCTACAGGTGATTATGGTTGTGAAGGTTAGAGTATGATTTCTCTACTAGTTACTTTGGAAATTGTTTCTCTGCATTGGATAAACATAATTGAAACGCACCATTTAATGAAGTCGCTGTGAATCATACTTGGAGTCCGTCACATCTGTTACACCAACGGCCAGTTACGCACATGTCCTTATAACACACTAACTCTCAATGTAGCACCAACTCACAAATCTTATTGAAAACTAGACTTCACGTATCGTCACAAAACAGGGTCGCTTTTAAAGTTAGCGTGCGTGTTGAGCGTGTGTTCCATGGTTTATAGAGCGATATGTAAGAGGAGATCAAGTTTACCGTAAGGCCCGATTACGTCGGTTATAAATCGAATCCGGACCGGACAGACGACACGTTGCGAATTAACGGTAACGCGCCGAATTCGGTCGCGTGCGTTCTGTTGATTGGTAGCTGAAGTTCAGGTTTGTTAGAGGCAATCCCGCCGATCGTAAATACCGAAATAATTTTAATTAACACTTGTTCAGAGCCTGAATAAGGTCACCTTTTGAGGACATCGTTATTTATCGGGGGAATAAAACCCGATTCAACAAAACTTGAAAAGCGATGATACTTATCAAGTTAGCGGTCCGAGTGAAACGTCTAGCAATTTAAAATAAAAATTAAGACACGAACAGTTAAGTCAATTAGCATGCGGTGTAACGGTGAAACACATCACAAATCTGTCACGGGGCTCACGAGGTAACAACAATATTATGTCAACTTTATTAAAGCGGCAAGATGATAGCACAGTAACAGCAGCGCTATAGTTCTGCTAATATGCTACTATGATGCAAAAATTTGTAGTCACTTCAAACGAAAAGGTGGTTAGAAATTCTCAATTTTACAATTATACTGTAGCGAATACGACTCGCAAAAAGGCAAAAAGTAAAGCGCCATCTATCGGAGTGAAGCTACAACAACAAACCCTGAATCGCTGTGAGAGTTTACAACGATTCTAATACATATACGAATGTCCAACATGAAACGTCGGCCTTCGGCCTTGCCTGGTCGGAGGATCCTCCCTTTTCAATGGAGGAACGCCATACATCGTTCCCCCATACTACAGTTTTGCGAGACAAATGCATAAAAGCTGCGTAATTGGAGAAGGTTTTGGAGTTGAATTTGTTTATGTTCTTTCGCTGTTATTATGGTTGAATACTATTTCGTACTAATGATTTTTGCGTCGCTTTCTTCTGCGAGTATACTTTGTCGTGTACCAACTATCCAAGTTTGTGTTTCGCGACTTTTCGTGATATCTTAGCTATCTCATCGCTCTTGTGTGCAGGTATACTTAACGCGACCACAAACTAACGGGGCACCATTACATTTTACATTTCATGAGCACAAACAGCCTCGTGGGAAACGTCAACTGAGCCACACTCAGCTTACTGTTCATACCACCATAGTATGCGTAGGAGTTTGTTTGTTTGTATTTGTGCTCCGACCTCCTTGTTAAACGAGGCTAATATTTTTGAAGCCTGCAAATGGATTATAGGACAGGCTAGACTGGTAAACAAGACAGACAAGTCCATCGCTACTTATTTTTTTTTCTTTTTGTAATATAAATCACATTTTATATAGAACTTTTGAGATTAGATTTATTTATTTAATTTTTACTTTATAATAGGCACAAATCACACCAACTTTTCTAACCAATTGTCAATTTTTTCGAAACTTTACGTTATCTAAACCGTTGCGGCTAGTTAGTTGCTTTCATAACAGTATTTAGTTAATTGCTCACTGACATTACACGTCAGGGAGCCGTTTAATTGCAGTGACAGTGAATGGCTATTAGCGCATTAAGATATTAGAACCGCATCTAATAACTTAATGTCACAGATGACAAAGAGTACAGTAGCACAGACTAACATTTTACTAACTCAAATAAAAGGTAACATTCGTTTACGACTGTCGTAGTTATTTAAATTTGACTGCTTTTTCAGGTTTATTAGAGTTTAGTTATCTTTACAGATGCTAATTAAGCAGCGTGTAATGAATCTTCACATAGTATATTTTATTAACAAATACAACCATTACAATTTGTTTCTTTATAGTATAAAAATAGTCTTCTAGAATAACACGAAAAACAGAACCCATCCTCCTTAAGTGGTCATAAAAATATATACGTATTTATAAATATTAAAAAATACTTACATAGTAAAGTGGAGTATAAATGGTATTTTAATACATTATTTATCTTGTAACGATCACCGCACACGCTCGGACAACCGCACACATACAAAGATCATTTTACGACATAATTTATTTAAGTGATAGTAAAGATTTCATCAATATTCATTCATATCATAAAACCACAGGAAACATTACGAAAATATGACGCGCATCGGATTTCGTGGTCACAGTCCATTACGATACTTATGAGAATGAGAGAATCATCGATATAACAATAAATTGAAAAATGCAGTTGTAAAATATCGGCTTCAAAATTTCATAATATTATGGCATTATAATGATCACATCTCAAAGTGCTACAATTCCCTGATATGAAGAGGTAAATGAACTGCCTGGCCAATATAAAAAAGACTATAACATGTGTATGTTCAATTCTTAAGAATATACTGTAATTCAATTACCAGACAGTGTTCGTTGGACGTTCCAAATATTGGGGCAGACTAAGGAATTATCCACGTTCCACGCATCCTCGAAAGAATCCGTACAAATCGAGGATTAAAAGAACCGTCAGCATGACTGCGGAACATGTCTTTTGAAACCTCATCCATAATTTTCGATTATAAAACAATTACAGTAAAAATGTTAATATCAACCCATAACACGACCAAGAGTCATCTGTAGACTGCCAACATCAATCTCATGCAAATTACTGTAACGGGTAACCACTCATCCTGCGTTTCTGGCTATTTTATTAATGGCTGCGTTATTAATAAATCAATTTTCGTTTCGCGCAAGTTGTATTTTTGTACTATGTTGCTATTTTTGCGTACATCGTAGTTCCAACTCTTTTATTCTTCCGTTATGGGCCGCGCTATTAATTTTATTTTACACACGAATAATTGCATGCCGATAAAAGACAACATTGTTTCCATTCCATTAAATGGTAATATTTTTCAACGTGCACTTCAATGCATATTTTTTTATCTGAACATAAAGCATGCAATTTATATTGTTATGCGAATGCATTGTTAAATAAAAATAGAAATATTTAACTTTGAGAAGAGGCATTAAGTCAAGTTAAACAGAATACTCACATTAATTTATAAATTGAACGCTTTATAATAACAATTAAATGCAAACGAACTGTGCATAGGTGATAAAATTACTTGATGTATTTAATTAATCAACCGTTAATTAAACAAGGCGGCTGACAATGCAATGCACAATAATATCCTGTTCGTCAGTTTTTGCAGAGCAGACGTGACCTAACACCTCGAAATAAATTTATCCTGTTACAGCAAACAACTCCAATCGATGCTCGTAAAAAATAAATACAAAATAGCGGCCGCCATATTGAACATCAAGTAACGATGGGAACCCGACACTGAGACAGAGCCGTAACGAGACACGCTCATTTCTTTAACAATGCACAACCAAAATAGGAAAACCACGCTCGTCAAGAAATCCGCACCTGCCGATGACCTCCAGTCTAACGGGCATCCCTCCGGACGACCAGCCACGTTGAAGCTATCAGACGCGTGAAACGCTGTACTCAGTGATGGGAAGGCAGGGCTCCACTTTGACTGGTGAGTTTATCCAGCACTTTGAATAAAGGTCGCGAGGTCGAGAGCACTACAACGGCTAGTTTGCAGCGTCAAAAGACTTAGGTTATGTGTGCCGAATAACTGTACAAATAAACATTGGCAAGTATCGTCAAATTAAAGATACATGTGAGTCATGATTTAGCGATCTCACCAATAACCTTGTGTCTTCATCTGAGAGTTACTTTAGACGGATGCTAACTAGCTAGTTTAAACGTTCACTGATTCAAATACCTATACATAAGGGTTTACCTTACCTGTTGCAATGTCTGCTTAAACCATTACTCATTAGGTTAGAAACATACCGTTTTATACGTATAATGAGGCAAGATTTCCCACGGTGAATACCCACAAATGACTAAATAGCACCGCGGTAACTGTTTGCATTCTGCAACACGAAAGCATTGTTTCCTGTTACAGTATGGAAACTTTCATATCAATCAAGAAAGTTCCACATTGGCGTAATACCTCAAACGAATGGGGAGAGAAGGACTCTAAACGTGTCTTCTTGAGATACTGACGTCAGTTCACAATCTAATCAGTCTTCTATTTGCGAACTCGACAAAAAACATCTTAAATAACTTCGCCGAACATTCATAATTAATATAACGAAGGCGAGTGTTCCAAAATTCACATCTCTAACCTCATCCAAGGGATGTGTTCGGGTCGCAAGTGCTCCTGCCACTTCTGTTTTCAAACTAACATACCAAAAATATCGCAAAACAGATCGACAGACAAGACAAAACAGCAAAGAAACAAAACAATTCCGCAACGCAGCAGGATCAATTAATATTGAAATAGGCAGACACCCACCTGCTCTGCCATGGTAGAGATAAAACGCGGCCGCCAGACAATATTATGATAAATGGCACGTAGGATATGGACGCCATAATTTATGACTTATATGCAACGATAGAAACGCTTCCTTACACTTCACGGGGCCACCATTAGATTATCAATTAACCTCTGAACACAGGGTTTTCCATTACAATTATTAATGAGGTTTTATAATTAAGTAACGTTAAATTGATCAGTTTTGCAATTGAAGTAAAATGGAAAGAATACAGGTGATTAATTGAATTGTATTTAAATGTTGCAGTGTGGGACTGAAAGTGTTATCCTAAGTGTTTCTGATGAAGTACTCAACTACTTGCGTAGTAAGCATAACCGCCGTAACCAATTTGTTTCAAAGCTGCAACATTGTTTCTAGCAATAAATTTCCACCACCACCGGTGTTGAAAGGAACGTTGATTTATTGAAATGTTGTTTGTACAGGATCCTCGAGAACGTGTTAAGCTGTCGGTTAATGTAACTAGCCTCCCAGTTGATCTTCGTTAGCAGGGCCTAGCTTTAATATAAAGTAAGAGATTACAGTGTGACATTAACCAACAACTTTTAACACGGAATTATTTCTTTAGTTCAAATGCAAAAATGAAGTTCCTTAATCAGTGACCCTGACAAAATAAAGATGAAAAATGAAGATATAAACAGAATGCCACAAAGAAGTGATCAAGTGGCTATTACATGGCGCCGAAATGACACTTGTAGCTGTTGTACTCAGACAAAATTCATATTATTGTACATAATCTTATCAGCGAGACGTATTCGACAAAGGACCAGGCGGAAGAAGAAAAATAATATTAAAATAAACATTCTGTAAATGGCGAAAAACGATTTAGCCGAGTGCGTACGTTCAAGCAGAAACAAAATAGCACTATTGAGATAAAATTAAGTCACAAAGAAGCCAGCCCGGAGGTCACACTGTCGCCCCATTAATTCCGTGTTAAACGGCCATAAGTTAGCCGTTTTACGAGTCGAATATCTACTGAAATTAATTAACAATACCAGCTTCCGTAGTTGATGCTGTGCGAATAATCGAAATGTTTATTTAAATCGGCAGAGGTTAAATTTAATTTCAAGATGAACAATGATTATTGGTTAACGCGATTTCACGCATTCGACCATATAATATTTTATGCCTTATTTGGGACAGGAGACGAAATTATTTTATGCAGGCACAGAAATTATTGGAGAGTGTTTGTCGAAGTTACAACCTGATCAACGAATTTTATTACCAAAAATATAGACACTTGACATTTTATTACATCACGACTTTGAGTTGGTTTGATGACTCAGATGGAGGTTTTTGTTGCGAAAAGATTTTGCATATCGCCTTTTAAATTACTTTCAAAGTCCATATCAATTTCATATGGCGGAAATGACCGGTCATATAGATATTGTACGCGATATTGAAGTTTACAGCCATAAAGATAGTAACTAAATTCGTTTGGGTCGCATGACCTGACCTTCCGGGAGGATTACCTAAATCCTTGTTAGTTCCACGCGGACGCTATCGATCTGTTTAATCTCTAAGCAACGGTTTAATCAATATGCGGTAATATGAGCTGTCAACAGTACCCGGGCACAAGGATAACGTTCAATTGTGTTGACACAGCGGTAAATAATTAAATAGCATTTTATACAAAAACGAGTCATTGCCTCAGACCTCGGTATAGGTAACATTGTAATAGTTATTTAGTAGCAACTGGAAAATACTAGCCGTTCTGAGGGTAATTTTCTGTATAAGGACAAATTATTGCAAGGCTCACAGATATTTGTTGTAAGTCTGTATGTAGAGTAACTAATATGATAACACTGTGTGATACACTTATGACACATGGAACCCTGCTAAATAGAGTAAAACATCTCGCCAACTACCCTAACCAACTTCTCTTCTTTTGTAAGATTCACTGCATTATTGGCTGTCTGAAAGAAATTGCCTTTAGCGATAAGATCGCCAATTGTACTTTTCTAGCTATTTTATTATTGTGAAATAAAGTGCACTGTATCTATGTATGTATCATCTCAGGCAATCCATATCTTCGATTCAGCAAAATAATTGAAATTTAGTGGAACAAACTGTAATAATCATATCCCCTACAGTCAATGAGTAGGCTGCCTGTATCTGTGCTGTGCTAGCAGGTAACTGCGTAATATATTACAATTTTATAACCACTAACAATTTTTCCTTTACATGACAAATAACTTTATCTCCATGAACAAAACCTTGGCGTGCCTCTTTGGTACCTCTCGCATCTATTTCTATGTTAAATCTTATCATATCAGTAACCTTCAACAGCAGATAGGTTTACGCGAGACAAATTGCGTTTGTAGTTAACTATTCTTAATATTCTTATGTAACTCCTCGTGACGTCGTGACCAAGTTAACAGTTATTATAAATCTAGACCATCTAGAAGAGCTCAGGTATACTGATTTGTCAAGAGTAATCAATATTTAAATGTGAGTAATATCAAGAGTAACACACGATCAACTTAGTCTAGACTACATAGTCTAATTACATATTGCAGTTGCAAAACAAATTAATTAATAAATACGTAGAGTCGTACGTAGGTTTAAAAATTATCTTTAGTTGGCAGAATGGCGTTGCTTGCATGACATAACAAGTTTTGCAATCAAAATTGTCGGGCTAGATACTTGATAAGAACCTAAACCAAAGAACATACAAAATATCACGCATTTTTCCCGTGGGGCAGGCAGAAACTACAGGACGTAACATAACCCCTTTTGCTTCATTTCCATTCAAATCATTTAAAACTAAGAAAAAATACGGTTAAATATTAATTATAAACGTTCAGTCTTAGACACGGCCTACAAATTAATTTGCAATAAACAGACTGTTCACGGTTTCCATTGGCGACGACAGAAAAGTTTGAAGGGTAGCAATCTTTATTAAATTTGTACTTGTTATCGTACTCGTCCACAATGGGTGTTTGGGGCAAAGTTCTAGAAAGATTACCTAAAATAAATGCTTATCTTGGCTGATATACGCAACGCTGATATTTGATAGTGGCGATACCTACTAAAACCAGTATCAGAATTCATAAATTTTGGGTTAGCTTAATTTTGCAAAGTCAACTCTAAGTATCAACTCCCATTAAATCATTGAGGCGGGTAATACTCCACTTAAAAATAATTAAAAAAAAAAAACAAGTACTTTGCATTAACCATTTCTCATCAGACACATTTGTCACGGCTAGTAATTAAAACTTATCTCACTAGATCTTACTACGCAGGAGGTCTGAATCATCACAATATATTTGGAAGACGAAAAAACGTTCCTGTAAGTGCCAGTAACGATCTACCACCCACGTGGCGTTGAAATTGGTTCTCACCAAAAATATATTTGTGCTAAAACACATGTGTCTAATTTCATATACGGAAGTTTTAAGCGTAACTGTTCAAGTATTGCAAACACTTCTGGGAGATAAGCAAGTCACGCGGTAACACCCAGTTCAGACACTTTTCTTCTCATAAAAAACTTGGCCACTTTAAGAACAGTAAAATACAAACAGCTTCTTGGTAAAAATCCGCAATTTCGCTGTACTTAATGTCTCGAACATAAAAGCTGGCATAGTTTAAAGTTTGTCGTTTTGAATTCGAACTTTTCTTTTTTTATTTGTTCGCGAGATCCAACGTAGCAAGTAGTTTTTTATTTACATGGCTACTGATTGGAGATGATATAGAGTCGTCGAAGCCAGCTTACGAACAGATACACATGTAGAATTATGCAAATCCCTTGCAAATCTTTCCTTGTAACGCATATGGACGCCATGTCGATTTCGCATAAGGAGCTTACAACAAACATTGGTTATGATACGTACCGAGATTAATGTTCACGGTCAAGTTTAAAATCAATGTATTGCATTATTACATGATCCTTCATTATAAAGAACTGTTTAGATTTAAATTTACAGAAATCGCATCGCTATAGACAAGCAAGCGGGTTTAAATTAAATTTTGGACGACACGGTTGGCGCAGTGGTTAAGCGATTAGCTTTCTGCGCTATGTGTCGCGGGTTCGATCCCCGCACGGAACAAATATTTGTATGATCTACAGATAGTTGTTTCGGGTCTGGTTGTGTGTGTATGTGACATGTATGTTTGTAAACTGTACCCACGACACAGGAGAAATCCTAGTGTGGGGCAATGTTTTTAAAAAAAAAAAAAAAAAATAATCTTCAATTGCTGATACTGAAAGCTTAAGATTGTATTTGATCCGCTTAAGAATATTTTCTTTCGATCTTGAATAGAATAAATGCAGTCGATCTCTAGTGTGAGATTGGAATGGATCAGCAAACTGAATCATAGCACCATTTCTATGCAGAGCAGTGTAGTGACACGGCCGCCTCAGAATGCCTCCAATCGAACTTGGCTGCGTTCCCAAGCACCTAATAAGATTCAACCTATAAATCAACCTGTAATTTAATACTCTACTATGTTGTTATAACTTCCTTTTGTCCTGTACGTGTTTTAACTTTTGACCTCACGTCTCCTTTTTCTTTTAGGATTGATGTCGGTTGAATATTTATAGTTTCTTTATTTGTGTATTTAAATTGATTAGCCACCATTTCAGGATGTAATTAATGTCATGTTTCATACCATTTTGGCTCTAATGAAGTTATTTATCTTATTAACTATTTATATTTGATAGACTAAACGATTTTACATGCGAATATTGCGGAAAGGTCGTGAACGCCACACGTCACTATAATTTATCGATCCCAGTGCGCGTAGGCGCAGCCCACATGCCATTAACTTAAATAACGATGGACGATCGTTCTATACTAATACGTTTTCGCATACCTAATCTAGACTCAATTAATATGGCAGTGAACTGTTCATATTTATTGACATGTAACAAAAAATTGCTAGGGGCAATTTAATTTGAAGATTTGGTCAAGTAACAAAGCCTTGCAATAATAAAATATACAATCTAGAGCATGAGTCAACTCATTCCTCTCAAAATATGTAGGTACCTATAAAAGTTGTCTGAACTACCTAATCACCAAAACCAGAAAATTTTATGACCGTCAAACTAATGTGAATACTTAAGGTGGATAAGGAGACAAGTCTAAAAGCAAAACACTAAAAACTTTATAAGGTAAAATAAAAAGACTCTTTAAGACGCCACGAATTTTGGCATAAAAATGGTGGGTAACATTTGATAATATTCACCATCTTTGATCCATCGATCTTCATGAACATGACCCTTCTCCAGGGCTCTAACGTAAGATACTTTTTACTCTTGATTTTACGCATTGACGGCGTTCTGCGCATCATTCGTCCTGGTCAGAGTTCTATAACAATCAGAGCACTGAACGCGGTCAATGCGTAAAATCGTGATAGTTGAAAGGAACTGCCCACTGGACAAAATGGAACGGCTAAAATGAACGGTAATGTTTGAGACGGACAAGCAAATGGATAAATGATAGCTGTGTGTTCTTATTAGCTCGTTAGCATACCCTTTAGTCTGTTTTTACGACAGCCCGCGAGAGTACAGTCCTCTAACAAGATGCTTGTACATCGCCTTTTTGAACAACCCTTAACACACAAATGTAAACAAGCAATTGAAACATCAACCAACGTTTTTTTAGCCAGTATAAATAGTACAGGTAAACATCAAAGCACCGGGAGCCATAACATTAAATAACATGTTACACTAATAGAAGCAATTAGAGGGGATGTTTACACAAATTAATCAATGCGAACATCTCATCCATCCGAACGGACGACATGCAATTAATAACAGATAATGTTGTATACAGAATTTCTAATAAAACTTGCAATCGTAAAATATATGTGGTGAATGTAAAGTATAAAAACATGAGACAAAGAAAATAGTTAACATTGAGAAGACATTTTAAGTGTAATGGTTAGATACGCTTTGTATATGGAAGCTGTGTAATACAGGATATGATGAAGAAGAAGAAATTTCAGATGATGAAGATATTCCTTAGCAAAAGATTCAAGAATGAGAATTATACTTTATGATTAACGCGCTTGGAAAGCTGATAAGTGGCCATATTACAGTGCTCAGACAGATGCTGATTGCTGAAAACCAATAATCCTTAAATCGTATGACTAACGACAATAAACCGAAATGATTGCCTGAACTAAACACATTCAACAATAAATTTGTATAAGGAGCTAAACTATGCGTATTTACAAATATGTATATCTAAATCCTGAACAAGTAACAAGGTGGAGAACCACCTCTAAATCTTAGGGTCTATAAGCTTACGTTACATTCGAGGAGGAAGAGATGTTTTATCGATGCAAGTCTGGACAAAATGCCGCATACCAATTATGGGGGACCCCGCACCAGCGTGAAATATGGCCGGCGCAGGCGCAGATACCGGTAAGATTTGCCCTAGGAGTAACATACTACGCGGTGTTGAATTACATGATTTATATCCTTCAATATATGAGAAATATCTGATACAGACATAAAATAAAACGTCTACATTAAAGATTAACAATAGAGATAACATTATGTTTGTAGAAAACCGGTACGGTAACCGGATACAATACGACACTAAACTAAAGGTGTCAAGTACAGGAACGCAATAAAAAGTCATAAAGTAATCGGCTTGCTAAAGAGCGCGACTACCTACAAACAAAGCGGAGTAATAGGGCGGGAAATTGTAAGGATGAAGTCGAAAGATAAAAGTAAATGATCGCTGCACCAGCCGACCTTGCGACGAGAAAACACTTAAACAAAGAGTGATCACAAGACTATTGTCTACTGCGCGTACGTATGTGACAAGCCACGACCGTTGCCACACCGGCCATGATGTGCGAACGCATTCCTGATTCGATACAGAGAACGCTGCGCCAGCGACGGTGCAAGTGTACAAATACATCCACACACGCGCAAATGAATATTTACACGAGCGCTTACATGGATAACGAAAACATTTTGAAAGTACTGTCGAAGCAAATAAAAATTCCACCACAATAAACACAGAGCCAATTAGCAACAGAAAAATAAGCAAAAAGAGAAATCGGTTCAATTATCGGCCGTTCACGGATCCGTACAAAAAATCAACTGATGTTACAGTTTACGGTGGCAGTAAACGTTCTATGCGCCGTTGTCAAGCACTGTCTTCAGTTTATTTTCGTGTAATGGCCGTGACCTCTTCACCGGGAGATATCAGAGAGTGACCAGCCGCTCTCGCCCCTCTATCGCTTTCTTCTGACCCGCTTTTCATAAACAATACTTCGACAACGGCGCACCGCTCGCTCGGACGCGAGAAAGTAGCCGATAACATGCAAGAGGCGATGCCTGTATCAATTTAACCAATAGCCATAACATGGGCCCGCAAAACAACACTGCGATGCATGTTGCAACGAGAATCCGAATACCCAATTGGTCACGGAAAAGCAGTATCCGATTGCGAATGCAGTTTAATTTACCGTGCGAATTATTACGATAAACAATTCGATAAAGTGATATAGATTTCCAAAACAAATTTTACTTTAGAAAAAGAACATGACGTAGGCGTTATAAAAACCAACCACAAGAACATAGTCAGCATTGAAAGATGCGACAGACTACCCTAATTGAGACAGATTATTATCTATTCAGAGGGAGGGTGCCTACAGTGCCGTTAGGCTAGGGGAACAACCAAGCAGATGTTACAATTATTGGATTTACGGTGACGTTAATAGGTGCCAAATTATAGCAGACTTCATGAACAAAGTATTAACCAATATATGCGTAAAAATATTAGGCTTAACATCCACCTAGTAAGTGGGTAACCAGCCATCGTTTAATTAAATGAGGATGCGGAGTAAAAGATCTCGGGCACAAAACAATGAAGGTCATAAATCACAGTTTCCTCCGTATAACAGTTGCATCCTACGGCAGAAGCTTCGCGGCGGCAATCCGGCGCACTATCTAAATTGATGGTTTCCGGCGCACATTAGAGCAGAGTCTATCGCGCAGCTGTCTGCGTACGCGACACACTTCATTTGCCGCTGCGCGTGCGCCCCGTAGAAAGTGACGCTTTGTCATCGTCCACACTCGCCCAAAATCGAACAAACTGACGATGGAAAGAGACCAGTAAATACAGACCGGTGCGAGATAAAACGGGAGGGTCGCTCATTGTGTGAGAACATTGAAGTCGCACATTTGGCGTGTTGGCATCCGCGCACTCCGTTTCACGGGTTGTTTGATCTCGCACATCGGTGGGATTCCGCGCCGACAACATTATCCGGACGCCATCTGAACACCAATTTATCGGAGCGTACGATGTTAGTTTCTCAACTAGCAGATATCAATCGAAGCATCTCGTTGCAGTCATCATCTATGTTGACCATAGTAATCGGTCGCCGAACCGTGCAAGTACATAATTGAATGTAATTTCCGGTGATTTAATCATTACAATTCCATCAGCTGACGTACAGTTACAGATCAAATAAAATATATTAGCAGTGGAGGTCCATCTCAGCTTGAACGGCTATTTTTGGTTCCAGTTCGATTGACAGTAATTATTTTAAGTGGTTTTATTACAACTGGTATATTTTTTGCTTGGCCACAATTTATTTACACTTATTCCACATCATTAAATTCTTGTTATTACAAGCGTCCGTTTTAGTCCCACGAGTGGGTGTGTATCAGCGTTTGAATTTATTCATGTGGGCTGGACGGTAGGAGAAACCGAAAACACACTAGATCAGGTTACGGTCGTTAATCAAAGCGGCCGACTAGGAAGAAGATAACTAGTCGTCTTTGGCGACAAAAAACCGAGAGTTGAGTGACGACATGCAGCCGACGGCGACGGCCCTCACTCCCTCCTAATGGCCTTTTTAGACACGTTAACAACGTTCCACGAGGCTGTTTTCAGTTCATCACTCCTAGAACATTGAACCCGCTTCTATGGGTGAACATGATTCGTACAGTGACGTTTCGCAAGTCGACCCTCAGTCTTGAAGAAATGTAAATACAAATTCTCGTTTTATTAGTCATCAGAAAAAGGTTAATTAAAACCGAATATTTTATATCTCCCACAGGTTTGTGGCACACTCTGATGACTCAGCGGTCGGAAGGATAATCGTTTAGATCGGTCATCGATTACGTCAGCGCTGTAGTAAATATTTTTTTGTTAGAGAGACGTCAACTAAACAAAGAAGATGGTTGAAGGATATCGACGAAGTAAAAAAAGAGCTTACAAATAGAACTTACTGCTGTATGGTAATATAATCCACTCACCTGAAACAAAATAAGGCAACATTAGATAAGTTGTACAAAGCGTAGGGCTGGCCAAGAACAATGGGCATAGGGAAAGGCCAAAATAAAGGTCAGGGCTGCGGCGAGTGTCTCATTAAATATTCATGGGTTTATTCGCGTATTGTATGACAAAGAAAATATTTTTAATGCGCTTGGTGCAATAAGAGAGGACAATAACGCTTCAACAGTGAACTCGCGTCATAAAATGGTACAAGGTGACATTGAGAATAACGTGATTTGACCGAGCGGACGGTGGCTCTCTGGTTTTTAGCTTTGGAGAATAACATTTCCTTGTAATCAGATATTTTTAGTACGTTCAATATTTGCAAGATATTACGACGGGTTTAAGAGAGGTTTTAGGAAGACATTTTGTTTGTATTCCTTAATTATTTTTTTACATTATTACCGTAATTTCTTAATATAAAACTTATCAACAAGGCCTTTTAAGAGTACAACGAGATATGATGGAATGATTTGTGACATATCCTGTTCCTGACCGCTCCCTTCGATTCCTATTTTACATAAAATGTTACTTATTATATTAAAAATCAGTATTTCTATTGGATATTTTAAACTATCCTCGGTTATTTCCCCACTTGCACCACAAGTATCGTGGTTCTGCTGCGGGGCGGCGCACGAGCTGGCACGGTTTATGCTAATGCTCAGCTGCGCCTGCGCAGGTTTGCGCATGACCACCCCGCAAGCACTCGCGCAAACTATCCACCTATCTATGAGTGCCTACCTACATAAAAAGCCTTTATTAAAGATCACATGAGAATTAACGCGATAAAAGATTTCTCAGTAACACCCTTGGTGTTAGGGAAGTGGGCAGGGTGCGTCGGAGCTGGATTGTTGACCCTGTGCAGTAAGTTATATCAGTTACATTTTACTCGACTGAGTTATTTGTTGGCCACGATCTGCCACATTACTACTGTCTTCGGCCAGTCACTACGTTTCGGACTATTTAGATGACAAAAACGCTTGGGATTGAGCCGCTCTTTAGCCTTTCCTTTTTTTTTTATATACAAATTTTGCCATTAATTATTATATTATTTACTTCATTATTTTGTTATTGTAATGTCGTTTAAATTGAAATTATTTCTTATATATAACCGCTATACATTGTAAATGTGAGTGAGATCTAGGCTGAGCGCTCTTCATTTCATTAATTCTCACGATAACTGATGCATGCTTGCACTCTGTTGCGACAGGTTAGCTCAAATAGTTATGGCACTTTCTTCAAAAGGCTATTCCACCCTATATTTGTCTCACATAAACCTTTACATCAATACAATCTGTCTGGACTTTAAAATAGACTTTGACCCCTGAGTTTGTTTCGGCGTTTCTTCTCAGGGATAGTCATAGGAAATGCCGACGCCATCTAGTTTAAAAAAGACGTGTAAAAGTGATTGAAAAATCCTAATTGCAAAATAAATAATTTCATTTCATTTCATTTCATTTCATTTCATTTCATTTCATGTCATGTAATACTTAAATACAAACAGAACATTAAAAAAATTAACAACTATCGTGTGACCTTAAAACGTTATAATTTACATGATAAATTATTCAAACAAAACAATATTTATAAAGCATATAGAACTATAATTAAAGCATATACTTAATGTCATATTATATAATTATTTAAAAATGTATTGAATGAACAGTTCTACTTTAATTTAAATAAGAAACTTGTTTATGATACTAATTTTCAATTAGAACGATCCAAGTTCTGCGTCGACTGGGTCGGTAAGTGTGATGTGTGCAGAGTCGGCACGGCCGGCGACGGCTCCAATTACCCGCCCCGCTGCGCACGCGCCGCCGACGACGACGCTGCCCTTGGACTAGCTGCTTACTTCACACACGATATACCCAAATAAAATATCTACAGTCCAGGCTTTGCGAACGGAATGGAATGCTGAATAGATTTAAGTTAGAATAAGCATACATTAATCTAAATCCTGCACACAGGCTGCGGCAGCGCGTCTAGTCTATCCGTCTACGCAAATAAGCGTGCAGCGTTCGTAATCCCGGCTGATTGTAACGTATGGGGGATAGATCCGCGCGGCCGACGGACAAATTCGCGCGCGGTCCTCATGGCCGCGATTAGCATGACATTCCATTTCTTCGCCGGATTGAGCCGTCAGAGGCTGCCGGAGATTTACGGCGGCGATAGCGAGCGCCCTTCCGCCGTGCTGATAAATAGCCTCTCTAATTATATTTACGCAGCGCCGGTCGACGCGCTATAAATCCTCGCCGTGGTATGTTGGAATAACACCGCCGTTTACAGCCAATACGAACCGAACTCGTAGGATCCATCACTGCTGACACAAGTATTAGCTCGAAATTAGTAAACTAGCGATAAAATGTAATACGTTTCAACATTACAGTATGCATCACTTACAGAAGTTTAGTTTAACGGCGCGCTCCACATATCATGACGTATAAATAGAACGCATTCTAAGGCAGGATGCACGTGAACGTGACGCCCGATACCGTAGGTCCCGGCTGGATGGAAATACTCCGGAAGTGTACAATTAAAGACAAGCGAGATGCGTTTGACGGACGAGTCAGTGAACTCGCCCCAAGGTTAGGAAGGGAGTGTAAACAGAATCTTAACAGCGAACCGCATCCATCAAGCGTGCAAACATTGTAACCGAGACACGTCAATATTAGTCTGAGACCTGCGCAGATATGTACTAGCTTATTGCATTTGTGGCCGTAGATAGCAACGATAAGGGTGCTCGTATTTATAAGCAATCTGAAGTGGATGACGCACGAGGAATGATAGATTTTTGATACGTAGGAAAATTTGCAATACTTTATGAGGGTGAAATTGATGTCAAGTCAACATAATTATGCAGTTGATTTGATAATTCATATTGTGATATGCACAAGAACTGATCATTACGTTCTTATTGCAATATTATTAATATGTGTCACATTTAAAGGACATGTCCGAATTTTTGTTTTGGGAAAGTCCACTCGTTACATCATAAAATCTTATAAGTTGTGATTCATGCAAATATGGCTGATTCAGACGAACCGCAATCGAGCTCACTGGGCCATCTATCTAGACTAATACTAACACATTTTACACCCACAGAGTCCAAATCAAAACTTCATTATTTATTTTTTTAGTTTAGATAAATATCATCGCCAGCTGAAGCTCGCAAGACTGTTTATTTACTATAGGTCAGTAGCAAACGTAAAGATATAAAAACAAAGAGTACCCCGCCACATTCCACTATATCGTATTCTAAAATTAGCGAGTGACACACGGCTGATAAGTGATGCCATCTCGCCATTGCAGCATACTCGAGATTGTTATTACTAAAAATATTGTCAACGATAGACAGGACAGCGCCGTCGCCAAGCCGATCATATCTCGTGAATAATCTAGGTATGCGATCCACCCAACTATCCCGAGACTTGATCTTCTCGCTAGCTTTAATATAAACATAGAATAAGCAACCCTCATAATGAAGTAATACGGACGTGCTAATTATTGCATCGAGTGCAAATCACGTAACTAAACGCGATAAGGAAGACCAACGAGCAGCGTATCATAATCAGTCAACGTTTAATTCATACAACTTGTCAACCGAGCGGTTTGTTAGTCGAATCGTAATTAGGTATATCGAGATCTGAGGTACTTATTACTGCCCATATCTAGACGCCGAAGGTCGGCCAGACTTTCGCTACGCAGCGACGCTGCGTGGCCACATTATGCCAAGTGGCCCAACCCGAGTGTCGGAAAATCTAGTCGCCTACACGAATGCGCGGCTAATACGCGATGCAGACACCGCGCGCTGCGGCGATCGCATTAGCATACAGACAATCTAAAAGTCAATACAGGAGCCGTGTTGACATTGGCCCACCGTTACTGTTGGTTTTGTAACGATATCAAAAGCCTGCATTCCAGCAGCCGTGTTGTTGAATGAGAGGCTCGATTGTTCTCGAGCGGCAGGCGATCGCCCACGTGCGTCGAGGTGTCGCACTGATTGCACAACGGCGGCCGGCGCACGCCCGTCCGCGATTCCCTGCGCAGGTGACCATTTGCCCGGTGGCCTTGCAAATGAAGGGCACGACCGCCGACCACAGAGCAACCGGGACGTCCGCGGAGCGTGACGGCTGCACGCACTAACGAGGCACCACCGACTCCCTATGAAGTCGTAATTTTGTACCAAAGAACCGGCGGGACCGGATACGTGGTATATACACGGCTGGGAAAGGAAGCTGCAGCAAGGCAGTTCGCGGTTGAAGAAAAATAGTTGTTTAGCCCAACGGTAGATAAGGCATGGTATATGTGCAGCGGTGACGGCGGACGCGCTGGCCTCGCTCGCGTGCCGCTGCATACGGATCGGGTTTCGTTCCGCAAACTCGAGATAACTGCAGCACGCCGCCGAGACTCGCTGCATACTAGGAGCCGACTTTGAAACGTAGCTCTAGCCGTATTGTATCCTCTTTTAGCTACCGCCATCTTATTTGAATAAGAAATGCGAGGTTACGTTTATAGTAAAAATAATTGAGTTACCTGAGCATTTTCAGAGTTAGTCATGATACCAGAGCGTTCCGAATGTCTGACGGGTCGCTACGGCTAAAAACAGCGTTCTAATAATCGACACTCGATCTAAAATAGCCGCGTGACAAACGAAACCGAAAGTGATGCGTGATGCAACGGACCCGAATTTAGCTGGTGCGGCCCAGGCGGTGCATCGGCCGCGAGAGAACGCTGAGGCCGGCGCCGCGGGTGCCAAACGGCTGGCATTTCGCACTAATGACACGAATAAGATATTAGCACGGATAGCTCGCCAGTCGGCGCCGGCATCCAACTCAGGTATTCGGGCCGCTTGTAGAATCAAAATTAACCCGCGACCGATTATCTCTCTATAGGTATGCGATACATTAACTCTAACGATAGCAAATGACGGAATCGGGACTGGTTCCCTGCAGGTGATCGTATGCGAGCGCACCGTTATAGCCGCCACATGAAAGTTATTCAATAATCCAACTGTATAATGCGATTGGCTCGGAGGCGTCGTTGATATGCAAAGCGTGTTGGGGCATGATAGGCGTCGTGCATGTGCATATGTTTGTACAGTGAGCCGTAAGGGCGCGTGTGGGGGGAGCAGCGCGGCGGTGACACGGCAGCCGCGGGTCGGAGGTCCGGCCGCATTCCACGCCGCATGAAAGTGAAACCGCTTCGGCGACCAACCGCTCAGCTGTAGAAAGTCCACGATTACATCTCGCCAGCGCCGGCGACGCCGGACGAGCAAAAACTGCTATCGCGCCGAGTCGCGCCGGGCTCCCGGGAAACGAGGCGCCCCGGGCGACGTCGCGCGGAGAAATTGCCAATAACCGCTGGCGGGCGCTAAACGATTCCTTTCATTTACTCAAACGCCAGCCGGCCATGGCTTGTTGAAATGTTAAATTTCACTTAAACTAGCCGTAACCGAGTGACCGGAGGCTATTTCCGATAGTTGACTTTTGTAATATACGAAATAAACCACTTCAACGGTCTTATCGTAGAAATTATCTAACGTTACTTTTATGTATCGTCATTCGTATGAAAATATTAGAAAGAAACTTACATATCCAGTTTGGGTATAACTCCAGCCTTTTACTTCAAACAGGTTTTATAATTTAAAAAATATTTTTTCATCAGCACACGGTATATTTAGCGGGACAGAGTAAGATTATCCAATAGCCATTTGCTTTAACCTACATATTCTGATCAATCAAAATGTCAATTCATTACAGTGCTTGAAGTCGAAGTACTAGCTTTGAGATAAAACGGCTTGTGATTTTGCAAAAATGCGAGGTGATCTAGATAAGCAAGAAGAATCGTTAACGAAAAATAGAGTTACCCTAAAAACGTTTGTGTTTATGAATGGTTTTTACGTAACAATAATACAATAATTTAAATAACCCATAATATAGCGATCGGCAGTCAAAACCGTTTGTCGTAATCAACGTGAATGGCGTGTAAGTTCGCTTCCTCGGACTGGTTTCAACGGTGGCCAAGTTTGTTGCCACTAATATCCATTTACGGACTCATATGATGACCACTCCCTTATTGGCGTAGTAGTTTAGTAGTCGTTTTGCAACGGAAACCTACTAAGCAATACGTGAATCTAATGAGCAATACTAAACGATGACTTTGTGAATGGCAATTAAAATCAGTTCGACGTACTCATTTCAATGGGCTCTAATAAGACTGAGAATTCTTTGGAAAACTACCACCTTGTAATTCAATGTATTTTGCCACTACACCATTTTGCAAATACCACAAACACCTGTTTTTTTTTCTATTCTCGATATTCTTGCGTTTGACCACAGACTCGCGTCACGTTTGACTAGATTATGGTTATTTAAAGTTTAATAATTAAACAATCAAAAACAATAAAACATTACTTAATTTCCTACAATACTCTTTGAAAAATATTAAATCATCAAACCCATTGTCAAGTAGTGCAATATAAGTTTTTATTCAGCAAAACAATATGGCTGCCTCATCACAAGTCATAACTATCAAGATTGTTCAAGAATGTACTATTATAAGTATTGTTAAGGCAAGTGTTATTACGTTTTTGTTTTGATAAAAACACACAAAACGACGAGGTTTTAATCAACAAAATTAAATATAATAAAACAAAATGTGTGTTTTAAGTGTTGAACATTCTTACGTAATTAATTGAGATTAACAAATATGAACCTACTTATAAAAATTGCGCCACTATCATGATGTCGTTAATACTATGCAGTAGTATGTAGACAGACTGGATGCGGAAGGCAGACGATCGAGTGTTGTGGCGCAAGTGTAACAGGGAGACCATTGGCCTGCACCGAGCAGGCATAGCTAAACTCTGACAACGTTCAAGTGATAAAAATGACAAATATTATGCATTAATTATTTAGAATGTAATAACAGAGATGACAGAACAGCGCTATAAAATAGCTGAGGCCCAAAGTAAGTAAATGACATGTGTCACAAGATGAGATGACTAGCTTTAACTTGTTCTTCAGTCTGGTATTAAAGGGCAATACGGATATTATAAAGAACTGTACATAATAATTAGTATTTTATCTTATCTTTTTTTGCACTGCGTAAAGCAAATACAAATTGTATCTACATTTTCCCTAGAGCGGGATATTTTAAATCAGCCAGCAAAACCGGGATTTACATCTGCAAGCATGTCGACGAGTGCGGAAATCTAAGATAAAAACTGTCACAAAACGACACCTGGTAAGGGGAAACGCAATCGTTCCGCCGACCAGTGTAACTTGTTGTAAGCCTATTGCAGGGCTGAGGGGTCGGGAATAGCATACGTGTAACAAAAAGTACAATTAACTGGCTAGTCGGACCGGTACTTGCAAACGGTACACGAGTTCATGTGACTGCAATATCACGAACTGCCTAATATTCTTATGATGTAGAAGTATTTTTGCCAATGGGGCCTTTTCTAACCTCAAGAATTAAAGTGCTTTATTTCAAAATGTGAGTTGGCCCAATGAAGATAACACCGGGATGGAACTTCGTGGATACTATTTCATGCGTAATATTTTAAGATAGTAGTTTTGAAACTGCGACACATCTCCTTGACTGCAAGAAATTATGAGTACTAATTGCAGATGGACTATATCATTATGACTGACAATTGTAATAGGAATGATCGTTCACCATCAAAGCTAGTCTATCGGTATTATTCTGATTACTAGAACCTTACGGAATCGGCTAACCAATATCGAATTATCAGTAAGTATATTTAAATAAGAAGTTATAAGGTTGATACACGCTAAGAATTGATACAACAATTTGCTTACTATATTAGTTCGCTTGGGGTCATATTATAAACTTGTGTTGAATCGTAACTCGACGCGCCCGATGCAACGGCTCCAAACGACCGACAAGTTACACGTCACAAGAATCATAATTATAACTATTATTACCGCTGACGTTACAATGGGCCTTGTTAATGATATTCAAGTAATTACAATCGTATGTGTTTCAATAATACTCGTACATTAAGGTCGTATATTAATTTTATTAAGGTTTAGTGTAGTTTCTGAGTATTGGCATAATCTACGTCTAGGAATATAGAAATGGGTCTATTTACTGAATTACCATATATATGGGTAATTCAAGATTTTACGTCTGTTGTTGAATGAGCCATCGTAGTCTTTCTTTTAAGTACTTTAGGGATAGTAAAACTTGGTGTTATGGCTTCTGGCGACGAGAAATACCCAAGTACCAATAAAATGAGTCCTTATTCGCTATACCATTTAAAAAATATGTCATCACCCGCCTAGCCATTTACCAATTATATTTAGTTCATTGTTAAACCAGTAGTAAGTCTTTTTTGGGCTGCTTCATGCATAACGTCTGTTATAGGTGTTCGTATAACACACGGAACTAACTGCTTAACGTGCCAAAGCAAGAAGGAAAGAACATAGAACTGATAACACTGCTATACTACAGACAAAGGACCTATGTAACCAAGAAAAACACTCCGAACTAGGATCATAAATCACACAACTTATATTTTTTACTGAATGAGAAATTGATTTATAATTTAACATTGCCATAATAATAAAATTATCTGTTCTAAACACTTGCGCCTTTTAAATTAACTAATTAATCAAAGTAGGTCGGATCGTAAACATATGTTACATTTGACAATACAGTGTAATACGAAAAATTTATTAAGTATTATTAAGTGTCAATTAAAACCAATAAAATTATACGTAATGACGTAAATTATTATTACTATCTTCAAAATTAGCGGAAACAAAAACAGTTCCATGAAGTGGTGATTGCGGTGTTACTGCAATTTGTTTAACAATGCAAGTTCTAATACCTAACCCTTAACTGGCAGATAAGAATTCCTTAGTTTTGTTATCGTAATCTGTGTTTACCAGTAAAATACCTGTAACACCTTAACACGTTTTAAATTATTTTTAATTGTATTCATAACCGAATTCTCGTGTAGTTTAGCGGATAAATTTAAACAATAAAGCAATTTGCGGAACATGCAATCTGAACGGTTGCTGATTCAAGACCGTTATAACTAGCTTTTAACACGAATTTAAAAAATTGTGTTAAAGAAACAACTTCTAAAATGGATACAACTCCATTGCACGTGCAATAAGAAAATATTGTATAATGTACACTTTGATAACTGCTTCATTGGTCTAGCAGACGCAAGCGTGAGATCCAGGATTCGGATCGCGGGTCGTGCATTATTATATGATTTTCTGAGTGTCCGGTAGGTGGCAATAGGCTCGCTCCCTATTACAGGGGGACTCAATAACGGCATCGGCGAAATATAATAATACACAATAATACACCTCTGCCTAAACCTTCAGGAAATACAGGGGTGATGCTATGCCTTTTGATGGACTAAGCTTATCAATTGAAAATAATGTGCCCGTGCGGATGTAGGTACTTATTATACATAGAAAGAGGGAAGAAGATCTAACCGACCCTCCTAATTACTTCAGTACTAGATACGAAGGCAGATAAAGGGCTAAGCTGCGCCGGCGCAGGCCGCACAGGAAGATGGCGGCAGGCAACGACGGGAAAAGTTGTCGGACATGTAGCGGCGACGCGACGGCCGCGTTCCTCGACATTTGAGCACAATGCCGACATACTTTCGCATGCGAAGTGCATACGACGCAGCAAGCTGATTGATTCGCTAATTATGTCACGTTTGGCGACGCAGACGCAACTCAGGTCGGCTGCATTACGGTTTAGTGGGAAGATATCAGGTGTAGATTTCTGGTTATATTGTTAGCTTCGTTAATAATATATATTGCAATTACACAATCTAATTCAAGTCTTGGCTTGAATTACTAAAGTACAAAAGGTTCAATTTCTGTACTTTTATTTCATTCATATTTGTTTCGATTTATCAATTGAATGTGGATAAAGGTAATACCGATTAAGTTAATTATATTATTAATATAAAGAAAAAAAGTCTTAGCTGTACATATGGAGTCTCTATATTTAATAATATGCTTTTGATAGTTATTAGTTTTTACTATCACAAGCGGTTTATAACAATTAATAAAGTAATATCTGCGATTATAATTAGTAAACCTATATAATTATAATAAAGCAAATTGAGTTATCTTTGTAAAGATTATATATTTTATAAGGTTGATATTTATAAAATATAAAGTCATAATTATCAAATAAAATTGTTATCAATCACATACAACAGCACATAAATACCTACCTAAGCATTTTAAATACATCTTCAAAACTTCTAGAATATAAGATAAAAAGTATTAAGAAACAAGATAGGTAAATAATTGTTTAGTTTAAGATATCACACAATATAACAATGCAAATCATGTTTCATTATTTGCATTAAAAACTTATGTTCAAGTCTTCCTGTAAAGCAAAAATAACACCTTATCACAGTTATCTTGTTTCAACACTCATCAGTCATTTTTATCTAGAATGCCATGATAAACTCTATAACTTTGCAGTTTTGCAATCATATTGAACACAATATAAATTGCAAGGGACACAGGTATCTCCAACTCTGCCAAGTTACATCTATTGTATTACTCTGACATACAGTAATGATAAATATGAGATTACTGACTGCCAGCCAGCCAGCCAGTATACTATCAATAATGTCCATAAAATATTTCATTTTATAGCACATTTATACTTAGTATGGATATAAAACAGTTAGAGCAAATTTTATACATTTATCTTATTGCTTGCAAGAATTAATTAAATGCTTGTTAAGCATATAAAAAGTTTGCAAATAGTTTGCCCAACTTTGACAGCTGTGTGTGGGTAGTGTGGGACAGATCTATCAAGACCAAATATGCAAGCAAAAAATACAACGTGGTTTTTTGTTTGCAGTTCCTTTGCTTGTGTCCTTAGCTACATTTACAACTGAATACTATAAAAAAACCTCATTGTCTATTCTTGGCAGGTAGTTTACTGAAGTTCACTTAGCGATTTTATAACTTGGGAAGTTAGTTTACCTTGCGAAGGGTGTCTGTTCGACGTGGTAAACGGAGGTGATGGGCTCCGTGCGCATGATGCTGCGGAGCCGCTCCTCAGGCAGCTCCAGCAGTCCATCACTTGCTGTTTTGAAGTCAGCCTTGCTCAAACCACTCAAAACACTCATTTTTAAAACGTGTAGACGACTACCGACCGAGTCGAAACGAAGCGAACTTCAAAGCGTCACTAAACGATTCACAATAGTTCTTAAAATCAACGTATACACTTATTTATGTAAAAAATGGCATCAATTAGACCACATGAAACATTTTAATGCCTCCGGTTTCTCAAAAGGTAACTGAGTGCTCTCCCTTGTCATTGCGAGAAGCGGTTACGGATTCATTCAAAACGCTCCACTTTGAATAGGCACGATAATTAAACAAACATTAGTATCACTTCATTATAGATCGCAATGAAAAGTAATAATTTGTTTATTTACACACGCGTTCCGGAAAAACTAAAAATTGACAAGCGCGGCGGGACAGCTGCGCATCGACGAGTCGACCGCACTTCGCCGTACACGTTTCTGCCGTTCGGTTGAGACTCGAACCGAGCCTGCCCATACCATTCAAATTCCGATTCCGGCGAATGTCGTTGTTCCAACGTTCTAAGTTCGAAAGTTGCAAAGCAAGGTCAATGCGTAAATAACTTAGAAGTTATTTTACTTTGTTATAGATGGCGCTTTAATAAGTTTTCAACAACACTTAAAATACTATTGCACAACAGATGTCGCTAGTTCCATATCAATATCTTATTTTCAAATTGTATATCTATTATGTTATATAACTTTTATTATAATCCTTGCAATAAAATAGCTTTCATTTTTTTTTACTAGTATACATTGAGTTACGTCATAAAATTATGCATAAAAGGTTATTTCAATGACTAGTAGTGACATCTAGTAACACGTTTGAAAGTTTTATGTGTTAAGTTAGAAAATTGAATAATAGACGGCACTGTAATAAGTTTGACAAAAATTACACCATATTTGGCCCTTACCAATTTGGTATCTGGTAGAATTCAAAATCCCACTTGGTTATTGCTCTTCAGGTCACTTATTACCTTATCAACTGATAATATAACTTACAGTGCGCGACGTGGTATTTGGGATTTAAAAAGTAGATATAAAAGGCGACCAGATTATTTAGGCCCAATCCGCCTAATATGCCGATTGGGCACCAAACGGAATTAATTATATGATGCTGGAGGCCTCGCTAGTATAAATCATTCCCTGCTGCAGTATGGTACTTAATTAAATTGTACATGCTAATTGTAATTTTTTATGTGTTTTTGAACTATGTCGTGTGCAATAAAGCGCAACAACCATCCGACATTCACGACCCGAACACTGACTGCGGTATCCTAATGTAAGACCTGTAAAATAAAACGACAGTATAACAATAAAATAATTATGGATATAAGTATGTTAAATTACGAATACATAATAAATAATAATGTCCTCCTGACCGATTTCGGTCATGGCGGCCAATCTCACCGGAGATTAGCCAACTCCGCAGGAGATATTATAGAGCACAAGTATGTGCGCAAACACAGGTGCTCTCTCTATTCCTTGACTCTCATAGTCCGATGGGACGGCAATCCGACACGACCGGAGAGAGATCAGGCGCAGGATCAACGGCTTTACGTGCTTTCCGAGGCATACAAATGTCTCTGTAGATCATACAAATATTTGTTCCGTGCGGAAATCGAACCCGCGACACGTAGCTCAGCAGTCGATCTCTCAACCACTGCGCCAACCGTGTCGTCAAATTTTACCACTATTTCTTATTTTTTTTGCGAGCACTGGTTTAGCAGTGCATGGCCAAGCAGCGTTGGTCCTGGAACCATGATTTTCTTGAAGGAAAGTTGCCCTTCTAATCCAGAAAGCCACCTAGCTGTTTGCGGGAATCAAAATCAAAAAAGGACAACCTGCTTGTAATTTCCTACAGTCGAAGACAGAACTTTCTTTTTTGAATGACTTATGTTAAATCTACGAATACAATATAACAAACAAAATCGACTATTTTGTTATAAAATGTATTCCGACCGCCTTCTACCCGATTGTGTAAAGTATGACATAACTGAGAGAAAACAAACACAGACCAAACAGCGTAAGCGCGTAAGCGAAATTCTAAGTCTATGGTCACAACCATAAACACTCATAATATGGGTGCAAGGAAATACCTCTGTGAGATTGTCTGGTGCACCTGGGCCTACCTGGGCAGTCAGCCTTTGTGTAACATATTTTTGTTGAGATTAATTCAAAGTAAAACCAACATTGGAAAATGGGCCGTCGTACTTGTAAGATTATTGATTTCAACGACCAGTATCAGTCCCTAAAAGGTTTAGCAACTTTGTGCTACATGAACATCGTGAAAGAATTCATGGACGATGTTGAACGTCGAACAGAGACTGGGACAAAAAAAGCAGACGTACTTACCCTGACAAAAGGAATAACGTCAGGCAAGGTGTAATCAGAGTTACAATTATTGCTTATCGTAACTTTATCGTCATCAAATGGTGGGAAAAGTTGAAATAAATTACAAGGATACCCACGTTAAAAAATATAGCTAAGTATAATAAAGATATATTTGCCAGGACATAATTGTACAAACATTCTGGCGAAAAACTAAATTTGGTACATATCTGAATTACGATGCGATAGACTAATCTTATACAATAAATGACGAATTAAAAAAAACGCAATGGCTTTGGTGGTATATTCTGATTTATACATAACATATTTCGAAAGATTGTTTTTATTATAAGACATTAAAGAAAAGATTGTGGATAAATATTAATCATATACAATATTAAACCTGTGATAGCCTAGCGGTTGAACATTTGCCTTCCATGCAGGAGGGTCTGAGTTCAAACCCGGCCCGCACCTCTGACTTTTCGGAATCATGTGCGGATCAGAATTTGATTATCACTTGCGTTTACGGTGAAGGAAAACATCGTGAGGAAACCTGCACACCTGAGAGAGCTCCATAAAGTTCTTGATGGTATGTGTAGTCCGCCAACCCGCACCGGGCCAGCGTGGTAGACTAAAGCCTAACCCTTCTCATTCTGAGAAGAGACCCTTGCCCAACAGTGGGACAGTAATGGGTTAAATTTAATTTAATTTAATACAATATTAAAAAACAAAAACTGTCAAAAACACTATTATCACAATTTCTTCTCTCATTCAACCGTTTTTCGTAAGCTTTTGCGTTATACAGAGTGGTGACGACATAACGACGATAAATTAAAACACGATCGCTAGTCAATTTGACCCGGGTACGTCTTAAAACTGCGGCCAGACACCGGAGGACGGGCAGCAGCGTCCTCTCACTAATCGGTGAGCCACTGCGATCCCCAAGCCGCCTGACAAGCGTGGGGATTATGGCACCCCCCCTTGAGGGAGGCCTTCGTTCAACAGTGGACGTCTTCTGGCTGATGATGATGATGACTAGTCAATCAAAATACTTTATATATATCAAAAAAGGTGGCGCATTAAATAATAGTCTTGCTTTGAAAGTAGGTGATAATTTCTGAGCCACAAATTTTATTTAGTTGTATTTTACGCATGTAGATAAATCTAAAGTGTTTTGGTCCATCTAGGTGAATTACTTAGTGTAACGCTATACGCTTGAATATAATTTGATATTGTTCGGTCTACAAACTACTAACGCTATTCTCAGAATATGGTTTAAATTATAGTCGTAATATCGTCACCACTTTGTATATTTATTGTTGTTTGTTTTTCTCCCAACACTGTTCCATAACTTTGCTTAATATGGCGGTGCCAGGAGTCGTGATGTTTTTGAAGAAGGACTCTTGTTCCAATCTGGCGTACCATTCGGCAGTGCGAGGGAACCTGAATAATAAGTACACAGAATTTAATACTAACTTAACTGATCCGTGCGTCATTGGTCTAGCGTGAGGTCCTAGGTCCAATTCCGGGCAGAGTTATTGGGATTTTCTATATGGGTTCGCAAACCAAGCGGGCGAAGCCACGGGTGGAAGCGAGTCATTTATAATTGCATCATTTGCACCCGAATTTTGATGACATTTTGATCGCGCGCTTAGTAGAGGGCGCCAGGGTATTTTTTGGAACTGTGCCCGGTATTTGGCAATAGGCTCGCCTCCTATTACATGGGACTTAATAAGAGCATCGGCGAAATGTGGGTGCACAATAATAAATCTCTGGATAACCCTTTAGAGATAGAGGCGTGTTGCTATTATGTTATGTTCGATCCGTAAACAATCCCGATCCGCATTTCACTGCGAAACAGAATTCGATTATCACTTGCATTAACAGTGAAAGAAAACATCGTCAGTAAACATATACCAGAAATGTCTTCGGAAAAACTGTCTCCTATGGTATGTATAGTCCATCAACCCGCACCACACTACCGTGGCAGGCTAAGCCCCCCAAACCTTTTCCTAAAAGCAATAGACTTACTTGTCAGCGTCCAATTTATGTATGGCCTGTGCGGCCGCAAGAGTTGTTCCGACGGAGAGGTCAGCGATGGTCATATGGTCGGCAGCGATGTACCTGTTGCGCGACAGGAACTCCTCCACCATGCCGTAGGCCTCCTCTAGGTCGGAGAAGTGCTTCTCTGTGGGGCCTTTGAGACCTTCCAGTATGGTTGGGAGCTGGAAAAATGTTGCGTAGGTATTTGGTGAACGAAAGTCTCCGGCAATGGTTTCGACTTACAGTATAACCAGATTGACGACGATACGATTGGTGTAGTGGCTGAGTGCTAAGCTATTTGGGTTCGATTCCCGCATGGAACAAATATTTGTATGATCTACAGATAGTAGTTTCGAGTCTGGGTCTTTGTGTATGTGAATACACACCGTGCCTCAGAAAGCACGTAAAGCCGTTGGTCCTGCACCTGATCTCTCTCCAGTCGTGTCGGATTGCCGTCCCATCGGACTATGAGAGTGAAGAAACAGAGAGAGCACCTGTGTCTGCGCATACACTTGTGCTCTATAATATCTCCTGCGTAGTTGGAATAGCGAATAGCTCGTTTTTCCGTTCTGATAGACGTATACCTGTATACGTTGTATTGTGGATAAAACGAAGAAAGTGAGCCGTCGTGAGGCGCCTGGCAGATATGAAACTCGAAATTATTTTGTACATATCCATATTCATTGGTATTAACTGAATATTTATATTTCCCCAGTCAATCTCTCAACCACTGCGCCAACCGATATACATATATTATATATATAATACTTTTTATACTCATCAATCGCTTTTAGCTACTGAGAATTGTGCCCGGTACATGATATGATGACAATAATTTGTCTAACGGCATCGGCGATTAGTACATTGTCAAATTGTGTACAACAATACGTCTCATACCTCTGTCTAGCCCTTTGGGAGTACAGGCGTGATGCTATTTATAAGTATTACAAGTTAACTTACAGCAACGACTTTGATCCTGATGAAGAACACCCCAGTATCAAAGAATAGGACCTGGTTGATGACAGCGCGCGTGCGCACGTCGCTCGGGTACAACAACTCGCTATTGTCGCCGCCGTACTTTGACAGTAGGTAGATCATAATAGCGTGACTGGAAACAAAATGAATCGAAGATGAAATTAGCGAAATATTTTAATTCTGTAAAACAGTATATTCAATAAATAGGATGGTACCTACTACTATTTTTAACCGACTTCAAAAAAGGAGGAGGTTCTCAATTCCACTGTTTTTTTAATGTTTGTTACGCGATCTTTCCGTTTCCGAAAAAATATTTTTTTGTTTGAATGAGTATGCTCACAAGTTGGTCCCATTGTCACCAAGTCAGGATCTGATGATGGGATCTTAGGGAAATCGAGGGATACCCTCAAATATTGTAGGACGAATAGCGCGTTTGAGCTTTTTGTTTCTTAATAAGTCAGGTGTTGACGTCTGAAAATCATCATTTCATGATGCTGAGCTGATGATGGATATCATAGTACCCCTCAACGGTACCGAGTTAGGGAATGAAACTTCCGAGTTTGGGATCACTCGATATATTTTGATGAGTTCCGTATATAACATTTGGTGTAGAGGGAGTGATGATGGAGCCAGGAGATAGATAGTGGAACTCGTCAATAGCTACTAGTAAACCCTTCTAGTTTGGGTTTATTTTAAACCACTAAAAGGCAAGACTATCATTATATTGAATACAATAGTCGTCTTAATCTTTCTATTTCTCGTAATGCGTTTTCATCATGTGGTCGGCTAAATAATTTATTTGGTTTTAAATCACAAAGTGCAATACCGTCTAAGGTTTTCACTCGACTTGGGGCTATATACATATGACCTTTGTAAAATTTTTCAAGAGAAACGTCCTAGACTAGGTCTACTCATCACTCAAATTTGTAAAATAATTAAATTTATAAACAAAAAATTAAAAACTCACATCGAAAAACTCAAAAACAAAACTAACAAAAAAGCAAAAAATAAATGTTTTAGTATACAATATAGTAGTTGAATAATATTGAAGTCGGTGCCTAATTAATATTATGTTTAAAATTAAACTGCTAGCATGAATCGAAACTGCAACCAGTCCAGTACACCTCCAGTTTATGAGCTACCGCGATCTTTGATCACCATGCTGATTCCTCTTACATATTTTCAATCCGCCTTACGGGCTGGTATACTGAACAGATGGTTGCAGATTTTTTTTCCTGCAGATTTTCACGGTCGTTTTTATTTTAATACTAAAAGATTATTTTTAGATATTAATCGCAACTCGTTATACTGGGAATCGATCCCAACTTAGTCAGGAAAAGGCTAAAGAAGAAAAAGAATACATTATTGTGGAAAGAAAATTCAACTGCGAGCGAATTGTACCTGCGACCATCTGGTTCAGTACACTAGCCGCTCTAGCCTCTGAGTCACATTTTCTTTCCACAGAATATGTTATACTGACCTGTCGGATAGAGCAAAATCGCCGTCTACCAGGACAGGTATAGTTCCCAGGGGATTTAACTGAAAATTATATTTTATTAAACGAACATCAATTGACGACTCGCCTTTAAAGTCTTTGTTTGACAATAGTATAAGCCTATAAGCCTATAATAACAGTATTGGCAGTTCGTTGACAACTAGGTTAACCTTATTTGTTCTATATTTCCTTGTAATTAGGTTGTGGAGGTCAGATAGCAGCGTTCTGAGTAAAATGGTGATAGCAGACGCATATGATTCAACGCTTGCTTCAACAAGTTGGGAAATAGCTAGGTTGAAAAAGTTGAGGGTAAAATCCTGGTTTGAATTCCCGAATCCGTAAAAGAGAGTAAAAATTATCTGTAGCAGCCTGGAGTTTGCAATTATGCCCGATAGATGGCGATAGGCTCGCCCTATGTGTACAATACTACACCTCTGCCTAACCCTTCGGGAAATACAGGTGTATTTTTATATAATAAAATAAATGATCTGTACCTTAACATATTCCGGAGATTTATGCTCCATGACCGTAATGTTCAGATCTTTAAACTCCAGCTGCAGTCCAATGATGTCTGCGAGCATCCTGACCGCGCACGCTGGCGGGCTCGCATCCAGCTTGTACAGTAGCGGAGCCATGTTGTATCCTGGAACAGTAAATACTAAAATCAACAGTATATCGATTTTTTATATCCCCTTTCCCAGTTATACGAATACCTATGGGCCTACTGCTCCCTTACGGGTGTCAGCACACCAAACAGTCTGACAACGAGACCTATACTCGGTTTGTTTAGGTACTTAAATAAAGGTAAACAATCTTGATGTGACTTTTTACACAAACACATATTAAACAAATAAACTACTGCTTAAACTAGTGGTTCAATTGATTTGGTAATCGTTATTGTTGTTTTACATTGGTTTTTAGTCGCGTTTTATTTTTAAACTGAGTTTTTAAACAAAAAATATTAAAAAGACACATCAAGATTGTTTACCTTTAGTTAAATACCTAAACAAAACGAGTATAGAATATCAGTGTCTCCCAGTAATTGGAAGGCGAAGTCAGATGGCAGTTGCTCCATGTAAAATATTAATACTCAGACGCAACGTGTTAGACTAGAACTCGACTCCGATGTATGTAATTGGGAAAAGGCTAGGCTGATGATGATTTCTAAGGTAAGATAACAAAGCTATTGTAGTGTGTGTTCGAAAGCTACCTACATTTTCTTTTAAACTTTGCCTTGTACTAGAAATAGTTCCTGTATTGTGGGTGCGTTTACAAATCACAAATATTCACAAGGACATATACCCAGACGCGAAACAACTATCTATTGATCATACAAATATTTGTTCCGTACGGGAATTGAACTAGCGACACGTAGCGCAGTAGTCGATCGCTTTAACCACTGCGCCAACCGTGTCGTCAAGTCGTAAAGTTGTACAAGGACCGTAGGGATTATGAAGGTCGGGTACTGGATCAAGCGCGAGGTGAAGAAACTGCGCACGCGCATATTTGGAAAATTTAGATATAATACGAGCCCCACGTACCGCGCACGCTCTTTTATATCACGACGTTTTAAGAAAAACGTTTCGCAAATATGTATCATATTTTTCAAATCTTCCTTCTATATTCGAGTTTACTGCATAACAATTGTCTCTGATTTATTATAAGAGTACTTATGTCACTTCTGTACGTGTATATAATCATCTAATGGTAAATATAAAACAACTAAACAGAAAATTGTTCAAAAGTCCTGAAAAAATGGCTATTAAACAACGTTTTTTATAAAATTAATTTTCAAGTGATAATACATTTTAATTTAATTGTAATTGCTGACATAAGAAATGTTTTGTAATATTTGCGAATAATAATTGTAATATTGTACATCCGATATGGATAAACTGTTGATACCTACTGAATTAAATTACTGTAACATTTACTTTTGGAACTGTACACAGTTGAATAATAAATTTATTCTACTCTATTCTTATTTATAATCGTGTTATAAACCTTTAATAACTAAAATCGCTTTAAAATCTATCTGTACATATATATAATAGTATATATAATATATATATAATTGACGACACGGTTGGCGCAGTGGCTAAGCGATTAGCTTTCTGCGTAACGTGTCGTGGGTTCGATCTCCGCACGGAACAAATATTTGTATGATCTACAGATAGTTGTTTCGGGTCTGGTTATCTGTGCATGTGACATGTATGTTTGTAAACTGTACCCGCGATACAGGAGAAAATCCTAGTGCGGGGAAACGTTTTTTATAAAAAAGAAAGAAAGAATAATAGTAACAAACTTACCGACAGCTTCTCAAATATGATTCGAATTAAATGAATTGTTTGAAAATATTATCTCTGTTGGGTAACCGATAACTGTTAATATATTATGATAATTGCCGTATTGATAACGATTACATAAGATAAGATAAATCAATAGTTATCATTACACTACAGTTGCTTTGGAGAGACTCCAATGCGTATGCGTAGTAATCTATTCATATTGCTTTTTCGTCATTTTATTTTTATTTTAAGAGGTCTCAAGAACATTTACTTTTCCATAAATTATAAATACATATTTATTTTTATAATACTACATGGAAGAAACTGCTTTTAGCGATAAGACCGCCATTTGTACCCTATGTGTAGAATGTATTTTCGCTTTGTACTTTTTCCTTTGATGTACAATAAAGAAGAACTGAGATATGTGTATTTTTAAAGAAAGTTAAAGATAATAGTCTATTAAAAGGGTTGGCGACACCAGCAATGCTTCTGGAATAGCAGATTTCTAGGCGTCGGTGACCACTAAAAGTCTAAGTCAACGTTTTTTATTTTAAATAGGCCTTTTCAGGCACTTTTAAAAAGTCGAGACTCTAGGCGCACGGTTCCAAAGAGGGTAAGTCCTATGGAGAAGAGATCGGCAAGAAACTCCATAGATACTCTAAAAGTTAATTTACAATTTAAATCTTAAATTAACATGCATTATATTAAAAAAATACAGACTTACTTCAGTGGGCCGCATGTCAATAAGTCAATTTTATTTTAAAATACGTTGACTTACCTCATACGCGTATAGTCTTCAGAATATCAAAAATTGGAAAGGCAAGGTACATTAAATATTGATTTATTTTTTAATTTGATTTTTAATTTTATTCTTCTCCCAAATCTTTTGCACCAGCTTATTAAAGAAGGCAACGCCCGGTGCGTTGATAGTCTTGAAAACATGCTCCTCCTCCAACCGCGACACCCAATCCGCACAACGTGGAAACCTGGAAATATCGTATTTATTCTTATAATCAGCGCCGGCGCTGGGGTACAGCGAGTGGAGCGGTCGCTCTGGGCGCCAGGTGGCAAGGGGCACCAAAATGCCAAATGCGAAAAGCCATTTCAACGCGAAAAGTAAATTTGTAATGGCGCCTTTTGAGTTTTTAATTACACAACTGCTTATGTTAATAAAGCAGCCATGTAATAATTTGAGCTACTTAATTTAAATTCAATATGTGATGACTTTTGCAATACAGTTGATTTTTGAAAAATTTGGTAATTATTATTAAAATAAACGAAAAATACAATTTATGTGATGTGAATGCGTCGATCAAAGGGCGCTGAAAGAGGATTTCCCTCTATTTTGGTGAAGGGCTAGGGCCGGCGCTGCTTATAATAATAATATAATTGTCTCTTTAAATAAGTATACATTTTACAAACATACACCTCACAGAGCCAAGACTTTATGGCAATACAAATATTTGTTCCAAGCGATAATCGAACCTGGTACGCATAGCACAGAAAGACATACAGATAATAATAACAACATACTTGTCAGCATCCAGTTTATGGAAGGCCTGTATCGCAGTAGCTGTTGAACCGGCGGCCAGGTCAGCTAACGTTAGGTGGTCCGTCGCTATGTATGGCCGATGCTCCAGGTAAGCATCCACTATGGCGAAAGCTGATTCTATATCTTGAATGTGCTGAGGAGATGGACCTTCTAGACCGCTGTGGAGTGTCGGACCCTGGAATATGACAAGAAAGATATAACAATTAAAACAGAACATCAATATTTTGACGACACGGTTGGCGTAGTGGCTAAGCGATTAGCTTTCTGCGCTACGTGTCGCGGGTTCAATCCCCGCACGGAACAAATATTTGTATGATCTACAGATAATTGTTTCGGGTCTGGATGTTTGTGTGTATGTGAATATATGTGTTTGTAAACGCAACCACGATACAGGAATTATTCCTAGTGTGGGGCAACGTTTTTTTTTTTTTTTTAAAAAAAGAAAAGAAAAAAATCAGAATATGATAGTGGTCGAACACTTGCCTCCCATGGAGAAGGGTCTGGATTCGAAACCAACCCGCACGTCTGACTGTTCGAATTATGTGCGTATGAAAAACTGAGAGCACACCAAAACCTTTTATAATGTTAAGGACATGTTAACATCTAAATAAGTTATGAGGTTTGTGGTAACAAGTTAACTTATTGTTATTTATTTTTATAGTATATCTTTTAAGGGAAATGTACTAATTCGTCTATTTAATGTAGTTATTGATATTTAAGTTTGAACTGAATTTAGATTTGTATGCGAAACATGTTGAACTTTGTTAATTGCCCATTACCTATAATATTACCATGTTTCAGACAAATAAATATTATTCTATTCTAAAAATAATACACACCAATAGTATATCATTTTTTAAATCATATTTACAGCCGGAATATGCTTTGGTTTGATGGTGTTAAGTATAGTGAAAAAAACTTACGGCAACGGCTCCAAGAGCCCTGAAGAACACGCCAGCGTTGAAGAACATGCACTGGTCGACGAGAGCGCGCGTGCGCACTTCGCTCGGGTACAACGACTCGCTCTTGTCGCCGCCATACTTGCTTACCAAGTACTTCATTATGGCGTGGCTGGGAACATTAAAAAAAAAACTAGAGAAACGCTATTTATTATATAACTCCCATCTCATTTGGGCCGAAAGTATCAAGACTTTTACAAAACAAACTATTTAAGAAAGAATTTGAAAAAACTGCCTCTTTGGTCTAGTGGTCGCAAGTGCGACTGCCGTGCGTGAGGTTCTGGGTTCCATTTACGGGTCAGGCAGTGTTATTAGGTTTTTCTGTATAGAAACTCTTGGTTAGTAGCACGGAGTTTGGAACTGTGCGCGATAGACGGCAATATCACATGGGACTTAATAACAGAAATGGCAAAATGTGGTTGCACAATAGTACACCTCTGCCTAATCCTTCGAGGATACACGCGTGATGCTATATTACTTATAAAAGATAAATTACCTCTCGGACAATACGAAGTCACCATCTTGGATCACCGGCACCGTAGTCATAGGATTTAACTACGATAAAACAAAGTCAGGAAATATTGATTGTAACAATATAATTATTCTACTAGCGAACCGCCCCGGCTTCGCACGGGTAGCACACGAAATTAACAAACAGAAAAAAAAATGTTGATCCGATCGCTATCAAACTTCACATGATCACCATCTGGGCTAATCTGAAGATTACCTAAAAATTTCATTAAAATCGCTCCAGCCGTTTAGGAGTCCATAGGGAACATACATACACACATTTATTTATATATATATATAAATAGATAGATTAAGTCTGTAAATTAGCTGAAATATGATGATGATAGTTGAAGATTTCGGAAAAAATCATGCCTACTTGGGAGCTTTACTGACGTGCACCGAGTAAAAAAGGCGTATATGCTCTGCTACCCGTGCGAAGCCGGGGCGGGTCGCTAGTATAATAATAAAGGAATGTGTTAGTTCTAGCTTATTTTTTTCTGTGCCCTAACCGTGAAAAGCTTTTTCATATGGCTATACTGTTACCAGTTGCAGTGTACCTGGAGCTTCAGGCTAACTCGACCAGGGGAGAGCCACGCTGTTAAAGAATAACGCTTTTTTTTCTGACGTATCGGCACGAGCTATCACGTGGAAACCTCTCATGGAGTAATGGAAAGATTAATCAGTCAGCAATGGTGCTATCAAAGGAAGTCTGAGGTTTCGTCACTTGTGGAGTCTCTTTCCTGAACAGTAACAGCAGCGGTACCTGAATATTAGCGCCAGAAGCTTAACTCAACAAGGATAGGAATCAAATCTAGTATACCTTCTTAAACTCCGGAGACTTGTGTTCATACTTCAGTATATTGACTTCATTGTACTGCAATTGCAGTTGGAGCATGTCGGCGAGCATTACGACTGCCCGCGCCGGCGGACTGCCGAACGCGCGGTGCAGTATTAGACGAGACATCCCTCACGCTGCAAATGTGTTAAACAATAATTGTTAGAGTCATTAAACACGAGAGAAATCTATAAAATAAGGAGCTGGGATATTTGGGGGAGGAATTTATGTCAGTATAGTGAGTTCGACGCCCGCGCGAATTCTCTATTGGTGTAACTAGGTACCTATGTATTATGTGTGATCTAATTGTTTATCCGTCTTTATGCAAGATTTACACTATACTGTAGTTATACCACATCAACATATATATATATCTATACATATAAATAAAATTGGAGTGTCTGTTTGTAATATTGAAATAACCGTTTTTTACTACATGCATATGAATATATATACGGTACATACACCAAAATAACATTTTTTTCAATTTATGACTGTCTGTCTGTCTGTCTCTCTGTCTGTTTGTATAGGCTAATCTCTGAAATGGCTGGACCGATTTTGACGGGACTTTTATTGGCAGGTAGCTGATGTAATAAGGAGTAACTTAGGCTACTTTGATTTTAGAAAATTCTTTTATTTTAGGAAAAAATAGGGTTAAGTGCATTTGGTCTCACTAAAAAATACATTGTTAAGTTCCGACATCCACGCGAACGAAGTCGCGGGCACAGCTAGTAGGTATATATATATAACAACAGATACCGTAGAATGATGTAACTTAGCCTGTACTAAATCTGTAAAGTAGTACAAACCTGTATTCTTAACTACAAATGAAATATTGATCTCAGTTCCTGCAGGCAAAGTTACGGTATTAAAGGATGGAAACATCGATAGTAAAAAAAAAAATAGACATGTTTATTCATCAATAATTTTGAAATTAGCATTTCAGCATAGTTGTATGGTGCATAGTGCACAGCATTCCTCAACGAACAAAATTAAGTCGATACTTACATAAGTAGGTAATCAGATAGGTCTATAAAAACAATGTTACAAATATCATGGGAGTTTTGATACAAAGCTCGCCTCTTATTAATTTATAGGTTAGGTTAGTTTAAGTAAATAGAACACTAAAATACAGCCTGCTATATAAACCACGTAGGTAGTCATGATTAAGTAAATAATACCTAGGTATAACTATAACAACAATACATAATAACCGGATACTTATTATAAATATTTGCGCTGGCAATATATCGCGCGTAAATGTTAATTATAGCTTAATGTTTATTTATATAACCATAACCTAACTTTACCTAAATAAGCAAGCAAACGCATGCTGTTGTACAAATAATATAAACGGTAGTTACTTACCTAGAAACACATGACACACACCCACTGAATAAAATGCTTTTATCTCAACTTATTACTTTTATTCACCTTACAAATACATTAGGTACAATGAATTCATTATCACTCACAATAAATGATAAACATAACAACGTGATAAATTTATAACCTCAAAACGCCAACCGGCGACCTTGATCTTTGATACGGTTGATACCGGTCGCGCACACGCATCGGTAGAAGCGTGCCAAAAGGAGTGTGTAGGTTATATCATAACTATATGACGTAGAAATTACGCATTATACCGTTCCACTATGTAGGTATAAATAGAGCTAATAAATGCCATTAATGTTACGTAGGTCATAGCTAAGACTACAATCTATGTAGGTACCTAATATAATCTTAAATTGGTTTTAGTTTTGCATGATCTCGTACCTACCGATTTCATTTCTATTAGACTTTCGGTGTCACTCTTACAGATACAACAAATTGATCTGATGCCTGCTCACCATGACCCGTAAATTTTCAGCAAAAGGTACCTAGGTCAGGTGGTCAGGTGACCAAAACAACCTTAACTGCCTAGGTACTTAGGTACGGATTTTATTAAGTAATATAAGTTAAAACACTATGAAAATTATCAAGGCAAGGAGAAGGAGAGTTACAATAATTCTCTCAAACTTGGAAGCCTAATCGTCGTAACCGAATTTCAAATTTAAGAGCCAAAAGATGATATTTTATTCAGGTTACAAAACTTCAGGTCCTAAAAATAGCAGGGCTGGGTCCCTAAAACGAAAATAATTAAAAAAATATCTTATATTTTATAAATAAGTTAATTAATTTAACAACATTTCACTTGTCACATGGTTTCAGCAGGGGGCATGAATTCATTCACAATCTCTATAATTTTCCTGACATCATCTTCTGACAATCGCTCTTCACTTTCTTGTACAATCTGTAAACACAATAGTAGATACTACAAAAAAATCTCATAGGTTTAATGTGTTAACATGAGATTCCTGAGTGTGAGATCTTGGGTATGACTTCCTGGTTCTGCAGTAATATTAGGTTATTCTGTATTGGTATTCTGAGCAGCGATTCAGAGTTGGGAACTGTTCTCAGTAGATATGCTTCCCACTATTGCCCAAACAGTTCTGGCCGATTGCTGCATTTTAGATTAGACTATATGGAAAATACCTACAATCTATCTGTTTACATTATTTATCTATATGTGCTGTTGTATACTTATCTCAAAAGTCAAGGCTAGGTACTGACATTAATTAGCTCCAAAGTAAAGTATTTTGAGGGGCCCAGGAAGTAGAATGGTTATATGAATCTATCGGTCTTGTCTACCTAATGTTATTTTCTTCTTGCTGTATCTAGTTGGCCTGGCTGCTACCAGTCAGCAGTGATTAACAACTATAGCAAATAAAGATACATTAATAACATACCAACTGAATTTCTAGCTCTGTTCGTGGTGGAGTGTTGACCATCATAAGTTTCTCAGTCTTTGTCAGTTTGAACCTCTTCATAACTTCTAGAAACTTCTGAATAGACTGTGCATTTTGGTTCTTACATTCTGTGTCTTGTAGATAGTGGACTGTCTGAAATTGACATACAACATAAGATGGGGGTCCAACATTCAGAGGCTCTGTGTATACACTCTTAATAGCAATGAACTCCTCATTAGAGATCAACGGTTGATAAAGTAGACAACTAAATACATAGGTACTGATATTGTAATATATGTATTAAACAGAAGTTACGTGGATGGGAGCCATTTTGCATGTCTTCACTCAGACGCTGAAGTCCTACAACTTTTCTTACGTCTTCAATGAAGTGAATTAAGGATTTTAAAAAAGACCCAATCATTAGTTTGTCAAAACTGATAATATATTAAAAAGATAAATATTTCCCCAAACCTCATAAGTGACCGTTGCCAAAGATCCTTCACGTTTGTGTTTTTTTTGTGTGCTATCTTTAAGCTGTTGTAGGATCTGCATGACCTCATAGTTACACAAGAACGCGGCATTCACCTTAGTTCTATAAAATAAATATATACTACAACTATGAAAGAGTCTAGAAAATAAGAAATAATACTACTTCTAAGATGAAATAAGAAATCATAAATACTTTTTCTCTTTCAACATCCAACGGATCCAACAAGTTGATCACTTCTACAAAAATAGTATTAACTAGTCGTTGCTACTAGTTTTATATTGCATTTTATATGTACTGTGTTTTAATTTCATTAAAGCGAATAATATTAAATTTTCATACGTTTCCATTGGAATATATTGTTTTACTTAATTTTCCTACGTCGTCAATTGCTTGGTATAGTCTAATAAAGTCAGGGGGTTAGTTTTATTTTCGAATTATTTTAATAGAATGCAATTTATAAACACTAAACCCGGTAATGTTGTGACACACTGACACACTACACATTTGACACTTCTGACAAAGTGTCAATTATGAAAAAAACGATTTTTTTTTACCTTACCAAATATTTATACTAAAAACACTAAATTTATTAAGATGTATTATACTGTTTCTGTTTATTTTTGATTTGACATGGATTTGGCACTTAGATAAAGAACCTACATAGGTAATTAATGGAATAAACAGCAACTTGAATATGTAGTTCCAATTTTGAAAAACTGTTTTTTTTTTTTTAATTTTTTGATGTTGCATATTTTACCAAACTATGGACTTAAAAAATGTGTAATGAATTGAACTTTGGTAGGTACCTACTAGAAATGATATAAACTATCGATTACTTGAATAAAAACATGATGTCCCAAAAATCGGGTTTATAACACACTGTGTGATATAGTCATACAGTTTTTTTGTATATTCGGGATAGAAACAGACGCACAAGGCGGGGCACCACAGCACAAACTTCAAGCATAGAGTCCTTGACCACGACCATTGATTTACACTAGCTTCCTCAGTACACATACCTTAACATTTTGGCAGCAAGGTCAGCAACAATGATAGATCCTGTGAACCTTACGTATCAGATATTAAGAGTTATTTCTGGATAGATAATGTGGGCCACGCGGCCCATAGTCGGCTTATGATATTGATTCGAGTGAGTGAGAGTTGAGTTAATGACGTGCATGGCCAATTAGATTTACATGAAAGATTTCACAGCCCACTATCAATTTTCTGTATTATTCTTAAGAATTTATTAATTTTTACATGAAATATTTTAGTTCGTAATCATTATGATTTTGTGCAAAATAAGATATATTTTTAAAAATAATGTGCTTTCAGTTTTCCAAAGAGTTAACATTAGAAATTTCAGTCAAGAACATTTTACCTGCGGCTTGTCGAAAATTGATACACCGATAAATGCTTATTTTTATCATTACACTAATTTAAGGCTACCAGAAAATAAAATATTCGCCACATACGTTTGGATTGATGGCAGTGGTATCAACTTACGGTGCAAAGATCGTATTTTGGAGCAGGTGCCTTGTGACTTATGCATGGTTCCAAAGTGGGCCTTCGATGGAAGTTCAACAGGACAAGCGAAGACTGATAACTCTGATACGATATTATTGCCTGTCGCTTTGTACAAAGATCCTATTCGCAAGAGTCCACACGTAATTGTGTTATGCGAAACTTATCATGGTGATGGAACGCCCACTAAAACAAATTACAGAGCTCATTGTGCCAATATGCTGAGCAAAATATCAGACCAGGACCCCTGGTTTGGGATAGAACAAGAATATACAATGTTTGATTCGGATTTGTGGCCATTGGGTTGGCCAAAAGTACGGGGTTACCCCGTTACAAAGTCGAAGTATTCTTATTGCGGCACAGGCGAGCATGTCGCGGGCAGAGAGTTAGTTGAATGTCATGCCAGAGCGTGCGTCTATTCAGGTATGGACTACGGTGGCTCTAATGCAGAAGTGATGAAGGGGTCTTGGGAATATCAAGTTGGAACAACAATGGGAGTCAAAGCTGCTGACGATTTATGGGTGGGACGATATTTGCTTGGGAGAATTGCTGAACACTTTGGAATCATCATAAGTTATCACCCAAAACCCATGGGAAAGCATCAGCCAGGGATAGGGTGCCATCATAATTTTAGCACAAAAAAAATGCGTGCAGAGGGAGGGCTTACTGAAATCGAAAGAGTTTGTAAAGAATTATGTGACAAACATGACATATTTATGAAAAATTACGGTCTAGGAGATGGCCAAGAAAACAGAAAAAGGTTAACCGGAAAATTCGAAACTGCTTCGTTTGAAGTATGCAAGTGGGGAGTTGCTGATCGAAGTGCTTCGATCAGATTACAAAGAAGTGTTCAAGCGGAAAAGAAAGGTTTTTTAGAAGACCGGAGACCCGCAGGTGACTGTGATCCATACAGAGTTTGCGCTCTTCTGGCAGAAACCTGTCTTTCAGGAAAAAAAAATAATTAATAACTCAGTGGTTGAACTGTTCATTGAATTCGGTTTAATTTTGCTGTAAAACTTTGTAACAACTGTATAAAAATGTATAATGTATTTTGCTTTATCTGTTTGTTTCACAAGAGGTTTCGTAAAAATGCAAAGGCAAAAATGATATAGACCTGCAAGTAGGTGTGCCAGGTAATAGATTAAAAATTATATAAATTATTTTAGAGGTCACTGGCAGCATAGTAGTTATTAAAACAATTATTGAAAGTACAAGTCATATGTTATAATTTGGAACAATTTAAATCGTAAATCCGAAAATATACACAAAAATTTTAAGTATATTAATAAATCATCTGGAAATCTAAAATGGATTGCTTTATGCAGTGTTTCCGTAAATACAATTTTTTATTATTAGCCAGAAGGACCTTAATGAAACATAATATTAACCATATCTTAAGTAAGAAAGTGATGGATCGGTATATGAGACTTCCTTTGCCATGTAATAAAATATTAGCGACATATGTATGGATTGATGGTTCTGGCATTAATATGAGAAGCAAGGATCGTATCCTAGATTGCGTTCCGTACAGTCCAGATGCGGCACCAAACTGGTCCTTCGACGGCAGTTCCACGGGTCAGGCTGCGACGGATAACTCTGATACCACGTTAAAACCGATTGCTGTATACAGAGATCCCTTTCGAGCCGATCCACATGTTATGCTTTTATGTGAAGTATATGAGGGTGAGGGTGATAAACCAGCTGCTACCAATCACAGAAAGTATTGTAATGATTTATGTGAAATGCATAAGGCCGAGGAACCATGGTTCGGTTTAGAACAAGAGTACACAATGTTGGATGTGGATGGATGGGGCCTAGGATGGCCCAAAGGTGGAGGATTCCCTGCAGTTAAATACCAGTACTCATATTGTGGTGTAGGAGCGAAATATATAGCAGGAAGAGACGTGTGCGAAGCCCACGCTAAAGCATGTCTATTCGCTGGCATGGACTTTGAAGGCACCAATGCGGAAGTGTGCCATTGCTCCTGGGAATGGCAAATTGGTACCACTCTGGGTATTAAAGCATCGGATGATTTATGGATGTCTCGTTACGTAATGGCCCGAGTTGGTGAAGATTATGGAGTAGACATAACGTATCACCCGAAGCCTTTCGGTCCTTTACATCCTGGTATAGGGATGCATCATAATTTTAGTACGAAGAAGATGCGCACGCAAGGAGGATACGCCTTTATAGAAGAATGCATGAAAAAAATGGAAAAGAACCACATGAAGCACATGAAACATTACGGAATCGATATGATGACGAATAAAGCCCGACTCACGGGTAAATTTGAAACTGCGGAATTTGATAAATTTTCATGGGGAATTGCGAACAGAAAAGCAGCAGTTCGGCTTCAACGAAATATAAAAAAACAAGACAAGGGATATATAGAGGACAGGAGGCCTGCTGGTGACTGTGACCCTTATCTCGTTTGTGGACTATTAATGGAAACATGCTTGGGCAAATCGGGTGGATCGGGAGCGTCAAGAGCCGATCCTTGTGCCAAGAGAAAAAAGTGATTGTAGTGATTTTAATTGTTATATTTCCGTGATTATTATCAAATCTCTGAAATGAAACCATTCGTACAGGATACAAACTGTCTGTTATCAACAGTCAATAATACAGTAGAAATTTGCCGTTTTCCCGCTAATAGTAATTTGAATATGTTTTTAGACTCTTTAAATTAACTTTTGAAAAACTTATCTCTTCTATTGAAATATTATTTAGACCGCCGATATATTTCCCAAAACAGTGACGAATCGCGCTCAACTGAATACTTCACTATGTTAGCCTATCACGGTATGTTACCGACTCACATCCTTCCCACACGACAATACTGGACCTGCCTTGATCAACTAATTTCAAAATCAAAAAAACCTCTTTTGTTACGTTTGTTACGCAAATACTTCCATTACTGATGACGATATTTTTGATCTTCCTCCACGATTCCAACAATTACTACAATATCCCATATAAAACTAAAACAACTAATATTCTGAATTATGATAAAATTGAATTGGACCTTTTCCAGACTAACTTGAACTATCACTTCGCTGATATAAACGAAGCCACGAATTACTTTATTAACACTCTAAACTCAACTATTGTCACCAATTCAATTCTAAAGCTTGTGCCTTACCGTAAACGACTAAGGAAATCGTGAATGTCAGGGCTCCTCAAATGCCTGCGAAACCGAAATAACCTGCACTCAAAACTAAATAAATCACCTGATGATGAATAATAAAAAATTACATTTAAAGGATATCGAAACTATTGAAAAGTATTGCTAAAAAATGCAAAAATTAACTATGATAAGGGTCAGATAATTAATGCACAAAAAAATAATAAACTTTGGGAAGCTATAAAAACGACTGTCCATACCGTAAAAGATAAAACTCTTTCAGGTGATCTTCTATCACTGTCTGCACCTATGCGCACGGTTAATGAAGTAATTTCTTATTTTGCTAATATTGGACGTTTACTAGCTGAAAATATACCTGTCGCTCCCAATGCATTCCCAGTAGCTGCCAATCCTCCCGTGTACCATCAAACTTTTGTCTTGTTGGAAACAGATGATTCCGAACTGTAACATTTGATTATGAACCGAAGCGACTGTGTGGTGGGTCCTGATCAGAGATGTACAAGATAAGTCATAAAAAGTATCTGAAATACAAGTTACATGATACTTTTAAGTAAAGTATTTGAGATATCAGATGCAAGATACTTTGAGAAATCGTATTTGAAATACTAGATACAAAATACGTATTTTCTAAATACTTTTTGAAATCAAACATATTTTTATTAATCTTAAGTTATGGTTTATTTATAATATTGCTTTAATTATGAACAGTGATGGCGTTAATCGAGTAAATGTAAGTAATTTAGACCGCATTTTCAAACATTTTATCACTCATTTTTCTTCAGATCTCATTATCATCCCCCCCAAAAGAGAAGACTCGCTCTACAGGAGCGGAACTAGGCAAACAGTTAAATGTTATGTTTTAAAATATTTTTTCATTGTGGGATAAACATAACATTTAATATAAAAAACTTCTTTTGATAGGTTGATAAATTAAAATTATAAGAAGAGAGCGTTCAGATGGGATGCCGTAATGTACAAAAAATAGTAAAAGTAATTAGTAAAAGTATTTGAGCAAACATGGTAATTAAGAAATATTATGATACCAAAAGTATGTATCTAAATACAAGATATAAAATGAAAATTAAAAAAGGTATTTCAGATATAAGATGAAAATACGTATTTTGTATCTTGTATCTGTGTTTCACATATCTTGTATCTAAAATAAGTTACTTCTCTGGTTCTGATATTATCTCTAGTATATTTCTTAAGAAATTTAAAGATATTTTAATCCCTCCACTTATATTTCTATGTAACCTGGCTTTTTCAACAGGAACCTTACCAGATGCCTTCAAACTAGCAATAGTGCATCCCATCCATAAGGGTGGGGACAGAGATCGGCCGAACAACTGGAGATCTATATATATTTTGCCTACCCTACACTATCAAACTTCTTGAGAGACTTATGAATAATGGGGTAGTCAAATACTTGGAACAAAATCAACATTTATCTACATCCCATTATGGTTTTCGCTCGGGAATCTTTACAAGTAATGCTGTTTTGGACCTAACTAACGAGATTGTTATAAAACTGGACAAAAAAAAAGTGATTGGTATCTTCTTGGATTTGGTAAAGGCGTTCGACACGATCTCTATCCCCACACTTATTGCTAAGCTTGAAAGTATCGGCATTAGAATCACAACTCTCCCTGTTCAAAAGCTACCTTATAGGTAGACGGCAATGTCTCAAGATCAGACACTGGACTAGTGATGAACTCCCTATATCTTAGGGTGCCCCAGGGCAATATTATCAGATCCGTCCGATTTTATTCATAATTTATATAAATGATCTATGTTACCTGAAGCTTACTAATGGTTCTTTATTCCGCTAAACATAAGTATATCCAATGTGCAAATCAAAATCTAAAAGAACATCCTTAGTTTGGACTATCTTGACACGGAAACTTCACACAAAAATAAACTCAACAGCTTAATCTAATTTTATACATACACACATCCACATACACAAACACACTTCCATACGCTTATATACACAGGCACAATACCTGACACAATTATAAGTTAGTACAATTTTTAATTTTGCGTTCGTAAATTTATTTCTCAGTTCTTTAGGTTTCGTTCTCTTTCCATATACTTTGACTGTTAAATTTATTCGATTGTTAGAGCGTGAGAGCATGGAGATCCGTCATACAGGTCCCGAACCTAGTGCGGACTCCAGCTCTCACAATAGTTAAGTTTTAGTTGTAAACTATGTATATTATAGTGTATGTAACCACTGTACCTTTTTGAGACAAATAAACAAACTATTATTATTATATATATGTCTTTTCCTTGCACGGGACTACCGAGTACGGGACGTTTGGAAGGCTTGCGTGAATCCAAAGTCAACACGTAGAGGCCCTTAAAGACAGCTTTAATGAAATGTTATGGTGACATACCCAGCGATTATCCTTGTATGCACTATAGAAATGCACGCAAGGACAATCTCTGGATTTGTAGGACTATAGCAGAACATGTGGAGAAAAACTACTTGAGCTATTGTGGTGGGGTGTTAGTGGACTAGGTTATGGGAAACTGGAAATCTATGGCGCTTACCGAAACAATGTCATATGTACACGTAAAAATGGCCGCCGGAGATTCGCCAACTCATTAACTGGGGCCCGAAAAATAGTTACTAGCGCGCAACATGAGGGCAACAGAGATGTAAGTGACTGAAGGGTGAAGAGGCTTCGCTGGACTTTAAACTCAGATCATTTGCTCCCTGAGGGTCCCATCACTGGCCCACTCGCCACTTACGTTTAGCATGCACCCTACGGGCAGAGCTCTGCTCTAACGAATCCGCTCTGGGCGGCCAATGAAGGCAACACAGAAGCGGGAGACCCTATTCCTCGTCAGTGTTGACTCCAGCCAGCCAATGAAGGCAAACCAGAGGTGAGCAACTGTGACTTCTCCCTGGAGCACTCGCGGGGTCACTACTCCCCATAACCTCGCCTCAAGGCGCCCTGCGGGTTTATTATTATTATTGTTAACTACTGAATGAACCGACGGAGGTTTGCCCCAGGCGTCCAACCCATAGTCCAACCTACGTACGTAGATCGTACATCTACTACATGGCAAAAAGGTAAACGCCATCTATCGAAGTGCAGTGACAACATTAAAATCTGAATCGCACTGTATTTCTAGTAACTAAACTAATGTCCGACATCAGTCATCAGGCTTCAGCATGACAGGCAATTCATCTCCTGCTCAGATCAGATCTTTAAATCACAGCTTAATTCGTTTCTGCTCATATGAACTAAACATTGTTCAATGTGTAGTGTGAGTAAATACATCAAGAAAATTCTCTCTACGACTGCTGACCGAAGTCTAAATCTACTGACAGCTAGTTAGAGCGAGGAGCGAGGCTTCAGTCAGCACTGCGACGCGTACCCGCCACCATGAATTATCAAAATAATTAATGTTAAATCGTCGAATCAAGGAAGAGAATGCAAAAGGGACGCCTATCTGGGTTTTTATATGATATATACCTACATGATAAACATACAGGCCAAAGGATATGTATTTATTTATTGGATTTATTTATTTTAATTTTCATGACAGGCGTCCGCCTGTCATGATAATTAAAATAAATAAATACTCTGCTAATGATTCTTATTTATATCCTCCTATAAGTCCTATAAGTGGGTCCCAAATTCTCATAAATGGGTACATTCTCTGAAGCTTTGATTTATGTTTGTAGCTCTATACAGTCCCGAAATGTAAAAAATCATAGATACTGCATATGTTTTGATCAGTATTTTCAATAATATTAAAAATACACAAACAATAACTTTGATCCAAATTTATAAGTTTAATTTTTGTTCATGTTTCAATATTTTTATAAATATTAAATTAAAAAGTGATGTCAATAATATAATAAACACATCGAAATAATATGTCCAAACAGCTATACATTGGTGATTGTACTATTGGTTGGTTCATAGAGAATATCAGTACGGGGGAGTCTTTGGTCGGCCTACCTTGAACGTCTCAAACCATAGACAGTAAATTAAAAAGAAAACCGTGCCGCCATTTTCATTCTTTTCTCTATTCCTTTTCGTCATATGGCGTATTAGGTGCGTTCGCTTACGTCCGCCATATTAAATGAAATCAATAAAATAAGACAAAATGTCGCCTTACTAAAGTGCGTGAAAATAATCCACCAACATCCAGTTATTGTGTGATTAAATCATCAAGAGGATCACAATGGAGAATTCCTACGGTGTGGGGGTTGTTAACAGATACGCTCTTTTCTTGGACGATGAGTCCGATCCTCTTGATGCGTTAAAAGCGCGAGAGCAAGCGAAGGAGCTCAAAAAGAAGACCAAAGAAGCCGAAAAGGAGAACAAAGGGAAACCTGAGGCCAAACCTAAAGGTGGCGCTCCTGCTATCAGGAAGGGAATCAAGGAAACCCAAAATGTGAAGTCTCAAGAAAACAGGAGCGGGGAGCAACAAAAGCCCAAGGGTCCTTCTAGACCCAATGAGCGGAACACCGAACGTCCTCCTCCGCGCCGTCGTGATGACCGGCCGCAGAACGGCGCCATCGAGAACAAGGAGGGAGCCCCCCGGCCACCTCGGCGTGAATTTGGTGACCGCAGGCCCAACTTTGAACGGCGCAATTTTAGCGACAATCCTGAAGGAGGAGCCGAGCGTCGCGGGCCGAGACCGCCTCGCGAACCTCGCGATCGTGACAGCCGCGACAGTCGCGACGGACCGCGCGGGCCGCGTCCGTATGATAATAGAGGCAAGCGCGAGTTTGACAGGAGATCCGGCTCTGACAAGACCGGTGTGAAGCCAGTGGACAAGCGTGAGGGTGCCGGACCCCACAACTGGGGCTCGCTGAAGGACGAGATCGACGAGCTCAACAAGACCGGCTCTGAGGGTGAGGTTGTCGAGGAGAAGGCAGCAGATGCGGCCGGTGCTGGTGATGGTCAACAGCCAGAGGCCGAGCGCGCCGCTCCTGCCGAGGAAGAGCCGCGTGAACTTACTCTTGATGAGTATAAGGCACTCCGGAATGCCCAGCGCACGCAGCCGCAGTGGAATCTGCGAAAGGCCGGTGAGGGCGAGGACCTCAGCCAGTGGAAGAATCTGGTGATGCTCGAGAAGAAGAAGGAGGGCGAGCGTGGCGAGGACGACGACAGCGATGATGAGTACGACATGGCTGACTACCCGCAGCGCGTGGGACGTCAGAAGCGCGTGCTCGGCATCGAGTTCACGTTCAACGACACGGCGCGGCGCGGTGGCACGGGCGGGCGAGGCCGCGGACGCGGGCGCGGAAGAGGCCGAGGTCCGCCGCGCGAGCCCGAGCCGGTGGAGGAGCACCTGCCGCTGCGTGCGCAGGCCGTGCCGCCCAAAGTCGATGACAGCAAGGATTTCCCCTCTCTTGGCTAGACTCACAGTGAGCCTTCGCTCTTCTCCCTTTCGATAGAGTTACAAATTAAAAATATTGTATGTACCGTTATTTTTGAAGTAAATATACAAAATATTTACACGTGCGTGTATTATATTACATTAAAATTTAGTCGATTTCTTCGGAAACCGCCTTTCAATCTATTAATTGACTTGATAGAGTTCAATTTTGAAGTTATTGATCTGGGGGTTGACTAGTTGTGCTCGCAAATCACATAGGATGTTTTAACGGGGGAGAAATATGCATACGGAACTATTATAACAGTAGCTTTTATCATATTGTAATCACATCTGCTTATGATTTAACTTCGATCAGTTTTATGGATTAAGGATTTTAAAACTTATTGACTGTGACAAGCTATGAATTAACTCCGTCACAATTTAGAGTAGAATGTGAAAAGTAACCCTTGTTGCATTTTTTATCATGAGTTTGTGTTGACCAATGCAGACTTTGGGAACTGTAAATAGTTGATATATGTTAAAAGATAAGGTCTTAAAAATAACAAGGTTGATTTTTGTTGTTACACAACTTCAGAAAAATAAACATTTTGTATGTGTGATATTTTTCTTAATTATTTTCCTATTCATCTGTATTCCTCCCCCAGCCAATGTCTATGTCAAAATGTATTTTTTGGTATGTGAGCTATTTATTGCATATGATTGACCACATGTTGGGGGGAAAATAAAACAAAAGTATCAAGTAATGTTGTATATTGACACATATTATCACTTTCACACAAAACAATTCACTTAAAATTTACAGATAATAATTTGAGTTAAATATTCAACATAATAGAATTATTACTTACAAAAGAAACATCAATTACACATATGTGTAGAGTTGATAAGCACAATAAATAATATTATTTACATTGAGACATCTGATACCATTCTATGCACTGCACGCTGAGACCATGCAGAGCCACCAACTGCATAGGATCTGCAGCCCTACTTACTACAGAATTGTTTTATATTTTAATATAACAAAGGAACTGATTGTTAATTTAACTTGTACATTCATGACTCAATAATTTTACAATACTCAAGTTTGGACACTAAAAATAGACATCAGTAAATGTTACAATGCATAGCTAATCGCAGATGGCTGCAGTATATTCGGAATACAGAAATGTTTGATGTATGTAGTTCAAACACTTGATAATAATAATTATAGCTGACTAGTGTTGCTTGTAACTGAACATACAAAAACCTTATTACTATACTGTATTTCAAGTTCATGTAACATTAGACAAAGTAGACCCAAAACACGGAAATGTATAAAATTACTAGTTTGCTTCTAGCAGGGATTCAAAACATTATTATCTTTTCTGAATATAAACAAGATGAGGTGAAATTCAACTCGAAGAAATAGTTCAAAAGTTATTTATGCTTTGGTGGGCTATTTTAGTTTAATGTTACATTAAACAAGGTATACATATCTATTATTAATTTTAGAAGGTAAGTTGATTATTTCGTTTTTAATTGGTAATTTTATAGTATGCAACATATTACATACGAGTGTTTGCAATCATTTAAAGTTACCGTTCTTATCAAGGGTGTCAAAGGTTACATTCATAATAATAAAATTAGTGACGTAAAAGCGTAATTACTAAACTCAGGACTTGAGTCCTGTTTCACAGCCACAATATACGTTCACTTATAATACAAGCGAAGATAAAGTACAAGCCTCGTATTAAACGTGGCTAGCTAGTTATAATAATAAATACCTCGGCACATCTACATAAATTGGTTTACTAAACTGCTAAAATATCTTTGTATGTCCACTACATTATCAATTGACTATTATTTACATTGACAACAATACTTGTAATTAGTCACAATTATTTACAGCTGCAAATGTATTTTCAATACTTCATACAGTAAACACGAGCTTTCAGTGATCAATTAAACTTAATTACGTTCGTGTGTTGGTCAAATTTGTTAATTTCCATGAATAAGTTAGACATTTCCCTGCCTTTATTTTTCCCAACGCTAGAGAATACCATGTGGTTTTAGCCGGGGAATATTGTGGCTATCAGGGAAGATAACTTCGTACTGCAAATAATGTGGGAACGTTACGGCCCTCGGTGTCGTCGATAAGAGTCGTTATCGGGCCGAATCTCGATGTCCAGGGTCATACGAAGCGAACGCTTGTAGCGCACTCTAGGTAGTACTTGTAGCTTTACAAATACTTAATAATAGCTGAACAGAGCGTAGGAAGTAAACGTTTCAAAACGAGGTGATCATAGATCCTCGCGGCGAAGGCTTCACTCGATGCCGAAGGTGTTGGTCTCCTCGACGGCGAGCAGCAGCTTCTCGTGCAGCAGGTGCGGCGTGGGATAGGGCGGCAGGTCGAGGCGGTTGAAGCAGGTGTGCGCGCGCGGCAGCGACTCCACGCGGCCCCAGCGCTCGATGCAGAACCGGCGCGGGCCCGTGGAGCCGCGCAATGCAGAGAACCCTTCGTACGGGATCGACGACGTGCCGGTCACGAACTGCACCAACCGGAGACGCTGTTCGTTTGTAAACCTGGAACGGATGCATAACATTTTATATAAGTAGGTCGTATGAGACGCGAAGCTTCCGCGTTCTCGTATCGTATTCGTGTTAAAATGTAGGAAAGGAAGTATGACGAGTCGCGTCGGATATAAATAAGGTCGTATCGTATTCGCATTGACAAAGAAGACAAGATTTTTATGTAAACTCACAGAATATGGGTCAACAGTATTTAAATTTCAAAATTACAGGATTTCATGTTAATTGTTAATAAAATGATTGAAGTGTTCACACGCGATATAGCATGATTCTAGATATAACTAAATTTCCACGAAATAACGGTTACAATAAAAGCAAAAATTTAACTTTGAGATCTACATACGTTGCTTGCATTTAAGCTTTATACGTCTTTTGGGATTCTCTTTACTATTCACTTACTAATCACTAGGCGTAACGGGAGTCTCGGAGCCGTAACGACTAGCACGGTCAATGGTGTATCGAACTCAAGTGGAGTTGTCAATTGCGCAAGCTAGATTACTGATATTTGTATTAGCCATGACAAAGTGTTGTGTGATTCTCGGTTAAGCCCTTATCAACGTAAGTCCAGATCACTATCAACGGTGCCCAGCACTGATATTTCTCCTAGAAAAACATTTCACAGTTATTTTTTTCGTGCGGGATCGAACCCGCGACAGCTGATAAAGCCAATCGTTTAACAACTGCGTCCCGTCGAATATTATATTATGTAAGGTGATGATGATGATATTTACCTGTCGATGGCCTGCCAGAACCATATGATGACGGGATGCGCGTCGTGGTATCCTCCGCGGTACTCGGTGTTGTTCCTCCAGTCGGCTACGTCGAGCTCTGGAGCGCCAGCGATCACCAGCTCCAGCTCCCGCGCATCAAACGCCGCCACCAACCGTGGGTCTACAACCTAATAGCAATAAAATATGTGTGTTTAGTAATAATAATAATGTCCTCCTGACCGATTTCGTTCACGGCGGTCAATCTCAACGGAGATAAGCATATAAACTACGCAGGAGATATTATAGAACACAAATGTGCGTGCAAACACAGGTGCTCTCTCTATTGATTTACTCTCATAGTCCGATGGGATGGCAATCCGACACGACCGGAGAGAGATCGAGCGCAGGACCAACGGCTTTACGTACTTTCCAAGGCACGGTGTGTATTCACATACACAAAGACCCAGACCCGAAACAACTATATGTAGATCATACAAATAATTATTCCGTGCGGGAACTGAACCCGCGACACGTAGCGCAGCAGTCGATCTTTCAACCACTGCGCCAATCGTGCCGTACTGTGTTTAGTACCTATGCGCAGGCATTATTCTCATACAAAATTTCGTACCATGATTTGGCTGTCATAGAGAAAAATGATCCTTACGTGTTGCTTTCTGAAATAATTTCACTGTCAATCCAATTTTTTTTTTTTCAGCAAATATCCTGTATATTCCTCTCAACACAATTGACATTAATCTGGTTAATCGGTGTGGTTTTTTTTTTGAGTGTTCCTCAATATGATACACGTATGTTAATATCGCTTTACAGTCGCATTATACATATTTCCTTTTTTTTACGTTGCCCCACACTAGCGTTTCTCCTGTGTCGTGAAGTGGCGTGCGCTTCATAAAGACAAAAAGATACTGCCTACCCTACATAACTGAGATAAATATTTATTATATCAATATTTGAGGTGGCAAATCACATACATACATTATTTATTTATTTAATCGACAAGACGACGAACCAATACCAACCTGCAGTAGGTATTTTTGGCAGTAAGCTTGTAAAAATTTCTGCCTACCCTGTCTAAATACTCTGTGCACGCCGTTGGTGTCGTGGGTACATTTTTACAAACATACATGTCACATGCACACACAACCAGACTCGAAACAACTATCTGTAGATCATATAAATATTTTTTTCCGTGTGGGCATCGAACACGCGTCTTTTTGGGTCTTTACAATCAATGCTGCCTAGATTTTGAAGCCGGGTATAGACTTTGAAGCTGTCAGGCGATGCTTGAAGGTAGATAAACCAGATCATATGGCGACCATATAGAGGCCACGTTGCATGCGGCAGGTTAAAAAAAACACGCCTCACACTTAATCATACCTACTTGAATGGATTAAAATTATAATCCTTTATATAAGCTTTAGTCGGTTATTGGAGTATTCTAAATTTAACGTCATTATGTAAATAGTTATATTTGTGGGTTAGTTATATATATGGCAGAACAAGTGTGGTCAAGGCCACAAGTTATAAGGTAAACCTTATTTTTATTCATACATATTGATTTAATTTCCCTCAAAATACACTATAACTTTGTATTTTAATAATACAAAATAATAAATAGACCTTGGAGTCAGAATTACTAGATGTGGAGGCCTCAGGAATATTAGTAAACACCATCTAATTTTAAAAGTACATACAAATTCAATCTATCTGCTATATGAGTGTCAATTGGCAGTAACAACGGTATATAACTCGTCTCACCTCGTGGAACCCTCTCACGAGCCACTCCGTCTGCTCAGCCACTCCTCGCTCCACCCTCCACCTCACGACCCTCTCCAAGTATTCCTTCTTGTTCCTCTCGGTGACGGCGAGGTCGCGGCCGCCTGGCTTCAGTTCCCGTTCCAACACTCGCCCGTCTGCCAGCCGCTCGGACACGGCGAATGTTAGTTCTAACGTGGACACACAGCGTGCTGACTGGAATAAAAAAGATGGAAATATGAAAAGGCGTGTTACTAATGGCTTCTTAAACTGTCTTAGAATATGACAATATCGTCGTTGAAATTCTAACACTACATAAACCATTTTTTGGCGGTTTTGACTTTTTGATATCATTTGCTGGAGAATCGAAAGACGAGTTGTTTCAGCTAATCAGAAACAAGCATGGTCTAATAGAAACTCGTAAAATGAATAAATATAAAATAGTATTGTACTGGTGTCTATGTAAAATAATGCAGTTTTTTCACTCTCCTGAAAAGTTGCTATTTTTGACATACGTGGTGTTAGAACTTCAACGACGATATTATTCTTAAGTTCGGGATGGTTACAGAAGCATTTAAATATATACATACGATAAATGAAGTTGAAAATAAATTAATTTTGATAATTGCCATCGATGGCCTACTGATTAGGTACATATCGGCCACTGCTGTTTAATAACATCTTCTATTTATCAATCAAAAGTGTCTGTCTATTATATGCACAACAAACTCACTTATATAGATTTAATTTCACAGATAATTGGTTACATCTTCAATTGGATAATTATATAAGATAAGACTTCTTTTTTACTATTAAGACTGCAAGTTGACATAATATATTGAAACAATCAACAGCTATTTATATGAATAATGAACGCCATTTGTCAGCAGATGTCGGTCCGTACCTGCAGCCACCGCAGCGACGCCGCGAACTGTGCGTCCAGCGCGTCCACGTCCTCCAGCGCGGGCGGCAGGCGCAGCAGCGCGCGGTACAGCGCGCGCGTGAACCACGCCTCCAGCAGGTAGCCGTGCACCAGCGCTAGTCCCAGCACGCGCCCCGAGAAACGGAACCTGAAACAATATTACAACTTTAGTGTAACTTTACTGTTTACTTGTCCTGCATTCAGCAGTCGAAGGTGTCTTCAGAAATGTATGAAAAATTTGTGTGCGCGCATTCACTGAATGATAAAGGCGTGCATTTTTTTCATAAAATTTTTGCTTATATTTACTTCGGTCGTCGTGGAGGGAAATTCGTATTAGACTGCCAAGTATGAATAACAGAAAATATTGTTCCTAACTTACTGTAACGGTCAATAGTAAAAACATATATTTAATTCTATTAATTGCCGAATAAAACTATGAATCATGCCAATTTTTCCACTATTATATGTAAGTACTGTGTAAAATATTTGCGGCACTGCCACACTTGGTATGTCGCACGTGGTATTTATATACCGGAAGCTTAATAACAAGAAAATCCATATTTCATACTTGTTTGCTCCCATGCAAGTATTTCAGACAAAATATGTCTAAATATCTACTTCTAGATAGTAAATACTAGACGCCTGACCAATCCAGTCCGCCCTAAAATAAACATGTGACCTAAATAATACATCTTGTATATGCGGAGGAAACGACGCAATTTCACGAACCAAAGTATTATATTAACCAAACAAGCATCGGTCCGTAGAGAACGTTACACATCAGTAATAATGTAATATGATAAGTTGCTTCACTTTGGGACGTGAAAAAAAAACTCTATAAACATCATTGTATCTTTGTTTGTTTGTAACCAAATACATGGCGTTTGTTGTAATTCGAGACGCGATCGGTTCGGGTGCGCGTACGCCGAACGAACGCCGAGTAAAAATAAACAAAGAGGGCGCGCTTCGCGGTGTAAAAATAAATCAAAATAACGGAAATATCTGCTGCGCTTTGTGGAAAGGATATGATGTTAATATTTTTTGGGAGGTTAAATAGCGTTAATATTGGATCGGTCCGATACATCTGTGTCATAATAGGCGACATAAGATGACACGATTGGCCCAGTGGCTGAGAGATTGACGGATGTGTTGCGGGTTCAATTCCCGCTCGGACCTACACATCGTTGTTCCGGGTCTAGGCGTCAGTGTATGTGAATATTTGTGTTTGTAAATGCACCCACGATACAGGAGTTATTCCTAGGGTCTGAAATGGTCAATTAGGAAAAAAAAAAAAGGGAGCTCCAAAAAAAATTTTCTGAGTGTGTGTAGTCCGCCAACCCGCACCATAGCAGCGTGCTGGACAAAAGCCTTAGGTATTCTGAGAGCGGTCCATCAGAGGGACAGGAAATAAGTATACCAGCATCATTATGTGCTTTTCTTAACTGACTGACTGATATTTAACTGACTTAACTGACTGACACCACTTTTCTTAACTATATTTAGACAGAGGTGTACTAAATTGTACACCCCACGCCGATGTCGTTATTGAGTCCCATGTAATAGGGGGCGAGCCTATTGCCATCTACACGGCACAGTGCTAGACTCCATCCTGCTGCTAAGAACTTTCATATAGAAAAACTCGATAACACTGCCCGACCCGGGAATCCAATCAAAACCTCACGCTTAGTCGCGCTTGCAACCACCAGACTAACGAGGCAGTCTCTAGACTGAGCAAAACTGGTACTTCTAGTCCTTGAAATATTTATTATTATGTTAGGTACATAAAACAATTAAAAATAACATTATTTAAATACCACTTGTGTAAGCCCTGGTTCATACATAATTCGCTGACCCTTACCCAGCTCTATATTACATTGTTTGACATAGCTTTCAATATATACAAATCAATAGATGGGCACCGGCGATAACCCTAAATGTGGCGCTTTATAATTACCATTGGGTGGTAATTACTGATACATCATAGGAAGGTATCAGTCAGGTATTCCGAGTAGTATTGAAACCTTGAATCATACAAATGGAATTCTGTTTAGGGCTTATTGATAAACTAGCTGATTGGTTATCCACAACTGACAGGGTACGTTAAAATTTTTGTTAGAAAGTGTCTATAGCTGATTCATTCTGTGATCCTTTGTGTGTGTGATCATTTACTTCTATCTTCATTTAGATAATGATATTACTAGTATATTTTTTTATTTGACGGACTATGTACTGTGTTAATCATAACTAGTCTCCTGTTTAAAGTGGACAGAATGTACTCTTATATTATATTTCCCAAGTTGTGTCTGGCGTTGTACATAGGCCTCCTATCATCTTTCTGAAGTAACTGTTGTCAGAAATGATTGCCGAAACAATCACAATATTTAGAAAATGAATTGCTTACAATTTACAAATTTAACTGTCTGAAAAGGTAGTTTTCAACCGACTTCAAAAAAAGGAGGAGGTTCTCAATTCGGCTGTATTTTTTTTTTTTTTTTTTTTATGTTTGTTACTCGATTTCTCGAAGACGCCTGGACCGATTTCAAAAATTATTTTTTTATTTGAAAGGGTATGCTTGTCATTTGGTCCCATTGTCATCAGGTCAGGACCTGATGGTGGAAACCCTGAGATATCGAGGGCATCTCTTGAAAATTGTAGGCGAGCATGGGGTAAAAACTTGATATTTATGTGTATATCTGATGAGACTATAATACTATGGAGGTTTAGGGCAGATCTGATGATGGAGACGACAGAGGATCGAGGGAACTCCTCAACGGTACATCTTAACTACCTCGTGTTTGGGCTTATTTTATTCGTGTTGACAAGATCTTTGCACCGAGATGGCTAATGACTGCCACTGCAAGGTCCGTGATACAGGTGCAGTACAGTTTAGGGAACTCCTTAATGGTTGATAGCAGCTACATAGTGTTTGGGCGATTATTCCGTCAATTACGGACCGATTTTAAAAAATCTTGTTTTGTTTGAAAGAGTATGCTTCCCATTTGGTCCCATTATCACCAAGTCAGGATCTGATGATGGGATCCTAGGGAAATCGAGGGATACCCTCAAATATTGTAAGACAAATAGCCCGTTTGAGCTTTTTTCTTAATAAGTTAGGTATTGGCGTCTGAAAGTCATCATTTAATGATGCTGAGCTGATGATGGATGTCATATTACTCCTCAACGGTAAAGAGTTAGGGAATAAAACTTCCGAGTTTGGGATCACTCGATATATTTTGATGAGTCCCGTATAAAACATTTGGTATAGAGGGTCTGATGATGGAGCCAGGAGATAGATGGTGGAACTCTTCAGTAGCTACTAGTAAACCCCTCGAGTTTGGGCTCATTTTAAACCTCTAAAAGTCAAAACTATCACAATATTAGTTACAATAGTCGTCTTAATCTTTTCATTTCTCGTAATGTGTTTTCATCATGTGGTCGGCTAAGTAATTTATTTGATTTTAAAATCACATAGTGCAATACCGTCTAAGGTTTTCACTCGACTTGGGGCAACATACATTTGACCTTTGTAAAGTTTTTCAAGAGAATCGTCTGTACTAGGTCTACGCATCACTCAAAATTGTAAAATAATTAAAATTTTTAACAAAAAATAAAAACCGACTCCAAAAAACTCAAAAACAAAACTAATAACTAAAAAGCAAAAAATAAATCTTTTATTATACAACATAGTAGTTGAAGAATATTGAAGTCGGTGCCAAGTAAAACATGCAATGATAAACCGACACGATTGGCGAAGTGCATTTGTCGTGTCCGACGCATAATTCGCCTCGCACTCGACAATTTTTACGTGAACTCGTTGTTTCAATGTCGCTATTATAGCAGCAAGGTATATTACTTTTATGTTTTACTTGGCACCGACTTCAATATTCTTCAACTACTATGTTGTATAATAAAAGATTTATTTTTTGCTTTTTAGTTATTAGTTTTGTTTTTGAGTTTTTTGGAGTCGGTTTTTATTTTTTGTTAAAAATTTTTATTTTATGTATTTTAATAACAAATAAAAAAAAAACTTCTTTAAATTGTTCACAAATAATCTAAATTTTTTATATTTTTTTTATTTTGCTATTGTTACCTAATATCATCATATACGTGTAATTAAATACAATAAAAAAATATGATAATTGAATATGAAACTTATAAAGTATATAATAATTCAAAATGAATTCTTTGAAACATTAATCTGTGTATAATTTACACAGTTTGTAAACATAATTTGCAGAAGAACGTAATAACATTTCACCGGACCCGGGAATTCAACCCGGAACCACACTGACCAATAAGGAAGATTAGATCTTGTATGTTTATTCTAAACATTATTATCCCTAATTACGTGTTACTGTCATGACAATAGTAATTATCTAATGATGTATAGCAAATAGGTGATATTCTAGTATTGTACTGATTGACTTAATTACATAATAATACTTATTAATATATCATTTGTCACTTAGACCAGGAAGCTGCATTACTGATTGTAATAACTACAATTTGAGTCTATTATATGCAATTTACCAGACCACAGTACTTTAAATACTCGTTGGTACATACGTAGCCGTGAGGTTAATTATGCAGCGCTTGCTGCGGTCTGTTCTTGGATGGGTGAGAATTTTTCACACATCCACGCATTAAGCAGTTGGTTCCGGGTGTTTTACAAATACTCATGACAGTCGTTATGGATGTCAGCAGCCCAAAAAGTTTAAAAACCGGTCTAACCTTAGAGTATCGGTGGCGGAGGTCAGATGGCAGTCGCTCTGTGGAAAACACTGATATTCAGCCGCGTCTGGTTAGACTGGGGGCAGACCCCACCAGTCTTAGGCCAAGGCTAAGATGAAGAGTATTCAAAATATAGTTCACGTTATTAAAAATATTCCCTTGTAACTAAGTAACTAATGTCCTCCTGACTGATTTCGGTCACGGCCAATCTCACCGGAGATTAGCCAACTACGCAGGTGATATTATAGAGCACAAGTGTGTGCGCAAACACAGGTGCTCTCTCTATTCCTTCACTCTCATAGTCCGATGGGACGGCAATCCGACACGATTGGAGAGAGATCAGGCGCGTGACCAACGGCTTTCCGAGGCACGGTATTCTCTTGTATGGATTAGATAAACGATAATATATATTCAATTATTATAAATGTGACAATGGCCGCAGCCTTCCTAACAGCTTATCACTGTTATAGGACACGGTACCTAGTACGTATGCAGTAGGTAAAATATAATAAGCAGTGTAAATTAGATAAAAAAAGAATGTATTTTGACTAAATGAAAATAAATCAGGAATCGAATGGGCAAACGGTTTTCGTTAATCGAATGCATGACTGTTTGTCTGCGCTGACGCATAAACATACCTTATACCACCTGACCTACTTAGTGAAAAAAAAAAAGAGATAAATGATCTCAAGATTCGAAGATCTCACAAGATTCATGGCCCTCCATGTCTCTGAATTTCATAAAAATGAAGTATTACCTATTTTCCAGTTACTTCTATGAATATTTGGAGATCAAACATCGACCTCGGTTCATAATAAAATTATGTGCAGATATATAGCAAAATTATTCACCGTTTCTGTCCTCATAAGCTTTGTCTCATATATTTTTAGTTCCCAAATTATCGAGAAAACTATTGTGTTACTTTAAGTAGATTATCACACATTTGCAATTCAATGTGTGCCAAAATTAACAGCAAAAACATGTGATGAGATAAAATCTTTGGTACCTGATATAACGACCATCTGTTTGCAGATAAGCAGAGTTAATGGTGCTAATTATTATGACAATTATGTTCTTTAGACTTTATTTATTAATTATTAAGAAAGAGCCTCCACGAATGACCAATAAATACATGAGAACGTTTGGCGCACCCTGAGCTGTCAGACGCGATAAACCATTGCTAACTGACAAATCTGTCCAGTATTGATTCCAATGTGATACGACAAGAAGAAGTTTGTTTGATGCCATAATTTTGTCGTTATTTGTATAGGCATTATCTGATCTTGTAATGTCAACAAAATATAGGTAACAGTCGTAAATAGCGGTTATGCTAATAACAAATACTCTGCAATCACCAACCCAGTTAAGCGTGGTAACTATTGCAGTAAAACTTTTTAGTGTCACATGCAGTCCAGATTTTGGGGTCTATAATATGTCGCAGGGAAATAAGGATCTCAGGGATTTTTTGGAATGTCGAATATCGTGGTATAGCGCAAATATGATAGGTTATAGAGCTTTTTTATTTGATGTCAATGGAAAAAAAATATGACGTAGTAAAAATTATGAATTCGAACCGTTTCGGAAGAACCCTACATTAGGGAATATTTTTCGTGAAATTCCTAGTATCGTCATTCTTCAGAATTAATAATTATTAGCAACTAAACAAGCCCACTCACCACTCGTGATGGTTGTCAACAAACGCTGACATTGGCGACACGTGCACTGTGTACGTATCGTTGGCGGAGTACTCGAACAGCCCGTAGTACGGGTTGAAGAGTTCCCTGGACAGCAAGAAGAAGAATTCTCGACTGGGCCCGCCGTAGTCCAGCCCCTCTTCTCCGTCCCACAGCACGCAGAGCTTGCCCTTCTGAAGCTCCTTCTTGCCGCAAGACATTATTCTTCTGAAGGCGTCTTCTAAGAGGTGTTCGCGACGAATGTGTAGTCTGAAAAAAGGTTGGTTTGGGGTTAGATTTGATTCACATTCCGCATCAAGTCTAGATGTTTAAATTCTACCAGCACACCATCCAGGTCATAGATAATTTTATTTGTATTGTATTTCATATATTATAAAGATATAGGTGTAAGAAACACTTACTTTAACTTGCCAGGCCCCTGTCCGTAGCCCTTGCTCTCGAGCTTCCTGTAGAAGGCCCTGAGCTTGGCCTCGAAGTCCCGGCGCTGCGGCGCGGGCGCTCGCGTGCTGCGTGCTGCGGCGGGTGACGCGACCGGCGAGGGCGACGCGCCCGCCGACGACGCGGCCACAGAGCAGCCGCCCGCCGGCACGTAGCTCATGATCTCCTGCTCGAACAGGCTGCAAAACAAGAAAATGTTTCGTAAGACTTGGGGAAACTTGTGCGCAAGCTTTTTGGACACTTATACAATAAATTTGTATCAGTACGACCACAATATTGAACCTGGAATGATGACAATAAATAATTGTCGCATGCGCATGTGCTTGCATCCGTGGCTTATAGGTACGCGGTGCGGTTTACCGCGTAACAGTAAGTCTGCTAAGCTTTAACTATTAGGTAGCTTTGCTATTAGATCCAATAGGCAAATTGGCTCTTATTTTCTCGTCATCTTCTGCATCATCTAATAATGATGTGACCTTAATACCAAGACTTAATAAATAAATAAATAAACTTCTCTTTGGCGAATAGAAATATGAATAGAATGATTTCTCAGGTGATTTCTATACCATTGTTATAGACGTCATACACATGGCCATTATTGCAAAAAAAAACATAAAAATCAAAAGCGTATTTAAACACGATTTTAGAGATAAAATAAAACATATTTTAGATAATTTAGCGAGATAAGAGAACATTTTTCAACATCAATTATATTTTTATTAGCAACTTAGTAATAATGTTTCTTTTTAATTAAATGTATTTAAAAGTTTCTATAAATATATAAAATCCACACTATTATAAATACGAAAGTCTGTCTGGTACCCCACGAGTAAACTATTGAATTGATAGTAATGAAATTTTACATAGAGGTAGCCTGGGATCTAGCGAAGGACATAGACTTATTTTCAATATTGCAGCAAAGCACAAATTCGTTAATAATGACAAAATTTAAGCAGACGAAATCGCGGGCGACAGCTAGTAAGGAAATAAGTTATAAATCTGAACTGTGTATTTCTAAAACCACCATGTAGGTCATTTCCAAGGTCCTGTAATTACTCCAGCCTATTACAGTGTTCATAACAATGTTTATAGATCACTTATAAAGAAAACGTGATGTGTTGTCATATTAGTACAACGGTGTAGTACCATGGAGCACCAAGTGTTCGTGTGGTACCTTACCATGTGTCATCATAATGATAAATGCACACAGTTACGTTATCGTACATGAAATCTTTTCCAAAGGTCTAACAATACAATTTGAGTGTTATATTTGTTTTCAACATTTTCTTAATTACAACCTTGTTACACGCATATTTGCGGCCATCCAATTCTTCGACATAATGGTAAAAACAGTCCAAATTCGCATACTCTAACTTGACCAACTTGTTATATCAATTAAAATAGGCACAAGGTGAAAGTGAGACTCCTTAATTATTAACCAGAGCGTAGACCATTAAAAAGTAAAATAACAAAAGGCGAGCAGTGTGAAACTATCTGGTGCCAACGCTCATCCATAACGCGGCCAGCACCTGACGCTAATGTGGGAGGCTCGAGACACGACTGTCTTCTAAAACAATTTTACAACACCAGCCATTATTAAAAACTTCATTAAACAAACGAGATAAGAGCATCTTAAGAACATCTCTAAAAGTCCGTACTCTCGTAGTGGTCGGCCAAACTGCCCACTAGGAGCAATGAACCGTGATAGATTATGACCAAAAAGACGAGAGCAAGGCCGGCCCACATAAGACAGAGACAAAACGCCGGGCACTAGGCCCGTAATACCCGTAATCGATTTAGGAGAGCGGGAGATTTAGAACCGCAACGCCCCTTGCTCGTGATCGAGATTCGGTAATTAGTATAATAATTTCATTTGGGCCCCGAGAATTATACGTGAAGACACGCAGTGCGCGCATGCACAGCTCGCCAGGCCCCTGCCTAGATCATTAGATATTGTTCTGTGTGCTTAGAATTGTAATCGATATTTTTATTGTTAGGCCGGACGTCAAACAAAAAGGGTATAGACATAACATAACTGGAATTTTCGACGTAATTCGCTGTTGAAACAATGAGTTCGCCGAAACGTTGATCGTTCAAAAACACGTACGCGCCGACTAAATGAAACTACCGAGCCCTTTTAGAGAGGAACCTTCGACTAATGTGTGGTTGATCTATTAAACGGACGTGCAAGACACACATTATGTAAGACACGTGCTCAATATTTTCTATTCATCGGCTGCAGCATTGTTAGTTAGATTGAGTCGCGCGACGAAGGCTGAAGTAATTGAGGAAACTTAAAGTTCTCTGTTGCGCTTGCGTAGGTCCAACGCAAGGCCGTCTCCCGACCACGGCGTTTAGATGGGAACGACCTGAGATTACTCGCAGCGATACACATATTATCTGTTAGGTGTGTGTAAGTACGTGTAAATTGTACGGTTTGTTATGAGATTGGTGAGAAAATGGTTTCCGGCACGCAACACGAGAGCGAATTAGAATCGCATTTTTGTTTTCTAAAAAGTCAACAAAAAGTAAGGTAGTATCGTGATACACATAGCATGATGGGGCATTCAAGTCATTACACAAGCATCCGGTATCGTCGACATATATCATCGAATGCCACCAATCCCCGAAAGTTAATGAGTATCGGAGGCATTCCCCCGGAGGTGGGGCGGCGCACGCGCCCGGGGCAGCGCGCGCGCCGGTCACGTCCCGGGCCGATGCGGCTCGCGGCCCGGACAGGTGTGCGAGGTGTCTCGAACTCTCGACCACCGCTCATTGTATGCACACAACTGTGATAGCTGAGCAGATAACGCGGACGCTACCCGTGCTTGACGTCTTGATTCTGTGTCAGGGTTGAATTGAAGATGACGCTGCGAGATCCCAATCTCGTGTCTGTAGTAGTTATTTAATTAACAGTGACCGCGTCCAGACGATGGATGATAAGCCACGTCTAAGTTTTATTTAGGAGAGACTTCGTAGCGAGATACGAGAAGTGCTAGAAAAGATTTTAGTAAGAAGTAATTGACCGGCGGCGCTCTATGCACGTGTGTACTGTGTAACGCAAAGGCGTACTTTCACCGCAACATATGCCTGCGCCCGTGGCCCTCAGCCGTAACTCATCGTCGAACAGCTGCCATTGATGATCCTTAGGAACACTTACAAGTCGTTTGAAAACAATACGTTTATGTCCTGATATTTTAAAATAACGTACTGACTGTAGTTTGTTGTCAGGCAACTAAATAAATTTTGCGAAGCATATGTCGGGACCTCGCAACATATGCTGCACCCGCACGCAATTTCGAAAGCTAAATGCAAATGAGACTAACTTCATACGTAGCTTTAACATTAAAAACTTAACTTTTGCCCTACAATCTACCAATTTAAAGTTAACTGCCAATTTGAAAATATGATATAAAGGTTCACATTAGACACTGGGGCTTGTAATTAAAGTCCCCTAAAGATAATCACCCATGATGAGCTCTCCTCGCCTTGGGCCCTCGCAGCAACGCGTTAGAATACTTCGCTGGGGGAATGGAAAGCTGATTGCTGGCCTCTGGACACTTACACTCAATGTCATTTACTTGAAGCATCAAGAAAATATATTGGAGGAATTTGAACAAATGGAGAGATGCAGTAATTGCTCGAGGCAAACGCTACGTCTGTTGAAGCTGTCTGTATCCGTAACTAATTCATAATTGTCACACGGTGAGTAAACGACTTGGAACAGCGTCTCTTTAATACGTCGTCATAACAATACTTGTGGCAAGTCATTATCTTCTACATCGTAAACTGTGTGTGTGTTATAGGCCTTTAACAACTTTAAAAGCCCAATGAAGTGCAACAAATTATTTTTAAAATACATTTAGACATTGTACAGCTCTTCAATACTGTTGACATTTGAGTGGAACTCGAAAAATATCAAATTACTTCCGAGAATAAAATCTAATATTGACACGTAATTTCCGAATCGAATTGCCTCGTAACAATAGGCGCCTTGTTTAAATGTTAAGACCCAAATGATATATTTCTAGAAGGCAAAATGGAATTATGAAATGGTCGACATTGGAGCGACCTCAGTGGAATTAGAAGCAGATACGTGTCTAATAATTGTGTTAAATTACTTCCTACGATGAATGTGCACCGTCAAGATACAAAACGTTGGCTTTGTTTGTGTTTTCAACAAGACTTTTTGTCTCAGGACATGGATCACGATAAACCTTATTATTGAAGCGTGATGACCTAATACCACGGGCGTCAAACCACAAATTGGTTCGTTATTTAATGTGTTGGTAGTTTATGAAAATAATTGCTCTTTATTTACAGTATATTCACAATATTTTCCCTATAAAATTTGTTAGCAGGAAGGACCATACCCGGTCCCGGGGTTTGCCATAGTGATAAGTAAGCTCAATGGTGTACTTACATATAAATTAACCATAACAACAATCGAAAATATATTTAACATTTATGTAGGCAAATGACAAATGAATTATTTAACATGAAACCAAGCATTGTTACTATGTGGGACTTTAGGACCAACGATTTTATCTTATTCTGCTTAAATCAAGTTTTTGTTCTAAATATGCACATTTTAAACTGACGCCTAATATTATTCAGGTAAGTTTACATTTTTTATTTCACTCATAAATCATAGCGATCCTTCTCGTCTCACCTACAAATTAAGTTTCCAAGAATTTTATAAATTGAAAATATCCTCTGAGATTAAAGCATTATGTGATAACAGGGTTGCAGAATAAAAATTAAATTTGCGTTAAATTAAGACCTTAAAATATAATAAAGAATATTAATACATTAATGGTCATGTTGCTGTTTTTTAGAATATAAAGGTGCGCTAAAGTTTCACGCTTAAAATCGGTTAATCGATTCTTTACGCTTACTAACAGTTGATTATAAAATTGACAATCGCTCATGCCAATTCTAACAGATCTTTAATGATCATTGTATTGTATGTGTCTGAATGAATTGTGTAGACAGATTTGCTATATTGATGAAATAAATCTTGAATACTCCAAATCGATACAGTAAGTTCGTAATTATTAATGTCAACACACAAATGTTCAATGAAAAATAAATAGACACATTAACATTATCTAATATCAAGTCAATACCACAACTGGAACAAACTAACAGATAAACATTTTTCTTTGCATTGAAGTCAAATTATCATCAACATGAAAATGGTTTAGCGAAATATTTAGGAGGCGCAAACGGCCGGCCCACGTCACGGCAATTAGGACACTATGAACAACTTCCGCTTTATGGCAACAGACAGACAGACGAACAAATTATGTCCGCAACATATTTTTTAATATCCTTATTATATTGCTGGCTGCTAATAAATCTTTTTAGCTGTTCTGACAGTTGTCGTGTTTATAAACCGTTGTCTGTTTGTGAGAACTTATGAACTTTTTTGTTTCGCAAGTGACACATTGCAAATGTATGGGAGTACATTAGACTAAAATTCAATTGTACGTTACCCATAGAAGGGTGATCTAGTATTGAAGTAACCGGACTTTAGCATAAGATTTGACTTAGTGATAATGATGTACCAATTAATAGTAAATAAATAGTGATAATATAACCATTAACAGAATTTTTACATACCCTCATTTCTTTGTATTTTATGTATGGAAATTTACGAAGTACTTTCTAATTCTAATGTTAAAGTATTTTCTTATTCTAATGTTAACAGATAAGCCCTGATTAAACTGTTACTAAAGAAAAGATAAAGCCAATGTAAATATTAAATCAACAAATCATATGAATGAAGTGTTTTCATATCGAAATGTAAGTAAAAGCTTATTCTACTATGGTTAAGTCAACACTGATAGGTACGACATCGTATTTAAAACTAACTGTATGTATATACATAACTTATACAACACATATGTCCAGCACTTGATATTGTGTTCATCCTTAATTTCTTTATAATTAATGAACGTTTTATACAAACGCGGACTCCACCGGAAGTCAACACAATGGCGTGGGGGAGAAGGGGGGAGTTTATCGGGGGAAACAATGGCTGTCATGGGACTTAGTTAAACTCTGACCTTCACTCAACTCTGAATTCTGGTAGTCACACCAATGATACAGCACAAAAAATACCACATGAAACAAACGATTACTTTTCACTTTCGCAAAACTCTAGTTTTTGTAACATATATAACTTTCGCAAAAAAAAAAAGAAACAATAATTTAATTACACATGTGAACAAAAACAGCGAAACTAGAGCGCTCTGAACACAGCTATTAAAAAAGCCGTAAGTTAAAACAAAAACTTCGACTCAAAAGACCAAAATATTATTAAAAAGTGACGTTGTATGTCAAAGAATTTTTAAAAGCAACATTTCTAATTACTTAATTTCTCATAGCCATAGATTTTATGTTTACAACTGTTGACATGAAAACCCAAAAGGCGCGATCTATAAACGAAATGTGGGTAAGTCGTGCAATGAGTAATGTTTAATGACAGGAAACGCAAGGACAATGACCGATTGGCGGGCACACTCCCGCGCACCGGCAAGCGGCCGCTTTTGCTTTGTTTTTCTATTTTCTAATCTAATGTAAGCTTGTGTACACATGATAATCGAACTATTAATATAGATGATTGGTAATAACATATTTTTGCGAATGAACTAGCAAGTGAAGTACAAGTTACGTAATTCTGAATACCACTGTCGCCTGTCGCATTTCTACCATTATAATTAAAGTAAATTAATAAATTGGCCTTATATAAATCATTATTTACTATTGGAGTTTAAATAGGTTCCAAAAATACATGAGAGAATTTCCTACTACTAGATTACTATTGAATCCCTACTTAAGTTTATTGTTATGATGAACATTATTAAGCAATGTACAATACCACAATACTTGAATACGGCTATATCGGCAATAACTTTTATATTATGTATATAACTTATTACTTTTTTAATTTGTTTTTTATTTCTCATTTAAAAAGGAAGTTCAAGGCGTGCCGAAAACATAAAAAACTGAAATGACAAGTTTATCGTAGATTGTCTACAATACAACATCCAGTCCTTGGGCATGCGAGTGGCGACACCAGTTAGACTTGTCCCACAATGCCATTCCAGCCGACTGCGCCTAGTGTCCATCTGAGCCCTATTGTCACGCAGTTTGCGCTTGCGTAGATAAAAAGCAACGCCTCGGTAACAGTAGACAATTCATTCTTATAAACAAATTGAATAGGTATAAGTAAATATTTAATTACTTTATGCAAATATTCGGGACATCGTCATGAATAATTCAATTATAGCGGTGAATTTTGTTAGGTATTTGATAAACTGACTTTACCAATGAAATAAAAAATTCCCTAACCTAACCATATTTTAGGTGTTTTTAAATAGTTAACCGTAAATAACACATCTAAACAATTTTATAGGCCACGTTAAGACGCACCTAAAAAAATATGAAAATAGTGTTATAAAAACAATGAGCATAAGAAACTAATCTATACCGCGGTGTTTGTCCAAACGCAAGGACCGACGCTAACGCGGCCAAAACTTTCAAAACGCCAAAACATCTTACGGCCCACACCAACACTATTATCAAGAAATTAAAGTCTAAATTCGCGGAACCATATTGATTAGATGAATTTGTTTATCTGTATCGCATCGGTACCATCTAAGAGAATGATAGTTCCCATATCAAGTGGATTACGACCGAAACCATTACGCTTTACGACGATTTGATTGGTACCCCGTAACAAACGATATAGGAGCACGCCAACACCGTATAAAGTATAGTACCGACGCGTAAAAAGCTTACAATTTACGATATCTCGTAAAACTTGTGTCCTATTGTTAATTTAAAAGCGATGAACGGCGATAACTCACATTAACAACGTTTGTTTTGGACATCGATAACGTTGGATGGATAATTATTTTACAAATTGTTTGTTTTTAGAAATACTCGATATTTCTTATCGATTTCATACAACCCAAGGAGTATTTGCTAATAATATAATTTAATGATAAAAGATTACCTGAAGGGTTTAAGATAATTTTACTTTCGAAATTGAGGCTATCTGATTCACGTTAATGACACTGTACAGACATAATACAAAATTATTCAATAAAATGTACAGACATAATACAAAATTATTCAATAAAAAGACTGATAACGAATAAATTGGAGCACCAAAAGAAAATGAAGGACAATGCTTGAAAATATGAATAAGTAATGAAAACACTTCGATAGAAATAGTAACAAATAAACTAAAGGTTACTGAAATACCCGATGACGTCAATGTAAAATTGATCTAGATATGTATCATTGAAGATGGATATCGCACAAAGGTAAGTTCCGCTTATATTCGACTCTAAGGTAGAGTTGGCATGTAACGATACTTGATGTCTCATAAATACTCGGATTTTGTCTTTAAGACTACTAACAAACAATAATAACACGAGTTTGTACTTTCACTTTTAATTAAAGACTTTCCATCCCTTATTTATTTTAAGATTAAAGAAACATTGCAGACTGCGTTTTTCGTCTTAAAAAAATGGTTATCTACTCCTAACAACCGGCCTATTCAGGAACGTTTCTTTGACAATCGCCGCTGTTCCCAAAATGTAGGAATACAAAGCGAAGCACACAATTGTGCACCTTTCTAGGGCACCTCCACGAGGTAACAGATTAAGTTGCAAACATCTGTATGGTGTTTACTGAGGATATTTTATTGCGAAGAATTCGCTACTAGTCGAAAATGCGTACGTCTGAATATGTTGGGGAAGAAGATTATATTTGCATTTTTAACGTATTGTAACCCTTCATTTACGGAAGCTATTGTAGCGTTAATATTTCCGTTTGCGACAGATTTTGTACCTTGTTATATCGGCATAAAGTTAACAATTTGATCTGGTTCCTACAATTGAATAGTAATAGTTAACCGTAGCGTACCTTTTAATACCCTTACTTAGACGTTAGCCTGTGATTTATTACATATTCAATGTTGCCTTTAATTTACGGTAATTTTAGCTTCCATTGCTGTACATTTTCAATACCGTCTATTTACTTCATTATCTCTATTCAGGTGTCTTAGAACGATCAATGATCATTACTTCGTTTTATTTATCTTATATTTGACGCAATAAAAAGGACATCGTCGAAAACTCCAAATTACGTATTCTCACGACCATTAAGTTAAGAACAGGATATATATTTCTGGAGAAATTGAGAGAGGAAGCTGTGTGTCATATGCATTACGGTATGATCTCTTAGATCAAAGTCGAAACTACTCGAAGGCAATAACCTGGTCAAATAAAAGCTTTATAGATGACGATTGACGATGTCATCAAATATATTCGAAAAAACAAAAATATAAACAAAGGATAACATTGAGAAGATGGGTAACGTTTATTTCACTTAGAGGATAGACAAAGCCTCGTATAGTTGCAAAATTAATGATACACGGGAAACAAGACGTAGTAAATAGATTTCCGTCCAAGCCATGTATAGAGAACCCTATGGTTTTAAATTTAGACTCGTACCGTTACGACTATTACCATTCCTCGAGCTTCGCCAAGTTATTCGTTCCCCTCAACTGCTTTTACAATGTTCTTAAGCGCGAATAATAATTAGCAAGAAAATTAATATAGATCAATCTTAAACATTAAGGTCGATCGAGATTTATACTGGCGGACGTTGCCACATTTACGGAACTTTGCCCTATTAATTTTAGATATGGTCCGATAGCAGCAGCCGGGCTCCGGTGTTGGCCAATGCCTTGTGACGTCATAATAATTGGCTATCCCGCAAAATTACACGGTGCACCACTTATTCGCAACTTGGCGATCGGAATCGTGAGTTGTAACGACTTACTATGATCAATGTCCGAGTCCACTCACTGTAACGCGATATAAATTGTAATATGGCCTTTGTGGACTCCCTTACTTATGCGAGAAAATAGGTCGTCTGGAAACTCGAACGTCATGTATTCTCTATATTATTTTCATTGCGGTTGGAGAGGATGGGACTCTGGGAGACGCATTTTACATATTTCGTTTACGTATATTTACGTTTTTGGATTAGTGTTGACTTAGAAAGCAAATTGGGCTTAAAGAAATAAAGACAGATTCGTATTTTTTTTTAATTATAATTTAAGTTGTAATCATTCTTGGTATTATATAGAATCCCTTGAAAAATAAACAATAACATCATATCGTCTGCAATTTTTACAATTATTGCTGATTTATAAAGTTTAAATTGTGAAACTAACCTCATAGCTTTTTTTTTTTCAGTTCAATTTCAGTCTTAAAGATTACCTTCACCTAAAGAAACTTCGGGTCAGTTTCACTTTAAATAATAGTACTATTACATAAAATAGAAGATACATTTTCTAAAACCATGCGTGCCAATCGCGTTCGCGTTGCGCATTCATCAAACATTATTACGAATAAATTGCCCATATTATATTTTTAGGATCAGTTTTGATTCACTTCATTCCGTGACTCCGAAATTTCCATCAATTCATAACACTTATGTAAAGGTAATCCACACTCAGAGTGGGTAATTACATAGTAAATCAGCTCTTTTTGAATCCTTGAAATATCCTTTATGAAGTTGATTGCAGAGGACACTAAGGGGAAATTTCACGCCTTCAATCGATATTGACAATGATAATGACTGTTGAAAAATTCAGGGACATTTTATTCAATGAGTAGGTGGAATCAATAATGGTAACTTTTTTAGCATATAAGAATCTGTGACGCATAAAAAAACAAAAAAAATGCATATCCAAAATAAAATTTTTGTTAAAGTAACAGCAATAGGTCTAAATAAACAGTTTAATTAAAACAGAATCTTGAAGGGAAAGTCCGAATACACTAAATCTGTGAGAATAGTCGTTTACAATTAACAATGATGAATGGAACAAGAGCGGATGGCAGCACACAGATATGGCGTAATTTTTGCATAACCTATTGAAGCCTTCTACTTCGTAAGACAACGGAAAACAACTATTTCTGTATGAATGAACACATTAATAAGTGCGTTCGTTTTGTTACGCATGCAGCTAAAAGCACACGCATCTTTATGATGCGACAAACGTGCGAATAGGAACACTTGCGCAAGCGCATAGAGCGACGGACTCCGCCGCGCTGCCGGGTAATGGGCTTTTATTGCCACTATTTATCTACTCTAGTTGCGTCTTTGATAAATTGACATGATAAACAATATTTTCAGATGTCACTTTCTCCTCTGGAACTTGGAAAGTGGCAGTGGCGACACATTTCGGAAAGGTCAATTTTATTAACTTCATTATTTTTTTAAAAAATCTGATTACTCACAGGCTAAAAACAACGCCAAAGGTTTTCGAGATGACCCCCATGGTCTTCTTCCAACCCTTGATGAATTGGCGGCGGCGCGCCCCCCGGGGCGGCACCGCGCGCACCCCGAGCTCCGTATAAGAATTAATTTTGCCGGCCTTCGGAGCCCGCAACCAAACTCCTCATCACTAGCGCAGTCACTTCACTGATTAAATTTACTATTGCACTGCATAAACTCCATAAGTCATCGTAAAAAAACTGTGGTGTCCAAATATTAGAAGGGTCCCACCCTGGATTGTCGACGTACGGCCCGCCTCATTACAATACAATCCACTCCTGACGACTTATTTCGATTGTCCAATTTGAATATCAAATCGGTGCACAGTCACGGAAGGTTCGATTCACGTCACACTCGTAAAACTGAGTGTCCGGACGATGCGTGCGATCGGCGTGGCTGCGCGGACTAAACTGACTACGTTGTGATTGTATCGTAGAGCCGGCTGTCGGGGACGCTCTACGGCCGCTACGGGGGTGTTGTTTGACTTCGTAAGCTCGCCTGACTCACGCTGCAATTGCGTTGTTTTACGTCGTTATGTTTGTCCAGGCCGCTGCATAACATTTCATTTGATGCCGTTTCAATTCAACGGAAAATCTCTACGCGGAAGACACCTGCGGGCACGTTGTCGGATTTCGCACGCGACAATTACGCATGATGCAAAAACGGTGCTCGCTTTTATGTAACTCATTGAACGCCTAGAGGTGTTTCTTGCGTGAACGGCTGGTCCTCATACCGCCACGCTGTCAGTACGCTGGATAGAGCTTGGGTAGGTTAGAGTGCCGTAATTGTAGGTGCATTATAATAGAGTCGCCTACGCATGTTTAAAATCAGCGAGGATATGGGAGTGCAAACTTTTCGTGCACTGCCAATTTGTTGATGTCAGAGTGAGCTCAGACTCCTGACTCATTGTTTTGTGGCAATAAGGTTTTATATTATGATCCACATATAGAACTTACCTGAAATTTCATTGTTATTCATGGATGAAGTAATTCAAAAGTTTTTAAACCTTTTGGATGACTTGTTCAAAACTTGCGTGGGCTTAAATTAAGAATATAAGTACCTACTATAAGCAGCAGTAAATCAGTAATTTATAATAAATACTAAAATAACACTAATACTAGTATACTTAAAAAGGAAACTTGTTATATAAACCTTTGAGGATAATTATACTAAATATTATTTGTAGTCAATAAATCTTATTTCTATACCTCCTAGCTGGATGTAACTAGACCAACATCAACCCGGCCATTAAGTAAATCCTTTACATCCTAAGCTTCGAACCAATGTGGGCAAAACAAGTGTCCATCAGCACGCAACCCCACTTACGATCGTATGCTCAACCGGTAACATTATTTCTAGCACTTATGCACTATTTATAAACACAATCCTGACTTCGAGACACGTTAAGAAGCAAAGATGGAGGAATTCTTTAACAATTTATTGAACTGCTTGTTATTTGAATTAATGTCTTCGGTTGGCATGTTGAGCCGCTCCCTCTTCGACATCGCTTTGTCTATTTCAACAATCCGATCCTGGTTTATTGCACTTTCGACATCACCGTTGGACGTGTTTACGCATCATTCAGCGTTAAATTAAAGTCCTGAGTGGCACGTGAGGTTTATTATGCTAGAAACACAAAAGGGAATTAAAAATGAATTTGCAGTGTTTGCAGAAAGTAATGAGTGAATAGATAAAGAACAAGTTAGTTGAGCACTTGCTATTAAACACAAGCTTTATTAGCTCTCCCTTATTTTTGCTGTGCCCGACAGTGTCCAGAATTCAATCTCATAGTTTTAAACTTACCACCTAAGTATTACATTGTGGAACGCAAATAAAGTATTGAAAATTAAGGGGTGAAGATGTAAAAAACCAAGAAAAATACCCAGACAGTATTTATACCATAAAATCAAAGAAATTTGAAACTGACGTAAAACTTAAGACAACATTCACAATTTATACGTCAAGTGTAACCAATACGCGTGTAAGTATCTGCCACACGTGCGCAACATATCGCCGACCTAAATCTGCGACTGTATACTATCTTCTTCCCATCCTATTCACTGCACCCGTATGTCACGACCTGTTTTGTAAGTTCGGATGTTTATTTTGCATAAAGATTTTTATCGGAGGGGAACAGCGACATGAGGATAGGAGAATACGTAAAGTTACCTTATGATGAAAGGAATAATTTGATGAAGGCCCGAGAATTTGGATCCAACAGCGGACTTTATTTTATATACGAGCTTTACGATACGAGCACAAATTGTAGTAGGCTATTTCAATTTCCACCACGACGTATTCATTTTCCGGAGCACAGGACCAAAAACTTTTTGGGTGCAAAAAGTTCAGAGAAATTGTGCAATTTTTGGGTTCCTCAATTTTCATTTCCTCAAAGGAATCTTGCATCGTATATAAAATAAAACGCTTTTATACATAACATAATCTCGTAGGTAATACAAAATATTTCACATTTTTTCTATTATTTCCTCAGCTAATCACGTAAATGGAACTAACAATTTTCTAACCAGGTTTTCCTTGACACACTTGTGATTAGTCTATTCTCTATTGTCCCTCCGATGTGTCCTCGAGGAGGCCCTGATGGGTCATACTATTATGACGTCAATGTGAGACTCCCACGAGGACTCAGTAATACAATTTATCTTTAATTATATTGGTAATAAGTCCTTGTTATATGGCCTAAATATTGACGTTTTGTGTATACGATAACCCACTTAAACACAGAATGGATGGATTCCATAAACATTATTAATATGTATAATTTTGACGAATGCCTGTCTTTTCTTCCTACATGTTATTGACCTAAGTATGTTAGAAAATATAAACAATAATAATAATATAAAAAATCTTCGTTCACATTAACTTTGTCCTTAAAATTAGCATCATAAATGATCTGTCGTGCTACCAAAAATTATCTTCCTAAGCTTGTCAAATTAAATATTAGCAAAATAATTCAACACTGTATCGCGTGTCTAACTGAATTAGCGACTTTAAAACATGGTTATTTTATAATTTGGTCAGCGTCCATGTGGCCTACAAGTATTAGCATAACACAATGTTGTTTTAAAGTCATGTAATGGCCTTAAAAAGACAGAGTAGCTCACAAGTACAACGTTCTTTTCATAATTGTGTCAGGTCGTCATTGGAAATTCGTCTTTATTATGTTTGGATTCATAGTTTAGTGACCTAGTAACTAACATAAATACCCTGCCTTCTCAGCTTATTCATCAAACTTGATACTTTTATATGTAAGTTTATTTATACATACAGAGAACCATCCGTTATCAGCTTTGTACATTTCATTTTTGTCTCTTTTATTATTGTAAGATTATTTTAAATAATGGGATGTTATTAAAAAAAGGCATTCGTTTACTTCCATACAGATTTTCTTGGTAAAACGCCATTATAAATTACTCTTGTTAATACCCGCGTCTCATTACATTGTACATAGAACAGAAAAAAACAGATGAAGAAGAACTACGTATATGAGCTTCCCTATATATCTAAGATCTAATATAAAATAATTGAAGGTGCTGCATAAAGGTGGTATAAAAGTAATTTAAACAAAAATGATTCATTGCTACGTCACGCCAATACGTGAAGGGTAAAGACCCTATGGATGCATATTGCGTACCTGTTAGACAAACAGTCTTTGCTAGTTGCATTACTGACACATTGCTTATAATTGTGTAATTGATTTATTTGTGTTAGTATTTAACGCAGTTAAAGGACGTTTTTTCCGATACGTCGACTGAGGCGTTTCTCGGGATGTGTAATATTTTTGAGATACCTAAATGGTACACGGTTTTTCATAGAATTTCCTGCTACGCCACACCTTCTTTCCGCAGAGATGTCAAGCTGACGAAGAAATGCTGTCATGTGGATGGAATTCCCTCGAAACTGTCGACCTCTTGTAGTGTTTAATCATGGCAATATTCCCCTCAGATTGCTTATTATAGCAATCTGCGGGGGTGGGCCATATTCAGCATCAGTCATCTGCGTCCTGTTCTGTCGGAAAGTGTCTTCTTAATTTGTGTCAGGATTAATTTGAGAAAAGATTATATCAAATTCTATTCTATGTAAATATACAAAAACACTTTATCTCTTCATTCTCAGACCACTGTTAAACATAATATAATGTTAATTGATTATTGTTCTAAAACGCTGGTTCACATTATCTAGAAAAAATAATGACGTACGAATTTGAGAAATTCGTTAATATTTATTTAATGGGTCTGGGTGTTTGTGTATGTGAATATATGTGTTTGTAAACGCACCCACGATACAGGAATTATTCCTAGTGTGGGGCAACGTTTTTAAAGAAAAAAAAAAAAAAAAAAAAAAAAAAAAAAAATGGCTTCATCCTTGACTTTGTTTATATTAATTAAGGTGGAATCTATTTTTCCATTTGTAATATTGGTACACAGTTTCACTTAATCATATTTGTGGAAATGTGATTTTGTGAGCTATGAATTAGGACAATAATTAATTATATTATTGTTGGCTTTAGTAAATAGCAATATACGCCGCCGTGCATTTTTAATTGTATTTTTTATGTAAACTTTGAATTACAGTTTTACTAACACAGGAAAATATTGTTATATAGCCATTATGTTATATTTAGTATTTGTCCCTGTTGCTGTCTCTCTGTTCATGTTTCGTTGTATACTCTTCGCAGCGTACATGGGTACTAGGAAACTACTCCTATTTATTGTTATTTTCAGCCAGTGTAGTTTCCCTGTAGGACAACGACCTGTCTGTCCCCTTCAATTTAAATATTTTGCTACGTGGTAACACTAATCTTAGATTATAGTGTTACCGTCATTTGAACTGTTACAAGCGCATTTATTATCATGTGGAGTTGATAATTGTGCATGTTTATTTACAAGTTCTTTTCAGACTAGCTCTCCAAGATTGCAACAAGTGTTCGACCTATAAGAAGTTGTATAGAGGTAATTATGAAGCATTTTTTTTAAATTACTCAGTATTCACCGCCGGAAGTAGATGTTGTGTTTTATTTAATTGCAACATTATTGCGAACATGCGCTATTTATTATGTCATGTTACTCAGTATACTCGTACTTTCTGACATTTTCAGTAATTATCCTGTAATTGTTACTGAGGAAAACGGTTGTCATGCTATTTCTAGGTGATGTATTAATAGGTTAGTCACGTTTTAGGAACTTTTTAGTCTAAACTCTTTTAATAATTTGTCATCGTGTTATTAGGAAAGCTGATGTTCGTATAGCTTCCCCATGCAATTAGGTTGCCAAATATTGTTCATACTATCGTCAGCTGCTTAGCCTTTTCCAACTACATTGGGGTCGGCTTCGAATCTAACCGGTTGTGGCTGAATATCAGTATTTTGACCTCCGCCACCCAATTACTGTGAGACTCTAAGGTTAGACTGGTTGTCAGACTGTTTTGGCTGCTGACACCCATAACGACTATCATAGGTCTGCCTATGACACCCGAGACCAACCGCTTATAGCGCTCCGAGGCACGGAAGGGAATGAGGAATATGTGATAAATGGTCACCCATCCAAGAACTGACACTATGCAGCTACGAGCCTCTCAAATACTGGTTGTACTAATTGTTGTTAAAGTACTGTTGACCAGTTGGTAACATCAAACAAGGCAAACTAATTGTTCTTGAAATCATGGTGATGAGTTGTTAGGGGGAAAATTATATGTCTATGTATTTTCTAAATTTGTTTTTATATAATTAATGGAATCAGGCGTTACTTTGCGGAAATCCATGATATATAACAACATATATATAACAATATATAACAACTTGAGGATCGGTTTGGTTGCATGTTACATTATTTCTATCGCACCTTCTGCATGTGCATATATATGCGGGCGGCAGGGCGGTGCTGTGCATGCCCAAGCTTGCAGTAGTTTTGGCGGAATTAAAACTAAATATTATAGTTGTATATCTTGTTTTTATATATAAAAATAGGCTATTGCATTATGTTATTTGGACGGAAAAACCATTAGACGGACAAATAATAATCCCAAGTCCACTACCTACTCCAATATTTCCTACTATTTAGAAAATAAGAGTATATATTTAAAACATTTGCGGTTTTCAATCCGTAATAATAAGTTACCCGACGTGATGATGCAAAAATGTGTGGAGAGGCCTTAGTTAGTTAGTTCTTTCGCTACATAGTAGGTACATCATGTGAGAGCAGGTCACACTGTGGGCCACATCTCGTATATCGCTGTCGCTCCGACGAAGCAGATGGGTCATCGCGCACAAGGAATGGGCCCGGCAGACTGGTTCGCTCCCGTGCGCATGTCATGTATTGTGTTGTCAAACAATCAAGTTCAATCAAGACACATGTTCTTAATTTAAATGTTATTTGTGTTGAATGCATTATACAGCGTGGTGACCTGATACACTTCCCAGATTTTGAGTCTTAGGAATGATTCATAATTGGAATTCGTTGACACGCCCCTGAGGTCAGGTTACACCCAAAGACAGCTGATTATTAAGAAAGTATATTTAGCAAAATTTGCGACGTCAGACATACAAATAATCATTAAAAACAAAACCGCAAACCGAGTTCCTAGCCTCAAGTTAAATCGCTTCAGTGCACACAAGAAATGGTCCTTAGACCCGGATCGCTTCTGTACGCGTGCGCACGGCACTGCACTGTGTCGTTTTACGTGATATGGTAAACTATGGTGGTAACAAGATATTACAGGGAGGTAGGTCCATCGCTTCGAATCATTATTAAAAACTTGAATGTGTTTATTGATACAAGATACTATAGGGCTAGGAGCCCAGAAGAACTCACTTTGGGTTAACTTAACCACAATATAAAATTTCCTAGTTTAATTTAAAAGTGGTTTATTTTAACTACGCGTTTAAAATTACCAGGAGGAAAAAAGTAATGCTAAAAAGCTTGTTTGCTTGCTTTTCGTCTCAAAAGGTAACAAATATGCCCGACGCCCATTGAGGACATTTTTAGACCCGATATCCTTAATTTTACCGTCCAAGCATTGTAGTTTTCAGTGGTACCATAAAACGGGCGCCGTTCATTACACGTACTTTTACTTTCACCACTATGTAACAAAGAGACAAGGGCGCGGGACTCTATACAAACGTTCAATGTAACGTTACTTTGTTTGTCATCTAATTACCACGCCATTAGGTCGTTGAGAAAAGGATTTTTGTTACATTTGTTATTGTTAGTGACACGCGTCCTTCTAACTCCGCCTACGAAGACTGTGGCCTTATAACAATTGAATTCAGTTACTAATTTGTAAGTAAATGTTTGAATGAGTCATGGTGGCTGGTATTGAAAAATAATGTTATTTATTTTGCCTTAACATAACACTCAAGATTTGTGCTGTTTTGCTATACTCTTAACATAATTATGACAACGGTAAATACTGTACTTATAATGTTTAGAAACTACAAGCTGTTACAAATTCCTTTGAAATATTCTACTAACCTACCTATATCTACAATTCTACTTTTCAATTCTGTATATAACCTATATACAGAATTGAAAAGATTCAGGAATCATCACAATACAACCAAACAAATACATTTCATCAAACAAAACACATTGCGGCACAAAGTATCTACTTGCAACGCCGATAATTATAGCCTAAGCTCAAGAAAGTTCAAAGAAATGGTAAATCAAAGAATTGAATCCCCAGAAACGGACGGGTGCGCGGGCGCATCTACCTGCGTCAGGCCACTACTGCGTACCGTTAGATGAAAAAAACGCCATTGTGGCCCCAGGCTGTTGCCAGGGAGGCAAAGCAAAGGGTGTAGCGATTAGTGGGCTGACCTTATAGGCAATTATTTTCACGAAGAATATGTTCAAGAAAGTATATTGTGTAGCTGATGGGTTCTTTAGTCATTTTAAGTTAAGTAAAATGTATTTAACATTTCGCAAATTTGCGTGCGATTAAGTCCAGTGGCACCTAAAAAACGGAGAAATGAAATATGGAGTTGTTTTGAACTGAAAAATAAATTAAAACTTAAACGAATAATATATTATCTCTAACGTCACCAGACAATAATATATTTCTGCACAGTGTTGAACGTAAACGTGTCTTTTGTCTAGACACAACACAATATTTTAAGTCATTGCTCATTGTGCTTTTGAATATACATAATGAAAACAGATGCATATTGCCGCAGCCAAAGGAACCCTAATAAGAGCAATACATACAAATCCGTGAAATTACGACAGCTGCTTGATACATTCGTGACATGTGAATCTTTGTAACTTTTTGTAGAACAACAATGTAAAGCGGATAATTTGACGGATATAAACTTAACTAAGAAATAACAGGAACGCTATAACAGTCAGTATCCTATCTCATAAAATAAACAATTTCGTCAGATTTGTCAGATGACTGCGACCCAATTCAATGAGATAGATTAAAGTACGTACTGTTTACAAAAACACTTAAAAGGAAAGTAAAACAGTCTGTCATCAAAGCCTTGTGTAAACTTAAAACTATAAAGCTAGAGTAGTGACACAAAAAGAAACGTCCCATTTAAAAGTAATAAAACCGAAAATAAGTCTCTACCAAAACTTCAAAAGTAGTCTTTCAATGTTTTCACTAACATTTCAGGGAATTGATGCTACTTTAACAATTAAGAAATAAAATATCAAAACGAAATCTTCTCATTAAAGCGACTGCGACTTGACAGGTTTCGTCAGTCTATTCATCCTCGTCAACACCTGACATATTTCGCGAACCTATAATTTGGAACTCGACACAAGATGCGAAAAAAATATGTAAGTCCTCCATCAGAATCCGACAGCATTCCGTTACAAGACTCCCGAAACACGGCCGACAATACAAGATTCCTGTACAATTGGTGCACACCGCGCATACGTTCCGATCGCGTCCATTGTCACATGTACACCTGCGCGCACGCATCTTACGGTTAGATATTTTTGGCAAATCTTTTATTTGCGTGGGAACTGCTTGAATTAAATGAATGGCTGTTTTTATAGTTTATTTAGCTTTTAATGATACTCAAATAACTCGGTATTAAAGAAAATAAAATAATACAAAAAAAAAGACAGATGAGGGAAACAATATTATCATGCAATCCCGAAGTCTGGTGTCGCGTGTAAATATAATAAGGAAGAGTTGTACGCCCAGGAGCCCATTTAACTGGCTTGCCCCTACTAATTAACATACAAGCGGATGCAGTATTAATACTCAGCGCCAAGCAACGATCCTCTACGCTGAATCCCTCATTACCTTCAAGCTCATTCACGTACGTGAAGGGACGGCTTATCTATATCACATTGTCCAAAGAATCCATCGCAGATGTTATCTTCCATTGCCCGTCCATTGTTTGCGGTACTAATTATACCTAATACCTTTAACGAGTGGATTCCGATGGCAGTGTTGACATGCGATTAAAATTTCAGGTCAGTATCTAGGACAAGGTTATTTTTGTGGAGGTTTCGCTTGTGTTTTGGATCACATAATTGATAAGATTTTATTGGTAGGATTGATAAACTCATTTCTGTAACACATGATGATGTCATTAAGATTATTCTGCGAATTTGCACTTTTGTAACTTGGAAACTATCTAAAGCAACAACAGAAGTAAATAGTTCAGGCATGAAACTTCGTTGATACAAGAATAAGTAATGAATCGTCGAGTTTCTTCGAAGCCGTAGTCGCCATTTGTGCCTCAACCTTTGGCATTTGGAAAATGTCACACAGAGCGTTCTTATTTTAGTCGCACATTTTGTGATACCACCCGAATTATTTTAATGTCTGACCTTCATAAAACGGAACAAGGGTTCCAAGTTTTATGATAAAACGCAAAAGCTACGAAGCATTACAGGCACTAAATATGCATATAAAAGTCCTGTAAAAGGGTAAAGATTATGACTGTCTGTTAATAATTTTCGTAGATAGATCCTTAAGTTTATACGAAACAAAAACCATGAGAGCATCGTACAGGCAGCATGACAGAAGAAGATCGCAACATCAGCTCTTTTGGAAACGCGAATTTACCAGTGGGAGTATGTTTGCTATTACAAAGCAAGAAAAGTGCGCGAGTTTACCGAGTTTGAACAAGCACAGCTCCGAGGAAAGTGGAATAATCAAAGTGAGGGCTATAGTCAGCAGTGGGTAGATTCGAGTTGTAGATAAGTAATGATCACATCAATTCTATGCTTGCTATTGGAGCAATTATTTTTTCATATAAGGCCACTGTTTGAAGTGCTCGCGTGCAAAGCCTGAGATCAAAGCTATTTTCATAGCATGTGTACCTATAAATAAGTAAACGGGTTAAAGGGTTTCTACGTCACGTGACTGTAAACACGCTGTCACGTGAACTGGAAGCCTCGTGCGTGCTAACGTCATCAGCAATATTAGATTTAATTTTCTCTACTAAATCAATTGCTACCTACACTCACAGTTTTAGTAGAGCTGTATTTCAAGAAAATTCTTACCTGAATAAACATTGGTTTGTTATAATTATAAATTCAGAACATTTGGCGAACCTCCCCGACGTTATCAAAATAATACGGCAAGGATAATAATGTTTGTTTGTTTTGTACGAGCTTGCAAAGGATCAGTGAACGGACTGAAAATAGTCGATGCGGGCGATGCGGCGCGAAAATAGCGCCCCACGCGGCGAGCTGCGCACGCGCACGCTTTGTGAAACCCTATATTTGCGCGGTTCGTTTTCCACTTTTCAGCATGAAATTGTTTAGCGATTACTCTTAAAATATAAACAACATGGTGGACGATAAACACAGAGGTATTGATGCACCTATCATTGTATTTAAAATAAAACCAGCAGAATGGTTGTTAAATAATGGATGAGCAGGGTATTTAAGTTGCAAGGTCTCAGGGGCCGTTAAGAAGCACTCGGGCTTCTGAGTAATCGATGCAAGAAACGATTGTTTATTAACAATTATTGTTGAGATAAATGATACTGTGAGAAATGGCCGTTGACAGGAGTATACCTTGTGTAAATATTCTACACTATCTACCTAGTCGCAGAATGTACCCACTTTGTGTTAGATTTTACATAATAAGACTAAGTATAACCGTCAGGTTTTTTCGGTTCTGTAATTATATTTTTTTAATGAAACTTTTATTGTGACTTCAGGACCTCAAGTCCGGCTTGTTTCCGAGCACGAGGGGATAATTATATGTACCATCGTTTATAATATTTATTTTGCTACACCGTACGTCACTACTGCAATGCGATGTGATATTATGTATCGATAACATGAAACATGCAATCAAACTGACACAACTTTCATTGATTGTAAACAATTGCAGTGTACTGTACAATTTACTGTAGATTACAATCAAAATATCAAACGCGTAAAAATCAAGCATGTTTAGCGTGACTGTCGCATAAATATACGTTAGTATAACAGTAATATAGATATTCGTGTGGTTAGTATTGATTTTAATTCTGAATGCCTCATTCGTCTAGTATTCACAACCGGAGCTACTGAGCGTAAGGTCTTGAGTTCGATCGCCGGGTGGAGCAGAGGTATCAAATTTTCTTATAAAAATATGTATACTGGCTCGACCTCTACTACACGGGTCCTAATAACGGCTTGAGTGAATTCTTGGTGTACGTATGTTGATTTTGATTTAATTTTATCCATGGAGTTATTTTGGCTACTTTTCTTCATAGGACCAACCAACTTTGGAACGTCACGTGGATCTAAATTCTCAATGTTGCTAAGGCCCAATTGTAATAAAAATAATTATTTAAACAAGTAAAAGTTGCATTACAAGTGATAGTGTTTATATGCCTGAGAGACTATCGTAAAAATTTTCTAGCCACGTAACTACATAGAATTCTCGTCTACGTGTTAAAAATACATGAGGTATCCACTTAACTTCGCCGATCAATAGTCATTCCAATGAAAAACCTATTTCAGCTTAATTACATACCTGATAGACATAAAGGTCAAAGTTTATAAACCCGAATCGATCGGCTACCAAAACGACCTACATAAAAATATTTAGAAGCAACATTTTCAGCAGACATCCGAACCCAGTGGCCCTGCCTCATTGGTCTAGTGGATGCAAGTCCGACTGCCGAACGTGAGGTCCTGGGTTCGATTCCCGGGTCGGGCAGCGTGTTATTGGGTTTTTCTGTATGGAAATTCTCAGTAGCAGCGCGGAGTCTGGAACTGTGCCCGGTAGATGGCAATTGGCTCGCCCCCTATTACATGGGACTTTAATAACGGCATCGGCGAAATGTGTGTGTACAATAGTACACCTCTGCCTAACCCTTCGGGGAATACAGGGTGTGATGCTATCCTATCCGAAGCCAGTCAAAGATAAACTTTTAACATTTGACGTGCAGACATCCCGAAAACAACAAGTGACGTCACAGCCTGTCGAACCGGGAACTCGATAAAACCCTGTACAGAGTGAAACGATCGTAAACATTCAGAAACACGGTGTTTGAAACGAGTGTTGTTGAAAGCCGAAAGAGCTTTGTGTAGCAAATTAGCTTTGAAACTAATTTGTGTGCAGAATGGAATGTCCAGGACTGATTTGCGGTGTATTTCCATCCCAAGCTCGGTATGTACGAGTATGAAAGTTATGTGAATGAGTGTCAGCTCCCCAGCTCATTGAGAGGATGGAAATAACCCAGAGTTCATTGGGGTATCGCTAATAGTATATATCGCTGTCTACTTGCAAATTAATCCCAAAGATTAAGATCTGATAGAACACAATAACAAAACAAACTTCTGCTACACTAGATTGTTCTGAAAATGATATTAACTAAAGAAAAACAATCAAAATAGACATTTGCCCCTCTGCTAGTCGTTAACTTAAAATTCTAAAAAAATCTAAACATTCCTCTATAAAATCGAATATAGCTACAAGAACATTACCTATAGACATATTTAGCAGTTTGATTTGAGGCTGTACTGGAACATATAATTTCCCAAGGAAGCTCCCAAGAACTAAAACGTGAAAGTACCAAGTTAAGAGATTCAAATAAACATAGTCACTCGATATTAGTGTCAATTAAACTGTTTTTAATCACTCGCCACAATAAGTGGGTTAGAGAATTAATCTCGTTCAGGGGGCGATTGTATGCAAATGCCTGCATCGCATGCGCTTGCGCGGGGCAGGCGATCCCTCATAGTACTGGGGGCAATTGATTAAAATAGTCTTACGAAACCCTTTGTTGTTCCACTAGAATAATTTATTAAAAGACAATTAAGTGTTTCAATATTGCTGTTGATAATTACTTCGCAAATTGAACTATCTCTTAAATAACTTGGATTAAGAGAGTCTTGAACTGTAAAATGTATACTAGTACTTGAGATATATATTGTGATGTTCCTACTCCAGGAGTCCAAAATCAGTACAGAAATGTTATCATAATGTAAGTGCAATAAATTACTTCTTTCATCAAGTGTTGAACACACTACTAACTAAATTTCCTCATTCCGACACTATCGCTATAATTTGAAGGAGCTTGCATTACCTAATAATCTCACAAATACTACGACAATGCAGTTATATGATTGTTGAAGGTGATTATTTAAACAATGGATAATTAAATGTAAATGTGTGGGTACCAGTAACCATGGTGACATGATGACCAAGTATGTGTTGACACCATTGGAGCTGGACAAAAAGTAAAAAGAGAATTACCTAGGTTAGTTATCTACGACTGACAACTTCGGAATTATAAGTCTAAGAACTTTATTAAAAGTTCTTATACGGTATATATTTTAATTAAAATTAACGCAGTGTGGCTGTACCTACATATTTCTTTCTAGATCATTATATTAATAACTCATTGATTAATAATATAGTGCCTATTCATAGACCTAATTATATCCTTTAAAAGCGTCAGGAATAACTACTTATTTCGAAAATACAAACAAATCAATTAACATAACATTACATAGAATCACGCTTGTATTCCCCGAAGGGTTAAGCAGAGGTGTACTGTAGGTGTATTGTACACCCACATTTCGCCGATGCTGTTATTAAGTTCCATGTAAGCCAATACCAAGCGCAGTTCCAGACTCGATGCTGCTACTGAGAATTTCAATACAGAAAAATCCAATAACACTGCCCGATCCGGGAATCGAACCCAGAACCTTAACAGCACCGCTTGCGACTACTAAACTAATGAGGCAGTCAACAAACAATTAAGAAGGGATTATAAAACTGCATAAAACTATTATTTGTCGTCTCAACCAACATTTATTACATAATGATCATTACTATGGTACTTATTGACCTAATTGAAAAACAATTAACGCCATCAGTGAAGTACCGTGTGAAATAAACAACTATTTGTAATCACGATAAGATAAAGTTAGAAAGGGGTCTTTAGGTACGGATGTTTTGAAAACGGTACTTTTTACCACAACTTAACGGACGCAAAGTATAGACACGATAGAAAATCTATTGTTTCTGGCTGCAGGGCGCCTCATGTGTCATAATAAAGTAATAACCACATCAGTGTACTTCTTTCTGGTGTACCTTTTTTTTACTTTAAGGAGTTGTTGTCCGACCTTCGATTTGTTTTGCTATGTTCAACCATTTTTAGTGATTCAATGAAAATGAAACAGAGTACTTCTGTACCGGAAATTTTAATCATCTCTGGTCTGCCCCTATTCTTAATTCATCAGCATCAGTCTATTGAAGAGGGTATAAACTATGGTAAAGAGTTTTTAGGATTCCGACAGTGAATACACACATCAAGGTTTCGCAAATAAAATGTTGAGATGAGATGTTCCAGGGAGCGTGTTCACACTATCTCGAAGAACTTGTCTCGTCTACAGTTCCTTTATATTGTTACACCCACCGACGTCTTAGAACTGTTTGATCCTATAGAGACGCCTTAAAACTGTTTCATAGAACGCTGGTGGTGGCCTGGCCATCATACAGGTCCTGCAGAAACTTTATGAATCGTATTTTATTGGGTTCGGATCGGGCGCATTGCATAAGTGCATTATTAATGAAGTCACGTCACATCTTTTAATTGCTACAAACCGGGTAAGGATATAAAGTGACATATTTCTGAATCATCCTAGTTCCGTACGTGAAGACCAACAAAGTTTCATTAATGTATTTTTCGTATCTGAAAAATCGAATCCAAATATAGAGTACGAAACAAAAGCCGTAAGTCAATTAATGCTTCGGAGCTGATGCAATTAACGATGTATTTAAGCATTCCAATTAAACGCATCTACGTATTTAGCAGAACAAACATTTTGCTAAATTTAAACACAAAGCAATGTAATTTTTCGGTTTAATGGATTTCGTTATTGGTTTCTGGCGCGTTGGTCTAAAATTAGTAATACGAGTAATATCGCGATGATTGTACCAATAATGATGAGCTGGTTAACTCACACTGGCTTTAGCAATAAAACGTAAATATGGTGTGGTTACTAATACGGACCGTTTTAGAAAGATATACTCTTCAATTTAGGTAAATATGATAGTCAGAACTGTGGACACACTAAATAATGAATACCAAAACTTTAACCTTACCATGGGTAGACAAAGCTAGAAGTTACTAGGCTAGAACCTTTGTTTCACCCCGCGTCCTTACAAAATTCCCAAAGAAATTAGATCGCCGGCGCATACATCCGGCATTGCTGCGGCAGACATGTTGCCTGGAGAGCCAGCTAATTTATTTTTATATATTTGTCTGTATATGGGTTCTTGTGCTGTCAGAAGAACCGTTCCTTTTTCTTGTCCTACATTTTGATTGTGACCGCTGACAGTGATTTGATGATAAAGAGGATTTCAAAATTGTGCGTCGTCTGAGTCCGGCACAAGAACAAATGGAACGATTTATGTATAAAGTGATTAGACACGTGAACAGCGGATACGCCGAGTTATTACCGAGTAGATAACGAAGTTCAGGTGTAATATTGTTATTAAATAATTGCGCTGATTATTACGCCGATACACAACACCTTGACCCAAGCTGCTTTTCGGTAGGGCTGCCAACTGCCCTATATACGACAGAAGAAACCTATTTTTACCGCATATTACGTCTTAATGCACCTGTTGCAATCAAGTAGGATAATGTAGACCAGAGATTAAACAATTGGTGTAAACAAAAATCCTTGGATGAATTGTATTTACTCTTATTAACTCTGTCTACACAATTATTTAACGGCATGTATAGAATAGTTAATCATTATCAATTTAATTATGTAATGCATATTCATAAGCCTTCGAGGATTACGCGCATGATGCTATGTACAGCAAGGTAGAGGTATATTAAAATAAAATAAAACTTTATTTCTGTGTTATTTTTATTTTATCTAGAGGGTTGGTGTAATATTTAATATTTTATTTTGAAGTGCGTTTCTTCGGTATCTATTTAATTAAAAAAAACAGGGCGAGTAGCACCCCTCAGTGAAGTTAGCTTTATGGTGACTTGTAATGTGACTTTACTATCTAAATTTAGTACGTAATCATTTGGTGTAAACTTTAATTATATGTAAATGTTGACCTTTAAATTACGCCCTCATTATCTAATATATTTATTAGACAGACGTAAATTGCATCGTATTATGTGTTTACTTTATATATTATTATATTTTATAAAAATAAATGTGTGTATGTATGTTCCCTATGGACTCCAAAACGGCTGAAGCGATTTTACTGAAATTTTTAGGAAATCTTCAGACAAACCCAGCGTGTGATCCCGTGAAGTTTGGTAGCGATCGGATTTACATTTTTTTTTTTCTTTTTGGTAATTTTGTGTGCTATTCCTGCGAAGCCGGGGCTGGTCGCAAGTATAGTGATAATAATTAAACTTCAATTGTTTGTTTGATTGCCACTCCCATATTGAGTAACATTGTAAGATTTTCAGAAGACATATTCAATGATATAAAGATTATTTATTATGTTTAGCATTGTCTTACAAATTCCCATTCCTATGACATCATCTTTTTATAACAATATTTTTACATTAAAAATATAGTTTTAAACAGTGTTTCTATCGAAGACACAAACACATCCAACTCAAATCCTTGGCGTTGTTAAAATAGATCCAGTATCTATATAACAAGTTAAATATCAATAGTCACATGCTCCAGAAAGTTTGTAATCTATCGATACAATTGAAACGATCGTTTGATCATCACATATACCAAAAACAAAGGCCTATTTCTTTCGAAATTGAATGTTGAGGTCACGCTATTAATTCCCATGACCTTCCCACACAGTTCTATTCTGGATAATGACAGGATACCATACGATAATTTGTTAGTAAGCACGACCTACTTGATGTGTGATTATAGGTATAGAATTTTTACCTGGTGCAAGCGCACGCGCATGCTTTATGTGGGAAATGATTTTCACCATAGTATGGTACAGTTGGAATAGGATAGCTGAGGATCAGGATCAGTGGCATGCATTGGGAGAGGCCTATGTCCAGTAGTGGACTAATACAGGCTGCTGATGATGATGATGATGGTACGTATCGAAAATATGTACCTACGTATTTAACCCAACGACAGTCTATCGTTAGATCGTCAATAAGATATAGAAATAATTGTGCTGTATCTCTAGATTTCAGATACATAGAAATGACTTGTTAAAAGTGGTGGGTATCATCCCCCGTCAATATACACATAGGTATCTTACATAGCTTTTACTGTATTTTACTTACTTTACAAAACTTGAATGAACATAAACGTCGGAACATTTCAACGACTATAATTAATTTGCAAGATTAATCAAAATGCAAATAGATCAGATCAGATATTAGCAAGCCAGAACAAGTGATTAACAGATCTAATTTAAATGACCCATTATACCTTATTGGTGTTAAATGGAAAACAATTATGTTCGCGAAAACATTACTAATGAAAAGGTTCCTTACCATATTCTTTTATTTACTACGCATTCTTGATGTTTGTCATCGTGTCTAACGAATAATAATGATAATTATGTGAACAACTTAGAATACAAAGTACTTTGAAGCTCTACAGTAAAACATCATATGTTTGTTTTAACTTACTTTTATTCACGGGGGTAAAGTAAAATATTGGAACTTTTTGATTCATAGTAATATGGGATTCAAAGCAAATTATGTTTATACTCCGAAATATTCCTATCAAAAATGGTTTTAGGAGAATCCGATTCATCTAACACAAAAAAACGTTATGAATGGAAACTTCCGTTGGTTAATAAAAAATGCTTTGAAACAATCTTTCCATCCTAATTCCGAATAATGCGGAGATCATCAAACGTAATTGCAGAGTAAGCGATAATTTGCAAAATGACTCATTAAGGTTTACTGTGAGGTTCCGTAAAGGTTTCGGTAGCTTTCCGCGCTTTAAAGGATTCTAAGATTATGTCGCGATGCAAACAAATGCAGATAATTAACCTAAACCCATAATTGTACAATGAATCACTACTTCCCATACGCGTTTGCGCTACGGGTAAAATGATTTCCATATAGGAAAATTTGCTCATGTTTATGGCTGTTTAAGGATATGGAAATTGGTTGTGAATGTTAATTAGATATTGATATAATGATTTTATTACTTAGAAATGAAGGTTTCCATTCGGAACGTGGTGAGGAGAAGTACTGAACCATTAAGTTGGATAGGTACTCGACTCGTGGATCGAGGAAGAGATATCGTGTAAGAGTAATTTAGTTTTAGCTCAATCACTAGGAATTTACCCATAGATTTGAAATCAAGATAAGTCACAGAGAACGATCATGTATTTTTTTTTATACTTTATTTAATGTTATTATTACACATAAGTTCACCCCTCGTCTCGTATATAGAATCGTGATGTCCGTCCAAAAGATAATATGATAAGTGTTCACGGTCTGATAGATTCAGAATGCAAATCTAAACTGGCACAACTGGTGAAAACCGACAGTTTGAAAGTAAATTCACTCTAAATGAATTTCATTAACACAGAACAATCAGATTATTTAAAAATTGTGGTTTAAAGCATCAGTTGTATGTGTGGCATTTTTGGTGAATGAGAAAAAAAAACGTCTGATTAGGCTGATATATAGCAGCAAAAATAAATGAAACAACTATTAAAATGAATCTTTCAATCAATTATACATGAGAAAGAAAAATTAATTAGGCAGTAAAAGGACTGAATTACCAGTTACATGATGCAATTGTCAAATCGGAATAAATCGGGTAGAATCCTATTTATACGATGTTCTAGGGTGTTTTTGGTACGTATTCCGCATAGACGTTTACGGTTTAATTTGTTAATTAGATTATCTTATTCTGCTCTTGCGCCGTTTGACACAAGATATGTTTTGCTGAGATAACATTTGCCTACCACAGTACCACCGAAAAGAATATATATTACTGCATGTGTATATTTTTAACCGACTGTGATAACCACCACAATGCTAAAATTATAGTAAAAAACGATATTACCTTAATTAAAAACCAGATGTATGGTAACAATGCGAATGGTCTCAGACATAGGGCTTTTTGAGCCATCACTTGAGTTCCAGTTCTTGTTGTAAAACATTATTTTTTTATTATGTTGTTAACTTACAAATATTTCATAAGAGAACTGAGAATTCTCATAAATCCTTAAATTTATTATCAAAATATAAAATCAAATTACTTCGTGTCATTTTAGCCTAAGGATGTAAATTCTCAATTCCGAGAAACATGCCTAATTAAATACTGTCAAACGTACGACAGCTAAAGCTGTCAACATTGCTAAAATTAACAGCCCAAAATCCACAGCAGAATCCTACTTGGAATTTCAATCCTTTGTCAAGAGTCCTTGAGTAGCAAAGAATCTTTAAGTTAATACAGTTGCCAACAAAAGAAAATCAATAATTTGTCATTAAATCTATTTAAATAAACACTACAATTATAAAGAATCACAGTGTTTTTTCTTTAAATTTAGCCGCAACTGTGGACGAGCTAACTCATTTCACGCCCTCTAGTTACCTGTTCAATATTACGTGGTATTATAATTATGCCGATAACCAATGACTTTGTTGTTTAGACGTTAGAAACGAATCGGCAGTTGGCAATTCATTGATGGTATTGTTTCTGAGAAAAAAGTAATTATTACAATCATTTGATTTCAACATTTAAAGAACGCCGACGCAAGTAAGTTTCATCTAAATTTTCTACCTTACTTTATAGAACAAAATATTATGAATACTCTATATATCGTCGCTGCGCTTGCCAAGTTCCGTTTGTGATTTTTGATAGGTTTCGGGAAACAACAAAAAACAAATTATTTTTTAAACAATACATTAAATAAAAAAACTGACAATGCAGTATTGAAGACATTTATTAGATACACAACTCTATAAAATTATATCAAATTATAAAACTATTTAAAAATATATTTTTTATCGTAAAAAAATATACAAAAGAGATTTTTTATTGTATATGGAAGTTGGGAGGCGCAGCGACGACATGTATATCTCGTATTTTACGTCCCTTTGCCACTGGCATTTATAAAAGAAAATATAGCTGCTTATGTTTTTGATCCCGACTGTACAGTAGTACTTCAATATATATGCTCCATAAACGTCGCTTCTGTGGCAACCTCGTCATAAATATACGAGACACGCCACTCGATGTATATTTCTTGGAAGACTCATAGAATATTAAACCCATCAGACAATGAGATAGAAATAAAAACAGTATATCTTAAATTCCATAATTATGTCACAACATTAAAACTAATGTCACGAACTAAGTAGAAATCGCTGTAAGAATTAACTAATGAAATAAAGAAGATATAAAAGAGAAAATATTCCTATCTGCATTCACATAAAGATCGCGGTATGACGATCCATAATTTTATTGAGTTATTAGTATATACCTACAACTTAAAAAAAAATCTTTATCCGTCTTCTACCGTTCATTCCTATGACCTCTCGTGTTTGACCGGGTGGTCTACTCGCGGAGACCGCCCAGCACTAGCCTAGGCTACGCGGTACGTGCCAAGTACAACTCTCTGTTAGTAATTAAACCAAAACAAACTTAACCCTAATCCAGCCAGAGATAACACTAACAAGGCCAAAGGTCAGGACTTGACACATAGGTACATTTCTTTTGTTATCTCTTCCAACATGACAGAAGGGAAGATAACCCTGAAACGCTTCGTAAGCTGGTAGCTCATATCGAACACATTATACCTCAACAAATGATATTAGGTGTGATAATGACTAAAACAAATATTACTACTAGTGTTATCTTAAAGGCTCGTTCAGATACGTCTAAGTGTAAGCTTTAGATTGAGAAACTTTACTAATGGGTCACTAGTTAAATTATAAGTAGGTAAATGGTACAACTAATGTTTAAAAAATTAAGACAAGATAATAGTGACCAAACAAATACAAATATAGTATAAAACAAATGCTCTTGAAACTTAGGCTGCACTTAAGTAATCAATTCTAATCTAGATATAATTCTGATTACCAATATTTTTTCATTTCATTACCAGTCTCCACTTTTTATTACTGAAATTATTCGATGCTCAGATATGATGTGTCCGCGTGTAAATATTTCATCAACTACATAATAGTATCTGAACACGTGCTAACACAACCGTCTACATGTTTATTCTGCCCAAATACATCAGCTATTGAACGGGGCCTTGTTGCTGCAATTCTATAATTCCATACAGTGCAAACCGACACAAGGATAGACAAACCAAAACGTTTTGTTAATAACATTGTCAATTATGCGAGTACCGTGACACCGCGACTTTACGGCACTTTAACTATTGGTCTGTCGTAACCTTAGCTTGTTTGTGTTTTTTGTTAAACGTGTTTAAAACTTTATAAAATGTTTAAACTTTATGTTTCATACATAGGAATAGTCTTGAAATTTATTTTATAAATAAGAATATGACTGATTCTTCTTTTGAAGCTTTGCGACTGACGATATTTAAGTGAATCGTTAAGACCTTTTCAAAAGTTGATTATCGCCTATTGTAAAGTACAATTCCTGCCTTAAGTATTTCAATTACCTTAGTCAAGTACGTAGTACTATTCTATTTAGAACTTTTATCAACCAATTATAGGTTTGTAAACAATTTGTTACCATTACGCAGTATAGTAGTACAGCTTATGTTATTGTAAGTTGCGAAAGTATTCGTTCCGTATCACTATCAGCATACTAATTAACGCCGTCGTCTATCTTTCTACTGTTAATGACTGTACTCGTGTGTAGTATCAACATTTCTTTTGGTTCCAAACAATTAGGTTTTTGTGTTCAACCGGTAAACGATAAATGGATGACATTTACGATTGATGAGAATGCTGACAATTTAGATGGATGTCTAGGGAAGTTTTTGGGTCGTACGATAATAATATGTTTGGTTTACATGTAAATTCTTTTATTTTAATATTTTTCGAATATTATAGTTCAACTCAATATTAAGTAAACAAATAATTTTTTAACGTCGATTTTAGTGGCACTGACGACTAGAAGGATACAGAAAGAGTAGAGAAGGCCCATCGAAAGTCAAATCGAAGCCGACTAAAGCAACCAATAAGTTTTGCACTGTGTAATGTAGCTCAATGTGAGAGGTTTTTTAATGGCAATATGGAGTTTTTCGCCTGCAAAGGTTGTAAAGGATTAAAAAAAAGTCTTTGCCTTTAGCTTAGTACATTGAAGTAGTAACAACAAGGGAGATATAACGAATCTATGTATAGATTAATTTAGACCGAATAGATGAGGAACGTCATAACTCAACAGCAATTTACTTAAAATAGTAGAGATTTTTACCTATTTACATATTTGCGTTTATAAAAGGGCATGTAGACCTAACGGGGACAAAAGGAATTATGTAAAGGGTTGTCACTTGCAAGGACGGTACATACCATTAAGAATATTATGGATGTATGCAGGTCTTTTTACAATGTTATTACTATAAATAATCATATTCAATTAATTTGCAAAATCAAAGGTGCGAGCTGAATCAAACTTAGAGCCTCCTGGATGGAGAGCAAGTGTTCAAACGATCACAGCTTAAACACTTAGTTAAATATAACCAGTACTTATTTTCCGTACATCTTTAAAATGTATAATTTACTTCATACAAACAAACAATAGTGAGATTCTCGAAAAGTGTCATCGTTCAACCCTATTCATAGTACCTGCAACAATAACGGTACAGGCAAATGCACAGTGCATTCTGAAAGCTGCATTTGCTCTACAAGAACTTAATGTTCCTTTTTATTCATGGTCATGTCTATCTGTGAGCAGATCGCATTGCAAGCTCTCTTCAAAGTACGTTGCGTTCATTGTAGCAAATCATAGTTGCTGATGAGTCTGCAACGAGTTTTTATATGTTCTAAATTGCCTGTTACATGAACTGGATGCGCTTTTAAATAATTAGATACAGGAGGTTTCGTTTTTAGTTACTATTGTATTAAACTCACTGACCTCACACAAAATAAATGAGTGAGATTTAAATGAGTATTTTTAGTTACCGTAAATTCGCTGATAATGATACTACACTGAAAATAGAATGTAGCAAAAATGCACATATCAAATTCGGCAAATGAAAATCCATTAAGTTCTCTGAATAGTAGGCGATCTTTGGTAGTCAACCTGGCTTTCTGGTCTAACTGACATAATCAGGCCTTACTTAAAAAGTGGCCAGATGCACCACGAGAAGTGGAGGAAAGTGGAGGGAAGTCGTTGGCCGGGAGTGGGGTAACATACCCTTTTATGTGATTTTATTAGCCGTGATTATCCCAGTGCAGGGCAAAGGCTTCCTTACCCCTCCTCTACTCATCTACTGGTCTTGGCTCAAAGATTTCTGCAGTCAATCGTTACAATAGGAGTCTTGCATACCCTTTAATAAATAAATCGTCATCTTTTAACAATGGTTAGAACACATCAACTGTGCAACAGTCCACTGCTAATCATATAGGCGTCCCACCAAGTTGCGCGACCACATCACCAGTTCCACATCCAGAACGAATTTAAGCTATTCCAATTTAAGTTCACAAACATAGACCTATGTTTTCATTACGTCATCTCTATGAAATGAAAATGTGAGTGAATCAGTTAATTGTGCAATAATTACTTCAATATATCTACCTAAACCGCAATGGCTTCAGTTTAGATGATGACTCCAAGTGCTCCCCTACGAAAGCATGACACATCCAGTTGAAATCTAATGTGACATCATATAAGTGAGTTAGCTTGGTACTGGTAATCAAACGCAATTAATCGTGGTACATAATCAGGGAACTACAATAGTACTGCTGTTAAAATACATCCTGCACTCAAAATTCGACTTTACACTTTACTACATAAGGTGGCAAGTTGTGAAATGAGGTGCAATTAAAGGTGTGTTGGTAAAAAGAATGCATCATACATGTAGCCGAGGGCTCGAGGCGTAAGGATTAATTTGCAATCATTAATAACTCGCTGCGATCGTAGACTACAAGCAAAAACTATGAGATACACCTACCATAACATGTTTATTACTTCCACTGGAAAAAATATAGACGTTTCTAATCCTTACAGAAGAAAAATAATATCGAACACGAACATTTTTTAGTTCCGAGCTTGCCATTTTAACTAAAAACAGTATAAATTAAATCACCAGTTACTTGTTTTGTTTTTTGTTTACTCAATAAAATCAGACTATCTATACAAATAAATAAAATTGAAGTGTCTGTTTGTAATGTCAATCTAACAGCTTTTTACTAAATGCATATGAAAGTGGACATGGAACTAAAATAAAAAATATGTATTTTTTTAACTTTTTGTTTTCCATCTGTATGTTTGTTCCGGCTAATCTCCAAAACAGCCGGACCGATTTTGACAGGACTTTTACTGGCAAATAGCTGATTTTGTCAGGAGTAACTTAGGCTATTTTTATTTTAGAAAAAGAATTAGGGTTCAGTGCAAAAAATGCACGGGTTCGTAATCGGGTGAAGCGAAAGCGGGCGAAGGCGCGGGCGGAAGCTAGTTATAAACATAATAATTCAAGCTGAATAACTTATTAGCATTAAATATCCAAATAATAGTTAAATTGAATTAGACTGTGATTATTTAGCCTTGATTCACATCCAAGGCCTAATGCAATTATAGTCCAAACGCCCGAGCTTTAAAACTTATTTCTTTATGAAATTGTGACAGTGAGTCATGAGTATATTAAATAGATCAAATATTTACCATGTTAGGTACAACGCCGTTCACTCGGCAAACGTATAATTTTAGTTCCACTGTCATGAAAATAATAACTCTTAATTATTACACGTAGAATGGTCATACTATTTGGATTTATAATGAACCGTATAAGCACTATGATGAAGGTACAAAATAGATTGCTAGTCTCAGTTATAAGGCGACTTTTATAAATACGCACGTCCGTCGTTCGACCGCAAAGCAGCGCATGCGTAATGTAGGAACAGGGTATAAAAAAAAACGGAAAAATTAAACACGGTAGCAACTTTCCATATAATATTGGTTGGAGTTACCAAGTACATTATATTTACCGTCTTATTTTTGATACCAGCAAAAATAATCACAATATATTTTATTTTAAACAAATAACACTCCACATATACACAAAATGACAAGGTAGTCATTTTGTAAAACTTCGACTAAACATTCTAGCTGCAACATATTTAACAACAGATGGGCAATGGGTATGTCCTAGCATGACTTGATACGGTTAAGTAAACAGTAATTTTCTGTATAACATCATATTTATCGATGGTTTAGATAATAGTGATGATGTTACGTTCACGTCATCCTATGCAATGATTCATTTTTTAATTTCAATTGCTTTATCTATATACAGCACTAGCGACCCGCCCCGGCTTCGCGTGGGTGCAATTTACTAATGACTAAAATGATTTTCATACAGAAATACCATTCAAATTTTCGAAGTTTCCGGAAACGATCGAACTTTAAGATCATTGAGACGGTTGCTAAGCCGCGAAGTTTTCGCAAAATACCAAGTTTAATTTTACCTATTTGTAGTAATATATAATATCTACTTAAAGTCGTTCGTCTTTTAATAGTTTATATAATAGTTTAATAGCGAAGACCTGTAATTGGCTGTACGGGGCGTATATTTTTCCTAAATTTATTGTAAATGCTGTTGGTCTTTCAAAATAAATAAATATAACATTAAGATAAGTTAATAACAAATTAATAAAAACAAAACTAATCCGATTTTTTTCCGATGAAATTTTTATTAAAATTACAAAAAATTTAAATCACTTTTATATACATAGTCGTTAAAACAGAAAATTCCGTCAAACCTCGCTCCACAAAAAACAACTTTCCTGCCAGTGAATCAGGACACGAAAATAACAGTAACACATTGACAATCTGTTGCTAATAATTGTTGCCTAATTTATAGTTACGGAGCAAATAAATAGCATACTAAGTACGCATTATGGACAGACTGAGTGGCACCTACGTTCGGTAGCGATCTGTGCCAGTGAATTACATGGAATTACAAATATATTAGTGGATTTTCGTGGAAACTGTGTCATAGGGGTTTGTGACAGGAAATGTAATTTCTATGAGAATGCAAAACCAACAACGGCAACGGCCGGTTGGTTAGGTTCGATCTTATGAACATAATAAAACATAGCATCACGCCTGTATTCCCAGAAGAGTTAGGCAGAGGTACTATTGTACACCTACATTTCGCTGATGCCGTTATTGAGTCCCATGTAATAGGCGAGCGTATAGCCATCTACCGGGTACAGTTTCAGACTCGTGCTGCTACTAATAATTTCCATACAGAAAATCACAATAACACTTTGCTCGACCTGGAAATCGGACCGATTCGACCGATCGAATCGGAGGCAGTCTTTATATGAATGGAAAAGAATTTCATTTTTATTTCCATATAAACCTACGTGCACTTATGGATTGTCACCTATATAGCTGCTCGGTTCCAAATAGTAGATATGTTTAGTTATTTCAAGAGATTCACACTTGTCGGTGAAACATTTCTCTGTCTTCGGGAATATCTTGGGCGATACGACCGAACTCCAAAACATTCATAATTTTTGTTTTTTTCTACCTCAGCAATAGTATATTAAATATTATTTAATACTATGAAACGATGTATGAATGTAGATGAAGCAAAAGGGTTATGTAAGGATCGTAGCACGTGGCGTTCCCTATTTTCTGCCTACCCCCGTGGCAAAAGGCGACTTTACGTATGTATTTACTTCAAAACTAATTCCAAGTGTCCACTTATTGGAGGAAAAACAAAGGAAAGAGATGTCCTTAATATTTTGTGCTACTTAAAGTGAAATCCTAATGGTGTACCCACTTTAAAAATTTGCTTTGCGTTGTTATAGCTAATGATGGCTGATGTAACCTAATTACAACTATTATAACACCTAGCTAGTAGCAGATTAGTATGCAAGGCTTATGGTAAGAATAAAGCGACGGGTATATTACCTACTGTGTTGTGAACTAAGAGTCTATAGAGGGGTGCGACATATTATAATGGGAATTGAATGCCTAGAACTGAGCCAGAACACAAACAATCAGATCCAGCAAGTCCTCTCTTGTCTGTCCCCCAGCAACGCCCTAAGCCGAGGTTCGAGTCCCACTATGGGACACCCTTAGCAGTGTTGCTATGTGTAATTTAATTTGCTCTGCTGGAGGCCCTTCTGGTCTCGCCATTTGCCCGGTTAAGCAGTAAAAGCTCCCTGAGCTAACTGCTAGAGACAATAAAAAAAAAAAAAAATGCCATAACACGATTATGAACCCGGCTTAAGTTTAGCACTATAAGTTTCATTTTTAACTTATTTTGTAAGTATAGTACACATTGCGGATTGTGTACCCCTTTGGAAAAAGCAACCGCAAGTATACATAATATCTATCTATATTATATACAGTTATATTGCGCGCATTTTGGCTGAATGCCGAGTGGAAAACATCGAGCGGAATCGCGCCTGGCCATCTTATCGCAGTTCCGCAGAAAAATCAGTACATAGCTCATAGTTCGGCTTTTAACTCACGAAAGGTAGATATTCTAAAGTAAAAAAAATTAACAACACGTGAAATTATAAAGGCACGAAACAGGCAGCGCCATCTGTTGAGGTCAACTAGAAGTAGTGACGTGTCACATCATTTTTTATTATTTATTCCAGCAGTGGTAAAGCGTACGCCTTCTTTGAGCAGAGTCGAAGGTTCGATACTCGGGCCAAGGAAACAGTAAAATTATGCATGCTGTATTTAAAGACCAGCCAATTAGCACGTTTCGTGAAAGACCTGACTACGCGCTACCCAAAATGCGTTCGACGCACTTAGGTACCGTAATTCGGAGAGGTTCCTTTCTTCCATGAAGTCTATAAAGATTTTCAACTTTGTCATACAACTGACCTGAGTAAGCAAGTGAGCTGCACATCGTTCTGGTACCGGTTCAGCGCCGCCACTCCTTCCACTCGCACGGTGTTCACCTTCTCTCGTAAGGATCCGCCACAGCCTCCGCATCTCTCCCGCAGTATTGACATTATGTTCGGCTGACGGAGGAACGCTACCACCTGGTAGAAACAAAAAATAATGTCTTATAGTTTAGAAATACAATAAAAGCATTCAAATCTGACAATATCCTTGCAAAAAAAATAAAACATGTCATGTTGAAGATCCAAAATATTTATTCAATGAGAATGAATATTTCAATTCTGGTATTTGAAGTGTCGTGTGCAAAAAAGAAATAACAGTTACCTTATCATTATACGCGACTGGGATCTCTTGATGCGTGTTGTGCGCTTGCGCATCTGCCGCTGATATCGGTGGCCGCGGAGGTGGGGTTGGTGCCTGCACAATAGATCAATTTAGATTAATCCAAAATGCAACATGAAATATGCGTAAATAAATTAACAAACAATAATAACATAACACTTCAATATTAAATAAAATCTCAAAGAAACGCCGAAAACTATGAAAACAGCTGGCAAAACAAAAACAACCACACATAAAAAAAAGACAAGCACAAACAAAACATGATCAGGCCAATGCACGAAACGAACGAACAACATGCGCAAACAGGACGACCAGACAACATAAAAAACATGCGATGGACGAAGACAAAATGAAAAAATGGCGGAACTGAAAAATGAAAGACAGATATCGCAATCAACACAAAATTTTACTTAGTCTTTTCTGACCACAGAGAAGACAAAACAGCTTGTGTTTGGGCGATCGTGATTATGTAGAGTTAGATTATCTGTAATCACAAGCATTTACATACGCAACTCAAATGAAAATGTAACGGATTTTATAGTTAATTAGCCGTCAACGAACAACCAACTATAATGGTGGATCTTGTATATGATTGGAGCGATATAAATAATTACCCAGATTTAGTTAAAAATTGATAGATAACGAACTTTTGGCTAAACAATCTGAATGGAAGAAAGGCGTTAAAGACATAAGTGATATTATAGACATGGACTCATGTCTACCGACGTTGTGGTTGTTTTAGTTAAGTTTCAGTACCGAATTAAATTAATTAAATATGGACGTCAGGACGGATTCACAGAAAGATTGAAAACTACGTGAAAAATGAAGCGAATTAAAATATTTGTTTCGGTTGCAACAGATCACTTTTAACTTCTGTTATGTAACAGGCGACTTACTCCAACCCCCAAAATTTGTAAAGAATAACGACTATCGCTCCAATTATGCCATTGAGATCCGTTCGTAGGCGCCAACGGCCAACTCGTATAAAGCTTGATGGGCACATGAAGCACAAACAGAAGACAAGACATATGACGCACCAGCGGCGGGTCGCGCAAGTCGCGCGAGTCGCGTGCGGCGCGCCGGCGGGGCGCGGGCAGCGGGGAGAACGGGCCCGCCGCCGCACGCACCGGCACGCGCGGGTCGATGAACGTCGTGCGACGCATCACGTGGTCCACGAAGAAGCGCTGCACCACAACATGTAGCCCCATATACAACACTACTTATTTGCACGATTTGGACTTAACAAAAACCTTCGACTAAGTAAATACTTCAAAATAAAAAAAAATTGCTTATGCTGACATATGTGTATATTTACCAATTACATGGCCTTAGTACTTTTGATTTTGCATCCACCCATTTTACTAGTTTCTGATCGAAGTTTAGGGTTGCAGAACAGTCAAGAATTCCTGGAATACCACTAGGTCCTACTTTAGGTCCTTCTTTTTTCCTAGCCACATATTACATAAACATTATGTCTTAATTGCGTCTTTATTACACATAACAACATGAAGTCTTTATTTTTCGAAAGTTTAGGTATCATGAATGTTGTACCGACACAAGATTTTAAATCCTCAGAATGTAAGAAAATTTCAATCACTAATTTTAATTTAGCCAACAAGTCTACATACCTTGCCGTTCCGATCAAGCTTGGTATCCCAACCCAGCGGCAGCTCCCTGTCAGTTTCACTGAACATGTTGACGAGCGCTACCAGGTCCCGGTTGTGTTGGTACCGTTCGAATGACGTCGTGTCGCGCCGGATCTTGGAGATCATATGCTTTAGCGTCGAGTTGCCGTTGTACAGAAGGGACGCTTCCTGTAATGAAACCATGTTTTATCAAATTAAACGTACAAAAAAAAATGTAGATGTGCAGCAACGTCCTAATGTGTGTGTTCAACAACTGACAGCGAGGACCAATCCTTTTGCAAATGTTTTAATTATAGCAGTAATCACCCAGAAGCGGTTTCTGAGACCGTGTTCGGGATTGGACGTGGGTGATAAGAGGGATTATCTCTGAGGTCACCAAACTACATGCCAAGTGTGTAAGCTACGGATGTGACCTCCATTGTAGGGAGGAGTATTATAACAAAACCAGCATACCTGGTTCATATGTAATATGGAGTAGAAGTCAGGTCTTGCTAGAAAGAATGCGGCGGGGTGCGGCGCATGCGGTGCTTCAGTAGCTCGTGACGTAGATGCACCCAAGCACGGTACATGCGCGTGCGAGTGGGATGGTGGAGGAGATGCGCACGCGCCGGCTTCTTCCTCTGCGAGCTGGGTGCGGGTCATCGTGCGACGAATTGATTGGTATCTGGAATATAATAGATTACTATTAGAAATTGAACGATACATGTGGAATTGTAGAATGGAATACATCAATAATTTATTTAATCCAAAAATTAACTAATCTAGAGAAGAGTCTCATTAATAGTCTATACCATAAAGTAAAAATATTATTTTGAATAAATTATCGAAATACGACTCACAAGAGCTGTATATGAAAACTAAGTTCAGGTCTTGGTCAGAAAATTACCAACTCACCTCCGATCTAACTGCCGCCGCTGCACCTCGGGCGCAGGTGACCTTGGGGTGGTGCCGTTGACACCTGGTCGCTGCCACGTGGTAGTCCTATTGATGTGGTCGATGTAGAACACACGCCCGTGACTGTCCATACGCGCCTCCCAGCCTGGAAGACAATATCAGCATAAGGACCAATAAATCAATCAACAATCAACTGAGCCTTAAAGCCTACTACTGGATATAGGCTTCTCTCAAGTAGTGTCACAACACGGAGTGCTCGACAAGACAAATGTGTTTAATGTATGTGGGTAGTAAAAAGCTAAAATAACGTAAACTCTAAAAGTAATACACTACTCTAAAAGTAAAGTAAAGTTATAGTTCTTGTAACCAGGTGGCGCTAGTTGTGCCATGCCACAAAAAATTTGATTTAATTTTGCAGTTGCATAAATTAAATGATATTGTAACAAAAATATATACCTGCAGGTAAAGGTTCTTCACATTCAATTATCCCTCCAATCATATTAGCAGGAAAATCACCCGTCAAAGCCATTTGCCTCGATGCCCTTTCCGGTATCGATGGCAGCCTTATACCGGCCATGTGCCTCAATGGCGTCGGCGACGCAACAGCGTTGTCATTGTCATCAATATCTTCTACTGGCCTTGGCCTTCTTAGCACCACATCCTCAGGCGGCCCGGCGTGGACTATCGTGAAATGATTGCTATTGACAAATTCCATGTTAGGCGACCTGATTTCTGAAGTTCGTAATTCATTCGTGAATTCAACCATTTCAAAGTTTTCGTGTAACCTATTTTCACCATTTTGTACAGGCGGGGGGTGTAGGTCCGGCGGAGGCAGCGGGCGCGGGCGGCGCGCGTGGTGCGTCGGCGTGGGCGGGCACTGCGGCACCGCGCCGCCTGCGAGTGCCGCCACCCGCGTCAGCACCCGAGGGTGAGGCCGCACTGGACTCTCCACACTGTTCGTCTTGAGTGGTGAGTGTTTCGGAGTTCCCTCGCAACCGAGGTTCTTTATTAGATGCCTCGGTAGGCTAGAATGCTTTGGTGTTGATGAATCGCAAGAATGTTTACGAGTCATCATCATAGTTCCTACACTTGGCAGAAGTTTGGTTGTCTCATTAATTGGTGATGTCGAGTGTGAGGAGTTACAGGAACTTTGTTCATTCGAACTGTTGTTATCAGTTTCTCTTGTAGGAGGTTCTATTTGAGAAGAATTGAAGAATGCTGTCATCATAGTCGGGGTTGCGCGACCAGAGTTCTGCCTCGTCAGAGGTTTGTGACCTTTTAATATCGTGATTTCTTTCTCCTCAATTTGATTTTTATTGTCGTCCTCAAATTCAGAATTATTACTTATATCATCTAAAAATGTGTGTTGAGCTTTCTCTTCAGACTTTGCATGATTAGGTGTTCGGTTAACTCCATCGACCACGTCTTTAGGAGGGCTCGGTTTGTCTCTCCTGGCGAATGTCGTCGTAATATAATTATCAGGACCTATATCTTTTATGAACAATATCTTATTTCTACTAACGCTAGGTGCGTCAGGTACATCTTTTGATCTCTTTTCCTCGTTTAACCTAGATAATTTCATTGACGAAATTGTTGATTCACATAAGCTGCCATCGGTTTCAGGTGTGGCTAGAGGCGCGACATTTTGGCCCCCTCTCCAAAAACTTGCCGTAGACGACGTAGCTATCTGATTGCCAGAGTAGAACTCTCCTGGTTTAAAGTCGTTTAGTTCTCCTTGTAGAGCAGCTGAGTTTGTTATGTTATTGTCAGTAAAAAATTGTTCATCCGTGTCTATCAATTCAAAGTTGAACGCGTCTTCGGGTTTTGTTAATTTTTTTGGCTTTCTATGTCTTGGTACCTGTGGCGGGGATAATGCATGCATTCTCTCGAGCGGTTTATGTGACTGTCTCGGCGGCAAGGGAGGCACCGGCGATTTCTCCGCTTCACTAGGCACATTAGCACTCTCTACGTCGTATACAAACTTCATTATTTTGCAAGGATTCTTTGGTGACCATATTTTATAATACTCGGTGCCCGGAGAGGTGGGCGAGTCGAAGCCGCTATTAACTATAGACTTCTTCTTGACGCCGTTGAGTGCTTGCCCGCCGCCGGTGTCCACAGGCGGTGGACACTTCTTCTTCACTCCTGATGACGTTGGCCTACAGTCTGTAGAATTCCGAGATTCACTATTTACACTTTGAGATTCTTGGCTTAAATTACTAACTAGAGATTTACTAGGATCACATTTTGTTTGTTCGAGATTGTTCCCGTTACTTTCTAAAGCACTAATTGAGCATTTGTTGACGTTGTCGCTGAGATGTTTGATATCGTGACTGGTGCCTGGCACGAACTCGATCCGGGGAGGATTCTCCGAGTTCATTTCGAAGCTCTCGTTGTTGTAGGAAAAGGGCGATACGTGGTCGCCGCTGCGCTTCCTGGACATTCCCTCCTTGAGCCGCAATGGTAGCTTCTTGAGGTCGACTTTGAACCGCGTGGGGAGTGCAGACGACTCCGCCGTGCACTCCTCGCCTTCGCCATTGTAGTAGCGAAAGCATAGCAGCTGTTCACAGTCTGGAATGAGCAACGAGAATTTTATATTTAAAAAAATTCCGAATATAACAATACGAGATTGTTTAGTGTGATTGATGTGTGCGTTAAACAGATAAATAAACAGTTAGTACAATAATTACCTTCATAAGGTTGATTAGGCTCGTCCAGAAGCCACATTATGTCGCCACTGGCGCATCCGGTAGCCGGCACGCGCCCGACGACGCCGACGGTGCCCGCCGACTCTGTAACCAACAACAACATTCTTATGACTAATGACGCTATATAAAAATAATTAAAAAAACCTAAAGGTTCCATAAATTAATCACAGATAAAGGTGACCAGAAACAAAAACAAAAGATAAGCTATAACCCTCCTCAAAAAGAATAAAACTTAAAAATATAAATTTAATATGAGGCACTTTTCAACCATGTTATCTTACATACATAATACTTTGCAATATAAATGCTTTTATATCGGATACATATTCAATGAAGCTAATTTGCATAAAATAATAAAAGGACAACCATCCGCTTTACTTTAGTGAGAAACAAAAGTAAAAATTACCCTCGCAAAATCTCATTTAGAAGAATCGCCCGACGGGCGGCCGGTGGTTACCAGCATGAAATACAAAACGCGCGCAGGTGCAAAAGAGTCGACATTAAAAACAAACAACAAATGAGGCGAGTACACCGCAGCAACAGACATCAGAGAACCCTCTGCTTTTTTATCTAACAAAAATCATGCAGGCGTAGGCTGGCAGCGCACAGTTCGGCAGTGCGCAGGCGCATCACAAATTATGCGCCCGACATAATCACCGGATGCGGGAGTCGCCCGCACATTTTATGCGAAATAATCGAAGCCACCGAATTGCCAGTTAATTGGGGAAACACGACCATAAATTTCACGGGGGCAAATTGATTCCGCAAGTAAATTGACCAGGCTCGAGCCGGCCATTACCATATTTTGATTGGGATAATATACGAGCGGACGGTTAACATCTTCCTGTCGCTGATTAAGTGTTCGATGCGATCATAAATATTGAAACTTAGTGCGCACGTTGGCGTCAAGACTTGACTTTATTTTGAACCGCGCCAACGCGAACGTCCTGTCCAGGAAAACATCTTGATATCTGCACGGAAAGGAAAGGGACCGTCGCCGTCGAGGAGCAAATATTCTCTCGGGTACACGTAAGACTGGATAAATCGCAGTATTATCTCGAAACTTTTTCCGTTTGGATTTAAATACTGGGTTCTAGAGGCAGACGCAAGATCGATTGCTGTCGTTACTTTTTTGTTCCAAGTCATTTGTTAGAACTTTTTGGGTTGAGACATTAGCAGATAAGCACGTAGCTCCACACGTTGAAATTGTTTAGTGACAGCTACTTCCCTTGAAATAAGAGGTGATGATTGAGTGTTGTCGAGTCAGAGTTCACGTGATGAGCTCTGATAGTGTGGACGTGGACAGTGTGACGCGTGCGGTGACACAGAGGGCGTCTATTTCCGGGCGGTGACGCAACATCCGCGCTCTTCCGTCCGCAGGATACGAGAGATACAAATGTCGCGGCACTGGCGGAGATCAACCGTTGTGCTTCCGCGGGATTTGCGATAATTATGATAAAAAATTCGATGACTTCACTATAGGTACATAGTATATAGGTTACACAGCGATCATTATTATCTCCAGCGATGATTACTGTTCCATATACGGGTACGATAGCGTACAAACGAATGGAATGTCACTTTCAAAAGAGGCATAAATCAGTATAAATACCAAGTTTTAAATGAAGTTGGTTTACGGTCATATATCAGTGTCCGAAACTATTAACTATAGAGCTTGATTGATTTCTAGTATCAGAATATAGCGAAGGTATGTATAATAAACGTAGATATGTATACGTAAGCTAATTGAAATCTGATGCATTCATGCTATTTTCAGGATATTGTTTTTTTTTTTTTTTAAATATCCTAGAATTCCTGTCACGGATGACAAATCCAAATTCCTGGATTATCTAGAACTTTTATTTTTAGAAACCTTATAGACACTCATCAATTTTCTAAGAGGGTGACGAGGGAGTGAAAAATTTAAATTACTAGTATGTTTCCGCTCATTTTCGGGAACTGAGAATCATATTCATATTATAAATAAAAATGGCGTATTCACCGTGAAGATACCAACATACATGAGAAGGAAACATCTGTTAAACACTTCACTTCCCGGACTTTCAAGCAAAAAACACCTTCTGATGTATTGGTACTCCTGTAATACAAGATGTTCATATTTACAAGCTTCTTGCACCGAATACAGGCGATGACGGAATCATAAACATGCGCGATATTGAAACTAAGTGCATTACGGGAACAGGAAACAATAAACAGTATCCGATACACTTCTCGGGTATACAAAACAATTCAACAGCCATACAACTAAAAGCTAAGACGCAATAAAGTGAAAACAAACTTTCTGCTACTCTGGAGAACACGGGGCAAATTGAACGATTACACTATTAATTTTCTTTCAACGAATTCGTCATGGGAGTATGTAATTTTCCTTGTCGATTACCTATACCACTCAATAATAATGAAACTCACAACAATAACTACTTAATTGGTCTATTGGTCGGAAACGCTGACGGGACGGACTGATGAGCTGATGAGGTCCTGGGTTAGGTTGGTTTCCCCGGTCGGTCAAAGTGTTGTTGAGATTTTCAGTAGCAAACACTCCTATTACACGGGACATCAGCAGAATTTTGGTGTACAAAAGATGTACTTTTGTCCGCTTAACTATTTGGGGAACACAGACGCGATGCTATGTTATGTTACAACAATAACGGGCTAACAATAACATGGCTCCATTGCAACTTTCACACCTATTCCGTTGCTCATGTAATGACGACTGTATGTACCTACATAGTTCTATGTAGGACTCATTTCACTTCACCGTCAATTAGCATAACATTAGCATTAGCAGCTCCATCATGAGAGCTCTTCTCATAAGAATCAAAACTTCAGCAATCTTTGGCGCGTACCAAAACCACCAATAAGTATTCCAAGGAGCGTCAAAACACACTCCGTTCCTGTACACCGCCCATGGGAAAAGCCAAAGGAAATGCGTACAAAAACAAATCATTATGCGATTATATTTAAAATTCATACCGGCAATTACATGAATCACGATCAACGTCACTTAAAGGAATGCATAGAAGATTATTATCATAACACTCGTGTAAGAAGTGCAAGGACAGGAGTATGTGTCATCTAACCGCCCGTTTGGCGGAAGCCAGCAGTTAAACTAAACGACGGTCAGTCCACGACCCCTTGAACGCATCTGTCACTTTACGCCTACGCCCCACTGTTTTAAGTGAGTTTTTTACACGGCGACATGATATGTCTTAAGTGGTGCCCTCGGTTTCACACGATGTTTGTCAGACACCTCGTATCCTCGATTTGGGTAAACAATGCAGCTGTCAGTAATGATGACAGTTACGGGTATGCGACTTGAGGATTATTTGTTTCTGGGAAACAAGAGAGGAGGGATTCATTAATAACTACCGTTTCTTTCGGGTTAATTCTTGATTTTTCAAATGTAATTTAAATTATCAATATGAAGTCGTATCAAGAGTTAAAACAAAGATACAGGATAAAGAACTGACGATTGCCCCAACAACAGGACAACTCAACTCTTAAATTAAAAAAGAAAATGAATTAAAATTATGATATTATCAATATCAGGCAGCCTTATATGTATTCAACTGAAGTGTGCTTTTGGTTCTTTTCGAAGAACCACTTGGGTACGAATACCATACAATTGACTATAGTAAGACCTGGTTACCGCGACACCCCATCTGCAGCCTAAACCAGTAATAATAACCATCATCAAAATGCACCAGACACGTTTTTTATCCAACCCAAAAATAGACCAGACACTTACCCGTATCCGTCTTAAAATAAACTAAATTACATTTCGAAGTGAGGAAACGACAGTTTAAAGGGGTCGACTCGATGACAGAGTCCCATTAGCCAAGTGACGATTTGACAGTTTCACGACTCTGTTTAGAGATGGCGACGTTGAACAGAGCTTTGTTTCCAGTTCACACGAATACCTTTCAGCGTATTAACAACGTCTTGTTGACGAGACCATCTTAAATCAGCTTTATTTTTGCCTTCACATCCTTTGCAGTAAAGATGTTGATTTGCAGGTTAAACGTCACTCACGTCTCTGTATTGTATGTACTCGTATATGTTATTATTTAGAATACGCTTGCTTTTGATATTTCTCATCTGATGGTGGCGCCAATATGTTTAAAGGTGAAGAATACATGCTTAGACTAAACCTTATCACTTTTTCCTGGTGAGAGAGCTGCGTTACTTGACAACGTTTATGATAAATATCGGGCAAAGTTGTTTTATTTTTACGAACAGGAACTGAAATCGATGATGATAGATGATAGATCCTGGCCTTTTTGCTAAATGGTTGTGTGACGGACCAAATGACCCACTCTTCAACTTAGGAAGAATACCGACACAAGCAAATGAACGAATGTGTTAAAAACTTTTTGCGTGTACTCTCAACTTTGAACTTCAACAATACCGTAAGCGCGACGTCAATAATCTCGCGTTGCTTATAAGTGAAAGTATTTGTGTAGGAACTCATTACAAGAAATTGAAACCGTAACAATTGAGCCAAAGTCCAAGCGGATTTCATAAACAACTAAAGAACCTACTCGCCATCATAAAATTGGCCGATAATACTTATTTTAAAGTTCTTTCCGTTCATTCAAAAGGTCCATTAAGGACCGGTTAATTTTACGAGTAAAGACCACTTAAAATTCCAAAGGGTGGGCACAAATCGGCTTGGATATGAATGTTGCGGACAAAGCCTCGTCCGCGCCCATTAGCACCTACACTGATAAGTTACGTCGACATTTACCGTCTCTACTGTCAATAGAATGACGACATTGTGTGACCCAAGATTGACGGAAAACATTAGAAGCAAACAACGATCCTTCACTTAGCTCCAAGACAAAAGGCACAATCATACAATGTCCACGAGAAAAGACCAGACAATTTACAAAGTATGCAAAACCTTTCACACGTTTATCTTGATTGATCACGTGGTTTCATGGAAAAGACAACCTCAACTGCTTGGCCTTCGTTGCCTTTCCACCGTCACCATATGTAAATCCGGCGTGACTCATTAGCGTCTTATCGCAATAGTAGTGCGCGTACGCTGGCCCCTGGAACACACTCCCATTCTATTGGAACTGATTGTGATTCATTATAATAGAATATTCATTAGCACGTGAATGAGGGTCTCACGTTAAAAGCAATGTGTGATGTCATGACAGGTAGTAGACATCTATAGATATTTTACAAATAAAAGAGGAGCTTCCTTTAAAAATACCTTGGTAAAGTTTAAACGCGTTAATTACTCTTAAATTCGCCAGATATCGCAAGTGCCCGGCCGAGCAACCTCGCCACCTCACCTGTGCCAAATAAGGCGTGATATTATCTGACCATTTGATATGGTTGTCACCTCATAAGGGCCACTGAATATGGCCGGAAAACACTGCGCCCATGCGTTAAGCATGCCTCTCCCACAATGGCTGTGCTAGTTACCCAATAAGGGCTTCAAGTGTTTGAAGCAGTCGCCTGTTATCACCTTCTACGGTTACATGATGCAGCGCGGGCGCACCAATAACTTTACGTAGAATGAAAGAAATCGACATTTATATTGTGTATTTATATTCTTTCGCCTGCTTTATTATCATTGCGGTTAAGAAAACAAATTCAGTTCTCAAAAGATGTAATAGAAGCGATAGACGTGCGCGTGGGTGGCGCGGCGGGCGCGGGCGTAACTCCGAGTGTATCATGGCAATCGCCGGCCTCTCAATTATGGTGGCCAGGTCTAATAGGGCATTTAGCTGTCAATTACAAGTGATCGACCGGTCGCCAGATAAGTGTTTCAGATTGATACCATTGTCAACGAGCTCTACGATTAGCAGCTTAGAAATTTTATTTATGAAATCATTTTAGGTTCCTCAGTCTGTGTGTGTTGACCGTTACTGATGGCTTGATGTCTGCGTTAAATCAAATTTATGATAAACAAAAAATCTCCACTTTATAAAGTTTTCTGCCAAAACGTGGCAATCAAAATCGGGTTCTACTCTCTTATTGTTTCGCATCAACATTCTTAACCGAACATTCTCTGCATAAACACAACACGGCCCACTAATTTAGATACATTCTAAATTTAACATAAAGAAAATGTAGTTTAGATTAACGCAGTATCGATCGCCACGTGCGGTCCATTGATCGTGTGGATGGCGCGGAGTGGGGGGATTCATTCATTCATATTGCGCACGCGCATCGATCGCGACCTCGCCGTGGCCGCGCCGGCACAAGCCGCCCGCACCGCGCGCCCTCCTCGCACTCACCGCAAAATGCATGGTTCACATTACTGTCATAACATAAATTATTCCGACATCTTGTCATTCCAACTAAACTAGATATAATAGAGCCAATGAACTCTTGCGACATTATTGTTATGAAAGATCGCTTTATCTTTAATCCTCGATCAAAACCGATCTCTAATTCTGTTGACAGTCGTCCCGTTCAATACTAACGACTTCTTGTCAGTGGGATGTCGTATGACTACGCCTACACCGCAATTAAGTAATGTGGAATGTTGATCCTAAAGGTGAGTGTAGGTGACAACGAAAATATTAATTTAACTAGTCGATTAGGTAATAAAGTAAACGTGCGTTTGGCTAGTGAATTAGGCAAGTGCTAATATTTGCGAACACCTACATCCGCCAACCTGCCGCATGCTGGCGGTCGAGGCACAGCTCTACGAGTCAATAAACTCCCACTATGTTTTACTAGCTAACACTACGAAATGGAGTAACTAGAAAGTGGATGAGGGCGAAATCAATTTGCTTTACGCAGTACAGATGAAATATTCATGAATAGGCTGACAGATTTCACTCAAAGAAATTATCATCTTTGTCATGTTAAGGTTTGAATAAAACGCTAAGAAGCGCTATACATGCTGATAATAAATGTATCTATAAAGTGTTAGCAGCATTTGTAATTAATTGTGCTACAACAAACTCATTTGTAACACTCGGAACTGACTTCGGTGCAAGGAGGCCCGCTGCAAGTACAGCTTAGTCAAATAGGGATATTCGTTCGTTGGGAGTATCTCTAGCGATGTAACTGTGGAGCCACACCACCGACGATTTTTCGCCTCCTGTCCTGCCTGCTATGCAAAGCTCTGAGCGAGGCTTCCATCTGTCCTGTAGATGTGGACAAGTCCTGGTCCACATTCATTTGAATAACATCATTAATATTCAGACGCATTAGTGCACTTCATAATCATAATCTCTATTTCTTTTCCTTACAAAATATTTTACCACAAAGCCCTGGTATCAGAATGCTTTAACACAGTACATGGCATGATTTGAGCGTAATTATGCTAATCCTATGCGGCATGGAGGTAAACCAGTAGGTATAGGAAAACAAATAACAAGACGGTAAGGTAATGCAACCCTATTTAATATGCAGCAAGCGCACAATTTTGTTAGAAATAAATAAAATAGCATAAACATAAGGAGAATAACAACATTTTACGATTCAAGATATGAGGCTTATATTTATGTATCTCGCACTCGATCGCATCAGAGGATCGATCAATGAACTGATTGTCTGTCTGATCTCAAAAATATTTATTTTATCACTTTTTGTCGCCAATTAGAGAAGGTTTAGCACCCCGCCATATAGGGGACAATGCTAATCAATATGACAACAGAGTGTGATAGGCTCGAGCGGGGGCGGTACCTCGATGCCGCGGTGGTGTGGTGCGACTACAGGAGTGACGCGTCACGTAGGCGCGTGCGCTCGGCATGCGCGTCGCGCCCACCGTTACGCCGCCGCCATTATAAATCTCCTACGATTCCGCGGAATTTATGGGAACGTTGCCAGCGACATCCTCGCCCATCGACCGGTTATCGACTGGCCACTTGGCTACTCCGATTCCAGGCACGTAATGGCTGTCGTAAATTCGACTACCCATTTAGGAATGCGATACCTATTTAATTTAAAGGACCGATATTTATGTTAGGTTTCGATTTAACCCCAGTCCGGATGCACGTCTAGCTTCCGTGAGATGGAAAGTCTGACAGGGTAAATGAACCAGTGCCAGTGCAATTGATATTTCCAAGTTTTAAACTCCATACAATAAAATATTCATTGAGCGTAGTGCTTTCAACGTGTTAATACAAATACGCAAGCGGAATCGGGATTCAGAGTGCGGCATGCTAAAGAATAAGCAACATCAGACGAGAACCGGGACGAACGACCTCCACATCTGCAAAACGAATACAAATGACCTAATCGGGTAGTCGACTAATGTGACCAGTCAGCACAGAGGCGTAATAAATCATGAGAAAATAACGAGAATAAACTTATTTGCATTCACTGCAAGATTGCAATAAAGGTGCATACGACAACCACGGCAAAATAAGATCGTAAAATCAATAATATGCGACGAAGGAATCTTTTTTTATCTATATCAGTGACATCATTGTACCCAAAGGTATTACAAATTAGGTTGTCAATTAGCATATTCATACGCCAGTCGTTGACAAAAGTTATAACAGTTATTAAAATTTGAACGTCGAGGCACCTTCACCGAATTGCGGCACGGTATTGTCGCGGCCTTTCAACGACCGAATACTTACACGCACTTCCTGTACTACAAGTATTCAATTGGCGAAAAACAACGACGTCTACTACTAACCGTTTGTATGGCTTGTTACAAGATGATAGCATATGTGATCGATCAACTGCCTCGGTTACCATCGCGTGCCATTGACCGTGATCCGCGCCCAAATGTCAAAGGTCGGGTTGACTAGGATTTCCGCTTATACTACTCGTTAACGAATATATTCTATCCGCGTTAACAATAGCATTATTATAATCTGCTATTTTCGTCACCTACGTCTTTAGAGATATCCACAATTTCGGAATATAATGTGGGAACTAATTCTTGCATATTTGCAAACAATGGTTGTGCAAAAACATGATTCGCAGACAAGTAGCGTGTGATTGTGCAGCCTCATTATCTGGGCTTCAAATTTGTTTTATATTGTGAGAAAATAATTAACAAAGCCTTTTGAAATGTTTATGTGTGTATTTTGAAAGGAGATCGGGTGAATGCACACGAAAAAATTGCATCACGTAAATATTAAGATATTGCGAAGCTTCCACTGTGATAGCTCAGACGGAGTCTTGCGAAATTTAAATTGTAGAGATTCCTGACTAATTGACAAGGTGTTGTATAATGAAGGCGCGTCTTCCTGTCGTGTGGCGTCAGAGTCAAGCGCAGCGTTCGTTACATTAGAGATGGTTCCATTTTTTCTAAGAAAGGGAAGTGGACGGCAGACAGGTGAGCCGGTAACGGTGGAATGGCGACGGCGAGCGGCCACGTCCCGCGCGTCCACATTCCTGGATAAATCTTTATCTAACCGATGCCGTGCCATCGGACAACTTGCGCCGTCAACAAAACCCTAAACATTCCTGTGTTCTACTAAATTGTCTCATCAAATAAAACTAACGCAATTGTGACATTCGTTTTGCTACGGATGATTAAAAAAATATTGGATTGATTGATTAAGGAATATTGAGTTTTTGTTATTCCACAAAATCGTTAAAGATCATTATCAATTAGAAGCAGGTATTATTGCGTTTTCTTGAAAGTTTCGCACTGTTGATGAAAGCGTTTTAATTAATACAACCAAATCACCAATTCGTTGAGGTATACGATTGGTGAGATATACGCGAAAAATTGTATAGGTGGATACTGCAGGTCTGCAGTGAAAACCAATAATCGATGCGTCTTTCTTCATGCCGCCAGCTTGGTTGCATGCAATTTCGTCATCTGCCACCATACCCCGGTATGTACTGATTGAGTAACAAACAAACCCGCAGGCATGAATATTCAGTATTCAATACGTAAGTACGGTGTAGTGCAGACAATTTTAATGTCATATTCACCCAGGCTCATGTAACGAGTGCAATGATTAGTAGAGCGTTGCATTCCCACATGATAAGTACCGCTGTTTGATGATTGTGCTGCCTTCTACGCAAGGGAATAGATTCATCTTTGTGCAATTTGCTTCCGTTCAATTGTCGCAACGGGCCGTGCGAATTTTACAAAACGGCAACTTTACCGTTAGAACAGTAAAGAAACCGTTTCAAATAAGAAGATACCTTCATGTCATGAAATTACAAAACCCTCTAAACCTGTTGAACTTGTAATTCTCTCATGAAGCAATCCTAAGCGAGAGAACTGTGTAGTATAAGACATAATCGCTACCCTTCTCATGCGTAGCTCATAAGCGTTAGAGTTAGGTAGGATAAAATATTGCCTTGATATTTGTAGCGAAAAATTAGTTATCACCATTAGATGGTTAAAATTTTGAACATAATAGGATTTTATTCAAAGATCCTTTCAAAATATTAAGCAGGAACTAAGTCGCAAAATATCGTTTATGTAACCCTTATAATCAGAGCATAACATTTCAATATAAAGTGCATTGTCGCCTCAAAGCTTCGTGACGTAACGAATTTGATGCAAAAATTGCAACAGTTGATAAATTGCTGTAGGCGTTTAGTCGCTTACAAGCACCGTTGGGACTGATTAACCTTAATTGACTTGTTGTTTACTAGCAAGAAAACATGCTAACACCTAAACTACGTCTATAATTTCTAGATCGAGGAGTAAAGGCTTCCTTAAAAACAAATAGCTTTCGATTGACGTCCTTCAACACCTCTATTTTAGCTCCAAAGCTACAACTATTAGCGGTATAACCACGCAGTTCCACTTTCTTCGTTAACAACCTAGGTACAAGATCGTAAACATGCAAAGTGGCTAGTACTGGCACTCGGCACTGATACGATCGATATCCTGCATGTTCCCACGCGATCGGCGCGGAAGTCCGTATCGTTCTGTCAGCGATGCTGGACTGGTCGTGCCTGCTAACAGCCCATCGCTCCGTTCCCACGCTGGCCGGCGTCCGGAACCTTGCACTTATATGCACTAGGCGAAATTAATATGAGAGGCAAAATATACGTTGGTCTCCAAGAATAAAAAGATTCTGAGCTAAAACATTTTACAGAATAATGAACTCCGTTAAAGCTAATTCCGAAAGAAAAGAACGGCTCGTTTATTCGACTGTGTTCCGGTGATGTACGGAAGCGCGTACGCAGTTTCAAGTTCCATTTTTAACATACCAATACTTGCTTATATTTCGATGACATGACGACGTTCCAGTTATAGCACAAACTGTTAAACGACACGCGAAACTTCCTGTTTCCCTTGCATGCTAAACCACTACATCTTCACATTTAATAACATGCATTTAAAACATGGCGTCGTATAGTGTCCGCATTTGGAGACGTTATATTTCGCACTCATAAACGTCGCAATAATGGCCAATTTAAAAAATAATTTGGTTTTAAGTGTTCATTTCATAAAAGGAACACTGAATGCATCCGTAAGAGGGCCGCTTATATTAGTAAAAAGGTTTTTATGTGCTTGTTAATCCGCTTTACCCGGGTTTGGTTTTTATTATGGTAATGCTTGTCGTTAATATTAATTAATCCACTCATTGCTCAAGCTGTTACTGGAGCCCTTCGTACGACGTACTAGGTGCTCGTGTTACCGAAACCCTACACCCAATATCTCACCTTATCTGGCGAGCTTATGTGTCTTAAGCAGATCAAACACTTCATAATATTAAAGTATTTGATGCGAGATAATCTCATAAATAAGCTGATAAACAAGACAGGTAGGGTATTAAAACTGGACGGCAAAAAATATTGTATATTATTTTTATTGCCTGAGCAGATGTTTACATGAAAATAAAACATTAAATGTAACCAGCTAGCTATTACGGAGTTACCTGTTAAGGACATGTCAGAAGACGAGAACGCAAATCGAAAGCCTGTAAACAGCGCTATTAATTCATTAAATAGTGGCTAAGTAGAAATTAATTGAAATAAATACAACTTTTTATAGTATTTATATTAATCTTCGCATCGCACCTGTCCTCAGTAACGATATCTTGCACTCAACAACTTTAACAATCTACCATTCTTTTAAGAAATGAAAGTTTGACAAACACTAACAAATCACAAAATCGTACTGTCTATCAGCTTATGTGCCATAAGCTGATAGACAGTACGACCCATACGTGTCACTGTTTGGTGCACTACCTTAATCATATCACTACCCCTAGTGTAAGTTTCTTTTGATAAATTCGATATACTACAAATTCGAATGCGTTCAGCGCTCCGATGTAGTAAACTACACTAGGGGTACAGAAAGTCTCTCGAACTTTCGACGATTCTTTCTTCTAATTATACTTATTCACACGTCAGTGAATGCCTTTCACAACACAACAAAATAATATGTCGTGACAAACCTCATAATTGTACGTGTAAATGATAGAATTAGTGACCATGTAGAGACATCGAGTGTTTTAATGTTTATTTGTATTGGTTTTCAAATCAAAGACGAACTCACAAAAACACCATTTCCAATATTACTGACCAAAAATAAGCCTAAAGTCGGTCAGCTTTGAAAACTAATATACACTGTGTATTTATGCGTGTGGCTTTACTGGAAAACGCGTAGTAAATGTCATTAAAACTACAAACAGTTCAACTAGATCGACTCCCGCCTAGACAAAAGCTTTAGAGCCCACACTTCACTAGATACTTCACTCAGTCGAGATCGACGACGTGCTCTATCAAAGAACCAATCTGCAAGACGTTAACTAAACCGCTTAGCCGACGGAACACCAATTATGAACCACTATAAAACTGAGATAAAACCTGCACGATAATCAACTTGAAAGTTGAAGATTAAATCACTTTGAATGAACTACGTACCTTATTAAACGCTTTTGGGGAACAGATGAAGATTTTTTGATATTTTAGACGATTTGGAGGTGAGAAGTGCACTGTTAATTTTTCTCCCGATGCGTTATTGATTGATGACGTCCGTTATCACTACGCATGTTTCTATCAGTACAGTCCTGCGCAGTCACGACCATCGGGGTAGACAGGCGTAGCTGACAAACATAGAGCCAAATAACTTAAACAACCACACACTATTTCATGTTTACGAGATTTTTATTAGCTATTGAAAGCATCCTCGGTTACAACATAGCACAATTACATTAGATTACATTGTTGCATTGCACAAACGAATATGTACCGATGAACCGAGATACAGCGCCCGGCCGGCGTTTGCGAGACTGAACTATCGATCTTAGTTAGATAAGTGCAGTGGGCCGACTGCAGTGTTATGTTATTTGCAATAATTTGTTACTCGGGATAAATTGTAAGTTTTTCGCTAAATAACTCAACATAATAAGTTTATATCAATATATTTTGTAAAGTTATTCGAAGAACTTAGGTGAAATTAATAATCATGCTAGGAAACAGACGACAACTTATTACCGTGCCATTTCTGTGGGGTTGAATGTGTCCAAGAATTAAAATTATAATTAATCGTTATGTATTGTTTTTACATGCACACGATGCATTCCCGTGCCAACGGTTTCCATGACAGCACGCTTCACAAATAGTTTCTCATTAAGGCATCATTCCAATGAAAGGAATATTAACTAGTATAAGTAATTAACCAGCATAAACGTCGCTATTAGCAATAAAGACCGGCTCCAGTATAAATACCAGACGTCCAGATAATATCCGCATACCTTAATCAATTCATATTTTTTATATTTATTTACGTTTTATTTCATTCATACAAATTACAAAGAGGAAACCAAAAAACAAAATGACAAAATTAAAATTAAAGTACCATTCGGAATGTTAAATGACGGTTTTTGTTTTTACAATAAGTCAATTTTTTGCGACGTTTGGTTAGTCACACCAAAAAATTAAGCTCAAGTGTTGCAAGCAAAGTCAGGGATGACGTAAAGCAAATAAAATTAAAACCCTCATTGAAACAGTACCAAGGACAATTGTACGTACATGTGTCCAAGTGTGACACTAATTTACATAGCTTGTGACCGGATGTCAGGCACCGGCATCGTTTGTCCGTGCGATGCATGTTCGCGCTTGTTCTGATGCAGCCGGTCAAGGCTGACCTTGAGACCACCCGCAAATACTGCTATATGCAGGACTAGACAAACATATTTAGACTCCTGATGATATAACCTACCCACGTTGGAGTAGTTCTTCCAAAACACCCAATTTAATGTAATAGTGCGAAATAAGTTTTAACATAAATTATTCTCCAGGACTAAAATCCTGCTAGAGATGTTCAGAAATTTAAAAAATGATGTGTCCAAACTGTACCTAATAAAAGTTTCATATAACATCCATGGAAACCAACCCCAGGGGCATTGGCAGTCCTTCTTTTGTGTCTAGACAGACCCATTCTTCAATGAAATGAGGTTTGGCCTGTAACTCGTACTTATGGCAATGCTCCAAGCGGAACACATCCAAGACTATTACAAAGGAGCGAGGAACAATCCACATACAACAGTATGGCAATAGTGCAGTAAAGCATCATGTCTAAAAACACAACTGGGCATATCGACGAACATTTTACTTTAAGAATTCAGTTGTGACCGTCCTCGTTAGCAATTTTATGCAGTCTGAAAAATCTTTTGGCTATATTTGCCAAACAAAAAACAATTCCAACGGTAAACTTTATCCAAATTGGTCGAGTGCTTTTCGAGGTTACCGAAATTTAAATAAATCGAGATTTTTTCTTTAATGTGCACATAAAAACAGTCTTATTTGGTTCCCACAGAGAATACAATAGCATTTAATTACTTGTTATCATCATTTTGTTGGAAAAGACTGCCTAACTTAATAACTGACATGGCGGATGCAAATGATTGTGCGATTTTTTAGGTTAGTTAAATATTAACGATGCGGGTCGCAACGATAATATTAATGGAGTCACGAACCAACTGCGAAATAGAGGTTTGTTTTTTACATAATTATGTTCTCACTATTTTAATTTGGAAGGCAAGAAGTTTTGATATTTCAATCTCATTTATAATAGAGAACGTTGATTAATTTGGACGACAAATAAGCACCTATACTAACTTATAATAGTTTAAAGCTAGAGTACATAAGTAGGCGAGATGGTTGTCATTGGCTTTTCCTTCAAAAAAAACATAGTCCATAACCATGTACTTCTATTTATGTATAATTGAATACAACCTAATGTAGCCTCTCAAGTGTGCAGGTTTTTCCACGACGCTTTCCTTCAATGTTAACGCAAAGATATAAAGACTACTTTAGATATTAATTAATACTGGCACGTCTACTCTTCCACCAACCAAAACCATCGAATACAAATAATAGCTCTATACAATTTTATGTAATTTTTCCAGGACATCAAGTTATTTCAGCTCAGTATGGAAGCTGGCACATTCTCATCCAAATATGTTGGCAATATTTGACAAATTACTCGCACCCAATTCGCCTAGACAATAAAAAAAAAGTAGTTCAGATATGAACGAACAATCAGGACATTATACTCGAGATATTAAAGTTCGAAAATTTAGGGACATTATTGACGAGAAATTCCGTTCGGTAATCCAAGGATTATCTAGTCCAGACTCCAGACACAGGTGCACAATTTTACGACCAACAGCCTTTCAGGACTACTTGAAAACTACGTTAGGTATTGCCAAGATACATTTTCACAATACCTACTCACATTCGATTTTAACTTAGGGCAGCAAATTAGAAAGGTTATCTAGTCCACATATGTAGGCACAATTTGGCACGGGCTGCGAAGCAGCGTCACATCCGGCCCGATGACCGCTGCGTTGCGCAAGCGCACCAACATGGGCATTGTATGCAAAACGTTTGCTCGCGCTCGCCAAATACCTAATGTTAACGGTACTATGCTAATAGGGATTTAGGGTTTTCCAAAGTAACTTTTAATATAATATTATATTCTATCCATGTCACAAGAAGTCGTAACTGGTTGAAATTATGTAAAAAAATTAGAGTTTTCCCTGTCCATTGTTAGAGGCCGTGTTTATGGTTTCCTGGAGCCACATTCTGATGACTAATCATTATTATATGGCTTTTAAATAAACAGACGAATCAATGAAAATGTCGATTAGATAAAAAACATGAGCCATTAAATTTTACGATAATAAATTAATCGGCTACCGTCACTATGATACATCTCTACATAGCTTTTTTGTATTCCAACGCTGGCAAACTTCCGGATGTGCATACATAATGAGATTAAATCGTAGCCTGGACAACAAATGTACAGTAAAAACACAAAAGGCTGAAATCACACACCCGTTCAACGAACGATGTTTACCCAAGCTTCGTCGGACAAACACACTGGGCCTTTGAAATGCGCGTACGCCGCTTATCCGCGATATCAAAAGGACCGGAAGGATTTTTAGAAGCCCCTTTCCCCACGTTTCCTACACTAACTAATGTTAATTTTTTAAGCAAACAACCTTTATGGTTTTCTTTTCAGCGTCAGATTAAAACTTCAAAAGATATTTTTGACAGCTCATAATAAATTGATGCCGAATCTTTAACAAACATTATGTATGGCACAGCGATTCTGGGCTGAAATATCCTCGCGATATATCCAGTTCTATATTTTTTTTACTAAGAACTATTTATTTCTTATGTTTTTGATACATTCATCTTATTAATTTTTCCTGGATATTTTAGTGAGGTTTTCAAATAGTTTGTGCCCGAACTAACAAAATAATATCTAAGTGATAAATAAGTCCCTAATTCTTTCAAACAAGTAATAGATTTTAAGTGAGTAAGTTTGATATAAACTATCCCTTGCTCCGCGTTCTTCATTTTTCATCTTAACGAATCCGAAGAGGCGCAACGTTCATGTGAAACAAATCCTGACCGGCACCGGACATCCGTCTTTGTCGATATTCCCGTTCTACATCAAAGGGAACCACTCAATTTTGAAAACAAACAAGTTTCAACCTTAACAATGTGGATAAAGAGAGCACAGTGGCACTTTTGATAACAGCCACCGTGAAACTGCTCTAATACATCTTGTCACTCGAAGAGATGATTAAATTGCAGTGGACAACGTAACAATAGCGGATGCGGAAATAAGTCGTAGTGTTACAATTTATGATGCAGTCCACGCCCAGAGAGAGCACGGCCACAATATCCTATTGTATGATTAAGATATATCCTACTCTGTATTCACCGACATTGACATATTAGAGTTCAATTGATTAAAGTGGACACGTGTTTAACATTGTAATAAACACGAGGGGATTCGAGTAAATAAGGATAAATATTATCCATACATTACCATCAAGTGTAATTGATTGATTAAGTGTTTGACCTTCAGCCGATCGTGACGATGATTACGAAGCACTTACCTGGAACAAACGAGCAGAAAATAAATGTTAACGAGCCGAGATGAGAAGTTCCACAAATAGATAATGATATTAAATTTTCACTGTACGAGAGTGGTCACTCGCGCACTCCGTAGGTGTCGCCCACGTCCAGTCCATTTCCGTTGGGGACTTCGGAGACGACACACGTTTCTCCCTTGAAATTCTTGCGAACGTTTTATACTTTTTGATCCCATCGATTTTATACGAAAGTATTTTTGTTATTTATTAGACACACGAAATACACCCGATTACAATGAACCTATAACACTAATATGCACTGGTTATAAAAAATATCGACCTTGCTGGAGGACTAGCGCAGCGGACGTGGATGGTCGTAAAATAAAAACGGCTCTCGCAGCCGCACAGACAAACAGACAGACGACTATAATATAATATGGCGAGACGCTCACACGATTGACGGCCGATAGCTCCTCCGACAGTACGCCGGCATCCGGCATTCAAGGTGACACAGCCCATCCTTGCAGATCCGGTCCCGGCTAAAGTAATATTATCAGAGACAATAGGAATCGCTTAATTATCATGAGAAAAATATAGAAAGCCAGCTTCCCATTATCATAAATCAATAGACCTGGTAGTCTTGACAGTGCAGTTAGAGGATAAATTCTTGCAGTTAATAGTGTAGCGTCCATAAATCCCAAGAAATATCAAACCTTTAACATAAAACGCCACTTACTGAATGCTTTAATGTCCAACATTATTATGGTAAGTATTCAGCATTATGCGTTAAATCAAAATGATGGTCAATGGAATACCGAGTCATTACTCAACGTGAGTTTTGAATTTAAAGTCCGTAATGTAATCCGCGGTACTATCACCAGGGCCAAGGCAACGGTCATATAGTTGAGTAATTCAACTAATGGACGGGTGGCATCGAGGCGGATTGTTAGCCTAGTGCGCAATGGATTGTCGTTAAATTGAATTAGAGCGCACCACCGGCTTGCGCCCGCGCAGTTCGACGACCGATCGCCCACCACATTTACCATACTTATTGATCCCATTCAGCCGATCCTTTTTGATTGATCAATCGTGATGTGGGAGTGATAGTGTTCCAAACATGTGACAGAAATTATGATTTTTGCTTGTAAAGAGATTATTATTGATGCAACGCCCTAGTGACGACAATACATTGCGTAATAGTAGTTATTTCTAAAGATTCTTTATGTACCCGTGGGTAGGAGGAAAGTATATAGAAATACGCAGGCGGGCGTGGGTGCAAGTCGGGGGCGACAGCGACATTTCTCCCTCCAGCGACAGTATACTTAGTGCTCAAATGGGCTGGTTCTTATGTGTGATAGTGACACAGCCTTGCATAATACAATCCAACTAGAATAATAGCAGACGGGAAGTGGACAATCACAGAATATGTTATGCAAACGCGGAATACCGCACATAATACTCGTTTTTACGTAAACTACACGGTGGGGGCACCCGTTTGTGATTAGCAATATTTACACGAGACCGACTGCCGACCACAAAATTACAACCAAATCTTTGACGTAACAGTTTTTATAATGTGTCTCAATATTTATTTGTTTACCAACATAACCTTCTATTCACTTTAATCGTGATGGAATTTCAGATGGGCACTCCGTCCATTTTTTATGTCAATGTTGGAGGACACCTTGAAAATCGGTGTGTGAAGATTTGCTTGAACACATGGTTAATATAGAATATTGTTTAGTCCGATAAATACCAGTGTTTAAATCATATATTCGAAGCCTTCTGAAAAATCTGGTTTTAATAAGAGTAGCAAAGGGATATAATTAACGCAATTTCGTAGATATTCTGCCATAAGAACACTATGTTAATTATATTTATGAATATAAATAGACAACAACTGTTACTTTCACCGCACCGTATTGGTCACAGCATGTCTCTAACTCCATAATCTTTATCAACTGATTAAATCCTTTTCGCCCTTCTCTAAGTTTACAGCCTCATTTAAATAAGAAGTAGAATTCTGCAATGTGATCCTCGGACACACAATATCAAAGTTGCAAATATCTATAAGGGAAATATTCCAATAAATACATTCCTATATGCGGTTAGAAACCGCAAACCACATACCTTCAGAGCTATCTTGCTCATTCGTTCTTTCTATAAACTGAATAGACTTAATATAATATTTTTAACACTGCCTCATAAATAGGAAATAAATTTAAACAGGCCAATCACTTTAGTTGGCATAAGTTGCTTTCAGAACTCGTTTTCTGCCGGTAGACCCTTGGCGGTAAGGCAAGCAGGATAACAGGTTACTATTAAAAATCCAAAAGAACGTCAAGTGTAGCAAAGTAAAACTATAAATCAAACAGAAATGACTTGACAATCAAATTAATAATTCATAGATAAAAGTAGATTAGTAAACGACTTCAGCAGTAAACGTCAGGATTGATAAATTACTGAACAAATAATTCCATAAAAACGATTTCCATAAAAATTTTGGGTGCATATTTTGGCAGCTATTAAGTTCAGCCCTACGAGGGAACAACTATACACTAATCCGTCGAACGAGCGTATGGGCACGGTCCTCAGAGAAAAGAACTTACGACCTTCGAAGATATTTGTGTAGTTTAACCGGCCAATACAGCATGTCATCAACAACTTTATTAAACAAAAGCGCTATAGGTACGCCTCGATGGTAACACTGCTGAAAGTGTGTTTATAGCATCCGCCTTCCTGCTGTGGACCGACGAAAATACCGTTACGCCCGCACAACCAAACTCCATTGATTTACATACGCAAATCATGACGAATTGCCCACAATGCGCAGCCGAAATACGCCGATGCTCTTCCACAACATAACACAGCGCAATGTGATTCATGGCCTACTTCCACCCACCTAGGGACCATATCCGTATGAATGAAGACGTTATCCTTAGACCTCACAAATTAGATAAACTTACGCGTTGCCAAAGGTTGTTTGTGAACTCATTAATATTTCATTTCTTGGACACTGTTTGGAATGCATCGTTTGTAAAAACACTATTTCAATGACAAGAAGCACTGTTCATGTGACTGTTATGTTGGTACTGCAAATGTCAACGACGTGCTTTGTATCCATGTGCCTAGAAGCAGCACATTTCTATTCAGATCAAAAGCCTCATCTCCTGTTTATTAAAGTCTATTCAGCGACTAAACTAGTAGGAAATTGCATACAAGATGTCGCACAGCGAAGTTTAGATACATTTTATATTGCGTCCTTACGTGAATGGAATGTCCGACACAGTTTAATTTGTTATGGATTCTTTTAATAGAATATAATAAGCTCTAATAGTTATCGCATACTATATGTACCGGTTGAGCTATAGATTAAGTAATGGCGGAAACGGCCTTCAACAAAAACAAACTAATGTTACACAGAGAGGTTTAAAAAATTTAATACTCGTTAGTGCATCCGGTGAATTACGATTGCTCGTGATGTCTTTTTGCTCCGAGTTCGATAAAAAAAAAACCGATCAATCGACCAGCATAGCACACGGCGAGGGAGAATATCCTGTCGCCGCGGGAGAGTGGGGAGGAGGTGGCGCGCAGGCATCCATGAATGGCCCTAACGAACTCGCTGGCCTTGGCAGGACGGCCCTGTGGCCCTCCAGTACGGCGGCTAGCTGCGGACACAAACTTACCAACATCTAACATTACAACCATTAAATGCCTAGTGATATATTGCTTTCTTTTGAATCGAATTAACAAATGTAATATAATGATAAGTTATTGCAGCATTTAATGTACCCAATCGGATGTCGATGATTTGTTGCATTAAAGGTTCTACTCGACTATATTTTCTTCCATTGATGAAACAGGAAAATAATAAAGGTAATATAATTACGAAATTAATCGGGTGATACATACCTATGATGTACTACATTATAAAACAGGAAACGCTTCAACTCTTGCACACATGCGACCGTATGTACGCGGTAAACATCTCATTCACGATCCTTTGATTGAGTCTGAATGAGTGACGTGCTCAGCGTTTACAATTCTCCTCGTAACAGGAAGTGAAACGAGTCCAACTATATCAAGGACGCTAATATTGGAACATGATTTGTTACTCCATTCATCAAGGCAACTATTTCAAACTTAATTTCTTTCACAACCTGTTTGATGGTATCATATCGTTATTAGTTTATTACACAATATTATTTGAAGCGAGTTTTTTATTTCTAGCAAAGTGGTGTGTCTGTTAATGTTATAGAATTGCAGGTAAAATAATTGATGCGACCTTGAACAGGCCAGGATCGACATGCTAACCCACTTAACGCGGCGTGCCTGCGCGTGCCGTCAAGGGATTACGGCTCGAGCTAATGACGCCGCCATTTACAACATCTGGTGATTTGCTTTTACTTGTTCTGTGCTATTTACATAAACAAAACAAACGTGTTGAATAGCACCATTTTAAATTTTATGCGAGCGAATCTTTCAAATTATATTTCATACAAAGCACACGATATTCTGAAGCATGTGTCGCTTGTATATAGGAAGATACAACTAAAAACATGTTTTACTTAACTTGTACTAAATACGCCTTTGACACATTTAGTGTTTGTGAGTAAATAACTTAGAATAGAAAATGTGTCCCATGATTTCGGAAACCGTTGTGCACCACGGACGAATGCTCAAGTAAACATTACGTTCCGAGTTCCGTACCACTGGTGACGCAGGTTCTCAGGCAGGTCGCGGAACGCACAGAAGAAAGAACGTTACGCTACGTAGCCCAAATCAAGTAACATGGGAGCGAGAAGAATAATGGCGCTTATTGATTGTATAATTTACCAACCTTTACGTCACTTACAAATAAAGTGAGCAACACCTTTAGGAGTTGCTAATAAAGACACGCCCTCGCATCAATTGCTCTAGAGATCGCTCGGGTCGCACATTCAATTGAATATGTTATAATCAGTTTCGTTTACAAGACTTCTTTTAAATGTTGACTTTAAAAACGATCCAGGTGAATAGCGTCCCCAACCTACCGTCTTACCTGTGACTTACTTACAAAAAAAACGTATTGAAATCTGATGGCGTGCAAAGGCAGAGGGTCAACTCGTGATCGATGATTGACTACGGTACATTTGTAATGAGCTTCTAACTCAAGCACGAATTCTGATTCACGATGACTGCGCTGTGGAGTAAATGCCAGATCGATTATCATTTGGTGTCAGTTAAAATTGCCGTTGCAGATCCGTGAAGGAACGTTGACCTGGATTTGTGAACTGCCTGCATATGATACTGCACTCATATTGAATGCACAAATTACCAGCTTAGCAATCGTTTCACAGCCCGGATCTGCGTCTTGAAAACAGAATAAGATGTGAACAATGCCTCATTATAGACCGGTGTTGTTACCACCACGGTCTGAACTAAGGAAGTCAATATCTATTAGCTCGTCACAATAGGTGAGCGACATCCGAAGCTCATTACTGGCATACGTTTCCGTTGGCGATTCGCAACACGCGAATAAATCGCGGCCTATTGGAATATCAGTAGGCTTGTTATGTTATAAATCATTTGCATGGTAACTGTTTGCGTATTCATAGAAACTAGACAATATTGGAATATTTTTTGTCAATTTACATCTAATCTTTCTCATTACGGAACAAGATTGTTTACGAAATCTACCTTCGTCACTATGAAATATCCAGTTTCCAAAATTATTAATCGTATGATCCTTTTTTTTAAAGTCATTTTATATTATTTGTATCGCTCAATTCAACTCTTATCCGAGACGCTTGGTAAAAATTCGAACAAATAAATCTAAATACGTAAACGTTGAGTATGATGTCTGTAAATATTACCTTTTATATAAACCTGTTGATGTATTCGTGTTATTAGCGATAGAAGACTCGTAAACATACGCGGCCTTGGCTGTGCTTGTTTACGAATACAAATGCTTTGGCAAATGAACTCAAACGCTTAGTTAATTTTGTAAAACGATGACACCAATGTTTTACCGAAGACTTTTAATGGATGAGCAATTACCTGTAAATGCCAATAATAAATAGCTAAATGCAACAAATATACCTGTTGCCAAACAATTGCATAGCAAAGTTATTAAATTTTGTATTATAATATTTGTTTTCTTAGCTTCTGGCAAAACCTAACCTGTGCCGACAGTAAATGCATATCTATAAAGTAATGCAAATAGAACGTGAGGACGCATAATATCCACGCGCTAGTGATCCGTGCCAGCAATCCTCAGGACATAAAGTAAGCAAACATGATTTGTTTTGTGCAAACACCGTGTGTTATCTCGGCGGTTTACAGCCGTATTATCTGTGCGCACCACCGCACCACCTATGGTGAACATAGTAGTCATAAGAGACGTACGTGCTTTTTCTACTACACAAACATTTGTCATGTCAATATTTGTCGCATGCCCCCGCGAGTGTTGCAAGAGGCCGCCCTGAGCCGACATTATGCTACAGACTTGATGGGCGCAAACAGACGGGGATCAAAAAGCGAGACCAGTCATAAAAACAAATAAACACAAACTACAGCTAAAAAGGCGATTTAAAGTCACGGAATGATCAACGTGAGTTCGGTGGCAAAGAAACAAACGTGAAATTGACGTCAAACAATGATCTTGAGAGAAGAAATCCGACGAGTGAACCCATGATCGCTGATTTAATGAATACATTTTACGGGCCAGCAGTACAACGTACAGCGGAAAGCGCATAATGACTTCCGTTCGTTGGACAACGAGAAACATCGAAAATAAAACGACACGCCGATTTCAACGGACTCGGAATGGTGAAGATCGAAAAATCTGATAACAACACATTGTATACAAAAAGTAGTGAAAGTATTAAAAAAAAAATGTGAAGATTGCCAATTATGATGACAGAGAAGATTCCTTAACATATTTATGACGACATGATACTAACTGTTAATAAGAAGTGAACAACATAATGCAAGTAAATCGGTTGAATTGAAAAATTAGAAGACATATTAACGATAATTCAGGAGATTTGTGTACGTTTTACGATTTAAAGGGACTTTGATAAACGGATATGGGAAGTGCGGTCGACATGGCGCAAGTGCCCCACCGTTCATCGGCTCGCGATTCTAATTTTGATATATCCTGCGGGTTTCCTGCGCAAGCACCGACCGGAACCGGCCCACTCTCCACTGGTAATAAATAAACCATACGGGTTTCCAACGTCGTCACTTATGATCTTATAAACAACTAGGAAATCTAGTTCGAATGTCTAAAGTACTCAGTCAAACCCAGACACCAATAATTTTGTAAAAGTTATAGATATAGATAGAATATGTTTTTGCAAAACCGGGAAACATGGTCATTGATACTAATTAAAATGGAGTTTCCGTAAACACCAGAGCTTACAATAAACCTATTACCAAGCTAGACTTGCACAATGAGGGACTAACACCATCAATCACCTATTCACGAGTCCGACGTTATTGTCTATTCGTGAGCTGTGAATGATAACAATACGATCTAGTAACAAAAACAAACCGCTTCATATCGCCACCGATACACACCGCATATTTACTTACGAAACAGACTATAAACACCCGTACGTACACTCAATGCAAGCTGCCTCGTCTGTCGTCCAACACATTCATCTCAAATTATTGCTATAAATAATAGCATAAACTGTTTACTTGATATTCTGTACGAGCTCCCCGCGACCTGGATAAAAATTATCCGATGAGAGATAATATTTCCAAAATAGAACAAACTGAACTTGGCGATGGGGAATGCACGAATGATGTGGTGCTACTAGTTCAAAGTTGCCTATGCCTAGTCAATAAATCAGTTCACATCCTCTTTAGAGGCGCGTACTAAATGTGCAAGTTAACACCTATTGTTTCCGTCGATGAGTACTCTTTCCATTCACTACACCTAACGAGCCCATTGACTGTTTCTAGGAACTACTTCGATTGTTTAGTTCTCAGGACGGCACCTTTGGCCACTGCAACTTGGAATATCTGCATCAAGGGGTTCTTCGAAATAACACTATAAATTTTGTCGAAGTTTTCACAATTGAGGAAAATCATAGGGCAACAATAATGAAACGCAACATAAAATCCTAAGCTACATGCAAGGATGAGCACAGAAATGATGGTATGAAGTCAGTCACAGTCCAGAAGCCCGTCATGGGAAAACGAGTCTACAGATTTATAGACCGTAATGAAGATATACATATAATCAAGTCTCGCTGTTTACCATTCCGTATAGTGACTAAACCTCGTGGGAATGCTAAAAAATACCCGTATACAAGTACTTTGGAGAACATTAATAACAATTTGTCTTTGCAAATGTAGTTGTTCAATCGAGACGGTCATTAATAATACTGATCTTATTAACAAGCTTGTAGCAATCCTTTAATAACTTACACCTACACTATAAGACATCAATAGAACAAAAACGCAGATAATCATTGCAAAGATAATTGAAGCGGACCTGTTCATTAGCAGAGAAAAAACGATAAAAAGCACTGACGTTCACGAACACGATACAAAAACATTCTGACAAGTTAGCTGCTGTAAATGCAAACCATCGAGCGACTGTCGCAAGATAATGCTCGAGACTGCACTCATTAGCGATTTAGATTGTAACATTAAAAACAATAACATCAGTGATATTGAACAGCGGAACATTAATTCATGACCATAATATAGAAGACAACTTATAAGGAATCGTGACTGCACACCGAAGACAAAACTCGGCGGGGGGTGATACCCCGACGTTTAATTGGACGGTCGACCTTTTAAGGCAGATTTTCTTCAATCTAACAGAGACTCACGATCTCTGTCGTCGCCTGATGTCGCGAGGCAGGAAGCCAGGGCAAGGGGCGCGGGGGCACGCTACACGATATCCCTTTTACGCGGACCAATTAACGGACCCCTTCGGACCGGATGTGCGTATACACATGCATTAGCACCTCCTCCCTTCACTAATCTTTTTATGGGAACTAAAAAACGTCTTGGGAAGCAGCGCGAAATCTTAGGTGTCAAGAATATTTTATTATCAATAATATGGTCACATACGCAGCGGAGACGTGACTTCATTGACCGGATTTCACACCACCGGCAATCGTCCTTGGTTGAGCTACTTAACTCCTGAGCCGCCTATGGTACAGGACAATAAAACTTGCTAAGCATACAATTACATCCATAAGTGGAGGACACGAGAGTAATTGTATTCAATGCGCGTTTCACATGACCACGGTGTGTTCCAATCCAAGCTGACGGAACGTTTCTTCGTGAGAGCACCATTTATTTTCAAAACGTAACGCATTGCGGAATCGCCAAATCAGTCCAACTATTTACAGCTGGAGTAAATCCACGTGTTGGAATTCTGACATTGTTGTGATCTTAAAATAGGTCAAGAGCTTGTGGGTATTCATAAATACCAAAATATTGAACACATTGATGCAATGAAATGAGTTCGACTAGTTACTTTGGTGAATACAAATGCATTTTCTCAATGTAATAAACATTACACACGAATTAATTTCAGAACTATGTTTGGTTTTGTCTACTAAAAGTACTATTGTAGTACTTTTAACGAATTTGTGAAAACATCGGGTCTCGTGAACCATACAGAATTGGTTTAATTTCATCAAACTTTTGGAACTTAGATTACACACAACTGCTTCCGTAACTCTTGTAAGCTAGGATTTACTAAGAACATCCAGTGAAAATCCATGTTTTAATTTATGTCTTTAAAACAATGCCAAGTCACTGGTCACGAGACTGTTTTTTTTATTGTATTTGTGTTGCTGTTTACTGTAAGGGTAGAAAGCGACGATGAAATGAGTTCTAGCTAAAATTGCACAATCGCGAAACATTCAATAATTATGTTGGCTTCTTGTTTGTTGTTTGAAACAAGTTCAAATAATTGTTTCAGAAATAATTATATTCGTACCACGAAGTAAACACTGTTCTATTAATAGTTATTCCTAAAAGAAGCCGGAAGTGAGCCCGTGCCGCCAATTACAAAGCTAAGGTATGGCAGACGTCTGCTACTTCCGTTTTGACATATACCGGTAACCACCCTCTAGCGAGGGCTGTTCCGGAAGGGACACATATTAATAAGTGCTTAAAAGTCAACCGCACTTTTGTCCTGATTCTGAGAACTTCCGCTTTTTTGTTCGTTAGAGTAACTGTGAGACCTAAACATTTATTAACATTAAAAATAAAACTGGACTTGTTTTACAGTGCTCGTGTACTAGAAAAAAGAGACAAGATTATATGAATCGGGGCACAAAGGTGCAAGTACACTGATTTCAGAATTCCACTGCTTATCGGTTTACATGAAAAACAGTGAAGCTTAAGGCAAACGCTATAGATCTTGACTATTAGGAACAAATTTAATTAATCGGTTTTTATATAATTAGCTTTATACGAATGGGAGTATTCGAATATTGATTAAAAATGGCCACCGTCGAATATTAATAGTGAACAATTCTTTGGAGAGGGTTCGTGTGATGCTGCGCGGGCGCTGCGATTGCGAGCTCATAGCCCATTACCGGCCGATCGTATAAACTTCGAACATAATTTATCGCTTCCTCTCTGTGTTTTTCACTCGGCAACAATGCTCGCCTCTCCAAGTGTGAAGTTAATGGCTTTACGACGTGTCGAGGTGTAATTTGCTTTAACGAGTTTGTGGATACAGCAAGATAGCATTACACATTATCACTGTAATGTTAGAATACCTCGGATCAATCGAATTGCGCACCACAAAAACTTAACATCCTGTCAACATTCGTTGCCAAGCTTCCCGCGGCTTTAAATGCAAGGAAACAATGCTCAAAAAAGAAATCTAATTAAAAGTCCAAGAGACAAGCGAAACAGCGGGATCCCGTTTCTTAGTGAGCTCGCCTCGTGAGAAATTATCCCACAATTTCTTTCATTCGTTGCAACACACTAGTTGACTAATAGCACTTAGTGTCTATGTCGAGACTCCGTGAGAATCATTCGACAGAAACAATTATAATAATGCTAAGTATCAGCACAAAAGCTCAATGGTATATTCTGCCAAGTAAAAACTTATTAACTGGCTGATATCTAATTTGAACGTTTTTGAATGTTTTAAATTAAAAGTATGTACCTCAACGTCTGGAGTTTCAAGTACAGGTACTTCCAGCACTGAAATAAATTTTATTAGACGCAATTACCATCAAATACCACGGTGAGAAATATACCTGTAGGATGTATTTAATGAGACACGACTGAATAATTACAAGGCGTAGGAAATTACATTTAAATCGATTGGATGGACTCGATATAATAATAAGGAAAAGGAGCAAATTGTAAAGCTTAATGGAAATACTTGTGTAATAGACGACGGAAGTAGAGACGTTCTCATAGTAGCAATTTCAGTAATCAGATTTGTTAGCATCAAAGAAAAAATCGCTGTATAATGTAAAGTGTACTGACACTTCTTCATTAATGGAATAATGCAAAAGCGACACAGGGAGGAGAGAGGGTGTGTCCATTTAATTTCCGCTGAACATCAACCGGCGCTTGGTTATTTCATGCTACACGTTTAATGTTTTGCAGTGGCTTGAATGATACAGATGAGAATATTAAGCAATTTAGTTTCTGTAGTAGGTGTCGTAAGGAGTTAACTAAAGCCAAGGAGAGGCCAACTAGCGGCCGATATAAAAAACTGGACTGCGAGTTAATTATGGGATGGCAATATAAAAAATCTCGTCAAAGATAAGGATTTTTAGGATGCTGTTACGATTGCCTCGTTTTTGCAGTGCCTCGGAAATGTTTGCGGAAACCCATACCGATAGATTTCATGCCATCATCCGCAAAAAAACGGCATCACTCCTGAGCAGAATAAGAGGCAGTCATAATAGAATCCTGAAGGTTGTGGCGGCAGATACTTCTTCCGCCATAATAAGGCAATTTGTGAGAAGGCTTGTACCCTAGTTACCATCTCTCGTTGTTTCTAGTTGTTGGGTGGTCTTCTCATCAATTCGTCTTTAGTTTAAGTTACTAACAATAGTGTTTTAAGCAAACCTGTTACTAACAATTTATGCATTTTAGTTGTCCGAAATAAAATGATTTTATTTATTTATTTATTATTTATTTATAAGGCCCTTGATAATTCTCTGAGATGACATAATGCCGTCGATCAACTTCCCGTTCAATTGAGACTTAATTACGGCGTTGATTTTCACACCAATAAAATAAGAACATCCTCCTTCATGTTTCAACCAGAAGCAATTTCCGTAATAAAAACATATATTGCACTTGTTTATCGGGAGCAAAAAGTGTTTGCCACAAGCGACCAGTTAGAAACGTATGAAGTAATATTGTCGTAATGGGATGAAATGAAGGAGTGTTCTGAGCGAGGCGTGTCAATTTAATATCCGCTGGTGGGCTCATGATGGATGGCAGTTTTATTAGCCCCCGACCGGCGAGTTTACGTGCTTACACGACACATTAATCGATATCATCAAGAAAGCCGAGTATAATCTAACTTGAACGCATTCGAAAGCTAACCAAATTGAAGATTTGGAGTTAAAAATCTTCGACCTCTTTCGAAATGTTTAATTGACGTTCATAAAAGGAAAATCGTGAAACGGTGTCGTACCGAAACCGATCGATATCACGCCGCAAACAATAGGGGCTCATCAATTTCGAGGCGACGTGAGTGCTGAGAAAAAATTGGCGAGAATAAAGTCCAGGTAGTTTGCTTAGCGCCTTATTAAACGGTCTATTGTGTTGCAACGGCGCCTACTCTGACCATTTTTTGCGAACAATTTATAAACAAAATCGGACCGCATCTGTCTCGCTGAGATACCCACTTCAGCCTTGAATAATTTAACTTACATTATTTTAGGACTTATCGTTTTCAACAACACTTCTATTTCGAAATTATAATTGAATTTAAATGAAAACAATAATTTCCCTAGTGCCACGAGAAGTATCTATTCCGGACGTATCTAAATGTTCATGATAAGTAAGTACTTAATTACAGGAAAGCTATTAGAGGCGAGGTCTAGTCGGTACACATAGATAAGCAATATGAATGAATACTGTTTAAATGGAGTTTATTTATATTCAACCATTTATGTACACAATGTTTTTGGATAATTATTGCTTATAATACTAATTGTATCTACATGTAAAGAAGACTCCATGGCGTACTACACCTACAAGTATTAAAACTACGTGGGCACCCCACCTACAAGCCGGCCCACAATCGTATTTTTCGTTCAATAAGCCTAGAGCCTACGTGTCACCTTTGCTCAGTAACCTAGCATTAGTAGTGAATGAAAGAAAAATTCGTAACGACTTACTCACCGTATATGTCAAACTATGTCTACCGTTGGCGGCTTTCCCGAAGGCTGGTTTTCTTAGAGCAATAGCGTCCTGCCTCTCACTGCGGAAACAGCATCGCAAGAGAAACAACAAACGGTATTTTTCACTTAAAAGTCAACTGTCAATCAAACTTTATCACAATCAAACACGTACGATTTGAAATTTGAAAACGTCAAATTGTTCGCACGAGCATGCGCTCGCTTTGCGCGTTCATCGAGGGCGCGCGGCGCGACTGAGCGTGAGCGGTGAGAGCGCGGCACGCGCCGGTGGGGGCTTCATTCACAAATCGAGTGGCGGGGACCGGAGGCGCGGGGGCCTGACCCATAGGCTCATTCATGCGATTACCAAGTCGGTGTGGTGACCTGCGGCCTAACGCTACGTGCAGCGCCCGATTCACCACATCGAACCCACACTCGTGAGTAACCATTTCGTCGTCGAGGACACTCATTGTAATGCAAAGAAAAGCATAAAGTTTCCTGTTCTTGCCGAAACACCGGGTTTGTGGAACCGCATAACGTAAGCAGCAATTTGGAGAATTTTATTGCACACAACAATGAATACACAATAACAATCTTTAGCAATACGACCGGTCCTACGTGTGTGCAATTGCGACAGCGACCTGGCACAATTAATGCCAGTACAGAACCGGCGAAAGTCAGGAGAAATTCGAGAGTAGTATTTGTGTTATGGAGGACATCTGTGCATAATTCAGATAACGCTGAATTAAAGATACGAATACTCAAATGGTTCGTGATATAGATAGGTACTATACTTATTACCTTTCGTTTGTAACTTGTAATAAATGACGACAATGTTATCATTGTATCACGATTAAAACCGCTATGTATAAAACGGTGACTTGAAATTGGATCCCGTTGCGCCACCGACGGATTTACAGCAATAATGGCTTTGCAAGCAAGAAAATGACAAGCAACAGTGCCGGTGAAAGGCTCTTAGTGCAGGGCACAAGCGGTTTATGTAACAAAGTCGCTGCACGCACGTGCCCTGCGTTGCTTCACTTTATTGCGATGCAACATACTTTTTATTTCGCTGAAGACTACATTAACATTCGCACGGCGTTTGATGATCTCAGAATATTCGGCGTAAAACTTTAGTTAAAAATAACGATGTACTGTTCTTTGAGGGTCATCATTTTGTTCTGTCTTGATAACATGACGGCAGCAGCGTTTTTTATTGCAGCCCACAAATAAATACGTGATTGTTTTATGTCATCCTCGACCCTAGATTTAGCCGATTATACCAAACTTTCCCGGTTGCCGTTGCACTGGTTTAGCAATGTAAGAGACGGCATGGCGCCCTCGCTACGTAAACTAGGGAATGACCTTAGATGACGTCATTTTATTCATCACCAACGTTTTTGTAGCATGACATGCCTAGAAAGGCATCCCAGGCGCGCTTAAGAAGAATATTCATTCAAGTTAATCTATGATTAAAATAAAACTGAGTGTGTCAGCTACCAATCTCCGCAGGTTGTAAAGGAAACCGGATTACTTAACGATACGAGTATACAAGACGATGGTCGGGCTTGAACATTATTGCAGACCTTGAGTTAACATCGTTGATATCCAGCTGAAGTGGTAATTCTAGTCAATTTTCCCTTTAAGGGCTCCAGGCATCGCGTTTGAAAAGTGGGAAAATAAAACTTCTAACACATACCGAGAAGCTAACTAGTAAAGCTAATTACATTTAAATAAACAACTAATGTAGTGAGGCTGCAGTCTGCACAGCAACTTTATGGGATTGGATATAACTGGTTGGACTAATGTCGCCTAATTAACGGTGTAGGTGTAGCTTTCATATTATGCCGCCATTGGACGATAGTATCGCTTTCTACATCAGATAACTAATAAAGACTCCTGACGATGATAAACTGACTAAAGTTCTATTAAATAAAGCGCGCAATAATTCGAATCCCCGGCGAGTCTCTTAGACATCTGAACAATATTATAAATTGCATCAATGGACCTTAGTTTGCAACCGCCAAGACAAGAATTACGGAGAAATCAAACAATAATTATATTAAGTAAACGTGAAGATTAGTTTGTATATTTTTCTTATGAGCTTACAACGATATCTCTCTAGAGCTATGATCATGGCATCTGCGACATCAGACGTCTGAAGATTAAGATGGACGAACACCTTTTCATGGTAGTGCAGATAGATGAGGCGAAAGTGGTGCCATCGATTGAAGGTGATGGCCGGTTGGTGACTAAGGTGTCTCCTCAACAAGGAAGTAAACCAGGCTCAGTGGTCAGTGACCCGAAGTTCTTTCACCAGGTAAATCTTTCGCGAATTCCCTAAGTATCTTGTAATCATAATGTTCCACTTGACGCTAACTAAGAATAAAACATGGGACATCCAATACTTTTCTTTGTATGTATATGCAAATAAGAATGCCTTTTTGCAAACGAAACATCATTGCTTCCCTTACCATGGTCTATCGATTTTATAAGCGAAGTAAACGAGAAAAATCTTGAATATGTTCTTGTCAATCTGAATTTTCAGTGAACGCGGACAATCGGATATTTAAAACACAATTTCCCTCAGTTTGAAACAAATACCACAAAGCAACGATTTTGTGACAATTAAGTAATGTTTTACTCATTGTTCCGATGATCGAACGTAGCCGATGTTTGGGTTTGTTTTCTCATGACAGAGCAAGTAAGGACGGACTTTGTCCTCATTAGCTGGTAATGTGAATAAACTGAATATTGTTTTCTGTGTTGCAACACCATATCTTGTTACTTTACCAAAACCTTCCGTATCTACAGTTTGAGAACACAGTGTAGTACATTACACTTCACTAAAGTATAGTAATTAATCAATCAATTGATGTTCAGGTCTGTCGTGAAATACCTATTTGTATTTAGGTCTCATACAGGAGTCACAGTATTGTGTACCCCTTTTAAGACAAGACAATTCGAAAGAATACCTTTAGAAGTGCTAGTAATTGAATACTTTACAACTGGGACAATCGGAGTCGTAAACTCAAACCAATTATAGCTGTACGTCAAACATGGCTTCAACCTAAAATTAAGGAAGCCACAATAGCCCTACGGCTATAGCGTTGACTGCAATGTAGAGATCTTGGAGATCTATATACATAATATATATTATTGTATTAGATAGACCTACACTTTAGCTGACTAAGTTGAAGAGTTTTTGCAATTTATGATCTCGACTTGAAGATTGATATCAAACCTTAAGAAAAAATCCGTGTGCTAAGGACACAATTATTTACAATAAACAACATAATTTCAATAAATTATAGTATCATTCAGACTTCGCGCATTTCTGATTAACACAAACGACCAAACCGCGGTAAAACATAATTACAGGATAAATCTCAACCCAAGCTAGCTTGTCTGTTAACCGTGCATACATCTCACATTTTCCCGCGAGTGATAGCATCTACGCGAGGGTAGCTCGATTACTCACGCCGCTTCCTGTTGTCAATTAATGCAATGACCGGTGCCGCTGTACAGTTATAACACCAATCTACGCCGTGCAGGGAGTAATGTAACACTGTGGGTTCTTACTGGCTGGTTAGTGACAGCCAAGTTATGCATATAAACGTGTTGTGTGCAACCTATTGTTGGAACCGGGACTGCGGTTGTCATAGTTGCAACTACTACTTTTGTGCGCGAAGTACGAGTTCAATTCATTTTGGAACCGATAGGATCGTAACTGCACTACTTTTGCAGATGTCATGCGATCCATCTATATCTTATCTGTGGATAAGATCGCATCTCTAAGTAAATGGGAATAGACTCGCCTCCTAATTAACGTCAGTGGACATTCAAAGTTCACGCTTATGAAACTTGTACGAAATTCTATTATAGAGAACAATAAACATTACTCTTTCGCTAAACCTACATCTTGGTCTGCCTCAGCCAATCATTTTAAGGGGACCGTTACAAACATATACCGCAGGAAAGTTTTCCGCACATTTGAATGGACTTCCCTCATATGGCTAACTAGATTTTGCTCGTGGTATGCTGGCGGAAATTTTATTGCGAAAACGAATTGAATAGGACCACCTTATTGCTTCTTGTCGGCATCGTAAAAGCCGATTCATATAATCACGGAGAGGGCAGCAGCTTCTTTGTATTCAGTAAAAACTTTATACGACATCATCTACTGAGCCTTTTATCTTAAGTGTCTGAGAGAGGATTATAATATATGAACAGGGGTTAAAAGGAGTATTGTTTAAACGATTAAAACTTATTTTTCAATATGAAAATGGTCTTTTTGTATCTAATTAGATTAGAAACTAATACACAGCTGCAAAAAAATAAACTAATTTAGTAAGTAGACTCAAATGACAAAACAATTAACCTGACCCAAGCAATTAACGAAATGTATCGCTTTCAAATTAGCGAGAATTATAAGCAGAATTTGGTGAGTCACTTCACCGAACACAGCGGGAATCAAAATCGGCTGGATATCACATGAATGGTATCGAGTTGAATGAAAAATTATATCCAATTGATGTATAAATTAAATTCAGTATCTTTTTGTTGATATCCATGTTACAAAGTAAAAAAAGAGTATGTATACATGCGTAGATCTTTTTTATATTTAGTGTCAATTATAACCTGTAATATGCATACAACTGGGAGTTTGGAACGTTCTCTATTGTTAAGGTAAGTAACCAACTAAGAGAACGCACCGATTATCTCTTTTATGGAGGAGGAGTAAGCATTTTATGCAAGTTGGCCCGGGATACCGTTTATTTAGAATTTCAGATGAGTCAGAATAACATCAGTAATTTCTTAACACGAAGCGACTGTCGTCCACCTCTGCGACCTAATTAGTAGGTGATAATGAAATACGCATTTTAAGGTAAGATAAATAGGTCAATTCATTCAGTAGCCATTTTTGTCTAGTGGACCTAGAAAAAGCATAACTTGTTTGCGTGACATAACCATAAAACAAGCCAGTATATTACCATTATGTAACTCAGATGTAATTAAATGCAGTTGCAATGCACCGCCCACGTAAATCAAGACCAAGAGCCCAAAGTTCTAATCAATCTATCCTTATACTGCTGTAGGATCCTTATACCAATAATAACCTTAGAATCTTTTGAGCCAATGGCCATAGAAGGGATCGATGAATATTTTCATAGAGCCTTCGATTTTACTTTCGTATTTGCATCATTTCTACGAACGCGCCCCTGTTTACTTGGAACTCGAGAGCTACTAGAACGTCGTAGCATTTTAATATATCCTGCACAGTCCGGGCATTCCTACTGAATTTTTGTGCCTTTAATGCCCCGCAGTCGTCACGAACTGCCGTAATTTTGGCAAGTGCGTCCGTCTCTCGGCTCGCATGCCAGAAGCTCGTAGTCTCTTCAATTTATGAACCACGCTATGGAAACTACATAGAGTTTCTTCTTTTCTTGTGTAGCTAAGCAAACATTCGTTGCGTTACGTATAGGTATTTTCGATCCATTAAGATAGTTATTTTTTATTTGGCTAGTTTTTTTCATGTACGGTCACCGAACAAAGCCTGTACTAATGCATGATTTTCACAAATTGACTACCTAGTGATCGTCAGTTTAATAAAAACAGACCCTAGGAACAAGAAAAAGCAAGGAAGAAAAGATTTTCGTGATTCCAGCAACCAATGCTCGCTAACATCTAGAACTATCGTTAAACAAAGTAGGTAAGGTATCTTACCTGTGCTGCATAGCGCGACATAGTCTTTCAGTGTGGCAGTTCCTTCCGGCAGACTCCATGACACTTTGAACTCGTTCCCTTCTACCGTCCAGCTCAGCGTTGCATTTTCATTGGCACCGTATAAATCCTTCTTCTCGTCCACCTCACTATTCAACGACTCTTTGTCTATGGCATCTATGGCACTGTCTTCCTTGGATGTGTTGGCACTTGGTTCTTCGGTCATTTGACAATCTTCGGCATTTTCGACCACCGTTTCGTCATTTTCGACGACTGTTTCATCGCTTTCGTCAGTCTGTTTGTCGTCTTCCATGGGACAATCCACGTCATGTTCCTCAGACATGACTTCTCAAGTACACTTTTTAGTTACGCATGGTTTTTTTTTTATTTGGCTATGGATTTGATACTAAGGAAAAAAGAATTCGATAATTTTAGGAAAAAACACAAATCGGAAGTAACTGCTACAGAATTGATGCATATAAATCTTCAATTAAAGTCCAATGAACACAAATAAAACGCAACTGTATATGTATGCAAACCAATTTCATACAACAAACCATAAAAAATTCGAAACAAGCCAAACAAACTTCACAAACTTAGAAGATGTAGGAACAAAAATATGAGGAGCAGTTAGTGTAAAGGGACAATGAGACTGACACGTTGGGGGTAAGGGGTAGCGAGACGAGTGGGGGGCGGGGGCTGCCGGCGACGTCGCGACGCCAGCCCGGCCGGCGCCGCCGCCGTCGCCGACCCACTGACAACTAATGCGGCCTATTCAACCCTCAGACAATCACTACAAGTGTTATATTCACTGATACTGTTCTCATAGGGATTCTTTCACAGATTTGCTTATTATAAATAACAATTTTTGAAACCCAGTTTTATGCTAAAAATATCAACTTGGTTTAATTAAGAATTATGTTGGCCTTCTGTTTACTTATAGAACACCTGCTAAGTTGATGTATATTGAAATAGATAAATGGAGTTATGTGCTAGAATAGCAAAGAGAATAATAGGGTATAGTATTGCACAGTAGGTACATTATCAGGACCAATATAAAATATGGACTAAAATCAACACTAAGGTTTTCCAAAATATGGATGATTCCTAACAGGACTTTACACTATGAGTGCCTCACAGTTTGTTCACAACTACTTATTGAAATTTACTATAAATAAAATGTGCCAATTCAATTTTATTCAAAACATGAGTTTGTGTAATAAAACATCATAACATACATAACCATCTTTAAGTGACTGTATGGTATCATTACAGAATTTATATTGTTTATTTTATAAATCATACACAGATTTAATTATTTGGCAGATCCCTGTACAAAATTAATAATACATAAAAATGAAAGAAGATTTAGTAAACGATAGCTGATAGAAAGAAAGAGTTTATGCAGAAATAAAACTACTGCATTATCTACTTAGAAAATCATGCACTTGAAAAATAATAATGTAAGTAACAAGATTATTTTATAATATCAATAGTAAATTTAAGACCCAATATAGAATTAATGTTAATTTTAATTCTATATTATTAGTTATTATAAACAACTGATAGCAGGGTATTTTTTTACTTTCTTCCCACAATCAATACCTAACTGTGCAATAAAAACAATATACGCCACACAGTTACTTTGACATGAAGGAGAAAGAATATTATTTAACACCACCACATACACTGTCCAGAAAATTATTTTGAGTTTTTCACACAAAAATCACAGCCAATGATTTTTTTATTAGCGATTTTCGAAAAAATTGGCTTTTCTCCAATGCAGGCGATTCTTTCCGCAGCGGATGACATTGACATTTTGACACGTTTAGAAATTTATTACGGATGTTCTGGAAAATGTATTTATAATTAATTTTTCCGTACATTTGTAAATTAAATTCAGTTTGTATACACAAAATTTAAACATTTTAATATTCGTATAATTTCTATTTATACGAGGATATTCAAAAAAAGACAGGCTGTCTCGATTTTAAGTTACTCAACGAACAGTTGACTGTCGAAGATAACGTTCCAAAGTCGATTTTGGCTAATTATCACTTGTTTGACATAATTGGACGAGCTGATTCCAGAAAATCGTGTGTAAAAGAGATAGAGCAATCGCTATGCCAAATATATTCAATAAACCAAACTTGAATACAGTTCGAAAAGACTAATTTAAATTTGAAACTTGAACAAATAGCGGTTGTAAGAATAGTAGGAAATTTAAACCGAGTTTAGGAGAGAGAACCTTGTTATTATAATTTTTTTTATAATATGACTTCTATTGCACCGTCGGATTCGGAATCGAATGTTAGCGGTTTCATTCGCTATAGTGATAAAGACGTGAAACATTTGTATACTTCCATGATAGAGGTAAAAACAAAATATTATCTTTAGCTGGGTTTATCATTGATAATTCAGTAAACTTTGTACAAGTCGTAATAATGTGTGTAACTCATAAGGATTAATTACTGGTTTCCAACAATAATAGACAGAGTATCATTTTAATGGCCTAAAGCGACTCTCTGATCATTTTGATCAAATATGATCACATTTTCAATACCCCACGTTTCCTAAATAATCCATTTTACCGGTAACTCAATCTCAAGTTGCGCCATAAAGTTCATAAAAACTCAATTTGTGATTTTTTATCATACAGAATATGGAAATGATCAACCAAGACATATTAAAAATTGAGAAGAATATGAAAAACATAATACACCAAGCTGGTCCCCTGGAAGGTCAATTATCTGTGCTGCTTAAATCACTGCCAAAGCCAAGCCTCAACTTGCCTATGGAATTGGATTAGCATAAAAGAACACAAGTGGCGAGAATATATTGAATCTACTTCTGGATGTTTATACACATACACTGAACAGAGTCAACAAAATATTACCTAGAGGAGCTGAACATCTGAACTAGTTCTTTGTTATCAGAGCTGCTATTATGTATGTGAGAGTATGGCTCGACTTAATGATGACAGAATACTTAACACAAGATAATTTGGTCTTACTTTAAATCTGATTCAGGCCTGATTTTTCAATGTTCGGATAGAAGTTATCTAGATATAATTTTGATATTAGATCAGTTTTTGTATGAACTTATCAGAGGAATAACTTATGTATGGTTTATCCAGCTATTAAGAAATCAGCCCTTAGTAATGTACCTTATTGAAATCCATTTTTTTTTAATAAATATTGTTGAAGTGATGTTATTGCATATTTATTTCATTTCAAGATCTCCATTTTGTATGTTTGCATTGTGATGTATAGTCAGTTCTTCAAGAAAAGAACTGTATTATTTCTTCACATTACTGAAACAATAAATTGGACATCATGTGTATCATTTGGTTGGAGGAAAATAGAAGAAAGGTATAAAAAATAAATTTATGTCTCACCTTCATGGAGCAAGGTTCAACCTCAATGATTTAAAAATGAGGTCCAAAATCAAGAGTAGAAAAGAAAAAAATATAATAGCATGGTCATCATGGTAATCAAAAATAATCTGTCACATAATCTAACATAGAGTTCTGTGAACATTTATTTTATTCAAAATATAAAAATAATATAATAATTTTGCAATAAATGTCGGGCACAGTGAACACGAGACCGAAGTCGCCGAGCCGTACCGAGGCCATCTCTAGAGCCCTAGTGAATCGCCCTATATACGCCAACGGCGTTCTTATAGGCTAGTATTCCACAACCATCCAAGAGCCTACCTTTTCAAATAGCGACTTTATCATCTGACCATTCATGGTGCACCAGAGGTTTGCTCTTACAGGTAAGCAGGATCATGCATAGGAGGAATATGTAGCAATTCTATATTCGTGTGTTAACTTCATAGTTCCTCACACAGTTTCCGATATTCGCTATTCTACCTGTTTATATGTATAGAGCTCTCCGGTGTACTGAAAAAATTGTGTTTCAGCTTCAAAAATTGTATAAATTTTAAAATTAACTTTTGAATTTCGGTATGTTACATATTTTTGAAGCATAAGAGTAGGTTACCAGCTTGAGACAGACTTAGTGTTTAATGAAAGGTCTCCCCGTAAAAAACACTAAATATTGCTATTATTATTACTTCAGGTAACTGGGTTGAAGACCGGACCGAATGTCCAAAAAGCGGTACCCTCTATTTCCCTGTTAAAGAAGAAATAGATTACGAAAAAATGAAACCAGAATCAAGGCAGCCTGACTTTAGACAAAATAAATTAAACAGTACACAGGTCAGGTATCAATTCTATTAGGTGGATCCCGCATGACAGCGGGCAAGCCTTAAATATTGCCATCTACCAGGCACAATTGCAATCTCAGGGCTATTACTGATAATTTAGTAATAGAACCCAATAACACTTAGTCCAGTCTGGGAATCGAATCTAGGACCTCACGCTCAGCAATCGCGCTTACGACACAACATCATAATATAAACCAATTATTACTCTGCTCAATCATCATTTTGAGTTATCGATTTCTTTCGTCCTTTTATATGACCCCCATATCTACATCGTACGTCTATGCTACTAAAGATGTGGAATGTGGATGGACTCATTTATAATTAAACTTGTTCCCCAGAGTAATCTGCCTTTAATAATACGCCATGATAGCCACGACGCCTGTCATAATTACGCAACAAGTAACGACCTCGTGTACAACCACTTACCGAAGCCCCTGTGTGGTCCGATCCAGCGGTATTATAAAAAGGCGCAGCATCAGTTCTATCCGCAACCGGATCTCTTAAAATGTTTTGTACGTAAGAATTTAAGATTAAATATGTTCTTGGAGGGTTACCAAGTCAAGAAATTAGTGCAATGCTCGCAAAAATACTACTAACCGGGCAGCAATATCTGTTGTAATCATTTTTACGTTTACCACAATGCTATTTAATTTGTATACTAATTAACTAATTGCCAGTGCTGCAGTTTCTTGAACCTCATGACCTCAAGTAAGGCCGATAGTTGTAAGTATAAAAATGTTTTGAATCTAAAGCCAAGAAATAAATTACGGTACGCCACTTGGTCTGACCTTTTTTTCATTCATGAAATCTGTTGATGCATTTCTGCGGCGGTCTTAAGTGCAACGTACTTGACCTTTTTCAGGGCAATGTGACGGAGTGGGGTTTGAGAAGGCATATGGAACACGAGTGGAAGTGCACAGACGTGTCCGACTACATCTCGACCCTATACGAAGACACTTTTGTGCCCCCGCTGCCGCACCAGTACTTACCGAGTAGCGAGAGGAAGGCACGAGATTCGTGAGTACACAGAAGACTCTAGGCAGTTCATAAATCAAACAATATAATACAGTTTTACGTTTTTTATTGCAGGAGTTTCACAAAAAGTTTCCGTTTTAAGATGACAAAATCAAAACGATGATAACATCAAGAATCATTTTCCACTTTTTGCAAAAAATCATTAGTCTTTACAATATCACATTTTGTTCGAGAATAGGACAGTGACGTCCATATAAAAATTGTTAACAATACAATAATTCTTAATGCTTTCATATCGCCAACACCTGGCACCAACACGAGATCAGCAAATACGTCTTACACACTAAGTTTAGTCTCAAACGTTACGACTAACAATTGCTTACAACTAACATGATATAACTTAACAAAATGTTCTTAACATAATGGCAGTTCACGGAACTTTCACAAAAATATATAAAATTAAAGAGGTAAGAGTAAGACAATAAAAATACGTACTAATTTAAAGAAAATATATGTTAGAAACGTCAAAGCAGACTAGCGTCAAGCGTTAGCGTGATGAAAAGGAGTTGACTTGCGGCAGCTTTATGAGACCAGACCCCCCGGGGGTCTTGAACAAACTGCTTTGTACATATTGCTGATGTTGAGCAAACACGTTCGGAGATTTCATATTTTGTTGAGCAAACTGGGGCTGAGGTATGAGGACATGACTATTATACTGCATTTGAGGAAATACTGGCGAGCTAACGCGGCTAAAGCTTTGTGGGGACTGGAAACCACTAAAATTGCTCATGGTTGGAAAGCGATCGAGCACCATTGGTTCACCACAGACAGACTCCTCGCGGGAAGGAGGCTGCGAGAACACATTACGTTGATTGACACTAGACGTCTGAGATTCGAATCCCGAACTCTGGCTCGAGGAGCGACTCCCGTCGACACTGAATATTTGGCGCTCGCCTTCGGAGCCCCAGTAACCGCCCGCCACCCAAGAAGTACTGTGACCCAGCTTGCTCGGCGATATTAAAGGCCTAGAACGAGCCATAGGCGTTGGAGCGACAAAACTGGGAGTAGCAGTAAATTTCCTCAATGAGAAAATGGAATTGGTTTTCTGCTTAGTCTTTGTTTTTGTGGGACTACCTATACACAAGGAACTTATACTTTCGTCTAATTCAGAGTCAGAGTCGTCTTTTATAAGTTTCTGATATTTATTGAATGAAGGTTTGACAAATACGGTATCAGACACTGAACTTGGACTTTTGCTTATCATAGAATTGACGCAAAATGTTGAATTTAGCTTGGGTTTGGTCCATATGCCGTCAGTTCTTGGCGTAAAGGTCCTACCATTCATCATGCTGGCATTTAGTTGCCCAAGAGTTTCGTTAGATGACTCGGAGAAGTTGTGTAAGCCAAATTTACTCAATGAGACATCATCATCTGTGTCCAAATGCATGTGGTCATCCTCATCGTCATCAATAACTGTACTCGCTGACAAGTTGATTATATTCTTCATTCGTTTTGGAGAGGTCGGGGACCTTCTGGTTTCTGTCTTGATTGATTTGTACACCAATATCACTATCAACATACATATAGTCTGCAACAAACATTTTTTATAGTTAGTTTTTATCTTTATATTATATTTTTTAGTTCTTACTTTCTTAGACTAGTTATGTAAAACAGTATTTTAGAATAAAGCTTAATCTTATTGAAATGAAATGTTTCAATTAATTATTTTTTTTAATATTTGGCAATGTCAAAAACCAATATGTTGAAATACTTAAAATATTATATTGATACAAACCTTCATTAAACTCAAATAAATAGGTTCCACAGCCACATGGTGATGTCCTAATGTAGCAATAACAAATATCAACCATTGCAAGTCAATTATAATAGTATTCTTCAGGCTGTTCACATTCCATATGAGTCCAATTATTTGTATAAAGCATACAAAACTGCCTAAAGCTTTTTGTGTTGTCATATTAATTTGGTCTATACGTATCTGTCTAAAATTAAAACTTTTTGGCATCACGTTAACAATATTTATGTCATAGAAATAATTTTCTAATACAGGGAATGTCATTTTTGTCTTCATTTCAACAATAGAGTATATTCTTTCTAGAAGACCTAGTAATATCTCCTTTATATTAGTTATTGTACTAAGTAAATTCTTGTATCTTAATGTTAAGTTTGTGTAAAGTTCAAAAGAAACCAGTATAAAAAGTATAACTGCAATAAGCAATGAGGTATTGTTTATAAGTTTTTTCAACAGTCCATAATGATTATTCTGCTTTTGATTTCTCTTGTCTAATGTCCTTGTCTCTAATAGTTTGGACCCTAAAAGAGTTTCTTTCTCTTTGTGCAGTTTTATTTGCAGGACTTTCCTGCAAGGGCTGCATAACTTGTATGCCTTCTCTAACTGCAACCTAAAATGAGAACATAGTATTAGTGAAAATTAATTAACAAACAGTGTAACAATTGTTTTCTACATTGATCAATGTAAATGCTAATTTGGTTTATTGAATAGAATATCTAATTTACCAGTTCCAAATAGTAGCAGGCATTATACACTCAGTATAATTTATTTACAAGTGAATAACCACACTGATCTCCCTGAACATTAATACTGGTATGCAAATTTTATAATTTAGTCAAGAATATTATCAAATGGGATCAGCAAACATGACTTTTGAGTTGACTGATAACAATATGTGCAATTAGCTGTTACTGAGATAAAATAAAATGTGTTAAACACCATGGCCTTAAATCTGATATTTGTGGCCATGAGAATGAATGTTTACAACTGCAAATATATTTTCTGCAAACAGTATTGAATATGATACCATATCATGGTGAGCAAAAAGTTATCTAAATTTGGACTATATCAAGAAATCCAAGAATTAATCCATTACCCTGTTAAATTTTCATAATTTTCTTCTCCATAATTGCTACCCCAGCAAATCTTAAACTTTATGGAATGTCACATGTTTTAATTATTGAATGTTGAATGTCTATAAAATAATTCTCACCTATATGATTCTATTTCTTCGTCATAATTCTTCTCATGCATAGGAACAAAATTGGCCAGCTGTGCCACTTTGAGCTGCTGGTTAATATTACACATCTTGCATAGACCATTCTTAGGAGGACTACTTTGGAATACCTTTGGTGTCTTCATATCTTGGTCACTGCATGCAGTAATTGGTTTGTTATAGTCACCATCCTAGAATAGAAATAGTTAAATTTTACACAAAGAGCCTCCTCTGACCATATTTTTTAAGGTATGACTAATGTTTGTTGCTTGCCAAAGACCGAATTTCACACTATTTATCCCTAAAATAAGTATGAAACAAGTTAAGTGCAGCCAAGTCAACATGGCTCCAAGTTATTCATCAATATTAAGTTTTAGACATCGTTTGGACAGCATAAACCTTGTATATATATTGCTAGTCTAGCATATATTTTTTTCTACTGTATCAAATGACTTCACAGCTGAAACCTTGCCAATTCTTACCAAAAAGATTAGGTAAGATGTATGTAGAAATTATCTCCAAAATCTATTCTTATCATACATTATTATAGAGATATATAAATCTTTAATTGATATGTATTGTGTAATACGTGGTTTTGATAGTAATTTCATTCATAATTAGTGATAACCTTACCTTGGTAAATCCATTGTACTGATCACAATTTAGGCAAGTCCAGCTATTGCGATCTGGATATTTTACCCATAAATCATTGTCACAGAACCAACAGTTCACGCGCCAAGGCAAAGCTGACCTGGGGATACAATAAAATAAAATTTATTAGTTGCTGTCGGGCGGGAAAGCGTTGTCTCTAACCTCAACTACTCACCGCAGTTTATAAAGTAATTTAACGAGTAACACAGTACACAAAACGACGGCTATACTTATCAGCACTGACTCCATTTTATAAATATATTTCATTTTTGTCAAGCTTTTCCTAAAAAATCAAATTTCTTAACCTAAAAGTACACCCATTTTGTTTGCCATAGACAAATTATGATTTTTGTGATTTCTAAAGAAAGTAAATTGCTCATAGACAAATACGTTATCTATAGCAGCGTCAAAGATCTTTATGGATCCGGGATCCTTTACACGACTACTAAAAATCTTCTTTCAAGTATGTCATATCAGCTGTCAGCTTGACTGACATTAAATGTTTTTTTAGGTTAGCGTGTGAAAAACACGAGATTATAGGGGAGATAAACATTGCAGAAAATCGTATTCGAATTTAATTTTTAATTAATAAGTGTTGATGTAATAAGTTTACCATTATGTCCATGTCGACCGAATCTATTTTCTTTTTATGTAATTACGATAATCAACTGAATACCGGTGAGTTTATAATTCAAGATTTATCATATAACTATAATTTGAATATCATCTACATACTAATATCTTGTTCTTACAGATAATGAGACTATTAAAAAGCTTTGGTCGGAAAAATGGACAGGCGGAGACACCGATTTATGTAAAGACTTGTTGGCAACAGGGCTTGAGACAGATGCTTTAAAGGATGTATTGAAAAAATATCAAGGTGACAATAATAGTTTAGAGACCATCCTATCTGGAGCAGTCAGTTCATTTCTAACATTTTGTGACCGTAATTGGAACCCCTATCCGGAAAAATGTATTATAGCAGAATTCTTTGGCACAGAATGGCCTAAAGAAATAGATGCCAATGTTAAATTGCAGCGTGATTCCGAGCCAATATATGTTAATATTCTACATCCAGAACTGTTATACTTCTCAACACAAGTTTTTAATGCACTGTGCAATGCTGACCAAAGTTTGGTAAGATTATTTTGAAAAAAGTTAAACACATTTAAAATAAGTAGTTTGTTTTTACAAGCCAACATAACTGTCTGTGACAACACCAAGATCATTGCCAGCTAATGTTTATACAATTCTATCACTAAAACAATAAAAACTGATATTTTTATAGTGAAAATCTTGATCTGTGCTGGTTATAAATTGGTATAAGTACTTCTTAAAACTACAATCACCAGAATTAATATTGACAACAGAAATTCAAGTTTTAACCTTTATATTTACTTTCAGCTGCACCTTTGGTGGTACTTCAGAAGTAAAGTTGTTCACCAAAGGGCTTTAGAAGACACTAGTGCCACTGTGTACTCTGAACTAGAAATCATAATAGCTAAGCTGACAAACCTACTGTATATCATACAAGACAAGCCAAGGCTGCAAATCCTGTTGTGCATGGAAATAGCTCAGGCTTACCTCATTTATGGCAGGGTACAGAGGACAGAGGAATACCTGAGAAGGGCTAGGGATCTTGCAGGGTTGAAACTGGAGTTGACTGGTAATTTATTATTTTATTTGTAATAGTTTTGGATTTAATTTTTAAAGATGCACAGAATTGTAGCCTCAGGATTTCCCAACAATGATGAAGGCATGTGATGTCATGGGAATTATTTATAAAAACATTCAGTTCATAATATAACATACCTTTACACCTGTAATCCCTCAAGGCAGTGTGAGCAGCATATCACATCACAGGTAACTTATCATTTTCAGGAATTCTCGGTAAAAGGACTAAATTCCAACAGACAATCCTGCCACAGCTTGCATTATCCAGTGAACTTGACTCCAGTTTAGAGAGACCATCGGCTGAGGAAAGCCATGGGGGCTCCGAGCTGCCTCCTGATATAGAACTGCAGGATGATGTCAGAATGAACAAGATAGAATATACAGAGTCCATCAGCCAAGCTGAACTGCCAAGTTTAGAACAGATACTATGTCTACTGACTGTGTGAGTATCTTAAAGAGACAGTATCTACCAATTATTATTTTACGTTGTTTGCTTAAATCAGTATAAGTTAGGGTTCTAACAGACTAGTAACACAATGTGTTCAATATTACAACACTCAAATATTTTTATCTGTATATGAAATGATTACTTGAGTTGAAAAAATATTATTTGTGCTCAGTAAGATATTTGGCAATAACCTCATTTTTTATAGTGATTTACCATCTCAATATTTCAGTCAATATCTAATGAAGGCTCAACCCAAAGATGCCTTGATGAATGAGGAGCTGGCCCCTTACATAGAAGCTGTTCTTACCCAGAAGAAGGGAGCCTGGCCCACTAGGGTGGCTGCTTTACTCATTAGGTGCAAACTGGAAGCAAACCACAAGAGAACCGTGGAACGAGCCATGCTGCAGTGCGAGACTATCGTCAATGATAAGACGGGAGCTAGCTCTACTACTAGGTAAGTCAAATCGAAGGGTGCATTGCCAACCTGCCCTAAACATTGCACCTTGTGGTATTTAAAACAATTCAACCTATCAGCCAATAAATAATGTATATATAATCTAGTTTAAAAGACTGCTGGTGACATGTGGCCGTGAAAGGCTAACAACAATTTCCGCGAGTCCTATATTTAATACGCCATACAGACTCACGCCGAGAAGCCCCGAGAACACCCGAGACACGTGAATGTGATATGTTTCTCGCCTTCTAGTGCTCGGGTTCGTGTGTTCTCTGTTTGTTGTCGGTTTTTTAGCCCGCTTCAAAGGGATTTCACGGGCGAGAAAGAGAACGCCATCACATTCTCATTTGAGTTCAGTGCGTCGAGAGCATTGAATGATGCAAGACTCAGGTGTATGTAGCGCGCAGTGTGGAGATTTGGAGGGTAATTTAGAAAAAATGTGGACTAACGAATTGGAATTATCTTTTTTGGATTTTTTTAGTCACAAGGTTATAGTGTGCTAGTGCACACAATACCAAAGCGCCTGCACTAGCAAAGTTGTCCATACTGGAAAATGGGCAGAACCGGACTGAGAACTCACCGTGAGTGTGAAAAGTGCATCTATTTCTCTTCATGTCTCGCTGAGCCTTCTCGGCGTGAGTCTGTACGGCCTATAAGGATAAGTTGTAAACCAGAGACAATCACGGTCGAAAGATTAGCAGACGCTTGGAAATGCTTATCTCTTGGCACAAAGGCAGTCATAGTATGGACTGCTTGACTTGAGCCCATTCTGTTAAGCGGCTTGTAAAAACGAAATTTTCAAATCAATTTTGTTATAATAATGTTGTATATTATTTTCTAGATTGTCTTACCTTTGGGCCACTGGTTTGCAGCCCGCATGGATGTGGAGACAACAGTTAGCTGACCTGTATCTCAATCTAGGACTGGTGAAGGCGGCTCTAGAAGAATATATAAAGTTACAGCTGTGGGAAGATGTTATCGTGTGCTATACAACTTTACAATTGAGACATAAGGTATGTTAAAATTGGTTTGTTTTTGTCGTATTATTTCAGCGCCATACAGTCAGCGGCGTGCACAGAGTTTTTAGACAGGGTAGGCAAAAGATTCAAAAAGCTTACTTAACAATAATACCTACTGCATGTAGGTATTGGTTCGTCGTCTCGTCGATTAAATAACGATGTATATGATTTGCTACCTCAAATATCTTATAATAAATATTTATCTGAGTTATGTGGGGTAGGCAGTGTCTTTTTGTCTTTATGCACCGCACGCCACTGCATACAGTAGTGGGTCAGGTTAAAGAAAACACTAACTTTATATTGTATTTGCTTTGGTTTCAGGCAGCAGAAGTGATACAGCAACAAATAGATGTAAATCCTTCTGTAAAACTGTACTGCTTGATGGGTGATGCTACAGGTTAGTAGCTACTTTGTACTCATAATGTTCTATTAGTACATAAGTTTTCGCAGTGTTGCCAACATGGACTGTAAAAGCTACTACTTTAGTAGTGTATAATATAAAAGTTCTTCTCCTTTTCAGATGATATAAAATACTTCGAGAAAGCGTGGGAGTTTTCAAACCACAAGAGCAGTAGAGCCCAGAGACATTGGGGTAACTTTTTATTCGACCATAAGAAGTATGAAGAATGCATTCCACATTACGAGAAGTCTGTTGAAATCAACTCAATACAAGAGCGTGTTTGGCTGAGATTAGGGTGAGTTATCAAAAAATTTATCTCCACATTTATTTAATAACTGTACCTAAACATAAAAAGAAAGCTATTGGACTTTGAGACTATTTTTGCTCTTTTTCGTTGTTGGCATGACCAATCAGGTCTTTTACTGGGCTCAACAACATCCCTGCTATAAACATTTACTTATACCTAATATTGTTGTGATATCCAGCTACGCAGCTCTTATGTTGGAGAACTGGGAGTTATCTGCCAAGGCGTATCGTCGCTACACATATCTACAGCCGAATACTTTCGAAGCGTGGAACAATCTGGCCAAAGTCTACGTGAAGCAAGGAGACAAAAACAGAGCTTATAGAGCTCTCATGGAGGCGCTTAGGTTCAATTATGATAACTGGAAGGTAATTTACTGAAAATTCATTTTGTTGATGTTAGGCACTAGTCTAGATTCAACAACAAATGTCTTTAGTAGACAGGACGCAGACTGCGGGTGATTTTTCAAAGTGACTACTATTTATCTTGTCGACACTTCTGTTATTGATGCTACATGGTATGAGCAGTGTACAAGATGATACTACGACAGGTCCAACTAAAACAAGCTCTGAAGGCGCCTCCAAGACATTCATAAAAGTATGATGTTGTTTAATCTTAGAAAAGTAAACTTACATATATCAAACAACCACTGTCAATAGTAATACAAAAATATTATAAACTAGCGACCGGTCTCGGCTTCGCACGGATAGCTGCGCATAAACGCCTACAATATTTTTTCTAAAACGCTGGGCTAATTCAATTTAATAAGGATATATAACTCTATTAAAATACGCGGCGCACGCCAGTAAAGCTCCCAGTCGGCATGATTTTTTCCAACATCTTTAACAATCATCGTCACATTTCAGCCAATTTACCCAACCCTTAATGAATACACCTAAACCTTCCTTATGAATCACTCCGTCTATTGGTGAAAACCGTATGAAAATCCGTTCAGTAGTTTTTGAGTTTATCGTGTTCAGAAAGACAGACGCGGCGCAGGGACTTTGTTTTATAATATGTAGTGATGTATTTAACCCTTTTTCAGCTATGGGAGAACGTGATAATAGTGAGCATGGACACTGGACACTTCGAGGACGTGATCCGCGGTTGCCACCGTCTGCTCGACATTCAGCACAAGTTTGAAGATGTTGAGGTTCTAGCGCTGCTAGTCCGCGCTATTGTCCAGGATAGTAAAGATGCTGACGGGAACAGTGCTGCAAGGTGAAAAAAACTAGAATATTCTATTATATGAAAAATGTAAAGATTTTGGAAGATGTTTTGTAAAAGATTGTATTATTCTAATTTTTTTTTATTGCTTATTTGTAATTTTTATATATTTCCAGATTGCAAAAACGAGTTCTCGAGTTATTCGGAAGGATAACATCAATACATCAAAATAAACCAGAAATATGGCAGTTGTACTCTGACTTAAGTCCTACATATTTATTGAGAGCTCAACGCTTGCTAAAAGCTTATAAAGGTCACACGCAGGTAACTAAACTCCAAATCTATCTAATTTGTTCAATTAATAAAAATAATATAAAACATTTATTTTGATATGAATTTTTCAGACTGGCAACTGGGCAAATAATCCAGAAACGTGTAAACAAGTAATAACAATGGCTCAGTCTCTTTTAGAACAAAGCAAGCTAGCTAGGCAAGAAGCAGAAGAAAAGGACATACTCCAAGCTAATCAACAGCTGTCTTCTGCACGACTGACTGGTCAGGCCGTCATCAAGGCAGCTGAAAAACAAGACTGGCCAGAAACTAAAAGTGACCTTGATAATTTAAAAGATCAATTTTCTAATGTAACAGAATATATGAAATCAATAATGTAATTGGTGTTTTAATATTATATTCCCTAAATTACAATTAAACGTTTGAGACGTCATGTTGACAGCTAGTAGCGAGGTGCTGCGTTTCGTTCGTTTCATTCAAAGTAAAAAGATGTTTTAATTTTCATGGTGATTTGATTCATAATTTTTGTATATATTGTTTAAAATAAACAAATAGATAAAGGTGTAGTCATTTTAGTAAAATAACCTAAGCATGATTACATAAGCCCGAATCCAGTTTATCAATAATAACTAAACGTCGATGTCATAACTTATGTGAATTGTGAAGGCTGAGGGGGTGTTACAATTTCTCCAAGAAATTATAATTAATTACTGTGCATTTATAATGTCGCATTAACTCTCTAACTATGGCGACGGCTAACGACGACGAGATTCTGGAAGGTTTTCTCTGTCCAATATGTAAAGCGGACTTGAAATCGGCCTCCCAGTTGACGAGTCACTTCGAGAGTCTACACTCCGAAGAACAGGACGTACTGAGGTCTTTGAAAGAGATCTTTGGTAAAGCGAAGAAGATAATATTAAATAATGACGACTCTGATTTGCGGGAGACGTTTGATCGTGCGTTAAAGTTTAGTTACCAGGAGTATCGTTACTTGGATGAAGAGCAAGGGATAGGTGTGTCGCGTAGTTCTACCGACTACCTGAAGGGAGTGCGGACGGCGCGGCTAGAGAGGTATGCGACAGAGACCAACAAGCTGCTGATACGACTGGACAAGCTCGTGTGCAACATGCCCAGTGAGCCCAGTCAGAGAAAACAGCATGAACAGGAAGTAAGTTGAACTTTGTATTTAATCACTTTTCTGATAGTATATTAGTGCTATCTATTCTTTTAAATATAACTCAGAACTAGATAGTAAGCTAACTAGAAAAGCAGAAGAATCTTAATGATATTTATTACCTATGAAATGTAGATTTTAAAGAGTCTAGTTCTGTCTTGTAGATGTGAATGGAGCTTCTTGCCAGTCTCTCCTCCATAGGACCTACCCCAATTTGGAACTGTGCACCTAGACACATTAAAAGTGAATGCAAATGGGTAGTTGAAATAAAAGACTTTGACACTTCATGCATGAGCTTATTTCTCCACTGTTGATACATTTGCTTCTGTGAAAATAATAATTCGTAAGTGATAAGAGTTACTGCAGACAGATTTAATTTTAATGTACCTATTTTTTTCATTATTTTGAATTTGTTATGTTCAGCTTATCTAGCTGTTGATATGAGGGACAATGCATGAAACAACCTCATGTGGTTTGTTTCATGCATTGTCTAATTATTCACAATGATTTTTACAACCCATTTTGTAACCGATGACTCATACATGGATTTACACAAATGGAATGCTAAAGTTTTGAAGTTAAAGGAATACTATTTATATTTGGAATTAAGACTAATGCTGGCAGTAATTTAATAATACTATACACTTATAATAATTAAAATAAATACATATTGTGTGACCTTTGTTGAGACATTATTTTTCTAACACCAGTAAATACATTTTATGTCTTTTACAGCCTATTACAGTTCTCTGCTAGACAGGGCTCTCTGAGTATGACTTTTATCATTCACAACTTAAATAGAACAATACTACTGCATTAGGTACCTGCTTTTAGTGTTTTTTATAAAGGTTCCAGTTTCTCAAATAATTGTATGTTAAAGAACAAATATTTTATGTCAACCCTCAAGGCTTTAGCCCTGATTGGGACTGATGAAAACTTATAATTTGTACCATTTTCCTAGGTAGTCCCCTGGTTAGATGGGTCATCAGTGAAGCTGTGCCCCAACTGCGCGAAGCCCTTCAACCTAACGCGGCGGAAGCACCACTGCAGACTGTGCGGCTCCATACTTTGTCATGACTGCTCCCTGTTCTTAGATATCAATGTAGCTAGTAGGTATCTTTAACATATTTCAGAGATTTTATAATCATTTGCCCACTTGTTTGCTTCAAATTACTGTGTGTGTACTAATAATGTGTTTAAAAACAAAATTAAGAAATGACTTATAGAAAAAGCGTATTATACTATATATGAATATCTGGATGACAATATTTAAAGTAAACCTAATGTAAATTTCTATTATCCTTATTAATTTGTAATAAATAATATAACATTGCATAAAAAATCTACTGATCTACAGATAGTTGTTTCAGGTCTGGCTGTATGTCCATGTGAATATTTGTGTTTGTAAACGCACCCACAATACAGGAATTATTGGTAGTAGTGTGGGGCAGTGTAAAAAAACTTGTATTTGTACCCATATTATGCAAATAAAATTAATTGAATTGAATTGAAATTACTATATCAAAGCGAGGGTTACATAAATATATTGGTTCATTAGACGTGGCGAATGGCTTCTAGCTACATAGCTACCGCAGATATGTCGATCAGCGAGTTATTATGCCAGGAGCCCCACAATGTATTATTTTTCAGATTATGTATATGGGATTATTTCAGTCCAAAAAATACTCTCAGCACAAATCAGTTTGCCAGTATACCTTAACAGCTGATTTAATATTAACCCTATGTTCTAACATTTTTTCAGGAGCAATAGTAGACCCGTCAGTCCCACAGCCTCCAAATCCACCAGAACACGAGATAACAGAGAAGAACGGCCTCCGCCTGTGTGAGCACTGCTTCAATCTGATAGAGTTGCGGAAACAAGTGCAGGAGAGCCGAAACGCGAAGACTGTGCTGATGACCGCCTATGAGCAGATGAGGAGCTTGATGGACCAGGCCAGACCGGATGTTGCTATGTATGAAAAGGTATTAATAAAATCCTATACTATTTATTTATTTATAGTTAATCAAAACTGTAAGATACCAATCACATTAATTAACGTAGAAACATTTATATAACAACTGTATACTAACATTAGTATATGAGCAATATTTATTTATTTGTAATCGCGTTCTCGAAAACGGCTCCAACAATTTCGATGGAATTTACGTTATAGGGGTTTTCGGGGCCAAAAATCAATCTAGCTGAGTTTCATCGTTATCAATATAACGTAAGATTATGGCCCGCGCGGGCGCTCGGCTGCCCATATATTTGACACGTGTTCATCACGCCTGTATACCCCGAAGTATTAGGCATAGGTGTACTGTTGTACACCCGCATTTCGCCAATGCCGTACTGGAGTCTCACTGGATCTTAGCTTATCGCAGTTGGCTATGCCTTATATAAGCCTCTCCTAAGGCCCAAGTTCACCGACAACATAACAGATGTTTAAGCCGAAATCAGCTGATTAACAAGAACGATTGTAAAGGTAAATATCCATAATCATTTTAAACATTTGTTATATTGTCGGTGTTAGAGGCCCTAAATGTCGCCACACTCACTCTTTCGCATTTAGTCAGTCACGGTTACCTTTTTCCCAGCATCATCGTCAGCTGGGGGACTTCTTTCGCGAGTTCTGCTGATCCCATTAACAAAAAAGAAAGAATTGTCTTTCTATTTAGATAGATATCCATTGGCAAATCTATCGCAAATCTAATCAAAATTATTTTAATTTACAGATGTGTCAAAGCTTATTCGACGGTGAGACGACATATAACCTGACGGACGTGAACAAGATGCGCGGGCGCATCGGCAAACTGGCAGAGGGCATCGATCTACTCAGTAAACAGATCGCTACCTTCCCCGCCGAGCCTGGAACACGGCAGGCGAGGCTACAGAACGCTATTAGGCAGGCAGCTGCGCATTATATTAAGGTACTTGATTATCGCATCACCCTGTGAACACATTATACAGGTGACTACTTCAACGACGCACATATATTTTATTGAGGTTACAAATATGTAAAAAAGATATTTGGCCTATTCCAAGCCAAATTTGAAGTATGATGGGAAAATGGATCACACATTGCATTATCAAACATTTTAATTTTTACCATTAAGGTCTTTTTTATAGCATATTTTATTATATTTCGATTTTCACGCCTGTATTCCTGTAATAAGATAGGAGTCTATTGCCATCTACCGCGCATAGTTCCAAACTCCAGATTGCTACTAATTGAATTTCCATGCAGAAAAACCCAATAACACTTTGGACGAGCTAGGAATTAACCAACACCTCACACTCAGCCATCCACTAGACCACCACACCAATAAGACAACATATTTTAGTATAAAATAAACAAAGTCAGGCAATCCACTAACACTTATTCTCTACATTAATAATTCCAGGAGGATCTTCTTTCGTTAAGAAAGTTGCCAACAGAAGCTCAGATAGAAGAAGTTCGAAGACAACGCTACGAGCGAGCTGAAAGGCAGATACAGATGGAAAGAGAGAGAATGGAGCGACAGAGAAGCAAGATGGAGGAGATAGCCGGGCCCAGCGTGGCCAGGGTGGAGTCCAGCCATGATGACGATGACAACCCCTTGCTGGAGCAGATGAACATTATCAGGGAGTATATTAAAGAGGCCCGGAGGGAGCTCAAGTTCGAAGAGGTATCATCATTTTTAACGTTTTTATTTCATACATGCACATTAAAAATACTAATATCAGATCGATCGATCTGCGAGGTTAAGCAGCGCTGGACGCGGTTAGTCCTTAGATGGGTGACCATTTTTCACATATCGAGACCCCTCCGTGCTTCGGAAAGCACGCTAAGCAGTTGGTCTCGGGTGTCATACGAAGACCTATGACAGTCGCAATCGTTTAAAAAAATCTATATCATTATCTATCACCCAGAATTTAATTTTTTCCCACCCCCATATCGTATATACAAAAAGTAACAGTTTGTGTCGACCACCATTCATCAGGCAAAGTTTCAACCTTGCTGCGGCCCATACATTTTAATTTATTTTTTACACAATTTTCGCAGGTGGCAATATTAGAGACGAACTTGAAAGAACTGAAAAAGGAGTATCAACTACAGAAACTCTCAAACAAGTCCTAGTCATTCCAAACGCATAGTTTAATGTATAGTACCTATGTATCTATGTACCTTTTGTATTATAATAATTTATTTATCTTGCTAAGATACACTCTGTTATTATATTTTGTACTTTATGACACTTAAGAATAAAATACATAATTTATTTGTGAGTGTTTTATTTATTATACTACTACACTTTGATAATACGAAAACTAATATAATATTATGTACCACGATTATGCATTTATGTAAGAAAAAATTAAATAAAAAATATTTCGGTTGGGCTTTCTGCCTGCAACATGATGACATTAATAAATGGGTGTTTTTCATGATAAATTTACAATTATTATTTATATTATACCGAAAAGGAACGCGACCGGATTAGTCTGCGAATACATCTCTGCCGCTAGTAAACTTTACTTTATCTTTTTGCGCTCTCTGAACCTCATAAGTTTATCAAGTTGCTTCAACAATTGCGGTCTCGTGCACAGAGCTTTCCTTATCGCCTCGTCCAACATTTTCTTCTGATAAAATGGCGGTATCGGTGTATCCTCTAGATGGAACGTGTGAATCCTTCCTAAAGTGTCGCCAACGAACACATTGTGGCCACATGCCCCAAATCTTATGTACGTTAGTACTACATTCACAGGGAAAGTGTACTCTGCACACGGCATATGAATTTTCCTGCGAAGATCCCAGACTGATAACACGTTGCCACTCACAGAAATTAAAATAGTCGAATTTATCGGACAGAAACAAATGCCGTTCACTGCGGATGGACAAAGCAAAGTCATGATAACTTCGTCCATACCATCTATCCACAACCTGATCGCGTTGTCTGCGCCGCACGATGCTAACAAATAAGTCATATAGGGTGAAGTACACATGTCCATGACTGGCCCCGCGTGAGCACGGAACACATCGATGTGTTGGTTCAGGTACTGTGTGGAACATTTATGTATACAACCCTCGTCAGTGCCGACTAGGTAGTAGTGGTCAATATGTGGGTGCCATATCATGCACAAAACAGCGGGATACCTAGTGATAGGCACGTCCACTTTTAAACAAGTTTTGGCAATTTCTAACCCTTTCAACTTGCCCTCGACAGTAGATATACGCATCATGGGTGCACATATAAATTCATGTGTTTTTGTACTTTGAAACCTGTTGATTCTCCCGTCTTGGCCAGTCGTCATTACGAACTCGGTGTCTCTGTCTAAACTGCGCCAATTTATTACCCACAGCGGTTCGAAACATGGATTTGTGTCGCGTTGGCTTTTAGCTACTAGCCTAATCGAGTACGAAGTGATATCCAGTATTATTATATCTCCATTACAAAAGCCACATGCTAACCAATTAGGATTCTTTTCAGAGAAAGCCACAGATGATACCGGCACTTCAAAGCGATATAATCTTTCCGGTTTACAAGGATTTTTGGTACACCAAACGCAAACCATGCCGTCACAGGTATCAGCATAGGCAAATTTTCCGTGAGCCACTGCTATTATATTTGGATTTTTAGGATTAAACGATATGAATATTAACGGTCTCCCCACGGTCTCTTCGCATTCAAAAGCCCACAAAGGTTTCAATGTGTAAATATACACTAAGTCCAAAGACAACGGGTCAACTAAAACAAGCCCCCGGAACCTCTTTTGGGCACTCCCATATTCTAACGATGCAAGTACTCGTTCTGTTAAAAGAACCGCATCTAAATATTGAGGCGTCGCTGCTATCTCTTGGAAAGTCTTACCCTTCTTACTCGAGGCTAAAGCAAGTTTCTTCCTTTTCTTTCGTAACAAATGCGGTGCTGCCGATTGGTACATCACCATTTCGTCTGCTTCCTCCTCTTCCAACTGCTTAGCGATTTGTGCATAAGTGTCATGCATATCCCACATAGAGGCAAATGCCATGGCGTTCTTTTTCTGGGGCCTCGTCGCTAGTGTATGTCTAGTCTGCGTTATAGTTTCCTTGGTTTGAGTTTCTTCAGTAACCATCTTCCGATTTCTCCCTTTTCCCACCGTGATGTATTCATAGTATGCATTTTCTTCTTCAATTGTTGTGCCGTCGGTTGTTCCCTTATCATAGGATATCGATGGTAGTCCGAATAAAAAGACGGTTTCAGTTTCTTTAAGTGTAATGTAAATTTCTGGTGGGTAAGACGTAATTGGATTCATTTTTGGTAAATAGAATGCGGACGGAGCTAAAGAAAGTTGATCACCCTCCGGTTGGATTCCCTCCTCTGTATTAAGTGTGTGATCGATATGAATGTCGTCAAGGTTGATAGTGGTGGCGTACACCTTTGCGGCTTCCATAACTGTTCTAGACTTAGATTTCGTGGTTTTAAGAACTGCTTCGCTTTTTGTACGAGATTTATTTTCAAAGGCGGCATGTGTGAACTCTTCATCTAAGGTCACGAATTCTGAGTCCTGGATGTCATCTGGCGTGACGTCCATACCGTTAAAAATTACCTTGTAAATCCTCCGTTTGTCCATGACGGTGGGAGCGAGTTTGACCGTCTTAGTCGACGGATCCTCCATAAGAGTATATTGTGAGGGTTCCGCGGATGATGGAGCATGGATGATGCTGCGGTCGGGAGTTGGAGAAATTTCGTTTTCCACCATTATTGCTATAGTAAAATACCTATATAAATTAAAAAGTTTATTCAATGACGACGGATACTCTACGCTAAATGATGATATATTTTTTGTATTAAAATAATGTATTCAAATATAACTCACGTATTAAATTGACAATAGTTTGACAACTCGTTGCATTGTTTGATAATTTGCCCCTGGTTGAGCGTATCCTCCTTTGAAACTATTTACAGAGATCAAAGATATCCTCATTACATAGCAAAAAATTATTTCATTGATATCTCATAAGGTGCCTGGCCCGCGCCCATTTAGGCTATTGTCATTATAAAAAAGAAACGCTCTGGTTGCAGTTGGCAAGCTTAGCTTTTATAGTTTTGAAGTTTACGTTACGATCAACGATTCAGATAGACTTGTAAAGTTCTTAGTAGCGTTTGCAAGATTCACCTTCACCGAACTTGTCGGGTATAAGAGGATCGTGATGTGTGTTTTTGTAACTTACTAAAGATCTTAAAAATTCGCCATCTCATTGAGATCATGTGTTTAATAAATAAGGCCTGCCACGATTCGGAGTTACATAGCATCACGCCTGTATTCCTCCGGACGCAGAGGCAGCTCTAACCCACATAGCGCCCGGGTGCAAAAAATACGCTGGCGCCCTCTAGTAGGCGCGCGATCAAAATGTCATCAAAATTCGGGTGCAAATGGTGCAATTATAAAATGAGCTTGCGCCCGCGACTTCGCCCGCGTGGATTACGATCCCACACAGTTTATTTTCTTAATTAGAACAAGGCGCTGTTTTTGTATCTAAGTTCGGCGACCGGCGCTTGGCGCCCCCTGAGACCCTGCGCCCGTGTGCACTGCACACCCTGCACCATAGGTAAAGCCGGCACTGTCCGAACGGTTGGGCAGATGTGTTGCACCCACTTCGTCGATGCCATTATTAAGTACCATATGTAATAGGGGGCAAACCTATTGTCATCTACTAGATACAATTCCAAACTTCGGGCCGCTATTATGAATTTAATAGAAAAATCAATTTACTTTGCCCGACCCGGGGTTCGAACCTAGGGCTTCATGTTCATCAGTCGCGTTTGCGACCACTAGAATAGACCAGTAAGGCAGTCTATAAAAGTCAAAGCTACAATATAATATTTTGAAATTTAATACGTATCTCAATAACGGACTTCGTACTCATTACCGTAATCAAAGCCCATTAGGCTTCGTATTTATTACCGTAATCAAAGCCCATTTATTGAACATCGCCTAGTACTAGTCCATGGGCTACTTAATCGTTACGAAAAAGTTGACAAGTTTTATCGCCTAGCTCCGCTCCGCTTTGGTGGACGACAGACCTTAGTGAGAACGTTCATGTATATACAGTGATATGGGTTCTGTAGAGCATATCGCACGCGGGTCTTGCAACGTTGCGCTTTGTCGAGCATGGTTCCGCTCATGGGCTTCACCCCACCGCTGACTGCGGTCTTATTCATTTGCCTTAGGTCACAGTGTTGTTTTTTAAACGATGTTACACTCTAAGTATTCTTATGTATCGTGGTTTATATTTACAAACGTACGTATATCACGTAGACATTTTTGTTCTCTGCAGGAATCGAACCCGTGACTCGTATCGCAGAAAACCAATAGTTTAGCCACTGCATTCGTCACGTCACGTCATTACGCGCTTTACTTCAATTACAATGAATGATAAGAACTGTAAAATACTTACATACAACATACAACGAATATCCGGAAAGGCTCAAATCTTTTTCCGGATACCCGGTATGTCTATTCGGTGCTCCGGTCAAATTACTATCCGTTGCAACTTTAGTATTTATATTTACGTTATCTATTGAAGCAATTGAAAACCTTCTGGCCAGATTTTGTTTGCCAAAATTTCTAGTCTAGAATATCATTTTAAATCTAAAAAAATCATTATGAATCCCATTTTGGTAACAGCTTTGTTTTGATCTTGACGTTTTATTAGCATTTAGCGCGATAAAGTTGTCTTGATTCTCGTAGGCCATGACTCTAATCCACCAGTAGAAGAGTAGTGGACAAGTCGTTGCTTTGAGGTGATGATTGATCGTAACGATCTTGAAAGCTCTTGTGAAGAATAAAATTGTTTATGTAATAAACAATATAACAATATAGCGTGCTTTTCATGCTTGAGTTCAAACCCGGCCCGCACCTCTGACTTTTCGGAATCATGTGCGGATCAGAATTTGATTATCACATGCGTTAAAGGTGAAGGAAAATATCGTGAGGAAACCTGCACACCTGAGAAGGCTCCATAAAGTTTTGATAGTATGCGTAGTCGTGGTGGACTAACGCCTAACTCTTATCCTGAAAAGAGACCCTTGCCCAGCAGTAGGACAGTAATAGGTTGAATTTATTATGTATTATAATAAAAATCTGAAGATTCCATTTCGCGACAATAGTGTCATAGATAATGACTGTCACTCAAAAGAAATAAAAAACATTGATTTATAATCAATAAACTCTTTCTGAGAATCTTTTGTTCGAAAAACAAAGGGAACAAAGACTACAAAAACCTTAAACAAAGCTTAGTCATTCGCAAATTAAACGATGCCACCATATCAGGAGGCCCTACATTAAGATGTAGAGTTTATCCACCCCGTGACGCTACCGGCGCCGGCGCACCCAGGCGTGACGGTGGCCAGCTCGCAGACAGCATTAGTGTCGCGGGCGCGTGCGGGGGAACACCTGGCTAAGGAGTCCCCCTTTTGTAAATAACACCTGCCACAGTTCCTACAAAAGTTTAGCAATAATAGCAGCTAGGAACCGTCCGCTTTAAGTCTTCAATATGAAGCGGATCTTCAACAAACTGAGAGAGAGTAAGTTAACAATTAACATAACTTACGTAATGTTAGTTATACAACATTATGATATAATTGTTACCTACATGTGCGCTAATTGATGTTAGTTCAGTGGGTGAGCAATCGTGAGTTCTTCCGGCGCATCGTTGTTTTAACTTTCGGTATCATTCATCAAACCAATCTACCTACAAGATTTCGTGATTAAATCGCACGAAAAGAATTAATGGAATCTAATATTTCCGCTAACTACGTACTTAATAATTTTCAACATCCCTCCAACAACATCCTCCACTCAGCATGTTATTATCGTTGTATCCAAGTCCTTCTTTCTTATTTTGCGATCGAAACGAAAAACTGCGCCTGCACGCATATTTTCGTCTTGTTGCACATAATACGAGCGCCCGTCATGTAGAGCGTAAATTAATCGTCTTCATGGCTAGTTCCCGTCGCTCTCATCATCCGAAACAAAAGCACAACAAAGCTAAAGAGCAACATGGTATGGTATCAGATATCTACTACAGTCGAGTTAATTCCTACCCGCGTCGACGAAATGTAGGCGGCGCGGCGGCGGCGCGTTGTGCCGATGAGAGCATGCGTGCGCGTGCGTCCATCGATACACGCTGTATCGGTAATTGCATCTCCTTTTAAGAATGTAATAATAAAACTGACCAGGCGACCCGTGGCATATGTATATTTAGAGCATGTAGAAACTATTCAGGCTTTTTTTGATTAATTGTTTTTGTCTGCTATTTTGTAATTCCTTGTCCGTCTTTTATTTTTAAAACATGTTTATATGTAATGACTACACTTAAAAGTTAAAACAATTACCGTCATGGTTTAACTGTACGAGTAATTTCGACGTTTTGCACACGAAAAATGCAAAAATTTAAAACATATTTCACGAAAGTAGGTGAAATCGTGCAGCAGAGCGAATGCAATCTCGAGATTGTTTCGCTGAGCCGTCACCGTGACAGGACGAGTGTCCACAGGCACAGGCGGCGGGCTGCGCGGGCGCAGGCCGAGGGTCGAGAGGTCGTGCGCGCAGACGCGCTCCGCCCCCCTAATTGCCGCGCCCCACGCAAATAAATAATTTTTATCCACTACGTCGAGATCACGCGCCTTCTTGACCTTAAATTATTGTACGTAAAGGTCTTTTTTCAGAATTCTTAATCGGTTTCCCGAATACCAGTGTAGCAGGAATTCCATGTAGATGCCGAAAAGCAGTCGGGCGATGATCGCACTTTTATGATACGATCGCTACGTCGAATTGTTAATAATACGTTTGGAAATGAACATAGATGTAATAATTAAACGCTTTGCGGTGTAAGCTGTATGCCTATCTTGTAATCTACAGTAACAGTTAAAATTAATATGCCATAAATTTCGCTCGCGATCACGATTGACTAGTATAATTTGAGACAAATGTAAGCCTGTGTTTAGGCGCTGTAAAACAAATGATATAATAAACGAATCATAGACCATTGTCCGAGCTCCATCGTCCACTTTGCGTCAGGCAATACAAATTGCATTCCCTGTTTAGATAAATTATGCGAGATTTTGTAATCTGAGATGATTAGGAATGTGGTCAGTGAGTTAGACTGAAGTGGAAGGGACGGGCCAGGTCCTTCCTTGACAATGTCACGTCACTACGGATAACATAGGTATAGAGTAATATGGTGGAATCCGTCGGCTCAGTTTACTTGTTTTATAGCATATTTATGTATAATAGGTATGTATGATTCCATTTCGCACATCGGCTTTTATGAACAAGTTTAGAATCAATCTGGAATTTTATTAATTAAGTTGTTCTCCCCTAGGAATAATTCCTGTATCGTGGGTGCGTTTACAAACAGAAATATTCACATGCACAGTAGATACCTCGAGGCGTGCCCTGCGTGGGCCGCAGAGCGGCAGATTCTGGTCGACCAGATCGGGCAAGATCTCTCTCTGCCAGCCATAGTATCGGCTATGCTGGCAGAATCGGAAAACTGGAGGGCAGTGGTCTCCTTCTGTGAAGCAGTCATGCTCCAGAAGGAGGCCGATGAGCGGGAACGGGAGAGGGCCGATCCCGCTCGACGGAGGAGGAGGCGCCGGGGAGCAACCGCCCCGGCGCGCAACACGCCGCAACCCCCCGCCTAACACACCTCAGCGGGGGGCCTTAGGGGTCGCGAGCGCGCAGAGTGGGGACTCTGCGCGCTCTCACTTAGCGACCCCCGAGAAGACGGCGACACGCTGTGGTCCGTGTCGCCGTGCACACAGCACCAGCGAGGGTAACGGGGGGACCTCTTTACAGTCTCCCCCGGGACGTGCACGAGGGGGTGGCCTCTTTACAGTCACCCCCTCCGGGAAGTGCCGTTCGGCATGACACCATGGTGGGCTTCGGTGCGGTCTTCTAAGAGTTCCCGACGCCCACCATATGGTGTCGAGGCGGATCACCGTGGTGAGTTTAGCCGGTAGGAGTCCGACACACCCCTCCGCCCTCCCCAGGCGGAGGATAGCCCATGATGGGTTCTCACCACGATAATCAAAAAAAAAAAAAAAAAAAAAAAAAAAAAAAGATACTCGGACCCGGAATAACTGTCTGTAGGTCATACATACATATATTTGTTCAGAGCAGGAATCGAACTCGAGACACGTAGTGCAGCAGCCTAGCATTCAACTACTGCGCCAATCGTACCGTCAATCGCCAAAAATACCTGTAGGTACTATATAATTATTTCCTATTCTTCGAAGGGTACGGCAGAGGTGTACTATTGTACACCCACTTTGACGATACTGTTATCAAGTCCCTAATTAGGGGACGAGCCTTTTGCCATCCACCGGGCACAATTCCGTCCTGTAACTGAAAATTTTACGAACAGAAAAACTTTATAACACTGCCCTAGTTTGTATAGTGGTCGCATTCTGAGCATGAGACTTAATAACGGCATCAGTCAAATGGGATTATACATTGTACACCCACATTTTGCTATAAGCAGGGGTACTAGTATAGTATTATATTATCTGTGGCAGGGGTTAGGCAGAGCTCTGGGTATCACTTATATTGTTTATTGAACGATAGAGTACACCTGTGCCTATCCCATCGGGGAATATGCGGGATGCTGTTTTGATTCGAGGCGCGCTTGAAATAAGGAAAGAAAGATTATCGGTTGGTGAATTTGTGATGTTATGACTGAACTACCCCCATTTACTCAGGTACTTTGTACAGAATTATCGGTTCAAATGGCACATACAACAACAATTATGTTTTCTACTGCGTATTTACGTCATTAATGGATTATTATGTAAGTATACAGAGTGAATTTAATTTATGAAATTTATGAAAATTTCTTTGTTATTTAAAAAAAATTGTTGCACCACTAGGATTTCTCCTGTATCGTGGGTACAGTTTACAAACATACATGCACACACATCCAGACCCGAAACAACTATCTGTAGATCATACAAATATTTGTTCCGTGCGGGGATCGAAGCCGCGACACGTAGCGCAAAAAACTAATCGCTTAGCCTCTGCGCCAACCGTGTCGTAAAAACACAATGGCAATGTCCATCGTTGTCGTGTGTTCCAAGGATCTTTATAAATCTACTTAGAAGATACAATTCACACAGGTTTTACAGGGCCTATATTTTACATAAACAGGTTAATCTTTGTTTTCTTATCTCAAACTATTCAGAAACGTAGAAACTGGACTATTGTGCAGCAAGATTAAGATTCCGAGCCGATCGTGGTGTTACCGAATGAGAATTTGCGGCTTCTAAATATGGAAACTGTAGGTACAGTTAACTCATTAAGTTCATTCTTAACTTTAAAATTAGATCTAGAAAGTGGCAAACAACAATCGGATGAAAAACAAAATTCTTTTGAAACGTCTTGTTTCCGTATCGAAGGGCTTCTGAAGTTACTTGTTTGCGTAAAGCATCTTCGTCGCTCGAATGACATCAGCATTTGCGTAATACGTAAATAGCCAGCGCCAATTGCACTACACTTACTTTGGACTTCGATGGTCATCCACGTAATAAAGGATATAAACATAATTGCATGTCCATTTTCTAAAGATGTCAACACCCATCGTCAGTGGTCGCGACGGGTGGCCGGGACGAATCGCATAGCCGGTACTTGTGATTACCTATTGGTCACAGTCATACTATGTTTTGCGACATTAGGAAAGCGTTCCACTAACCTCTACGAATTTCGCTTTCTTTTGTCCGTAATTTCCATTATTTGGACGTCTAATACTAATATTGGCAAACATTGGCAGATAAAAAAATGCCACTTTCTTCCGCAAAACCAGTTCTCTCTTGAGTCGACAAATAAAAATCTAGTTTGTCTACGGAATTGGGTTTATTTGTGCAAATGTACAGTTGTATTTTATGGTCAGGTTGAGTGGTTACTTGTCAGACAAAATCGAAGGCCTTCACAAGGATTTAAGGGCCTTCGCTCTTCAAAGTAAATCGATTTTCCGCAGCATTCATATCCACATTTTTGTCTTTACGTGTAGAAGAATATCTAGGAATACATGCAGTCATTATGAGATGCACTGTGATGCACACAATGCATGATTCGTGCAGGTGTGCATCGTATGCGCCGGGCAGCGAGCTAACACAAAATGAGGGGCAGAAGGCCAACCTTACATGAAAATAAACAGTGAACTCTAGAATAACGGCACAGTCTGAACCATTGCACGCTTTTAGCGATATATTTTTATTTCGTATAGCTTTTGGGTGTGCGTGACAGCGTGAGCATGTTATAGATAGTCTGTAGTGGAACTTCTGTATCTATCTTTTTTAGTGGCTTGGCGCGCTCGAGACGCAATAATGCGCCCGCGCAGCAATTTTGCCTTTTCGCCGATTGTGGCGTGCAATGCGATGTAGGTGCATAGGGGAAGTAGGGTTTGCAGAGTCAAGTCTAAAGCTAATTACCGTTCATTTAAATTAAATTAATAATCATTTGAAAAATATATGATGTATGTATATGTGAACACACATTTTAATGTTGACTTGTGATTATTAAAAAGATAGAAATGTGAAATATGATCTAAAAACAATAAAATCTATTATTTAAGCAGTTGAAAAAAATATATTTGCTGAAATTGGCATTATTGCAAATCACCGTATCAAAAATTAACACTTAACACCCAACCAGTTACATAAATATAAAACCGAAAAAAACAGGCACCGATTAATAAATAAAACGTATCGGTGCCAAGAAATCGCGAGACGCTAAATCTGTTACGTCTTCTTCCGTCTAATTAACAAAAGCCCATAAATATTAAATTTATTACACAACTTTTCAATATCTATATTACGATACTTTCACTGCTAAGAGAAGTTGGCAATACTTTTGTGCTATCGTCGCACGCGGCGCGGCGCGTTCCCACGCCGCAATTATCGGTTGCCTACACTTACCCTTAATTCCCTGCTGCCCTCCTACCAGTTCCAACAATGATCCCTCACTGACGCGTTCACGAATTTGAGTCACGGACGCAACACGTGTGTGTGATTCCATAGGTATCGTGTATTTTAACCGACCTTTAAAGGGGTAGGTTCTCTAATGTGTGTGTATTTCTGTCTTGTTAGCATCTTATTAATTTTTTTTTCTTTTTTTTTTAAACTTCATTTTATTTCATAAGAAGTAGATCAGACCAAAGGAGTAAGCAGAGGTTAACGATTGTAGCTTAGTACACTCACATTATGCCAAAGCCGTTATTAAGCATATCATCACGCCTGTATTCCCAGAAGGGTTAGGCAGAAGTGTACTATTGTACACACACATTTCCCCGTTGCTGTTATTGAGTCCTATGCAATAGGGGGCGAGCCTGTTGACATCTACTGGGTACAGTTCCAGACTCCGGGCTGCTACCGAGAATTTCCACACAGAAAAACCCAGTAACACATTGCCCGACCCGAGAATCAAATCCAGGACCTCACGCTCAGTAGTCGTTATTAACATCCATGATACTAAGAGACAAGCTTCAAAATTTAAAAAATCATTTTATCGTTTCTGTCGGATGAGCCTCATTGCCATCTACTGGGCTCAATTTTAAATGTAGGGCTACTGAAATCTTTAAACCCAATAACTGCTAGACTACATTAGGAATAGTAAGGCAGTTCCAATTTTATTGGTCGTTATATGATTATTGTCGCTAGGTACTCATTCCAGTAAGCTGCCAATCAAATTGACCATAAATGCAGCTAGCAGATAATAAGTTTTTCCTATGTTGCGCACAGACCCTCGATTCTTAAGGGTCCTTGACCTCCCAGAGGAGGTGGACGAGCAAACAGTCTGGATATTCTGGAGGTGATTGATTAGGTAAGCCGAGCCTGTGCTAGATGATAAAAATTACTTTGTACGTCTTCAGGGATAATTATTTACATATTCAGTGCGAGAGACATTCGATCGTTACCCATGTTTTACTAAAACACCATTATACTCGAGTGTCAACCAGTTACCCAAATTGCCAATTAGAATTCTTCATAATTTGGTGTCACAAATACAGAATAAATTATAAAACTTGGCACCTTTTTATATAAACTTATACATTAGTAGATTTTGGCGAGATAACGTTAATGTTATTAAGTTTATTATCTAAGAGGTACGTAGGCGTTCCTAAAAAATATTTCGTGGACGAACATAATGACTAACCGATAATGATCTCCATAATAACACGTTCAAACTAATGGCTAGTTCATATTGTAGTTTATATGTGAATTTTAAATGTTATTATCGAACATCTATAATTTCTTTTGGAATAATTCAGATAAATGAGCAAACTAGCTATAAAAGCAATAAATGTTGAAATTATTGGTGTTGGCGTTACTTAATTACGAAAAAGCTATAATGTCACACTGACATAAATAATAACAGATATTACTTAATGTTTAGTGATAAATTCGTATGTCAATAACAACAAAATAAATTCAAAGCAAATGTGTTGGTTTCGTTTATATTTGGGATATTTAAAGATTACATAATTTATATTAATGTCGTCATTTCTTGATGGGTTAAATACCGAAGAATATATATAAGGTTAAATTAGAAAAAACAAACTGTTTCATTGGTCTATAGGCCGCAAGCGTGACTTCTGAGCGTGATGTTCTGGGTACGATTACCGGGTCAGGCAGTTTTGTTGAGTTTTTGTCTATCTTTATCAGTAGAGGAACCCTGGCATCCCGATTTGTTGTAGTTTAGACGCCAGGAAAGTTAAAAAATCAAGTAATTAATAAATATTTATTAGGTATTATGCTGTATCAATTCAATTATTAACCGTCTCATTCGCATTCTGCGCTTCGTGTTGTGGGTTTATTCCCACACGGAACAAATATTTATACGATCTACAGACAGTTGTTTCGGGTCTGCTGGTGTGTGCATGTTACAGGAAGAATGAAACGGCAGTCATTAAAAAATCCATTGCAAGTCCTCGTAATCAATTTAAACTATTTACTTAATTATTGCGGATGTTATGTAAATTTATCAGCCATAAAAACAAGACTGGCTAATCCTGATCATCCACGTTTACGAATTATAATATGAGAAGGTACATTCGCATCAAAATTAATAGCATTTCTTTTTTTTATCAAGAAAACAATAATTGCTTTGCCTTTTTATTGGTGTAAACATATTTAAAAAGTATTTTAAATATCCAATACTTATATTATGTATTTAAAACACCATAATTCGTTTTATAAGATGCGTTGCGCCGCAGGACGCCTGGTGGGATGCGTGTGCGCACGTTTTCGGCAGTCGTCGTGATCTGCGCGGCATTCCGACTCATTGTGGAGACACATTCCCCACATAGCGATATGCTCGTGATTTGGGCTTCAACGCATTGTCTTCCGTTTTCACGCTTCTTAAACCAAGAAAAGAATTGTATGGAAAAATGGATAAAATATTTCTGAAATAAATGTCCATCCATGACAGTTATAAATCTCAGTTTTTTAACCCTTTCTGTTTGTATCCAGGACTTACATCTCCCTTCACTGAAGTCATCATAATATAATGTTTCTTAATTTTAAACCGACAGAAGTATCATAATATTACATCACATTATTGTATATTTATGACGCTGAACTGTGAATAGGAGTAAATTTATAAAGATAACTACGATTAGCGTCATAAATATTAAGCAGACCCAACGTAGTACAAAATGAACAGCAAGAACGACAGCATTGAAATACAAAACAATATAAAGAATTTTAATGCAAAAATATTTCCCCAATGATTAATTTCCGCTATAACCGTACATAAAAATCACAATATATATCTAACAATAAAGCCAACGTACCCATAATAATTAATAAAAAACACCAACACATCGTGGGTGGTCAGCAGTCGTCTAATGAAAGTAATTAATTTCGTCTACTAAACGATACTAACGGCGGACATAAATACGTTTTCTCGCGGAACCATGCCCACTGTTGTGTAGTGTTGCCAGTGTGGCTATATTTTGTAACTTATTGTATAATTACGTGCGTATTTCAAGTATGTAATAACAATTATTATGTGAGAGCGGTAAAGTAATATTGGACGCAATAAAACCGTGAAATTGGCGTCGGAGTAACGTACGCGACACAGCCTCAACAAACTGTCTCACTTTCCAATTTAGTGGAATGTAAAACGCGTAAATGTTATAGCTGTCGTGTTTATTTTATGTGGTTCGTAAATAAAGAAAGCAATAAAATTGTCACCATCCGGGGTAAACAAAAATCGCCAACGAAGCGGCGTAGGTGGAAGGTATTTCAAATTTTAGGGATGCGTGAGAAAGTACCGGTCTTCACACTCAAAAACAACGTGTTTGTCAAAATCCCACAAGTGGTTTATGAGTAGTCATTGTTCTTTGGCAACTTTGCTGTAATCGGGTAAAACAAACATTATTAAAAGAAACAGTTTTAATAAGTCTTAACTCTGAATGTGAGATTAAACACACATCGTAAACACTTCATTATGCCGTTATAGCTAACGGCTTGATCGATTGACGCAAAACTTTCGTTATCGTATTGCATACTATAATGACAGATACCTGTATTCTGCCAGCGAAGATAAATTCAGCACATTACTGTCCCAATTGCTGGGCAAAAGCTTCTTCTCAGAATGCAAATTACAAACACCATCGAGGACTTTATGGAGTCCTCGATGGTGTGCAGGTTTCCTTACGATGTAATCCTTCACCGGTCCAATCGCAAATCATAATCAAATTCTGATCCGCACATGATTTTAAAAGTCAGAGGTGCGAGCATTGTTTGAACTTGGACTCTCCATCCAAGAGTCCGACTGCAAGCGTTCAACCGCTACGCTATCACTGCCCCTAAACAAAACAATGCTATAAATAATAAATAAATTACAGAATATCTAGCGAGCGTTCCATCTAGCGAGGTAAAAGTATGTTTCGAAGTCATCGCAGATTTGCATTTGAAAATACCCATTGCGTGCATAGTTTATCCTAGAAATCCGCAATATTGTAACATTGCACGCAGAGACCTGCAGATTAATTCCAAGTATTCACCAACAGAATATACAAGCATTGCGGGTTGCTATTATATTAGATATTATATAAAACTAGGATATCTCTAAGCATGCAGGGAAACTTTAATTTATTTTGTGCGGTGCTTACGATTGTAACGTTACGGTAAGTTAAACACTGCTCAATAGTAGAAGAATCTCGCGTCTATTACGGAAAAAATACAAATCAACCACGAGACAAGATAACGAAACACAAACACAGGTGTTTATTCTGTGCGCTTCGAAAAGCGTGAGAAGTGTTAAAACGTATGCCTTTAGAACTTATTGTTTGACTCTTAGCACCTGACAATTAGTGACTCTGACTACCGCTTTTCTAGAATTTCATCCGATTTCATTAGATATTATATTTCGGCTCGAGTAGAGATACGGAGATAGTGTATTGGCACATGCAAATAAGCGATTGACTGATGACTACCTCTGATCACATGTTTGCGGCGACTGCGTGTCCCGAGACGAAATTGACGTGTCTAACTGCGTTCGCATAAGTGCGCCAGCTTTGAACTGTGAGAATGTGCCGAGATTTTTTAGAGGAGGGCGATGTCGATTGTTTATCACTCCGAGGAGCCAGTGTTGGGCGCGAAGCCGCGGACGGTGGGCGGCGCGCGCATCTGGGATTTATGCCGAGCGACGAGCTCGCGAGAGTCGGTGGTGCGCGCACGCACGGGAGCCGCCGGGTAGTCCAAGAGCGCGCATCCCCCCGGGAGGGCATTGTTTCGCACACTCGCCCACTTTCATTGTTATGACTGCAACTTGATTATTTATGCCCAATAATCCGCTCAGCTGACTATGGTATAAATCTCGTTATTAATAGTATCCGGTGAGGCATTAAGCGCGGCCGATTGTAATTTTAATCGTTTATTATTTAACTTCCAGAAATCACGTTTAAAGAGTTACCGCCGCCGTATAGTGAACGAGTGAATGATTTTAATGGTAATGAAAATCAAGGATTGAATAACACGGTACGCTCATTTGGAACAAAACGTGAACAATGTGATAAGCGTGATTTACTGTTACAATTAAAGTTACTAATCATTTCCAGAGTGATCCCTCTCCAGCATGCGAAGTTCTGGACTTGTTAGCGAACTGCAAAGTATCGTCTACGATAGATGACACTCCCGATACTAGTGTTGAGTACACTGAAATTATAGATATGGGTCTTTGGCACTCTACGCCTTTAGCCCATCGACATAAATCAAAGATATCGCTGACATGGGTGTTAAAAGAAAATTTGGAGAATGCGAAACTAACAACTGAAAAGTTTCAAGCTGAAGATAAATTAAAAAGTACAATAATTAAGAACGAAGTGGACAAGAATCATAATCAAAAGGCGAATGAAATTGAACGTTACAGAAAGTGCAAGTCTAGAGATGTGAAAGATAGAGTCGTAGGACGTAACGAATATTATCATAATCTTAGGTTTAGGAACGCGTGTGAAGAGTTTGCTAATGTGCAGGACACTTATTCTGACACTAGTGTTGGCACGGAGGAGTACGTGAGAAAAAAACATAGGCATCGACACAGAAGAAAGAAGAGGGCCCAAAATGGAAAATTTGGATATGACATTCGAGATTTGGACAGCTTTCTTACCGAGGTAAGCAAGTGATTAATTATTGATTCACCGTTACAGCCAGGTCACTCGCTCTCGTAACATAAGATAAAAGCCCTTAAATAAAAATTATTAATAAAGTATCACACACCCCATTTTAATTTGCAATAAGTCATTCATCATATTCTGACATTCGGTATTGTGAATTAACGGATCCTTTTACAAAAGAATTTAAATGCACCTGTAAATCTCGATCATTATTCATTCCTTCGGTGTTATTATGACGTTATGTTGTACCTACATACGGTTTTTGTGCGTTACCTCGGACCATAAACCCGATGGTACAACTTAAGCCGCGAAATTGGCGCAAAATTGGACAACGCATAAATTGCAAGTCATTTAAAAATTTCGATATTCTTTCCGAAGTTTTTGATATAATTCGGGGGAACAGTTTTGGCCTGGCGGGTTATGTGATGCAATTTTATTTTTGCGGTATGTATTCAAGATAATGGCTTTAAGTGAATGTTTTTAGCGGTTGTAGTAATATAGGGTTACAAGATAATCTCGAGAGGATGCACATGCATCAATGCGGTTAATTTTAAAGCAACAATATATCTTTGTTGGGGTTAAACGTTACGGTGTTAATTGCGCCAGTTCAGCCGGGAGGGTTAAGCGATATTTCACGGGAGACTTTAAAAAATCGTCTTCAGGTCACGATAATTTATAATCGTCCTTTGTTGGACACAAGATTAAATGTTCTTTAAAACAGTAATAAACGTAAACATCGCGTGATTTGATCTAAATATTTATTATTAAGGAAATTAGATAATAGTTAACCTTTGTTAGAAATCACACGATTCCAAACTCCTGATAGTTAATGAGATTTTTTATACAGAAAAACCGGATAACACTTCCCGAAATGGGACATTGATCGAACCTAGGACCTCACGCATAACAGTCGCGCTTGCAACTACTAGAGACCAATGACATAGTTTATGATAAGCTTGCCACAGTTGCCACTCCCTGCTTTTTCTGTTAGACACCAATCTTTGTATTAATATAGGTAGGTAGGTAAGGTAGGTACAAAAATAATATATATATATTTTTTTTATTAAATTAAGGCTTTTGGAATCCGTATTTTGTTAGAATTACAGATAGTAATGGCGCAGCATACTGTTTTTGGCGTAATGAATGTTTTTTTTTTCTTACGTAGAAATTTGTAAATAGTACCGTGATATAAAATTGTAGGTACCTAATACCTGTAAATTGAAGGGCATGGTTATGTCAATTTTGTTTTTTAAATTACCGTTGGCCCACACTATAATTTTCTACATCGTAGATATAGTTGACAGTCATAAATGTCACACGCACAATAATGCACATACACCACAATCTGCACACGATACAAATATTTGTTCCACGCGGGGATCGAACCCTTGACACTTAGCGCAGAAAGTCTATCGTTTCGATAAAAATGTCATGAATAACGATAGAGCCATAATCATAAATTGGATTTGGAATAATTCGTGTCATATTCGTTGATACATTGGGTTCCTAGGTGCGACTTTGAGATACAAAACAGCTAGGTTCGAAGACAGATGGACAATAGGAAACCATTAAATTACTTAATTCGTCTGTGTATCCGTTTGTAACACAATTAAATAGAAAAAAAATGTATTGAGCGATTCCGTATGTATAATGTTACTATCCACACTTGACTGCCTCACTGGTTTAGTGCAGCCATGTCAATCACAAAGTCACTGGTGGCCCAAAACCATGAAGACCGTAGACTAGGAGGGCCGCAAAACCTAATCTTAAAGAAGACAAACTACTGAAAATCTTAAGAAAAAAAGTACTATTATAGGACAAGTATATTTATATAATAGGACATTTTCAAAAACGGTTTTTAAAACCCTCACGGGCCGCATTATCTGGCTGTTTTCAAAATTGATTCGGGCCGCAGAAAAATGCTCAGTGGGCCGCATTTGACATGGCTGGTGAGCGTGATTTTCGGTTCGGGCAAACCGTTATTGGGGTTTTGTGTATTGAAATTCTCGGAGTCTGGAACAGCGCCTGGTATTTGACTATAGGCTCGTCCCGTAATAGATGGGATTCAATAATAGCATCGGCGAAATGTGGGTGTACAATATTACCTAAACCTTCGGGAAATATGTGAATTCAAATTTCTATTATTATATGAGTCTTAATTTATATTTCACCAAATTACGGAACGATACCTCATGTTTCCCGACGGATTGGCACGAGACTGATTGAAGATGGGCTATCGACCTGGGACTATGGCCGGTATGATAATAGAAACGGATAACGGTCGTATAAATCTTATCTTACGTAGGTACAGTTAACAACTGTCTGTAGATCATACAAATATTCGTTCCGTGCGGGAATCGAACCCGCAACATGAAGCGCAGAGCTATTCACTTAACCACTGCGGCAATCGTGCTAAGTCTAGAAATAGATGAATTCAGATGTTATCTTTCCAACAATATTAGTCGATGGGAAAGGACGTTAGATAAATAAAATAACCCGCGTCAATAATCAACTCAAATTCCATAGGTAGGAAACTAATTAATATTAAAAAGGCTAAAACATAAAAAGCGTTTTCTTTTTGATTATAATAACAATAGGCTTCTCCCAAAAACATTTAATTCCCGTAACAGCACAATCATTTTGTGATAAAGGTTTTTTACTAGGTATATTATTGTAGCTTGTAACCCCAAATTTTGAAATTATACTCCAGGGTCTACCGCGAAACGCCATTTGTAATGGATGTCCAATCTGGCAACGAATTGAAGGACGAATTTGAGAACCTTTTGCTAACCTAACCTAACGTGTTTTTATTTTCATGATAATGATGATCACTCCCAAAAGATATAATCAGGAAAATATTTAAACGCACACTGAACTAAAGAATTTTAGTTAATTTTCCGCCTTTCAATTAATTGCCAAAATGTGTGTACTTATACATATCGTCGTTGCGCGTGCAAAACTGCGGAAGAGCATTCTATAAATATCGCGTATCTGCGTTTAGCGCGGAAGAAGAAAAACTTAGTATCTTAGCCATTTAACTATGTATATTAGACAGTATGTGCAGTGGCGGACTAAGCCCGTCAGAGGCCCGGGGCGGCAAAGCTGAATGAGGCCGTAGGGGCCTCAAGAAAGGCTCTTTAAGAAGTTGACTGTAATTTTACAAGCTTTTTATTCAGTTCACAGTTGTATATACAAGTGTTTATGTTTATTTAGTTAAAATCTTGCAAGTGAAATTTAAATTCGATTTAAATAAACATACATAGAATATTGATACGGATGAGGACAATAAAACCTCCGAACTCCGAACCACCTCTTAGATAGATACTAAGCATATTTTTAAAGCCTTGTTTAGTATTTGATCAAGGGAACATGGAGGCGTTTGGAGGCCCCCCAGGACCAGAGGCCCGGGGCGGGCCGCCCCTTCCGCCCCCCTGCCACTGAGTATATCCTTTACCCGGTAAACCCGATGGGTACCCAGCTCGTAATACCTACATACATACCTGAGTGTAACTATACATGTGATGAAAATACATAGAAATGTTCTGCTCCCAGGCCACAATAGACCGTCCCGGCAACATTCCCGTGGTGATAGCTTACCCGAGCACGCTGTACCAAACGCAGAAGGAAGTCCAACAGGAGCTGCCGCTGCCTCTAGGCACGGTGGTAAATGCAGTGTTCAAGAACGAGCAGTGGCTGTATGCGCAGACGCCGCACGGCGATGAGGGTTACGTGCTGTACAGCGCGTGCTTGCCGCTGGGAATACTGCCTAATAGGTATGTAGTTTGTGAGCGTTTTGAGTAAATTATATGTAGAACCGTCTGTCATCAAGAACCTTAGACTTATTCGCGTAACTAAAGACGCTTGGTTGAAGTGCAGTATTACGAGAATTAAACTTCTTCTTTATTGCGTCTCTTTCGTTATCAAATAGCTTTTATTATGATAATTTAACAATGGTACTTACCCATTTGCGTTCATGAGCTTGTACTGTCAACAATCAACTTAAAGCGGTTCTACTGGGTGGCTGGGTACATATAGGCCTCCTCCTTTTTACGACGCTTTTGTAACCGTAACCGCTGCCGGAGCTAGAAATATTGAAGCTGCTGAGGATTGAGGGACGGTTTTCATTTACGTAAATCATTATGAGATGGGATTTTAGCCATAAAACTCCATGTTGGCTGGTGCGTGTTATTGAATTCTATGAGAGCTTAATCAATAAGTGACAGGACGCACCACATGCATCCCATGTAGGTGAATTTTGGGGCAGAAAGATGTAATTCTAGCTCCCTTGCAGCAGATATAATTGTTGTAAGTGGTGTAGTTTTTGACAGTTTGCCTTTGATTTCAGAACATCACCACAGAAGAAGACGCCATGTTGGGAAAGCAGCACCGACATCTATCCACGTCCATGCGGCAACCTCACCGACAACGAGAAGGAACAACTGCGCGGCCGAACGCGTTCCGAATGCCGGTACCCCTCCCGCACCACCCGACGGAGGTCTAAAAACTCGTGCGCAGAAAAAGACTTTGATACCCTATACTTAAAGACTAAATCTGTTTGCTCGAACATCGATAAGATAAACGAGAAAGAGAATAGGGACTTCAAACAAGTGAAAAGACAGACTTTGTTAGTAGTGAATAGTGATTATACAGGCAGTGTGTTAAATAAAACGTTGACGGTGACGAAGGGGGATGTGGTGGTATTAGTGCAAGGTGGGGGGGTGGAGACTGATGTAGATGCCGAGTGGTTCTATGTGAAGAAGAGAGATGGTAGCCAAGGGTTCATTCCGGCCGCAGTGGCGGGACATGGCTATATTTAAGTTTTTAATAAAGGAAACATCCAGTTCCTATGGTTGACATTTATAGAATTACGATTTTGGCTCCAAGGAAAATAAAATATTGAACATCAGGAAAATAGAGTTCAAAATGTTTTTTGAAGCTTGTGTGTGCTGTGTTGCATTGTAATACTCATGTGAATGAAGTGTTGCCAGTATAAAGTTTAATTCTGATACTATCAATACAAACTGGTACGATTTATCTATGCCCTACGCTTAATAGTTTCTGCTTAGCAATAAAATTGTAGGTAAATAATAAAATTTTGTTACTCATTCATTTATTTATTATCTTAGAAAATAAAAATCACTTATTCATAGCAGAAAAAATACACTAAACTACTTACCTATCTAAAATGCAGCACCTGGTCTCTATAGTTGAAGGTCGTGCAGAGATCTATCTCTGGGCTAGATCCTGCGATAGCCAGTATTTTGTGGGGACTGGTTCTCAACACCGCGGAATATACTGTGGTAGCTGACACGGGTAGTTCGACCTTCACTTCTCCAGAGTAATTCAGTTGGTACAGGTGTTTGGCCGCCCCTCCGGCAACCACACAGTCGTCGTGGAAGAAAGACACGTGGATCCCGTGGTCAGGGATGTCGAAAATGGTCACTGCGTCCAGGGAGCGGAGGTGCCACAGAGCGAGACGAGGACCGCCGCCGCACACCTATCGAATTAAGTTGCTTCATTAGAAATAAAATATTGAAATAAAATCGTTTCGCTTTCTTAGGCTATATCTCATTTGGACAATTGCCTTTGAAATCCGACTGTCTTGTTGATGCTGTGTTGCGAAGAAAGAGAAAAGAATAAGAAATTACGAACTGGAAATAAAATAAAATAATGGACATTATTAATCTATGTTGCATTTAATGTCGGACATTCAAACGAATATGCTAAATAGTTGTAATTTTTCACAACCCAATGTAGGATTAGTGTATCAGCTTCTCTTTGATAGAGCTCAGTTAAGTTTTTATAGTAGTGTCGCTAGATCACTTCCCCAGACTGAAAGTCGATACTGAAGAAGGAATAAGAATTTATGTGGATGGTTGCTGCTTGGACCAGAAGTTCGGCAGAAGATTAGTTTGCTTGATAATATGAGACCAGTTCGGCACGGCTGCACAATAGTGGCTTATCTTTCGAGGTTGATGCAGGTTGTGAGGTTTGCTGCTGCTCAAATGAATGCAGAAGAAGGGCTGAAAGGAGTGAAGGCAATGTTTGTGTTGCTCCTCTGCAATCTGACAGCTATACCAACATTCATAGTAAGGGGTCAACCACTATGGAGGCATGACTGTGGTGTGAATATTTTTGTGGTAGAACCAAAAAGTCATATAAAGGAGCTAGTGCATGCATAGAAAAAAAAATTACAATGTATCTCTACCCAGATCTGCAAAAACCAAATATATTTTACTAAGTTTATTTACCTTCAGCATCTGTATTCTTATTTAGCATGACGGACTGGCTGATATTAGTCTCCACATCACACATTAAATAACAGCTAGCACAAGAACAAGACAATATAACACATTCAGTTCAGTTTCAGTTCAGCTCAGCATATAAATAAAGACAAACAATTGCTAGAGATATTCTTACAATCCAGTCATCACCCAAAGCAGCAGATCCCACCCACTTGCCAACATCGGGCCGGCTCACTTTGCTGTTGGTGTGTGGCACCAGTTTGTTGTGGCTGGAACTGGTGCGGGTGTCCCACAGCATTACTGTGCCATCCTCACTAGCTGATATTAGTTGTTGGTTTCTGAAATTACAATGTTGATTTATATATTATACACACTTACCTATCAAGTGATGCATATACTGGCAGTAGCAGTCTGAGGGGGGAGGTGGGTCATAAGGGTCATGACCCCCTCAAATTGTACATGTCACATTGACAAACCATTTAAATAATATTATTAATTATTTAGTTCCTGCTTAAAATGTCTAAACAATTAAATCATAAAATAGGTAGGTTTTTCTATTAACATTATATTAATATTTTTTGTTAAATAAATTCTAATTTGGTCAACTTTAATATGACCCCCAAAGTTACAGCTGCTACCGTGCCTGTCTACAGGTATATGCATAAGGGCAATATAATATAGATTAAGGGCTGTAGATGACAGTACACCTTATCAAATAAAAATAAAAAAACAATTGGATCTTGAAATAGGTTCATTTGCTGAAGAAAATACTCACTTGCCATGAACAGAGTGTATGAAGTCATTGTGTCCCTTCAAGGTTGATATCAGTCTACCTTCTTCCAAGTTAAACACATAAATGTGATTGTCACCACATCCTGCATACAACTTTGCTTCATCCTCTGATAACCACAGACTATTCACATCAGTCTGTTCCATAGATGATGATTGTGAAGGTATTCTGATTACCCATGAAGGTTTCGTCAGTTTTGAACTGACCACACTCTTCCAATCCCATCCAGAGATTTCGTTAATTGTACCAACTATTAGAAACTTGTCTGTGCTCGCCAAGCTACATATTTGGTGCCCAGATTCAAGAGTATGAATGTATTTAGGTTTATTATAATCAGATGTCAGTAGCTCCACAACAGGATTGAGTATTCGATCCAAACTGAAATAAAAATAAAATAAACAGGTTTCAAGTTATTTGGAACTCATAGGATAGAAGTTAAACAAAGATTTAGGAAGTTTGGTCAAGAAGGCCGCCTTAGGGGTAGAGTTAATTGTATCTTTAGATTATGAATTCACATATAACAATATACAAAAAAGAGCAAATATATTGAGCTATAAAATAATACTCACTCAAAAACAGCAATCTGACCGTAAATATTACCGGCAATCAAATATTTCCCACAGGGTGACAGTGTTTGACAGAGTACCGTGTTGTACAGAATTTTGTCGAGCATGATTAAAAGTTTATTTTAATGATTATATATCAATATATGTTTGGAACGGGAATACAATTCTATGAATATTATTATTCAATTTCTAAACAAAACATAACCTCTTAGCAAAGCAAATGCCTGACATAAGCTATGTGCAGTGTTGCCAATTTGTTACTCGATGACTCGATGTAGACATTGTTAACAGAGTACATAAATAAAATAAAACTACCATAAAATGATACTACAAATACTACTTTAGAATTAACTAGCTTCCGTCCGCGGCTTCGCCCGCGTGTATTACGGACCCGTGCATTTTTGAGGTCAAAAGCAATCTACAAGCTTCTTCAATAAATAGGGTACAACATGAAAAACTATTTTTGAAATCGGACTGGTAGTTCTAGAGGTTAGCAGGTTCAAACAATAAAACAACCAAACCTTCTATTCAGCTTAATAATATTAGTATAACTGCACCCTGTGGTAACAGTGTATTTTCGGGGTAAAAGGTATGTGCTAATCCAGGGTATAAACTATCTCCATTCCAAATTTCAACCAAATCCGTTTAGTAGCGTTTGCTTGAAAGAGTAACAAACATACATACATCCATCCAAACTTTCGCGTTTATAATATTAGTAGGAAGTAGGATAGGATACTGTAATAAGCGTTTTTTTTTTATTATCAGCATAGAACGAGTTACTCGCAAATAATAATATTTATAATAAATTACAATCAGACTTCATTTTCCGAATCGTCTATGAAGACAAGATGAATCAAAAAGTAGCAGCTGTTTCAGCTACTTTTTAATACGTCATATTTGATTAATTAGTAGTAAATTGCCTGTAGAGTAGAGTAGGCTAGGGGCTAATTCGTTATATTCGGGGCTATCTAGCCTAACAGAGAAGAGGCTAAATTGAAAGCTTCGATTATATGTTAGTAAAAGCGTAGGGGCTAAGTTGGCAACACGTCTAGTCATCAACATTGACGATTTTTTTAGGCAGTTTACCCATAGATTTATAAGCGATATTCTAAGTCTATGAGTTTACCAGTGTAAGCGAAATTCTAATTCTACGAGTTTACCAATCGCAAATGACAAAATCTCGTAGAATCGTCTGCAGTTTCGCAAAAATACGCGCAGTTTCGCGAAAACATGAAGTTACACGGTCCTTTTTGGAATAAGGACTGAGACTTATGTTTTTGGGAAATCCTATCCTATCCTACTTCCTACTATCCTACTTAATATTATCAATGCGAAAGTTTGTGAGGATGGATGGATCTTTGTTATCCTTTTCGCGTGAAAGAGTAACAGTCAGAACGCAGTAACGCCAGAACGGCTGAACGGATCTGGATGAAATTTGGCACAGAGATAGATTATAGTCTGGAATAGCACATAGACGTTTTATCCCGGGAAAATGTCCGGGTTCGTAAACCACGTGGGCGAAGCCGCAGGCGGAAGCTAGTTATTGAATATGGCCAATTCTGACAACCTCGCTTGATAAAGAATTTATCTCGCGGTCGTGTTTTCACGCAACTACGACATTACGCCATCTACGCTAATGTACAGCGGCGACGTTAGAGTTTACATAAGTTTAAATAATATTATTTATAATTATTTATATCTAGATCGGCTATGTACAGTCAGCATCAAAAACATGTATACACGTAGCGAAATTCAAGAGCGAGTTTTAGAGGAAATAGTGTTTGAAATCTGGACCAATTTTATTCCTAGTATGTGCGGATACATAAAAAATACGAAGTCATTAAAATGTTATGATTTTAACCAATTGTTTCCAAGAATAAGCGTTTGAATTTCGCTACGTGTATACATCTTTTTGATGCTGACTGTACCTACAGTGAGCCAAAAAGCAGAAAAAAATATTGGCACAAAATCATACAATATACATATAGCGTTTTCCGTATGTGCGTTTAAATTAGAATCTGATGATGATGTGTAGCTTGAGATTCTGTGTTTTTTCCATGCTAGGTATAATTTTAAGGGATTTATCTATTAGGAAATTGCGTGTAATCGTCTGGAGTTCGCTCGATGAGGGATTTTCGGACAGCGAAAAAAATTGTTAAAACTCTAAGAATAAATGGCACTGCCTAAATAAATAGACATATTTCCTGATTAAAACTGTCAAGGTTTTTTTAGCTCATGACACTAAGTTATTGTCATGAGGTTTCTCCATCTATCGGGGTGATTCACCCCGGATGACTGAATTTAATATAATAAATAAATAAATCAGGATTTTTTTAGATAAATGCAAGCAGCTGTGTATCTTTTTTTAATTCATGGCAGGGTAATTTATACTATACACGTTCGCATCGGAATCAATTCAATTTTTATGACATGGCCACAGTTGGCTCAGTAGTTGAGCAACACAAATACGTTGTATGATCTGTGTATGATCTACATTGTAGATGTTCTGGGTCTGGGTGACCATGTAAATATTTGTGTTAGTAAACGTACCCACTCCGATACAGGAAATATCAAATAAAAAGTGGGGCAACTTTCTTAAAAAAAAAATGACAGTTCAGTTTTGTACATTGCGCAGTATGCTTTAAAAATCCGTCTGCTAGTAAATTTTAATAACGTAATATTCATTTCTAAACTGTCAAAATTAAATGGTTTCCGTGACGCAGCCTACCCAGCCAGCCCAAATTGCACACGATCTCGTTCTCTCGATCTCGATCGTAAACTTTGACGTGATCTTGACATTGGCAGAATCATAGCCATAAAGATGGAGCCAAAAACCATGAGGTTCAGTAGTGTGTTCCATAGACTACTATTATGTAAACGGGTGTGTTCATAGGTTCATGTGTTAGAACTACTAATACCAGTTGCAATATTTGTCCTTTGATGTATATATAGTATGTAGTATTTAGATGCAGAGTCTGTGCGGAAAGAGAACTTAGGTAACCGTCCTGGCGTAGAAGGGAACTAACATTATTATTGCATATACACTTAATTGAAAAACTTATTCAGATTAAGATTTAATTTAAAAAAAAATGCAGCCTCAAAGTATCAAGATGTTTACAGGCGAATTATAATGACGTAACGGGACGTAACAGTGTTTTCAACATGACAAAATAATACAGTAATTAAGCACTGCTGTGCCCTCAAATCTTATGACGGTTCTGTCCCTTTGATTAGGTATATAGACGCTCTTTCCGCACAGACTCTAAGACTAATAAGCATCGAAATAATCCAGAAGTTTCTTTATTTGGGTATTTGCCTGTATTGTCAGCGTCACCTATAATTATTAGAAACTTATTAATACCCTAGCTATCAGAAAATCCCTCAGAGTCCAGAGTGTCAGACCATAGTTTATGGTCCAGTTCCATGCTATAATTATTTTATTCATGTATACTTACTTCTCAAGCGATATCTCCACCAGTTAGCCATAACTTGGTAGCAGCTACTGTTGAAGACACTGTCACAGAATTAATAATTGTAGATACATCGTTGACACTGTGCATTGAGTAAGCATTGCAAGGTTCTTATACAATTTCAATTACTTACCTTGAATTTCAATACAAGCACCCATGAACAATATTAAATTGGGCACAGTATTTAACCAGTCTGCCAAGGACACGATTTAGGCCGTCATGTATCACCTAAGGTGTCCAAATATAGCGAAACATCTCGGGTATTGCCAATATCTTCGGTACAGGAAAATGACTCAGATTATTATAATGGAACAACTTCATAATCATAAGCGTTACAAAGCGTTAATATTATCGTAACAGGACATTTTACCCTTGGAACCTTGGAGTCAAACCAAGGACCACACGCTCAGCAGTTGCACTGAAATAATTATTAGGTACCTCCTTTTAGCTTTTACAGGTGGGTCAGTGTAAAAATTGTCTCTTCTCAGACGATAAAATACATTCTTGAATAATCGCGATGGTGTTTAGAAAAAAAAACAGTGTACCAGTTTAACGATAAACATAAATTACTATTGGTTAAGTTCTGATTGATATTATGTACCCGATTGACTTTCTGGAGAAGCAGTAGAGCCCCATTACCTTCCGGCTGATGTAAATACTTGCAGTACACTGGGCGGCTCGGCTGTTTCGGGAAGTATCCATGTCGCACAGACCCGAATTAATCACCTGGTTGTCACCTCTGCAGAGACTGCTGCGGAGACAGGCACAGCATCAGTTGCAGGAGTGAGAGATTGAGCAGGGTGGCATAGCGGGCTGCATTTCGAGTTTCATAGATATTACATTATATTTTTCCGAATTCGGGTTATTGTCTGGAAATTGATTTATTGACGATGTTTATGCTTGACTATGTCATATGAGATGATTATATTTAGTGATCTATTTTAAACCTCATAAAAAAATATGTAGCTAGTGTACTCGTAAAAATGTATCTATAATACATCTACTATAATAAAATTGTAGAGGTCAAAAAGCATGTAAATTAAAAATTATTTCTTGAAAATTGGCTAGCAATAAGCACAAGAACACGAATCCACCATTTTTAGAATTTCTGTCTGTTAGTCCGATGGTCCTCATCACGTGAAAATGGGTGAACAGATTTTAGTGGTTTCATCAGGTTCTCTTGAGAGAGCAGTTTTCAGGGTCTAGTTGAATGCCAGTGAGGTTAGTTACTTACCTCTATCGAACTTGGACACCCCCTGTACTATGCGTCTGTTACCATAAATAACAGGAGGCTGACATCCTGAGTTTATGTATTATACGATTATACGACTGGTTAGGGCTGGGATCTTAAATCTTGTAGGACTTAAGGTCGTAGGCCCTATAGGATTCCGAAGGCTCTCTTAACTTATCAAACTATATTTACATGTACAGTCACGTCGTTAATATTACTGCACATACTAAGGGCGGGTATAAATTTTGGTCCTTAGAGAATTAAAACACTCCGCTACGCGGTGCTTTTGCCCCGTGTAGGGTTTATAATATAATATTTGCCGCTGCAACATATAACATTCTGTTAATATACCAATCATCATATATTTGAGATAAAGATAACATTGAAGTTGCAACTTTTTGCTGGCTTGGTGGCAGCACTCGCTGAACTCTCCCTACGAGTAGGTTTAGCCGGCGAAATTTGTCTTTTGCGTATGTACCAATCTTACTTAGAAATGCTAGCTGTTTGTTTGCAGGCAAGGGCAACTGCATGCTTACGTGTATGCTTGCTTGCATTCTTACTTTCTTTGTTACTGCCTGCATACTCGTCTGAGTGATTGCGCGCATGCTGATTGCTGGTGCATGGAACTAATGCGTAGCAAATGATGAACTAAATCTGTTAGGTGTATCATACATACCTATGTGGTTTTCAGAAACTGATGGCATAAATAAAATTCGAGCTTTACTGTGATTGATATAGTTATGAATAGATTAACATACTATTATAAAATTATGATTGTAAATTAGGTATATAAAACGTTAAATTTCTCATCCTGGAGCTTACTTCAACAGAATATTACCATAAACCAGAGAAAATGTGTAGGCAAGCAGAAAATATGCAATTCCCAAAATATATTAAGTGTGATAGTGTCAAGAATTTGTGGCATAAAGTGTAAAAATAAATAATAAACTAGGTATCTCAAAATCAAATAAGAATAATTTTTACTTACTCATGCTGGAGCTGGAGGATTGCGCTGTTGTTAAAAAAAAAATACTCGCTACACAATCTAAACATTTTATTGTTACATAAAAGATATTGATTATTATTATTGATTATTGATTATATGTAATGATTTTAATGAGATCATGAGATATTGCATAGTTACCTATACTTTAAAATCGCTTCGTCGCAAAAGATTATATATACGTTTAAGATAACGTTTCCTTAAAAAACTAACAAGTTTAAGTAGCACAGCATTATTAATATAGGTACTTAAAAAATATTCTAATATTTTTGTGCAACAGCTTCGCATATATTGTACTTACACCGTGCATCTTGGTTACAGTCTAGTGAGATGTAGGTACCTACGTACATACCTCATCACTGTTATTAGAAAGAGGATAGTAATGCCTGGCAACTGCCCGTTATACTGATAATGTTTTGAAGGTTTTGCGCAGGTGACGTCGCGCCGCCGCCGCCGTCACCGCCGCCGCCGTCACCGCCGCCGCAGCCCCCGACGCCACCGACGCCGTCGCCGTCGTTGACGTGGAATGCCGAGCTCTTGAAGAGTTATTCGTGCTTCTTGGACCAGAATTGGTTCATATAGTTCCAACTGAAATAAATACATAATTGTTGTCATTTCTTAAATCTGAAATGTTCAATAATATGTAGGTACGGATGTTGCTGACTAGGGTTGTGGACAGATAGGGAGGGGCGGGCTGGGTAGAGTCTGGGTAGAGTGGTGGCGGGTCGTAGCAGGTGGCGGCGGGCGCAAACGTTACTACGAGGAGGATGGGGTGTTACGGAGATGCGGGGCACTCGCAGGATGCGGAGCACTCGGAGGATGGAATGCGTAATGCAGATGCGGCATGTTAGAAGAAAAAAATAATTAATTAATAGTACCTACATGTTACCTACCATCAATTTGCAAAACCTGTTGATGTGCACTTTGACTAGTTAATGATCTGCACATAAGGTAAAATATGGAATAGCTGCATATAGATAATGTTTTGGAGCAAGACGGTATATTACCTAACTGCTAGCAGGAAAAATAAATTATGTTCGATCCTGGTGCTTGGTGGCCGCTGCCACGGCACGTTCACGCCCTCTGTACCCCTAGTGTAAGTTTCTTTTGACAAATCCGATTTCCTACATCGAATGCGTTCGGCGCTACGATTGGTGGAGAGCACGAAACGGACCAATGGGAGCGCTGAACGCGTTCGATGTAGTAAATCGAGTTTGTCGAAAGAAACTTACACTAGGGGTACCGATCGGTGGAGAGCACGAAACGGACCAGTCTTCCAGTACTTAGGTATAGTGTCGATAATAAATTGGCAATTCATAATTACTAAGTAAGTAATTCTTACGTGTATTTAGCTGACGAGAATTATCTATATCAGTACTAGCTATAAAAACTTTTGATATTGGTTGTATACTAGTGGTTCTAGTTACTAAAGACTGATTCCGTCACTGGCGACAAGCAGCAGCAACAGGCTTCTAGTCGCCGCTGCTGTGTCTTCATAAAAATTCAAAGAAAATGTATAGGAACTAGCAGTGTCGCCTGTCGTTGCTGCTTGTCGCCGGTGACGGACTCAAGTCTTAAGTCATATGCATTGTGATTGTTAACCGACTTCAAAAAAGGAGGAGGTTCTCAAATCGACTGTACGTTTTTCTATTTCTTTTTTGTATGTTTGTTACGCGACCATTGCGTCAATTATGGACCGATTTAAAAAATCTTTTTTTTTGTTTGAAAGAGTATGCTCCCAAGTTGGTCCCATTTGCACCAAATTAGGATCCGATGATGGGATCCTAGGGAAATCGAGGGATACCCTCAAATATTGTAGGGCGAATAGCGCGTTTGAGCTTTTCTTTCTAAATAAGTTCGGTGTTGGCGTCTAAAAATTATCATTTCATGAGGCATCGACTTCAATATTCTTCAACTACTATATTGTATAATAAAACATTTATTTTTTGCTTTTTAGTTGGTGTTGTTTTTGAGTTTTTTGAAGTCGGTTTTTATTTTTTGTTATAGTACGTAACTAATGTCTTGATAGTAAATTACCTATAACGATAGCCACACACTGCGGAATAGTATCGTTCGACTAATGGATTGTTAGTCTACATCAGTGTTCCGCAAACTTTTTGTGTTCAAGGTACACCATATTTGAAAGATCAATTTTTACATAATATTAATCAACATATATTATTAATCAACAAAACAAAATTTATTAATAATCAACAAACCAATATTTATAAGTGATTAACCTTATTTTTTCGAGGCACGCCAACAAATAACCTCGGTACACCAGTGTGCCGCGGCACACACTTTGCGGAACACTGGTCTACATGATACTATTAAATTATTCTTAAATCTCTAGGCGCTGTATATCAAAGCAATACAGAACCTTATTCCTCTTATTACAAAACAAGGTTTATAATTTTTGTATCAAAACCTTGCTTCAGTCGAAATACTATTTTAATACAAAACTGACATAACTTAGACAAGGTCAGAATAAAAAAAAGTTTTGGAATAAAGCCGAATGCATTTGCCACTTAAGCCATGATAATAACCAGTGCTGGATTAAGCAAGCGCGGGGCCTGTAGCAAATTCTATCGGGGTGAAAGTGAAAAGTGAAAGTGACTTTTTGTAGGACTTGTGCGCTTACCGTATGAAATTCTGTCTTATATTTTCTTAATAAGTTTCATCCTAAAAATTACGCTGAGGCGGAGGTGGGCGGGCGTGTTTGGATACGGGCCCCTTTTTGTGCAGGGCCCGTAGCAATTGCTTCTCTTGCTACGTGGTTAATTCGGCACTGATAATAACATTGTCTTCATATACCTACGCTACAAAGCTTCTAATGTGGTTAATGTGGCAACAATAAGTCATTTACTTACACACAACTCGGCGTTTTCTCAAACTTTATGAAGAACTTCATTTACTTACCTGTACAAATCCACTATATTGCACATCAGAAAATTATTTGGTTCAGTAACTATATGAATATTAGTAGGTAAACGAACAAATAAACAAATTTAGCGGCGCCAGCTTTATCAAATTTAAAATCAACTCCAATTGACAACTGTTGTCCAGTTAAGAAATTGGTGCAAAAATCTAATAAGTTTTTATGATCTTAGCTAAGTACGTCTCGCCTGTGCCACCCGCCGCCTGCGCTTCAACTGTTTCTGTAAAAATGTGCATAGAAACAGCCGCAGCACGGACAAGCAAAGCAGCTTTAACATTATGACTTTTTAATTAATGATCATGCACGATAATATGGTCTATTACCTATCTATTATTTATGCTATCAATACTATTTCGCAGCGTGTACGCATTACCATGAGGCCTCAGAGGCCCAACAGCGAGATAATTAGTGCGATGCCATACTGTTGATAAATATCTTAAAAAGTTAGTCTTAGATTGGGCATTTTATTATTAAATCATCGTTCGACGTAGCATCTTATAAATATATTCGGAATTGTTATAAGAAATAAATTCGCATGGAGTTTTCGCGGAATGCGGAGGCGGATTACCGTGAGCGGATAAAATACTTCGTACCTTTGAACCATATCCTTGGTCAGATATCTGCTCTGCAATACTGGTTGACCTTCGAGCTGCATTCTTGTATTAGTCACGTATCTGCTCCACAATTCTGATTGTACTGTTGGTTGCAGAGATTTGGGCTCCAGACTGTTATTGTTCGGGTAATTAGTCTGCGTACGTAAACGCAGTAGACCTTTGGCTCGTATATTTGTAATTATTTGAAATCTGTTACAACTTTCAACCGCTACGGTAGGTCCAGTTATTGCATTGATGTTAACATTCAATGTATTTTCTTTGCGAGATTTATTCTGTATTTTGACCCATATAATATTTTCTATATTTCTGAGCATCTGTTCAAGTTCCGGAAATTTTGATGGCATTTGAATTGAATTATCCGCTCCAGACAACTGCACATTTATTTCCTTCAGATTTTCATTAATTACTCTTAACAATTCTATACAAGATATGAAGAAAAAATTGTCATTTTCATATTCTTTGGCCATCATCTCACATTTGTAGGATATGAACTCTTTCGTACACTCTGATTTCTGCGTTTCCTCGCGTAAATTGTTAATCATTTCTTTTCCCTGACTACATCGGTAATTTATACCGTTGTCTACTTTTTGGCCCACCGGTTTTCTCACTTTGCTTGCCCCGGCCTCAACACGTTCCACAGGTCGTTTCAATGCACAACTTTTAGTTGGCAATGCATGAGGAGGCTTACTTGAATCAGACTTGGTAGGGCTGACTGTAGGCTGAGGTGGAGGTGGTGGCGGAGGAGGAGGTCGAGGTGCAAGTGGATGCGGAGGTGCACGTGGAGACGGAGGTGGAGCAGGAGGAGGAGGTGGAAGTGGAGGTGAAGCTAGATGTGGAGGTGGAGCCCCGCGTGGAGGTGAAGCTAGATGTGGAGGTGGAGCCCGACGTGGAGGTGGAGGTGGAGGAGGGGGAGGAGGAGGTGGGCTTGCTAATATGTGTCCATTCATCCGAATCGGTGCAATGGATGTGGTGGGACGTATTGGGGAAGGCGGGGGCGGGCGTTGCGGCTGTGTTACATGTACACGGTTTCGGTTCTTTTTTACGTACATGTTTACAGGCCGCGATGATATTTCACTGTGCCATCTATCTATAAGAACTCTCGGGATGACACCAGTAGTTTGATAGAGGTACTCATCCTCTTTCGTTGAATGCAAATAATTGCAACGAGGTCTTGAACAACCTTCGTTTTGAAAATCATGGCAAAAGTTAATTTTTGGAGGTATAAAATCCTCCATAATTATTGAGTTCGATACTTGCTTTAGTGCCCCACCCCACCTCACACAAGTCACTTGTTTCTTCGATGTCCGTTGCGGTAGGCAGCCTGAGAAATTAACCGGTGGCCATTATGTTTATGTTACTAATTATCATCATCATATAGGGTCTTCTTTGAATCGTCTTAAATGTCTGAGTTTCTGGCTAAACAACCATCTTTTTATGTAGAGAGACAAAAAATACTGAAGCCATTAATTCACTTGCGCGCTTGTCTAAAAGCTCATTTGCACCCTAGAGAATGTACATTGGCACTGACATTAATCCGATCGATACTCACGGTAGTGAGAAGGTATCGATTCTTGAGGCTTAAAAACCGATACCGAGAACTCTGAATCGATACTTTGAGTAGCGAAAAAATATATTTAATTAGCAGTTCTATATGAGAAGAACAAATTTATTTATTAAATCCCAATTAAGTCCATTTGCGGTTGAATACATATTTTTCTTCGGTATCCCAGTGCTCCTCACCTAATAAAGCGTCACCCATACTGGCGCAGCGCTTGTGGGCTCAATCAGTATCACTATACTAATACCTACGAATCAGGCTTTGACATTATGCTATGACACAATGCTTAGCTGCAAAAATCAACCTTGCAAACAAGATCAAACAAAATTATGAAACAGAATGGGAGAATTTGGAACTATTTCGATAAGTCACTCGGGCTTTGTCGCCATTGTGCCAAGCTGCTGCGCCACAACCTTACAAAGGGGTGTATGTGCGGTCGACCGCCTGAAAGTAAGCGCACTGCCCACGTGTCTGAAGAGTCTTAATGTATACGTCTCTGCTACGAGGATCTACAAGTAGGCCATTACCCACAACTGCCCGCCACAACCAGTCACCACCACCTGCACCTCCACCGTAGGCCTTATTTCAGTTTTATCCGAGGAGTATAAACAAAAGAAGTTTTCATCGTATTTATATTCTTTTATCGCTCGCTTACGTTTGCTAACAAACCCAAATTACAATTAATGTTGCGCACACGATGCTGTCTTATAGTCATGTGGGGAAGGCTAGGCAGATGATGATTTGTAAATCTTAAAATTTATGGGATTGACTATACATTTTTGCTGGCATTTATATTCTCGAGCTCTGTATGTAAAGTATTTGGATCCAACATATGTTGCACATGCAGAAGAAAATGTTGAATCATACAAAAATATTATTCTATACAATTATTTATATACGAGTGCACTAAAAAATTTTTTCCTTCGTCCTGCACATGCATCACACGTCATACAAGTACACAGTACAAGACGTACCTGCGCGCACTGTAGCTTAGTCATACAACATCATTCAACACAAATGTATCTTACTAAAATATAATGCGATTTTTTACAATAAACAATTAATGTAAATTACTTACGTCTTGAATTACGAAGTACTAAAATTAAGTATTTTAAAAAATGTATAATATTATCGGTGAAATATCTAAAGTTTATAAACTTTCAAGTTATTTTTACAACAATACAGAATTATTTGCTTAGCTTTACTCAAAATGTCTGGTCACAAAGGATTTTTTAACATTGTGCGACGCTCGGCGTTGAATACTCGCTTCTACCTAGCTTTTTTGCTAGTATTTTTAGCCGACTCCCTGTCTAACAGGGTGTGGCTGAATGCTACACGGAGAGACTAGTCTGTGCAGAAAGAGAACCGTTATAGGATTTGAGGGCGCAGCAGTGCTTCATTACTGTATTTGCCATGTTGAAAATATTGTTACATCTTTATAATTCGATTGTAAACATCTTACTACTTTGAGGCTGCATCATAATCTTTTAAAGGACACCGGCGAAATTCGATATATGCTTGGACCTGACATTTATTTTAATGTATACTACTGCGACATTTGAATTCTTCGAGATTATTTTGTTTAAACAAATATTTATTGTATATAACTTACGGTATTTTTTAATTCGAAGTTTGAAAGTATTATGTCGATACTGATATCTCAAAACTTTACATCTCACACGTAGTTGATATGCATTTAGTTATTTTTATAGATATTATAGGTAAAAACAGTGATTGAACGGTTGAACGCTTGCCTTTGAAAGGCAAGCGTTCAAGCGCTAGGCTATGCCACTGGGCTGGCCCGCATCTTTGACTTTTCAGAATCACGTGCGGATCAGAATTTAATAATCACGTGCGTTTACGGTGAAGGAAAACATCGTGAGGAAAAAAATACCTGCACACATGAGAGGGGTCCGTAAAGTTCTCGATGGTGTGTGTCCAACCCGTACTAGGCCAGCGTGGTAGACTAAGGCCTAACCCTTCTCATTCTGAGAAGAGACCCTTGCCCAGCAGTGGGACAGTAATGGGTTGAATTAATTTTTATTATTTATTTAGAGATATTATACGTTATATATACGTTATTATACGACCCGGGTACGTCTTAAAACTGCGACCAGACACCGGAGGACGGGCAGCAGCGTCCTCTCACTAATCGGTGAGCCACTGCGATCCCCAAGCCGCCTGCCAAGCGTGGGGATTATGGCAAACCCCTCCACTTGGGGGAGGCCTTCGTTCAGCAGTGGACGTCTTCTGGCTGATGATGATGATGATACGTTAGTTAGTATTACAATATGCTCAGGGGTTGACAATCTATTTTAAACAGTGTTTTTTATTGTCTACTCTTCAAAATCATATCGAATAATTATATCGTCCAAATATTTTGCTGGTGGATTTATATTTATTTCATATCTAGCTCAACCGAGATACCACACCGAAGTGTGAGATGATCCTAAATAACTATATCAGCGCCATAAATGATGCACTATACACCATATATCTTACTGTTCGGCAGCCGACTAGGCATTTGCTTTGCAACAGTAAAGCAGATAGAGTGTCGTTCGAAGCATTCAATCAGGAACCTAAACATCCTTAAAAAAGCACGCAATACTTATCACAAATTCCTAACGAAATGAAGAAAAGATATTGACAACATTGTGTTGTGTTGTTGACACAATATCAGTCAAAGAGTTCCGCGGTTATTCATCACTTTTTTTTTTTTTTTTTTTTTCTTATTATTTCCAATTTCCATGGTCAAGCGTTCCGTTTGACGTTAAAAAAATGACATGCTCTAAAGATATTGATATTTATTTTTCTCTCATACGTTTTACATTTATTCTGTATTAAATAATAAACAAATGCGAAGTGAGAACACTGTTATTAAAAAAGTATTTTTTTGACCAGATATAGAATGATAAAACATTACTTGTTATTACTGATACCCTACAAAGAAACGTATGAACCAAGATTATAAGTAGGCGTGTTCACAACGGCTGTAAAATATAGCGGTGGTCGTTGCACAACACAAACGTTGTTGAAACGAGCTATCGTCACAATAACGGTTAGCTGGTTTCACCGATTTGAAATAACCTGCTAACCTGCCAACATGCTAACGCTAAAGTCGCTAACATCCAATAGCGGGTTAGCGCGTTTTAAAACCCGCTATTGATATCCGATAGCCAGTTGCGTTTCGTTATCCAAAAAAGACGCTACAGCCCACCGCTAGTAAAATATAAACGCGTTATAACGAAATGCTATAAATAAAGCGCAGAATATTTTTTATCCTATAATATAGCATTACAGCATTGCAACTGCATTTGGTAAATATTATTCGCATTCCGCAGCGCAGATCGCGGTACGAGTTCCGTTTTCGGCGTTGGAACAAAATGCTATCTGATATATTATTTTAGTAATAAATATGCGATCTCGTTGTTTTGTCGTATGTTGTATCTAACACATTGATAGTAATATGATGGTCTAAGTACAATAATTTTAAAATAAAAAATCATAATCATTTAGAAAATGTGACGATGTTATTTTGCCAATTTGAATATTTGATAGAAATTGTGTAGATTTGGCGAATTAAGTTCTTAGGTTTGCGGGAAACACCTAAAGTACAAAGATCTATGCTATGACATAGGAGTTGGTAACGCTGTGCTAAGCGCAAATAGCAGGCTGCTATTGCTATATTTTTTTAACGAATATTTTTATGTGCTGTGTAATATAACGAACACCCCTAATTATAAGTACAATCCCAATCGCAATAGGGTTTTATAGCATAAAGAATACAAATGTGTTTATTTATTTTGAAGCCAAACTGGAAGTTCTAAAAACTACTAAATTGCGTTATTTCATATAACTTTAGCAGAACTTTTTTTCCTATTTATCCTTTCCTTATAGGTACGCAGCCAAGGCCAACGTCGCCAGTGTCCTTTAAGTTTCTTAGTATCAATAAGTATTTCAATTAAAAATGTATTTGTGATAATATTGTTAGTTCCCTTCTAGGCCACGACGGTTCTCTTTCTACCTCCGCCATTCAATTACAAGGAGATACTGACTTTCCAGTATACTATTGTAGTCTTTGATACTGACCATAAATTAACAGATCTGCACGGCAGCTATGTAGCTACAAGTAAACCACTATTACCTACTTTGTCAACCCCTCGTTGATAATAGTGGTTTACTCGACATCAATAGATACAGTGCGCACCAGATTACTTTGCATGTCAGACGTTCGTATTATGTTAGAATCATCAATCAACTCTCACTCTCTCTCTATTGAGGATCTTCTGTTATCAATTCACTTCGATAGATGGCGGCGGCGGGTAGTGTACTAAAGTCTTAGACAAAGGATAAACTAAAATAGTAATTCTCTATCTTAGACTAAAGTACACTATCCGCACCTGCCACTATCTGCACTTTACTCAAAAAGTCTTTACAGGCCCAGAATGTATAAAATTGTTGGATAACAACAATAAAATAAAAGCAAATTAATCTATTTATGGATTTCTTCGATGACAAGAGAAATCTGAAACTCTGATTCTGATTTACTTGTTGTTCCAATTTGTGTGTATTATTATTTATTTATTTAACAAAATAAAATAATGAGTCATATATTTTGATTTTTATTTATTAAATTAAATGTTCTAACTAGTCACCATAACCACCCGTTTCACAATAAATAATTTTTTTTTTCTCGATTTACATATATGAAAGTTATAAAATATAGCTGTCATTTGAGATCAATGTTTCTAAGATTTTGTTTGGCATGTGAGCTGGCAACACTGACTATAAAAAACTAAAACCAGCCAAGATGGACGTGTGTCTTACGAAGTTATGAATAAAATTAACGAGGTGCCTGTGAATGGTGAGATATTTGTGTAGGTAATTGACCTAAATAATTTTCTATAAACACGCCATCATAATATAGTCTTTTCACCTCGAAATCTACTTTGTGTTTATATCAAGTTGCGTCTTACCCCTCGCACAGCATGCCATAACTTGATTTATGCTTTTTTAGGTAAATAAACCGGCAAAATGTATAATGGTATTGGTTTAACGACGCCAAGAGGTTCCGGCACAAATGGCTATGTGCAAAGAAACTGGGCATCAGTGCGGAAGACCAAAGATTCGGTAAATTATCGCACTGAAGAAGAAATAGCCAAGTTGGACTCTGCATCAAATAAACAGCCGAATCGGGAGATCCTCGATCATGAGAGGAAAAGGAAAATTGAAGTGAAGTGTGCAGAACTTGAAGACAGTCTCGAGGAACAGGGGTGAGTGACTCAGAATACTTGCGTATGTAGGTAGTTACTTAGTTTTCAATTTATGTGACGTAATAGCTTCTGAGGTTTTAAATAATTGGTAATGTTTTTACTGTGAAGTAAACTTTCTATATGAACCTACTTACATTTATGCCATAATATTTATGTATCCAATACTTTTGTCAGATTCTCTTCCGAGTTATGAACTCTGTAGTGACAATTAAGCCTTATTCATTTCCATAGCACTGGTCAGAGGGTCGTCATATGGATACGTTCTTTTGTTTATAATAATGCATAAACAGATATCAAAATTCTGAAATTCAATTTTTTACTTCTAAGCAGCTGATATAATATATATAATATAGTATATATAAAATAGTAATAAATAATATAAATAGTTTCTGAGCCGCTTAGGCTCATTTTGTTGTATTTTAATATTGTTACGCCGCACATGTGTCATTGGAACTGTGATACATTAAAAGTCTCACAATCAATGTGTCTAAGTATCAAAATGTCCAAATAGCCAATAAAACTATTTTGATTATAACCTTAACTCAACATACATGGGAATGCTTTCATCCGTATGTTCAGCGATATTGGCTACATGACCATAGGGTTATGTAGGTCTCCTAAAGACCGGTTTTATGTTATCAGTGAACCACAATGTATTTAAAAATACATTTTTCCAAATATAATAAGAATATAAACTTGATACCTCAAGAAGAGTATCCACATTAGTATAATTATAGAAGAATCCTACATTTCACCGCTGACTTATCTGGCTAGTTATGCAGATCCTAATGTTGAATATTGATTGCTTTATATTTTTAGTTCAAGGATTGTTATACTACAATATTAAACTGGGTCTAATTAGTTAAATTCTCACATTTACTAAAATTAATCATCATCATCATCAGCCAGAAGATGTCCACTGCTGAACAAAGGCCTCCCCCAAGGGGGGGGGGGGTGCCATAAAAATTAATCATAGAACACTAAAAATATGTTGCACTGCTCAACTTCTATGAATATTATCATAGTATACATGTTTTCCCTTATATTATTTTACATAACCCATCAATTGTGACCTCTGGTTTGTATGAGATTACATACAATTAAGGGGTCAAGCTCTCAGGATTTACTCAATTAATCGAGACTACTATCTGTTTAGCACTGTTTTTACGTGATGAGGTATCAACCTCTGTTCTATTGCTTATTTTTTCCTCAGAGCCGATTTCACGAAAATAATATAAATGTATAGACTTTTCAACTTCTATGAACCTATTTTATTAAAGAATATAAATATACATTTAAAAATATAAAAATAATAGGGAAAATTTTATCTTTATTATGTTGAATGTTCTTCATAGCAAATGTTTTTAACGTAAGGCTCAAAACCAAAACATGATGAGTTTGTAATTTAAAAATATTTAATACTAGCTGTTACTCATAACTTCATCTACCTGTTTTTTGTATTTATTATCTAAGTAGTGATTTGCAGCAATAGCAAAAATAGACCTATGACTATGACTTTTTCTAAGAAAAGCGGATGTGGAAGTCAAAGTCACATGCATCATTGATTGATTTAGAAAACAATTAGCGCCATCTAGGTTTTCTATTAGGGACAATTAAAAATTTGGTAAATATTCAGGATAAAAATTCGGCATAAAAAGTAGCCTGTGTTCCACAATACCACTAACAGGTTTAGATATATGTAGGGATAGCCCGTACTAATAAATGAGCGAATCTGAAGTGGCAGCGTTAATCATGCCTTCTCACTCGCACACTATTTGCGTCTTTACTGCCATAAACAATATCTCGACGCACTTAGTTATCATAAATTTATTGATACAAATACCTGCTTTCCTCTTACTATTTCCGTAGTAATTATTAAGTTTCGTTAGTTTCTTTTGTTGTCGATTTTTGCTGTCTGGTATAAAATATAATATGAAATACATATGGTATAAAATAATTAAATAATAGTGAACATTTTTTTGTTGTCCGACCGAACTTTCGATACATGGAAAGCCGCCATATTAGATTTGTTTCTTTATTAGTACAGCTTAAAACCAGTTAATTACGCTTTTTAATCAAATATTGTTTTGATATCTAACATGTATTTATACGATCCAAGTTGCACATGAAACTGAAATAACTAGAAAAAAACGAAATAAAACCATAGCAGCTTAAAGTAAGAAACATTATAATTTGTATTAAGATCTTTTGTTTTTTCTTTAATTTATTAAATCATTATAAAAAAAAAATGTCGAAATCCAACCCTCAAGAAGGCAATCTATTACAGGGTGAATTATATTGCGTGAGCTGGTTTCAAATTCTATCGGTTTACACTTCTTTCACAAATATTGTTTTCTATATACACTCCTTGCAAAAATTAAGGGAGCAAGAAAATTAAGTTTTAGGGGATTTTTGATGATCTGTATTTCCGTGAAAAATGGTCGTATTGGTAAAAAGAACAGCATTTTGAAGCTCCCGAGTTTTTAGTTTTCAGATATTTCATCAAAAATATTTAAGAAACAGTCGGAAAAGCGCGTTTTTTTTTTTTTTTGCAAATTTTGACTTTTTTTTTTATCCATGGGCTTGGAATTATTTTTTCTAGCCTAGCCTCTTTACGGACCAGAAAGCCTGTTTATTCAGCTTAAATTTCCACTATGGCGATTTTCCCTACGCCAATTTTTCGCGAAGATATTGGACTTTGAATAAAAAAGGACCCTTTTGTCTTTAACCAGCAACCAATCATCGTACAGGCTCCAGAAACGTGAATAATTTTCTTTACAGGTTTTTTGATGGTACTTGTAAAACAGGCTTTGTATATCTACATGAACTTCTAAGAGCCCGATTATTCCCCCCTGTACGGTGTGAAATGTGGTGACGCCCAAACGCAAACTTTCTTCAGAAACCGCTATGAGATTTCTAGACACGTTATCTTAACTAGTTGTTGTCGTTTAAATGTGAATAAGAATCCAACTGGCCAACTTTTAATCTGTTCAGTTTATTGGAATAAAAAAGTTATGTGCAAATCTAGTGAGACGAATCTTCTACAGTTTTCCCGTAACAGGTTGTGTGTGCCACGTTATTTGATGTAGTTGACGCCGTTTCCTTTATAGAAAACTAGCTTTCGCCCGCCGTTTCGCTCGCGTGGTTTACGAACCCGTACATTTTTCCGGGATAAAAAGTAGCCTATGTGCTATACCAGACTATAATCTATCTCTGTGCCAAATTTCATCTAGATCTGTTCAGCTGTTCTGGCGTGATTGAATAACAAATATCCATCCATCCATTCGTCCTCACAAACTTTCACATTTATAATACTAGCTTCCGCTCGCGGCGTCGCCCGCGTGGTTTACGAACCCGTACATTTTTCCGGGATAAAAGTAGCCTATGTGCTATTCCAGACTATAATCTATCTCTGTGCCAAATTTCATCCAGATCCGCGTTCTGGCGTGAAAGAGTAACAAAGATCCATCTATCCTCACAAACTTTCACAGTTATAATATTAATAGGAAGTAGGATCAGTAGGAAGTAGGATTGACTAGCAAAATTCACCTTTAAACGTATATATGTTATTTATAATCAGATATTTGATTAAAAAAAAAAACTAACTTTCTCACTTCATAATTAGGGGGACGTGCAGTTCCTTGAACTCTGCCCCCCGCTTGTTCATTTTTATTCGCTGGGTAAGCACTAGGACGAAGACAAAAAACAGGCTTATATCTAACTTATAAAAGTGATGTTCAGAACTGATCATTTATGATGTCAGTACTGATGGAGGACGTCAAGAAAGTGGATGTATCAGAATTGAAATGGAACTTGGGTGTCATGTAGTTGTTTCGGCAGATATGGGCAGTCAGCAGTGTTGTTTTGTTATCGAGGTTGACTGCCTAGGGTGCCTCAGACAATCTCAGGCTTTGTTACAGCAGGGCTCCTCTTTCCTTGCACTACTAAGGCATGAACGACTCCCAAGTGATAATTTTGATGCCGAAGCGACAGAAAAAAGCAGATTCGGAGTACCTATGTATGAAAGTCGGATTCGAAACTGTATTTAATACTTCTGATACATCCCTAGTACTATAACTGTTCAGCAATTAGGCGTGATGAAGTAACAAACTTGTAAGGATTTGTAACTTCACTTGTAGCAAGTTCTCTATTAGCTTTACATCGACTTGCACATGTTCACTTAGGTCACGTTGCCTTATCGATTTACTACTCAATAAAATCCCTTGTTTTTGTTTTGCTCAATAGAAACGATCCCCTTGAAGCCTGTACGTATACATCGCACCCTCGTTTAGGGGCGATGGCCGTTGCGCCGGAGTCAAATCAATAAAACAGTGCGGACTAGGCCACCCTTCTGTTACCCATATATTATTCAATAACCAGTCCCCATCCGCATTCAGTTTACAGTCGCGCAACGAGAACGTCTTATCGGGTTTTATTGTTTTCGAAAAGTAATTCCACGCCGTTATAGCGGCTCGGCGTATCATGCACTGGTAGGTATTACATTGGGAAATTTATTATAAGATTTTCATTTACGCTTGTCGGTACGCGGTCGTTCAGTGAGACATTCGTGAATCCATTGGCAGCAAGTAAACCGTTCAAGCGTGTTCGGCGACGCGCTCGTTTTATTTGTTTTTTCGTTTTATCTGTAATATTTTTACTAATGTGAATAATGAGTGTGTCGCTGGTATGGTTGCGTAGGTTGCCGAAGGAGGAGATCGCGGCGCGCGTGGCCGCCTTCAGAGCGAAGCTGTCCATGACCGGTGGCGCTGAAAAGGAAGTGCCGAGGGACGAATTTGGGAGAGTTGCGTGAGTAATCTTTTATTTACCTACTTAATTTTGATATTTACATTTTTCTGAAGGAAATTTAGTATTGTATTATTAGGTAGAAATACTATTAGGATTCAAGGAAGAAATTCAAACATAAATTTTGTGTTAACGACCATGCGAACATTTTATTTACTGCCTAAACATAAATCGAGACGTGCAAAAACAGTCTTGCATAGATGATACAGGCCATTAAGATCACTTGCGCACGCTCATACTCTTGTGTTGAAATTAATGAGTATAATTATCACAGTTATTATAATTTAGCAAGGAGAAGAAATATAGTAAATATAATGCGCGATTATCGAGCATTCAATTTTACGCATTACGTTTACCTTTATCGGATTTTATTTAAGCAAAAACGTGATAAATTTTGCAGTTGAAGCGCGCTGTAAATGTGCTCTGTGGAAACAGGCACAATGTGTATTATAATTACTGCTGTAACAATTAGTGACCCATTTGATATTTGAATATTACATGATTCAAAAGTTAGCAGATTAAATCTCAAGATACATTCAAAAGTCTTGACTCGCTTCTTACTTGTATCTTTGTGTGCATTTATTATGCAGAAGGATTTTACAGTCTATTTAAGAATTGAAGTAAATAAATTCTACAAATGTGTCTTAAACAAAAAAAAATATAAAGTAGCCGTCTAGCCACACCAAATAATCCAATTAGTCATATTTATAGGCATGAAATTAATCAAATTTCAGTTTCATTTTATCCATTTCGTTGGTAAAATCCAGTGAGTGTGGGCGAAATAATCGTGAGTTTAATTAATTTGATTGCCAATTTACGACCGTTAAATTAATTTTCACCGGCTATTACCCGTTTAATAAGATAGCCGTGGCCATTTGTAAATGGTTTGGCGTACTAAAATATTTATCTAGGCTAATCTCGATATAAGATATCTTTTAGTAAAAAAATTATACGTGAAATTAAATTAACGCCTTAAGTTCTAGAGAATAAACTTGAAAAGTATACAAGCAAATAAACACCATAGGTTATTTATTATTAAGAACATTGCAAATAAAATTTGGTGCTCCTGCTCAGGATTAAAACTATTTGCATTTGGTCGCTAACGTCGACTTGTCTTCTACATATATCTGGAAATTAAATGGCATTAAAAGTAGCCCGAAGATAACCCTCCAAAATAATGTAGCAGTACGACAATTAGTACTAAATAACTGACAAAAATTATATAGCTACCGTCACTGAATTTACGGTGAGAAATATATCCTGAACAAAATCTACGTTTTTTATACTAACAAAGCATCACAGCTGTATTATCTGAAGGATTGTGATTACATATAAATAAAGGCAAACGTTTCGATTTCCGTAACTTATTTTTCCCCTGTAGTGAAAAATGATATGCCTCTTCGATCCTACTAAATGCCGTTTAAGTTGTATCTGGACAGCATTTCGATCGGATCCTGGCAAAATGCTTTGTCATCTATCAGCAAGTAGCTGTAACGGCGTAAGATACTACTAATTTCTGAAGACCTGACGTACTTAATAAAGTCCTGCCCCTTAGACAACGTGGACCTCCCAATTTTCCAGAGAATAGGGACCGCTAACGTGAATAAGATACGCAACAAAATAATAACGATCTGAAGTTTCTTTTTATTAAAAACTAAACTCAGTATCTCCAGGTAAAACATACATTATAACACGAACTCAATCTATTTACGTTAGTCCGCCGATCTATTTCAGTTGCGCTACATCGATAACGTAATTTATATCCTTCGCAACGTAATGTCAGGTAAACCTTCGTCTCAAATAACCAATGGACGGAACAATACCGTGATGTTATGATCGGATTATTATGATTTAACTTGTTTTATATGAGAAAAGTATTGCGTACCGTTACCCAATATTTTTGTTCATCTGAAATTTCATGTTATCAACAGCGACCGAATTCTAAGGCTTGGTGGTTGAGAGCTTCAGTGAGCTTGGTACCAAAAACATGGTATATAGAGATGAAAATTTTGTTAAATAGAACCGTTTTCCCCTTTATATTACTCATTTTACAATTTGACCTGAATATGAATATACCTATTTATTTTTCTTATAAAAAATGGGTTTATATTAGCAGTTGGTTAGTATCGCAAACTAATAGATTGATCATTTTATATGAGAAACCCTTTATTCTATGCAAAAATAGAAAAAATAAAACAATTGAATGTTTTACAACAACAACAGTTGTGTAACTTAAAAAAACATGGAATTGTATTCATTATTACCATTGAAGAAACATTTCATGGTGAGTGTATACAAACAGAAATTCTTATAAAACTTGCTCGGTAGCTTCAACATTGTATTCCCGATGTTTTAATATTCCATGTTTAAACAATCTACGTCTGCGGACTTCTCCGAACGTAACCGATATTCAAGGGTCCTGCATATCGATCGTGGTGCATGACGTCTGTCCCCACACCACGCCCCACTACAGGGAGACAGGACTTTTAATATGTAGTCGCACCCCACTCCAGTAATAATAAGGCCGAACGGAGGTAATATATTAGAATAATAGGAAGAAAACATGTTGATAACATCGCGCTGGGAAGTATTTACGGACTCTAGAATTAAGCCTCGATTATATTAGCTATTTCGTTCCAATTTGAGTGTAATCGTAGCACGAACAGGCATCGCACTTGATTACGTATTTTACGAACTGCGTCTGAACTAACTTGCTTTGATTTTCGAAATAAAAGCTGACTTACCGTTTGTTCTAAAAATACTACAGTTTGGTTTACAACAGACTTTATTTGTTGCGTGAGAAATAATTCTATTGAAAATAGATTTTCATGCTTCTTTTTGTCTTTGCCACTTCCCGAAAATCCGGCCGGGTCTACTTTCTCATTCTTGTGCCATTATATTACTAGTAATTTTTACCGTGTAAGTATTTATGCGTAATTTTATTAACATCCAAGTGATTACGGGCCTTCTTTTTCTTTTCGTTCTTTTTCTTAAATACCCTAACCGACGGGCATTTACGGTTTACGGTACACTCATGACCCAATTAGTAATATCCACAACGTAACCTGGATTGAAGATAAGAAATTATGGTACAAAGAAATAAATACAACCTTTAACGTGTAAGGGTCCATAGGCACAAAAGAGATGTAACAGTGCAAGTCTAATTCTATCCTTCCGTTTAAGAGAGACAGGTGTACAAACAGATAGTAATTTTGCCTTTACTCGTCCAAATAGTGTACAGAATATAAGATATAGTGTATATACACTCACTTAATTGCATACAATAAGCTTCAAACAGTACATAAACTGTACTAAATGCTGAAAAATCAGAACGCGCCTGAAATAAAATCCAAGCATGTATAAAATGTTGACACATAATTTATTAGTCACGCGATCGCAGAATAAATGCACGGTAAGACAGACGTATATCGTAATTAACAGGCGCGGCCGCGGGATAGGTGTAGTGTGTGCCAGAACCGCGCCTCCGTGATTATGAACGGCTAAAGATAGTGAAACATGCGTATTTGGCACGAGATGGTTCTCGCCTGCCAGGATCAACACTGCGATTGGCAGTCTGGCACCGAGTGATCAGGCACAGGTGTGCATTGTGCAGCCAATGATAAGTTTCGCTTTCGAATGTTTGCAGTCACTATTATTGGGCAATAAAGCTTGATTTATCATGGATTGTTTGGTACGTTCTTGAAATTGGAATGTTTGAGATTTTGTGTGTCTGTCACTTTTCGGTCAAACATAACTTTTCCCGAGACAACAGAAATGTGCTTTATGCATATAGGCAAATGACGCTCAATTTACATAAAAAATAACGACCTATATTTTTAACAATTCTAGCTTGATCGCGTGCTTAAAACCATTTAGTTAAAAAAAACTATTTTACAACAGCCCCTTGCAAATAAAATATTTTATATCAGAGTGACGTGCTCAATTTCTTACAAAATAAGTTCCCTAATGATCCAATTAAAGTTCTTTGTGTGAATTTTATTGCTTGCATTCGGGAGGCAGATAATGGAGAAACTTAAATGCCTGCAGGCCGACGTCAGGGCACTGTTTGAATATGGTAGACCTATTGTTTATGCAAGCTTTTATTTATAAGGAAAAGACTCATTTGCAGATTCTCTTAAATGGGCCATAAAATTGCAATCTCTTCAATAGAAGGTAGGTTTGATGTCTAGGTTTCTGGTGCGTACAGTGTTTGATAAACCATTTATTGTAAACAATACTTTTTTCGATTTTCTTTATCGCAACACATACAATAAATGGCAATATGTGTTTTTATAGCTTAAACTAGGTCTTATGGCTTATCAAATTTCCTCCACGTCATTCCCATTTTATTGAGTTCGTTTCCTATATATATTTTAGATTAAATCCTAAGCCTTAGAGCTAATAAAATACGTACAGGAGTTGTTGATTTCTCATCTTGTTTCTTTAAAACTGAATAATGTTGTCTGCATGCTGTGTGCGATCCTCTCTCTCTCTAGCCGCTTTACACGAAATCTTCTCAAATTACCTTTTTCAGAGGACAATAAAACATTTCAAAAGTCCTCATAAGGGGCAAAATTATGCTATCAATTACTTTTTCAAAATTAGTTGCACGAATAATATAATTATTCACGCTTTTTTATATGATGAATTAGTCGCATTTTTAAATACATTTCTCATTTGGTAGGTATGTTAACCAGAACAACTCTAATGCAATAAGATTATAAACAAGATTGGTTTACTATTGAAATGAGCGTGATGACATGTTTGTTTCTATAGGCTATGACACTCATTAATTAAAGCTAATTGCACCGCGTTGATTGATTTAATATATAACTCCTATCAAACCGTTGTGAAATGAACTGTTCAACAGAAAGAATTCGAACAATTTTCTCATATAAAAATAGTGCTATCGATCCAAAAATATTCTTTTACATGTTCAGTCTATTCAATAACACGTGCATGCGTACGGTTCGAGAATAGAACTAAAGACGCTGCGATATTTTATGTCGTCGGTAAAGAGGCGAGACCACGGATAATGCGATTTGATACATTACTAATAAGGTGACGTTTTTAATAAGTAACACATTTATGCGTGCCTGCAATAAATAGTTTTTCTTTCTTTCTTCTTCTTTTTCTTCTATTGTATATGTACGTTATGATGGATGCTTATTAAAAGATCTTTGTAATGGTCCCTTTTGTTCGCGCAGATTATATGAGCTGATAAACGAACTTTTGATTCGTTTAAATCAATTCCGTTTCTTTAAAAGCAGGAAAAATTCAGAATTTTTGCTGGAGTAAATTACTTGAGGGTTGCATAAAAAGGTATGGGGTGAAGGCCCTTTGTGAGGGGGCGTCTCGACACGGCGCGTATCCGATGTTTGCGCAGGCTGCGCGCGTCGGCGTGCTTCCTGTTATGGCGCCCAACGCCCCGCAGTAGCGCCGCCGGCCCGCCGCCGGCCGCTCTGCCATGTAGTCCTACGCTCCTTCGCTCAAACAAGTCTTCCACGGCACAGCCGCCATGCATTAGTCTTAGAAAAAAACATAATTAGGATTAAGAAAACAAGTCTTCCATTAGTTAAGTACGTAGATTAAGATGCAAAGGGGCAGGGCACCGCGACGCGATGCAACGCAAAACAATAGGGTCGTGTTCGAGCGGCTGTGGCGCGGCACGTTCCAAGCCGTGCTGGCGGGCGCGCCGCGTCGGCCGCGCGCCTCGTCGCTCGAGCCCAGCTCCGACGTGGCGCTGCTGCCACCCGCGCCGCTGGCGCCGCAGCCCGCGCTGGCCTTGCCGGCCGCGCCAGCCGCGCCCTCCGTGGCCGACTCGCTCGAGCCCGCGCTCAGGACCATTCTCGCGGGCCTGCGCAACTCTTGCTGCTGCCGATGTAACTGTGCCGCGACAGATCGAAACAACTTTAACGACAATTTGCAGGTCTGTCTCTCCAACGATGAGGAGAGGAAGTCCATGCGATCCGTTATAAGGTGTGCATAGAGTTTTATCGATTTCTTTATACGCTATTATACTTATTTGGGTCAGTCAGTACCTACAGTACTCGTCGAGCGAAATGAAGCCTCCATTTAATTAAAAGTTACATATTCGCAGTACTAACAGGTGTTAATTGAAATATACACGATTTCACACGATTTAGACATAGTATGCGTAGATTATTGATTGTATTACATGTCAAGATTTATTATATTTAAAGAATTCGATTTAGTCGAGATCGTTATGCTAAAATTTTACTATTTCCCTATTTTTTAGCGCACTTAGGTGCTGCACAGGTAAATATGAGTTAGAAGGATTTTTAAAAATCTTATAATACGAATGTAAATAGAAGTAGAATGACTCTTTGTTTTTATAATATTTTTATATACCCAGACGCGTATGAATGCGGTCGGCCATGTTGTATTGTGTGTTGTTTGGTAGCGTTCGCGAAACGCACGCGGTCGCAGAGGCGCAGCAGGAGAAGAACGCGCGGCTGCGCGACGCTTTCGGCATCTCGCCGCAGTTCGTGGAGGGCTCGAGCTTGGACCCCGAGAGGCGCGCGCGCGACCACGCGCAGCGGTACCCACTCGTCAGAACACCTAGCCATGAACGCGACGAGCGGGACACGCACGCACCAAAGAAGAAGAAAAAGAGAAGGTAAGTGTCCACGACACATTTCCAATTACAATTTATGCAAGCGTCAAGGTTGAAAAAGACGATGTGATAGCTATTGAAGAGAATAATTATGACCGGTGTTTGTAGCGTTGATATCAGTTAAGGATGCTGAGAAAGGCCGAGACACGAAATCTTTAGCCACACTGATTTGTTTCAATATGATGCGGAGCATTGCATCATCAGAACGTCTTAATATGCGACGCAATATTGCACATTTTAATAGGACTATACAATGGCTAACAATGAAGATTCCGATTAAGCTTCTCTTACCAAACTCACAAATATATTAAATATCATCACTGACTGCATTGATAAATATCATAACAGACATTTGTTTTGAAAGCAGTAGTTGTGTTTTCTTAAAAGTAGTTTTCAAATCTGGAATCGCTAAAACCAATGTATTTATTTGTATTTTACAATTGTATGCTTACTCAATCCATTTAACATTCCAGCGTTTCACCAGAAGCCAAGAAGTTGAAGAAAAAAAAGTCAAAAAAGAATAAAAAGGAAAAGTAAGTGTCTCTCCTACAATACAATTTATTTATAATGTTATTATTTTATTTATTTCATCTTAAATATTTTTGTAAATGTTGGCGTAAATTTCATAGATTACATTTGAACCCAGACAGGTGACTCTTCGGTTGTCTAAGAGGCAAGTATAAGCACTTTTTACTTTTGCCTTTATGGTTAATTATTTAGCGATGGCACTTATCAAGATTTTTGTGATGAGAGATAGAGCGCGCTATTTGACCATAGACCATGTAAACGTTAAAAAAGATATTACTGTAAGCGTTACATGACCACTTTTAGTGAGTGCCGTAGTTAAATAATCCATAATTACTTTAATTGATTATGAATTCAAGTATCAAATATGTCTGGTGATAATTTCAGCGAAAAAAAGATGTTATGGAACTTCATCAATAGGTATGGTATGAGGTTGAATATATACTTTACTCTTAATATTTCGGGGAATATATAAAATACCAGAAAGAATGCTTAACACAAGCTATTTTACTAATTTAGTACCAATAAGTATCTGCGTCTGTCTTTCATGTTAGTACGAGTCTCTCCTGTCATATCTAGTTTCAAGTTAAATCGAAAAAGCCGGGCATTGTGTTAAAATAATAACTTGTAATATTTGGTCTGATTACGGTAAAAAATATTGAATATGATAAAGCATCTATCTCAAATAAGAAAAAGTCCCGAAAATTCAAAAGCAACAGTACAACCTCTATGCTTTATCTTAGTCTATTTATTACCATGAGCTTCAAGGCAAATATTTATTTTTTTACCAATTAACAGATTTATAAACACATGTGACCTTATTTTGTAAGTCCAATTGTACAGGTGTTTTTAATAAATTCCTTCACCATCCATTTTACATAAGTAAACATTATATTATAATTGTTTCGATATCTATGGTATGTTATTTGTCATCAGACTAGAATCCAGCAAGAAAAAGAAGAAACGCTCCAAGTCACCTGACACTGACAGTTCCAGTAGCTCCGAGGGACAAGACAGCGACTCTGGCTCCTCAGAAGATGAACGGCAGAAAAAGAAAAAAAAGGTAAATGAAACTTTTTACTTCTCACATGTTGCAATGTCGATGCCATACTCTAGATAAAGTTAAGAGTACATTTCAAAGATTATGTTTGGTTTGCTTTGAAATGAGGAATCTATGCTTGGAATACATATTTACAGATTAATTTTGGAACGAAATTCAACCTGGACGTTTTCGTTTGTATTTATAACGTGCGAAATCTTGCCAAGACAATGACAACAAAATCTTTAAACAATAGACTTCAGTACTCCTTTACGAAAGCAAACAGCAATGAATGATGTTTTCTTGAAGCGCTTTATTTATGTTAGAGTATTTAAAACATAATCTTTGATTGAAAAGGTCTAACGTTACTACTCCATGTGTGGGGGTTTGGGGCCTACAGACTAAAGGATATAGTTCCACACGATGTCTCGCATAGATAATTAACTCGGGATTCTTCCGCGTGCCTCGGCCACACTCGCCCTCACCTCTCAGATAATATTCCATCCTTCAGTAAACTAGTATAATGTTAGTCTTCGCAACAACCGATTAGCTCAAGTAGCACATTGCTTTCTTTATTTTTATGTTAATGTGTGACAAACACATTGGCCTGATACAATGAATATGACATTATCGGCACTATCCTCTGCATAAAATATTGGCTTCACGAATTTTGGTTTGTGTATAATTTCCTCACACGGCCCTGTCTCCATCCCTTTCTTAAGCATTAGTCTACTGTCGAACTAACTGTAGCTGCTACACAGTATTACCATTGTCTTCGTAGTCTCCGAGCCTGAGATGTGTGTAGCTGATCTGTGGTCGTACCCACTTGTCGTATTGTGATAAAGCTCCACCTGCGTCCGTGTGGGGCACACGAAACGTATTAATTAAATGTTATTGTCTTCTTACCTCATTTTATTTTATTTTTCTGTAAATACAAGAAATAGCCAGTAAAAATTATCTGTTTAACTGTGCATCATTTCATAGGATAGCCATCTTTATCTGAAGAAATAACGTATACTGTAAGTATATCACAAAACAATAACACTCAGTAAGAACACTATGTTAGGTGAATACTAAAATTATGTACTCCGTGATAATTTTGGTAATGCATTGTTAACTATCGCATTTGTGACTAACACAAGATCGTGAGATATACATACGTGGGCGATCGTGTGTCCAAGTGTGCACAGTTACGTATGCATGGTGTTGTAGTCCATACAAACATAGGTGGCCTGTGTGTGTGCTACAAAAACGTGCTCTAATTGTGAACAACACGCCTTTGACAACCTTGTCGCTATACAATTACAATTAAAAAAAAAACACTTGTTATTTTATATGTATATATAAGAGGAGCCAAAGTTTTGTTGAAGTGAGTACACTCATTGAAGCCGTGAGCACGTTTTTATACCACACAGTTGTTTATTAATATCCAGACTGACTGATTATAAAAATGTAACTAATCCATAACATTCTCCCTCTTCTCATTTACCCAAAACTAATTAAGGATGCTCCACATGTTTAAATGGTATACAATACCACCACCGTTTGTTAAATAAGGTACGTTACCGAAGTGTTGTATTTACATTTGATTTTTGTGTATTACATGTATTTATGTAATTGATTATGTTGACCCGTTATGTGTTACTAACATACAGTTTAAGCGAGTAGCGCACCGGTGCCAACCAATTCGATAATATATAAATTATGTTCCCTATGTATGTATTTATCTATTTATTTGTTTATTATTAGTTTACACAACGAGAATGTTATGGATGATCTGTAAAATAACATTCTGTAAAATCGCCCAAAATAATACACTTCCAGACTAATTACATGTTAATTTATACTTGCTTCCATCGATAGCTTTAAGTATATTTTTGTTACCTACTTTATTTTTTCTTTTGATGCCTCTATTTATTACTATTCCTTAATAGAATGCATGTGTAAAAGTGATATAATTTTATTTGTTTCTTTATTGAAATTCTTCATCTGGTTATTTTGATGCCCTCTGAAGAATTTCGTGTACTTTTAATTTTTAGTGGAATATGTTTATTTGCCATTACCACTATAGTCTATTGTATTGGCACTGGTGTTGTATGCCCGTCTGTTTGAACAATTATATTTACGCTTGTTGTCGAATTTCTAAACAGAAAAAGTCGAGCAGCCGACGACGCGGCAGTAGTGAGCCATCGAGCCGCGAGAGGTGAGACACAAGTCCAGTCATTATCACCGCATTATTATAGATGAATATCGTGGTATTAATTGTAGTTATTTTAGTTCCCCAGTGAAATATATGAAAGAGAAGCCACGGGATCGCACCGTCGAAGAGAGGACCAATGACGTTCAATACAGGAAGGCAGACCGAGAGCGGGACGAGAGAAACAGGAAATACGATAAACGTGAGGAGCCTTCCGCTAGGGAGTCGCGTGAGGTGCGCGACGCGCGAGATGTGCGAGACGCGCGAGATGCGAGGGAGCCGCGCGAGGCGCGCGCCACCTCGCGACGCCGCGACAGCAGCACCTCGCGCGAGCGCGACGCCGACCACGAGCCGCGCCACCGCTCCTATATCACCAAGGTGCACAACAAGAAGCGAGAACCTTCCGCGGACTCCGACCGGCGCAACACTTCCAAGCGCTCCAAACGCGACCGACGCTCCTCCCCCGAATCTGATTCTGAGGCACCAGCACCCAAAAGCAAGCCAGACAAAAGAATCAAGAAAAAATATACCAGAGAGTCCAGCACATCTCCTCCGCCAGAAAAAAGGCGACGAAAGAGCTCCTCCCTAGAATACAGAAAGCGCGAAGACACTTATTATAACAGAAAAGAAACAGCTAAAGAAAATAATAGAAATCATAGAGAAGAAAAAGAAGAACGCCGGGCTCCGAGAAGAAGTGAATCTCCAAGCTATAGACAGAGCAAACGCGAAGACTCGCATCCCAGGAGGGAAAGAGAGAGCAAATACGAAAAGAGCAGTAAGAATAATCATGAGCGTTATGAAGAAGCACCTTCTAAACGAAAGGAAAGGGAATCGAATGACGAAAAGCCGCGTAAAAAGAAGGACAGAAGTGTTTCGCCAGAGAAACGAGACACGTCACCGGAGTACAAAGAACGATCTCCTGTCAGCAAGAGTCACAAGAACAGAGAGTCTCGAAAAGATGTAGATAAGCCACATAAAAATTCGAAATCAGATAAAAAGTATTTATCATCAGAATCAGAGTCGGAAACCCAGCCTAAACATAAATCAGAGAAGAATTCGAAAAATAAAGCTCGTTATTACAAAGAAAGAAGTGAATCTCCACCTCCAAGAGAACAGCGGAAACGAAGCCCTTCGCCTGAACCCAAGAGGAAAGAATCGCCTCCCAAAAATAAAGCCGATAAACATAAATCAAGCCGAAAATCAGTAGAAAACAAACGTGAGAGCAGTCGACCAAGTAGGAAATCACCTTCACCAGAAGAAAGACCACGACGTAGAGCGTCGCCAAGTCGTTCCAAATCTCCAACTTCACGCAAAAGCTCTAAAAAGGATAAACAGAAGAGTGAAACGCCAATTGCGAAGAGCAAAAAGTCATCCGAACGACGCACAGCAGAACGCCGGACGTCATCACCGAAAGGCGAGCATAGAGACAGGCCGGAGAAGGAGAGGCATCACGACCGAAAGGACTCCCATAAAGACAGGTCCAGGTCTCGCTCGGCGCGCAAGAGCCGCAGCACATCCAGTCTCAGCTACTCACCGGCGCGCCGCAGCCCCGAGCGGTACCGCGATATCATTGAGAAATTACCTGAAAAAGATAAACGCAAATACATTAAATCTCCCTCTGATCTGCAACCCAAGAAGAAGAAGAGTAAAGAAGAAAACTACAAACCAAAAGCTGTTTGTATGCGCAGCTCGTCAAGCGAACACGATGATTCCGCGGACGACTTCTTGAGGCTAGACGATAGGGACAGACAAGAGGAATTGGATATCAGAGAGCTGAATAGACTGAAAGAAAGACTGGCTCAATTAGCTAAGGCGTCGATGGAGCGAAAGCGGATCGAGGAAACGAATGGTCCGTCAACGTCGCAGGCCGGATGTGGCGCTTCCAAGCCGAAAGAAAATGAAGCAAATACCGAAAAAACCAAAAGGAAAAGTCTAAGTCCGATAAAAGAAAAAGTTAAAGAGAAATCTCCTGCGCCACCGGTGGAAATTAAAAAGAGCCCGGAACACGCGAGTCCTAAGAAAGAGAGGAGTCCGCCAGTGAACGTGGAGTCTTCGCCCGAGGTGAAGAAGGTTGGTCGCGTGGCGTCGCGGCGGCGCTGGTCGCGCTCGTCGTCGCGGCGGTCGCGGTCGCGCTCGCGTTCGTCCAAGTCGCGCTCGCGCAACAAGTCGTCGCGCTCCCGCTCGAGGTCTCGTTCTCGCTCGCGATCGTCGAGGTCCAGATCGCGGTCCTATTCATCTTCAAGGTTAGTTCTTTTAACAAATGATACCACTTTTACACAGAGTATTCTTAAAAAATACATTATACCGTATTCTTCTTATTCGTGAATTATATATGTCAGTAGGCCAGTCTTAGGGTCCAATCACATTTATCGCATACCGAAAACTCAATCCATGCTGAAAGATGATTTTTTTCATAACTAATACAACTTATTGTAATTTATTATTGATATTTGATTTCTCTGTTCCTTGTAATATTTATCGATAGTATCTACTCATTTTCGCTTTATACTCGATATTATCAATAGCCTATATCCAAGGAACACTTGATTGTATAGACGCTACCAAAACTATAGTTTGAGATAGTCTCGAAGTAAAGCATTAGCCACGGTTTGTCACGATAGTACAATCGCCTCTTAAAGAAAAACACTAAAGCATCGGCGTTTAGATATTAATACTTAGAACTATCGATGGTATTGCTCCATATCCAATAGATAGGTAAGGTCGAATTTAGCCAACACTTATTTGGATCTATATAATTTTGATACATAATATCAGCCAGGAATGTAAGATGGAATGACACCTGACTCCATGTTTATAACTTGTTCCAGACGGTCTCGCTCAAGTCGTACCAGCTCGTACAGTAGCCGCAGCTCGTCCCGGTCATCTCGCAGCAGCTCACGATCCACCCGCTCATCTAGGTAAACATCATATTTGCACTGAGCATAAGTTAAGGACAACTTCTAGCAATAAAGCTAGGCACAACTTGCCTAGGTTATTAGTGGCTGCGTGATGCGTGCTACATTCAGATAAGGATGCCTGTATTGCAAACAAATTATGAGTTGGTTTAAGCTTTATTGTTGGAAATATTTGCAATGAGTTGTTTCCATTACAGTTATCTTCGTGAGAAGGTATCTTTGTAATAATTCTCGGTAATAATCCTATCTTGTTTTGTATTTTAAAGACAAAAAAATATCACAAAAGGAAAAATAAACCGTAACACAGATAGAAACGACTCATTCCTCTCCAAAAATTAACAACCATATTAACAGGCAATTTCTCTTTCCGCTAAATGAAACTCGAAAACAAACAATGCATGCATGCGCCATTGGTAACGATCAGAACAATGACCGGGGTATACGCGGATTACCGTAGATCGAGCGAGTCGCGCGCGCGCACGCGGTCGCGCTCGCCCTCCATACCGCGCCGCGCTGGCTCACCCAGCTTCCTCGATAGGAGAAGAATTACCAGGTAGACGCAACATGACCAACAAATACAGTGCTTTTATGTAGATCTGGTGTCATATATCTGTTACCTTCGGGTATAAAATGCGGTTTTATTGCATATTGTGCCCGAAGGTACGTTTAAAGATTCCGACTGCAAAAAACACTGTATTCTCGTCAAATAGGGATTTCATAAGTGCGATCAATGATGTCATTCGGTTTGATAAATAGTAATATATCTCCCTGTATACTTTTGTTGTAATCTTGTCAAACGAATGTCACATTTATTGTATAGTGTGTCTAACATTTTCCGTGTGTCGCTTTTTATCCTGATTTATAGGTGTGCTTGTTAGTTATTTTGCGTTTTTTGTGTCATATCATGGTATGTACGCCATAATAACTACATCTTATCATTTTTGCATATTTAATGGTGCTCCCACACCAATACAAATGTTAAGATTTTTAATAATTATTCTTTAAAGGCTACGTGCCTTTAATAATAATAATTAATAATTATATACCATTCTTCACAAAATCTTGATTGAAACGTTTTTAAACATTATTCTATAATGGGAACATTGTTCACTAATGTTTGGATATTGTTGAGGGAGAATCTAAATACTAACATGATTGTATATAGTACGTGAGTCTGATGCACTTACCACTCCATGATATGGCACCTTGCTCATTTTTTTTCCTGTTATCTATTTTGTTTTTGTTTTCTTTATAGAAAAAAGTCACGAAAATATAGCACGAGTTCTGAAGACACAAGTAGTAGCTCCGATTAGTGAAGTGATTGTGCTAGTGTGAATTAGTTTAAGTAATATTATGTATTGTATTAAAATATTAAGCCCTACTTTCACATAATATATTGCTAAAGCCCTTTATTATCTTTCTTATTGTAATCTGGGTGTCCATAATTGAATAGAGGCTGACTAGGTTTTTAAATTGTTGTGTTTCAAATATTCCCACTGTCTGTGATAAATATTAGAATACTCACTCATTGGTCAGTCTCTTACGTATAACAAATTTAGTTGTGTGCGTGCGTCTAACACTTACCATGCTAACAGGGTGTGCTACTAGATGTAAGATTTTTATAATTTCACTTAGAACAATAATAATGGGATCACTGAGAGGCTGCAACAGTAAAAAAGGAACTTGAATTAATAGTTGTTTTTCCTCCGTAGCGCACCCATAATAGATCTTACATACGCGCCAAACAAATTCAAGTATAGAAGAAGATCGTGCCAAATGAAATATTCACGTTTTGGAAGTCTACAGTGACGACCGCCAGATGTAGACAGTGTGCTATTTATATAGAACATGCTGCAAGCGTGTTTTCTGTTTCAAGATTATTAATTTTTGTTTTATCACATTAAAGTTTATTGCAAAATTTTGTTGTTTTTTTTTTCTTTTATTACTGCATGGTAGACAAGCTAGACAAGTTGATACAGATTTTTTTTAAATTGTAGAATACACAAAGCTTTTAAATGGATATTATTTTGCTATATTATTTACACCCGTAAATATGATTTAGAGGTAAGTCAATATTCCATGTTCCATCATTCATGACAATTTCAAAGGAGTTCATTTTTTTTTATATAAGAATGTTCCAAATTGTAATTTGTTGCAAAATAGACATTGAACATCTAAAACTCATCATTCTTGTCACTTAAATCATAATTAAATTCTTAAATATTTACATCTTGCATGCTTCATCTAACTGTACTAACATTCATGAACATTCTACTAACACAATAACAATGACAGCGCGCGCAAGCGCCCCATCCCTTACCGGAGGCCCACGCCATCATCGAACACGTCGAGCAGCAGCACCCGTTCGTCGCAGCGCAGTTGGTCGCGCTCCCCCCGCCCCGACAGGGAATAACACAGGATCACACGGAGCATTCAAACAAGACGCTCATCATAATACTACAAAATAAATCTCAACACCAAAGGCTGCATCACTATAATTTTAAAAGCAGTCTTTTTCCTACACTAAGTACTCAAGATTTTGATCAGGAGTTTTGTATGTTTGGTCGAAATTGTAAATATGTACCGCGTTTGAGGTAGCTAATAAGCCAAATTGACTTTTTGATTGATGTTTTATCAAAAATAGATTAAGATAACAATATTTTACCTAGTCAAATGTGCTTACACCATGGATTCCTTATTGGAAACGATTACTTGATCTCTATTTATTTTGTTTTTTAATTGTTGATAATTTTATTATTTAATTTATTTTGATAAGTAGTAAAAATACTCTAGTCGAAAAACTATTCCCTAATTTATTCTATTGTAAGTGCAATATATTTATTGACATCTCATATTTACACTAATTTATTTAATTAATTTAATTTTACTAGTCGTTTTACAAGTTATTTTATATATATTGAAATTATATAATAAACAATAGTTAATAAGATATTCTAGTGATATAAACGATTGTGTTGTAACCAATTGAAACATGTCTGTTTCAATATATAAGCAATAAATATGTGAATGACGATATTCAATAATACTCAAAATTAACAGTAAAACAGTTTAATATAAATATCAAAATCTACAAAGATATACATATTTGATCTGAGTAGTGAAATCTCATCTTAAATGCACAGCGTAAGAATTGATTTTGCCGATTTACTTTTAGGGCCATCGTGTTAGACGATTCCAAAAATAATGTATATTAGGTACATATAAACCTATTGGTACATGGTAATAAATCAAATTGCTGTTGTCAAATAAAGTACCCTGATACAATAACATATTTTTTTATTAACATTACATTAATTTACTTACTTCTTATTCACATCCCAAATCCTTACAAATGTATAAAAATAGAAAAATGTAGAAATATATTCGCAACAACCGATTAAATAATCAAACAGAGATAAGATAATGGTCCCACCTTACTGGATAAATATTACATATTATTTATCTATAAGATGGTTATTAAATGCTAGTTCAACCTTGGTCTAGAAATTTTCATTGTATAATCATCATAGTACACTTTGTGCCAAATTTTTCAACCAGAATATATACAAAAAATATATGAAAACTTAATAGTACCTTGTTTTATGTTAGGATACTGCTCTTATAAATTTAGTCTTAAATTAGAGGAATGAATGTTCGCTTATCAGTAAAACAACACTCCCAAACACAACAAGCTAAAGTCATGAGGTGATCAAACTGTCACATCATATGAACCTTTGATCCCACAAATTCAACAACACTTGCTTGTAAATATTTATAAAAAAATGTTGACTGTTTACATCCACCACCTTGTGTTGAGTATAAATTAATTTCCTCAGTTCTTTTTCTGACTCTGTTGCCGTCTCTTAGAGGCCAGGAACATCGCCCAGCCGAATCCCACGAAATTCATAAACAGAACACGCAACTGTAAAAATAATTTTATAACTAAATACAAGGCTATTAGATACTACTACATACCGTAACAATGGGCTATATTTTATCGTAACAAATCCATACTAAGAGAAAAGTAAAGGAGACAACTTAAGCCTGATATGCACATCATCATTTATTTGCAAGGTTTATTGGAACTCTGTGTGCAGGGTTTCCTCTAAATTTTACTATTATGGCAAAGTAAAACAAGTTCTGAAATTGCAGTACCTAATAATTAAAGTTTCACTTACCATTGGAGGCACTAATGCTAGATTGATGACTTGGAACAGTGTAAGCCATTTCCAGTTTGCTTCTAAAACAGGCAAGTACAATGCAATCAGTTGTTTCAATGCTGCTTTGTGATTTTTACCCTCAAATCGAGCCAATGTGTATAGTGAAAAGGCTTGAATGAGTGGAGCAAATATTAATCTTTCAAATAACAGCTTTTTCGCCAATGGGAATGCCACAACCTCTTCAGGGAACAGTCTTTCAATAAATTCATAAAAGTAATGTGGTATAGTGCCAGCAAACAAAAATCTGGAACAAGACATTGATTAATTAAAAACTTCTAGTTTCTTCAGTCTACAGCACAATTTTTCCAGTGGCCTTCTGTGGTACTTGTCAAGGTTTCAATTCCCAAAGCAAAAATATCTCTATTTAATTGATAATTCTTAGAGGAAACTCTAAGGATTATAAATTAAATAGAGATATATCAAACAATATTTTATGAAATTTTATCAATCTAAACTAGTGGTTAAGTAGGTACTACATAAACAATATAGAACATTTAAAATTTCTTACCCATATAAGCCAAACGCTAAGATTGGATCTAGCTTGATACTGCCACCCTCTACCAATTGCGATGCAATGCTGCCAGCTGTTCCCACCACGCAGCTGAAATAACGCATTCATTACGATATTTACGATTACCAATAGGTATGCAAAACTAAGTTAGACTTTGGAACCAAACTTTTTACAAGTATGTTATCTGAACAATAAAAGCTGAACGTTGGTTAAACATCATGATAAAGCACATTAATCACTCACCTTGTAATTGCTTTAGTTCTAATAGGGTGTAAATATAAATTTTGTAAATAAGAAGCCACCAAATTCATGATTGGTTTTGATAAGGCCATTTTTGCTTATGTTAATTTGGAACGCGTACAACACTCCTCTAAAGTATCACAATGAACTCGGTTGATATAAGATTATTCTGCATGTAATTATAATATCCTGATACTGATATTATTCCGCCTGTTATCGCTTATCAACAAACGTACGTAGCACCGCCACACACACTCAAACAAAACCAACCAACCAATTTTTATTTTGATAATTTCCTCTCATCTCTTTGTCCGTATGACAGGAGCCAGTGATCCATAGACATCTTTTGACAGCGGCTGTCATCTGTTTAAATGAGGTTTAAATCCTTCTAAAACGCGGGGTAGGCAGAATGTCAACACCACTGCACAATTTTGTATAAACAGTATAAATACTATAGATCCAGTAATACCTACATACAAAATTGCGTTCGTCTAGCCTCATCCTGAAGTTATATAGGGGCAAGATTCCGTTTAGCTTAGTTTACTATAATATAAAGGCGATATTATGCGATAACTACTAAACTTGGCCGTAATTCATTCTACCGTATAAGTGCGAATATATGACGAGTATTTTAATAAAAATAGCTCTGTACTGACTACACACGACACTTAAATGCCGTAGAATACTTATGGTGGTCATTTCTTCGTTGATTATCCGCTGTATGTTTCATTTATGCTCCCATCGCCTTGATTCTTTGTCAACTTGGTCTTCAGAATATAGAACAAGTTCCGAGAACGTTTTTTGGAGGACCATTTTTTTATTAATTTTGCTAGACTGTTGATTTATTGAAAGAAAATTCCACAATTTTATATTTCTGCCATGTGTTTCATAGCGTTTTGTCGTCGTCATATCAAATACCACTGCAAAAACTATAATTTTGCGTTCGTAAAATATGATTAGTATTCTAGGGTTTTAAATTTAAAGACTTAGTTTATTTCAATCGACAGGGTAGGGAAAAACTACTTTATTTACATTATCTTTATTTTGTACAAAAATGTTGACATTATGCAAATTATACTAATTAGATTTATACATTACTAATTGCTACACATTTTAATTCACAATTTTCAGTCACAAATCTTATTTACATATTGGTTAGATATTGCTTAGAAAATTTTTAGTATTAGTAAATATTACATAATTTAATTAAACATATGTATGTAGGTTACATAAATTAAATAGCCAACCTGTAGCACAATAAAATTGTTCTAAATAATTATTAGGTATAAAGCAATCTATAAAATACACTAAAACAACAAAATTAATATTTATTTTATTTCAAGGATCATGATACTAAAAATATATGCTTTCTTTACAAGACTATTCTATGTATAATTTATTTTTATTCATCTAATTTTCCTAATTTTCATCATAAAGTTTATCAAGTTGTTTTTGTAAGTTATGTGAAGTTATTGCCGGTGTGTCTGAGACATGGTAATGTTGTTTTGCCACAGGTGTGTTTAAAAACTTCATATTTTCCTTCATTTTCATGTACATGCTTAGAGCTCTGCTCCCCATATCAGCCTTTACCGGCGTTATAGTCTCATTCGAAACGTTTGGCATTGATTTACAAAATACCTTCTTTCTTAAGCACAAATTCTTTTTCGGTATTTTGTAAGATGGTGATTTCGCACAAGACTTTATTACTGAACATGGCTTACTTACGACAGTTTGTCGCACAGGGCTGACTTTTTCTATTTTCATGGCTTTGGGAGTCTCTTTGGTGTTAGTTAAAGTTTTAGCAGCTCTTTCTGAATTAGTCTTTTTCTCCTTTATTAATTTTCTTACATACTGCAGTGAAGTTAATTGTGACTCTTTAATCTTATTCAATGCAGAGATACTATGATCAATCATTTTAAGGTTGTGTTCTGTCTGTTTTTCAATCTGCAGTAAATCTTCAAGTTCTGTGCTTATTTTTTCCGAGTTGGTAACTGTAGCTTTATTGAGTAGGTCACATAATGAGACAATGACACTCTCTTCTCTATTGTTGTTCTGTTTACAATCAGAAGGTTTATCAAAACACATGATGGTATCATCATGGTAGACAGCTGAATTTTCCATTTGACTGGAGTTGTTGAAATATTCTTGAACATTTCTATAGTCTTTGAATGGTGTTGATACAGGTGGGGTAGCTAGTGCTTGTTCCTCTGATTTAGCTTTAATTTTTTCTTCTATATCATTGATCTCCTTCTCTTTTTGTAAGAAACTGGCATCACAACTTGACTTCCATGATTCATTGGATAGTGGTGTGTCAGACACAGCTGGTATCAGTTTTTTAGGAATATATGCAGGTCTTAGTAGAGGCAATTTTTTGATGCTAGCCTGATTGGGTATGTTCTCTTTATTTGCTACTGTCATTCGACTTTTAATGGGTTTGTTCACAACTGGTGTTTCAGATATGTTACATATACCACTTATTCTTACATTGTTATGAGCTGAAATCAAAATAAATATCAGTGAAATATATTATTAGAAAGAGCATAGATCAAATGATGTAAGTAAATCATTGTTTTCTTTTTATACCTTGTGATAAAAGTGTCTTCTTAGCTTTGAATTCAGGTTTTGAAAACTTTGGTAATTCAGGAGCCATAGTTGATCTATTTGTAACAGCCTGAAACTATTTTAAAAGCACTGGATTAGTGTCATTAATTAAAATGTGAATGACTGTAATTTAATAGTCATATTATATCACAGTACCACACACAGTATATTTTGGTATGTCAAAGTTAAATTTAATGAATAATAGGTACATAGTTTTTATGAATTTTGGTGTCATACATTATCATTATTCAAACAGGGTTCTCTCACAAGCAGCATTTCATCCTGGCAAATAAAAGCTTTTTATGCAGACTCAGCTGCATGGATGGGTAAATGTTATGATGTAAATGAATTTCATTGAATAATTATCTTCCATGTAGGTTATATGAGGATGAGCTTTTATTCATTACATGAAAACAGTTTCCCCTTCAGATTGACCTTCAGACAATATCATACCTGGTACTTTTTGATTGACCTCAGTTCTGTCACTAATAGTGCAGTGAACTGGCCAAGTTTAGGGGTAATGAAATCTAGGTAGGTACTACTGAGATGCAGAAGAAAAAAATTGCCTGAGTCCTACAATAACAAAGAAAAACCAACTTGAAAAAATCTTTTTAACTTACTTTAGGCTTTGGTTGAAATTGAAGTACTTTCCTGACCGGATTATTTTTCATTTGTCCGTTGGCTGTGTGGCTCACAGTTTTGTCAACTTTTACTGATGAGTTCCAGTTCTTCTTCTTTGAATTAGTTGCTACTTGGGCATTCCTCCTAGGGGATTGCACTTTCAGTGCTATAACAGATTTTTATTAAACATTTTTACTCAGTTGCACTTAGATATTCAATAATACTGGAAACCAGAGATCAGGACTGTGACTCATATATAACACACCACCGAGTACTCCATGGCAAGTAATCAAATATCACTTATAAAACAAAATTTCAATATCATAAAAATTCCAGTTTGTTCTCTTACCTAATATACTAGATCTCATTTCTGCGATAGTTAAAGGTTTAATAACCCTCTCAGCAGTGCGAGTGAGGGCGATCGTCTGGCGAGGCTGCTTCTTAGCAGTCAAGGCCATCATACTGTCCTTAGACAGGATACCTAAGTAATACAAATTAGTTTTATATTCTATCCGTAATAACAAACAAAACAAGCTACATGTACTTAGGTATAAAGCCCATCTCGGATAAATTATGATTCGATCGCTTTATTGTAACTTACCGCTAAGTCCGGGCAGTAATTCAGCCATCGTCTTAGGTTTTATACTTGTCGTTGTATCCATTGTGATATATATCGTCACTCTCACTCCAGTTATAATTTATAAACCAATCTAATAAAGATGAAAACATTCAAATAATTTTTAGTGTCAACCGTATAAACTGTCACGACCGTTTTGATTTTAGCTTGAATTTTGTATTCTGTTTTACGCAGAAGTGGCTTTAGTGTAGAGGTGTCACTAATATAATCATAATAGTTACTGGTAACATAATATTAAGTATTAATATGATAATAGATTATTCAAATCTGCAGTAATAGTGTTACTCAGTAATAGTCAAATAACTATTCTAGTAAAAACGAATCAAGAATTAATGTACGTAACGGTGATTAAACTTTTAAATACGCTAACGAATTAAACAACGTTGTCAACGTTGTTTAGTTCGTAGTCCTAAGCCTGTAAAAGTATGAAAGAAATTTTAATGACCGTTTCGCGTAATATGTTAGTCGGTATCGATAATAGCGTAATCATACGACTGAGTACGTTAAATGAATAATATACATTATTGGGTAACGAATACTGAATCCGTAAACTATTATTTGACTATTACCGAGTAATAGTTATAATAACATAATATCAGTAAAGCGTTATATTTAATAATAGTATTACCAACTAATGACCCTATTACCCCATCTCTACTTCAGTGGCTTGGCTCTAGACATGTGTCCGATATCACAAAACGTAACTGAACACGGTTGGCAATCCAATAACTAACGTATCGATATCTAAAAACTTACCAAATGCTATCACAATATTCACAATAACAGTCGCGACCGATAGTTGGAGGCGATGGCATCTAATAACTAAAATAATTATGGCTTCTTTCTCTAACTAGATATGTGCTTAGGCGCGTAAAAGAGATAAAGCGAATATTATCGCGAGTTTGGTTGGCGCTACGATACATTTATGCGAGTTGAATTTTGCAAAATAGACTTTAAATATATGAGTTTAAGATGTTATTTATGGTGTCAGAATTTCTATATTTGCGTAACAAACAAGTGGTCTTTCTTATTCAGTTATATATCGATACTATAGTTTTATATCTGTACTCACCAAGGCACTGATACCGATATTAAACAACGGATATTGGTATTGATATTGTAGCTAAATATCGGTTGTCCAACTGATATCGAAAAAGACCGATAACGCCCATGTCTACTTGGCTCACAAAGGCTAGCCAATGTAGACGTAAAACGCTAAAATGTTCACAACATAGACTGGAACGTTGATATTTTTCTATTTTTAATAATGGCGACACATGAGGCTAATGTCAGAGCCAAAAAAAAGTTACTGACATGACAAATCACAAATTCCTATTGACAGTTGATATCACGTATTTACATTATTATAGTTTATGTAGGTACTGTCATTCGGAATCGTGATACGCGATACGTTGGCTTTATTTTTATAAGTAAAAATGGTGACTATAGTGGAAATAACGTTAGCAGAATTTGATACATATGTCGACGGTATAGATCCAAAAGGTCCTCCGGTACTTTTTTACTTCAGTGGTACAAGGCTGCCGAGTGGTGAGAGTTGGTGTATTGATTGTGTCGAAGGTAAGAATTATAAGTATTTATCTAAAATTGATCATATTTGAATTGAATGAATACCGCTGTCCTATATCGCACATAATACACTAATTTCACGATGAGTAATAATATTATTTTAAACAAGAGGTTGCAATTGCTAGTCAATAAAACTTTTTCAGAAAATGACTTGTATCATGAATCACAGAGAATAATTAATTATTAAAAAAAAAAAATAGTGTCAATGTAACTTTCAGAAAATGAGTGATATAAAAATCGAAAATGTTAACTCTTTTGCACAGTTTAATGAATTTATTGATAAGTTACCAGAAAAAGGGCCAACAGTTTACTTCTTTTTTACTGGTAAAAAGAAAGAAAATGGTCATAGTTGGTGTATTTACTGTCAAATGGGTAAGCTGGTATGCTCACATAACAATCATCAGATTAAAGCTTAAACAAACCTAAGATATTGTGTTATGGTTAATTCTGCAATGCATCGAACAAGTATTTATGACAATCGTTATGTATATACATACAACCTGTTCTCATCATAGTGTGTCAGTAAGGCACAAGAACTACTGATATAAAAGGTATCAGGTTGCACTAGGAAATATAATATATGTATATAATGTTGTCATGAGATTAACAATGCATTGTTCATTGTATGAATCACCTGTGAAATAAACAGATGATAAATATGAACATTTCTGTGTTAAATATGTGTAAGTAATAAATCAATTTGTTTACAGCTGAGCCCATAGTGAAGGCATATCTGAGTGAATTAAAGAAGGAAATAATATTTGTATATGTTGATGTTGGGGAAAGAGAAGTGTGAGTATTTCATACTTATCTTCTTAAACTGAAATAAAAAGGTAGCATGAAGTTGAAAATGCTTTTCTCAAATACCAAGATGTTATAGGTAGATTGAGAGCATGGTTATCACATAATAAATCAGGAATATAAATATTCAAAATCCAATTTCCAGACATTGAGTTTGTTGTTGACATAGTGGCAGTTACGTTAGTCAAAACCATAAATGTAGATAATATTAGTTTGTTTGTTAAAAACTTGTGTTTTCCCATAGTAGTAAAGCTTTCCTACACTTGTTACTCTTGTCTCTATGCTAGTTAATATGGATCAGTCTTTATTCAAAGAGTATACTAGAAATAAAAATGTCTCACCTCAAATATTCTCTTACAGTTGGAAGGATAAAGCTCACCCATTCCGGTCAGATCCTCGCTTGAAACTCATGGTAATCCCCACCATCATCAGATGGAAAGGTGTACAGAGACTTGAAGGCAGCCAATGCGGTAAGAGAGAACTCCTTCAGATGTTGTTTGAAGATGAAGACTGACTGCATTCTCCTGTGTAATTCTTCTTATCTTGTATATATATAAGTGGCAAATATCAATTAATAAATAATAAATATTTCTACATACATATTTAATTATTCTTTAATTTATAAAGTCTTGTATTACTTGATGGAAATTTCAAATATTTTACTAACAGTTTTATAATCTGTTTTGTGGGTGCCCTAAATTATGGATAAAACAGATAAAGGAATTAGATAATAAAACAAGTCCATGTGAAATCATTATATATTGCTGCATTTATATTACAAAAGAAACAAGATAATAATTGACCAATTATACAACTTGTACCTAATTAGAACATCAATAAGTGCTAATAATCCATTGGAGAATTACACTTATTTTTTACCTATTTCGTTTATAAGGCACTTCAATGTTGTACAACATTTCTAAATTAAATCACAGGATATACACAAAAACCCCTATGTTCATATATTCTATTATTTTCATACAGAGTTTACTACAAATACAACAGGGAAAACTATTATTTGGTTCTGTAATTCCCTATGATAAACCGCCCGTAATAAAATACATGACGCTGGGAAACTAGAAATGTGACAGATATGTAGTGCCTACTTAGATTTTTTAATTAATTTCACAAGTTGTTTTTTTTTTGCAAACTATCACAGAAATGCTTCTGTAGCTAACAGTGTAGCTAATAATGTAAGTATGTAAATGCATTGCATTTGTTCATATAAACCAAGCTCCCCTTCGATAAAAAATATAGTAAATCTATTAAAAAATCTTATTATATACTTAATTAATTTACCTACCTTTCTTAAAGTTACTAAATTCACCGTAAGCTTTCTATCAAATATTTGTAATTACATATGTGTAGTTCTTTAGTAAACTAATTTATTAAAAATACTGTGAATTAACAATAACATTGTAATTTTATACAATCTCAAAATTATGTGTAATTTCTGATGTGAGGCATTGCTTAGCGCAATTTTCTCCCAAATATTTAATTACCTTTAGAAACGAGTATAATTGGAGTATTCTCAACATTGGTTGCATCCATACAGCTAGAATTTCGTTTAGTTGCACCTGAAGTTTACACAATGCATGTAATACCAGTAGGTATGGTAGCGTTAGTACAAAAATCTGCAATTTTTTCACGAAATGTTGCCCTTTTAGTAATTTAACAAAATATTACTTTTGAACACAACAAAATCCTAAGAATTGGCTAAGGCAAAAACAGGCCACAGTTTTTTAACATTTTGAGGTATTTTAAATATAAATTTAGACGTAACTCATAGGTTCGTGCTGCACGCGGCCGCAGGTTTGGTGTCTTCGGTGGGGTCATCAATAATGTTGAGGTCCCTCGTCGGCACGGAGATCAGCACGTTGTAGTACACCTTCTTGTTGCGGAGGAACGCGTTTTTGTTGTCGAATATCAATGAATCTGTTGGAAGGAATGTTTATTATTAACAATAAAGCTATTTTCAGTTATCAACATTAAACCTTTGAACATCACAGTCGTGAATAAACGAATAATGAAAATGAGTTTACGACGCGAACGTCAAAAACAGACGACAATAAATTACATGGGTTTAAACAAAAACGATGATTAGTTAATATCTTTGATTATAATCACTTGCGCTAACAATGATTGTGTGTGCCAGTGTGGAGGATTAAGGCTTAACCCTGCTCATTCTCAGAAGATGAAACAAAAGGGCTATGTAAGGATCGTAGCAAGTGGCGTTCCGTAGTTTCTGCCTACCCCCATGGTAAAAAGGCGTGACTTTATGTATGTATGTATTCTTAGAAGAAGCCTTTGCCCGACAATGGGTCAATAATGGGCTGATTCATTATTATTTATAATAACTAATTTAGCTTACTTACTTGAACACCGTGCAAATTAATCTTTTATCAATAAAATTGGTACCTATCTATATTAATACTGGAGAGATTGCATGCATGAAATCTCAAGATAATCGTAACATAAAACTTGTAACTAAGTATAAAAGTAGTCCGTTATGCTGATTAGCGCACGATAATTATATATTTTAACTATCGTATTTGTGTTAACCTAAAAACAGAGTATGAATAAAAATTACAATCCACGGTAAAGGCCCTTATCTAAAATACACGTTTATATGTAGTTATGAATGAGTATAGTTTGAGTCGATAAAAAGTATGTATATACCAAGCAAATTATTTTCTACTCTTTATGCAACCTTGTTGTCGGTTCATTGGTAAGACGGTAACCCGTACTGCCAAAACACGGAACCCAAATTTCTCATTACAGCTATTTTATAGTATGTATTGTGTTGTGCTCACAGGTGGCGGGTCCCGACACAGCCATGACGCCGACGTCGGTGGGTCCCTCGGCGACCTTGCGGGGCCCGTGCACCACGGCTTCGTTGCCTTCCTCGTCGCGACGCTTGATCACGAATTTTATGTCGTGGTGATCCACTCCGAACTCCCATCTGTTGTTAAACAAAGAGTTCTGTTATTTGATTGGAATCTAGTTGATTGTGTGTCCGTCTGTCATTATAATCAAGCAGCCAATTAGACCATTACTAATTTATACAGCAATTGGTAGAAAAAACAGGAGGAATCTGTAGGCAATACAAATATTTGTGTCATTGCGGGAACTGAAACGGCGACACAGTTTAGAAATGATCGCTAGTCGCTGCGCTAACCACGCCATATTGTGACGTGTCTGTTAGATTACGCGAATTTATAGGTCTACTTGCTAGTCGTAATCGTACATAAGTAATAGGTACCTACTCTTGCGTAGACGCTTGTTACACGTGTTGGTACATTTGTTCCAGTATAGTTAGTAACAAAAGTAGATTAACACGGGCGAAAAGAAAGCTACTTACTTTAAAACACTGTCATTATCTGAGCACAGTAGATCAACGACGTGTTTCTCCCCAGTCTTGATGGTGACCCGTTTGAACTCTTTGTCCGACTCGAAGCTCGGGTTGTTGGAGTAGTAGCTCTTGGGGACTTTGCCACCAGGCTTCACCTGAAAACATTGATAAAACGTTTCATCTTCTATTTATACATTTTTATCTTTTGCCTTGTACTGCCCAACTCTACTAATTGGACCACACGACTGAGTACATTTCTTTTTGTTTAGTTTCAAGCCCCATGTGCCATATGAAGAGATGTGGATTCATATCGATCACCAGACAAATTAAATACCGATTATTATTTTCAACTAAAATATTTAATCCCCTAAGATAGACTTATAGCAGAACTAACGTAAAAAGGGAGTTAATATTGGTTCTTCAGGATCAGGAAAGGATTTGATTTGTTCTTCACACGCGAGGTGCCCCTGATGTTGTAAGCGTCGATATGTTACGGTACCCTGACCGTATACTTTCAGACACGCCGTTTGAATATTTGCCACCAGTATAAAACAAATTACTAGTATAAAAAAAAAACTTACAATGAGCCCACATCTAGGGTCCCCGTTGTCATCAACCAGGGTGCCCCCGTAGTGTTCGGGCAGCTGCTCCCTATCGATCATGGTGAGCACCTGCGCCTGCCACTTTTTCGTGTCGGTGCCGTAAATCTTGATCTTGGAGATCGTGTACTCGTGCATGAACTTCTTGACCACTGAGAACGCTAGGGAGAACACCTTCGGCGCTGAAATAGTAATTAATAATAAGCTATTGTTCTGTCATCATCTAACATCTCTTGGAAAGGTTGCATTAAAAGGATGACGTGATTTCGGTAAACAATCATGTACCTACCTACTTCTTTCACTCTGTTGATAGCAGGAGGCCCAGATTTAAATTCTACGATAGGTACTATAGTGTGGAACAGAATATAGTACAGGATAGTAGTGTGGGTAGGTAGACAGTTTACACACATACCTGCATTTCACATGCACACACACGAAACTAATATATTATATTTATCATACAAATATTTGTTATGTGGAATCAGCAGCCGTTCTTGCGACATCTAGACCAATGACGTAACTATATTCTATTGATCAAATTGTGTTAAATTAGTATCAGTAAAACGTAAGTACCATTAACAATGTAGCAGATCTTCAATATCTCCGGGTAGTTGGCCTCATACAGTTGTAGAAGTGTGAACACCATCTCTGCGGCCGGCTTCCACGCGTACTGCTTGATATTGAAGCCCTCCAGGTCGAATATCACTGTCACCTAAAAGCAGAATGGTGAAAGAAGAATGACTAAATACACACATATTTTTTCGATGCCGTTATTGATTCTGTTGCCATCTATCAGGCTGTTTCAAACTTTGTGCTGCTGTTTCTATACTGGCCAGTCCAGTAATCCAGTAACTACTTAGCACCGACATTCTTCAACTCCTATTTTGTATAATAAAACATTTATTGTTTGCTTTTTAGTTGTTTTTGAATGTTTTGAAGTCGGTTTTTATTTTTTTCCCGGGAAAGTTTAGCGTACGGCCTAAGAGTTTGAGTGAGATTGTGGATAACATTTCACGAGATTTTGCTTACACGGTTTCGGGGCCCCTGTAACTGGGGGGCCCCGTATTTTGATACGGCTGATACGGCGGTAGCTACGCCCCCGCTACCTGTAGGTACCTACATAGCGATGGGAGTAGGAAGCATAGGTCTGTAATGCTAGGGGATAAATTTGTATAAATTCGGAATTGGGTAAGACTATTCAAACGCAAGGCAACACAGGAATTGCTCATTATAATAATAGGCTGATAAGATAAATTAAATATCTACCAATTTCCTCATTGGTCTTGTGTTCGCAAGCGCGACTATTGAGCGTGAGGTCCTGGGTACGATTCCCGGGTCGGGCTAAAGTGTTATTGGATTTTTCTGTATGGAAATTCTCAGTAGCAGTACAGAGTCTGGATCCGTGACCGGCAGATGGCAATAGGCTCGCCATAGGACTTAATAACAGCCTCGGCTATATGTGGGTGCACAATAGTACACCTCTGCCTAACTCCCCGGGGATAGAAGCGTGATGTATGTATTTAATAGTCAATTAGCTTGTCTTTGTTTCCTTTAAGATTACGTACTTATTACTCATATAAATCTAGGCAATTACTACCTAATTACAGTCTGCAGGCATCACAGGTTACTGCTGCGGTTACCTCTGTGATGCCCTATGGTATTTTCCTCAATTTGCTTTTAGATATTCATTGTATTAGTTATGATTATATCTGATACTATGCATGTACGAAGTAGGTACATAAATCTACTCTATGATTTAAATAAACTCATTAAGTGTTTCCTGTGTATTTTAGAGCCTCTTAACCGTGACTGAGACTTGCTTATTGAATAGCCTAGGCTAGGTAGTGAAATAGTAAGCCAAAATACTAGTGCCCGTATCATAAATACTTAGGTACCGTATTTTTTGACTAGAAGACAAAAATAGATGTTAAAAACTTTTTTTACGCCGAGTACACATAAAATGTAAAGACGAAAAGTAACGAAATAACAGGGAAAATATGTGTCACATCCGCCCACAACAGCCATCGCTCAGCACATTGCTGTGACAGCGTAAGCGAAATTCTAAGTCTATGGCTGTGACACATGCACGAAACAGAGCCTCAGGGCTGGTTTTCTGTGATGGCGTTACCAGGTATCCCACATACATACCCCTAAGAAGTGATAAAAACATACCTTCAGGGCAGCTGGGCCATGTTCCTCCGCCTGCTTCCTGGCGACCGCGAGGTAGTTCTCCAGATGCCTCAGGATCATGCGGATAACGTCTGTCCTGGTCACTGAGTGCAGCAAACCCCATACGTCCAGCCCCACGAACGGTACGATGATAACTATAATACAAAAAAGTTAGTTTATTCCTCCATATCATGGACATTTGTAAATACACAGTGGTCTGTATCTTAAGATACCTATTGTACGTAGCACTGATGGATTAGCACTCGTCAGTCACCTGAGTTCCCATAACATGAGGAGCAAATTTATTGCCATTTATCGAGTTCCAATGTTCCAACTTCGAATATATAATAAAACTACCTCGGAAATATTATTGGGCTTTGAATACTAGCGAATCGGAAAGACATTTTTGCCAAGGAAGGATGGTGTATTCTTAGCCGAGTTCCCGCGGTATAATTGTACCATTATTGCTAATCTGGATCGCGGCAGACTACGTAGGAGAGGGCTTAATGAGGTTGATAAACTACACTAGCGCTAGACCGAAAGTTCTGGAAATCATGGGGATGCATTTGCAGAGCAGTTGGATGATGCAGGCTAACAGTAACAGTAGGTAGGTTTTGCCAAGCGAGCGTAACGGGGACACCTATGTACAGTCTCCCCCGGGACGTGCACGAGGGGTGTCCTCTTTACAGTCATCCCCTCCGGGAAGTGCCTTTCGGCATGGCGACGTGATGGGCTTCGGTGCGGTCTTCTAAGAGTTCCCGAGGCCCACCATATGGTGTTGAGACGGACCACCGTGGTGAGTTTAGTTGGTAGGAGTCCGGCACACCCCTTCGGCCCCCAGGCGGAGGACAGCACATGATGGGTTCTCACCACGCTAATAAAAAAAGTAAGGTAGGTTTGGCCAATCTAAACATTTCATTATTAACGGCGTATCATGATGTGTTCCATCTTGTTTCAATACGTTGGTTGAGGGTCAGGTCAGGGCCAAGGCTTGAGGATGTTGAAATCGAGGGGAGTCCGCGAATCACATGTGTGTGACAGTGACAATGACCCGGTTTTGTCGCAACCATTGTGTTTAGATAAGTATACAGTGTCCTTTAGTAACATTCAATAATGACAAGTCGTCGTTTTGTTTTAGACTTGGAAATAAATAAAACTAACATCTTGATACAAGTCATCATATTAAATCTCATACGAAGATGGTTTTCTTATAAATTGATTTCTTTTTCTTTCTTTATAAAACGTTGCCCCACATTAGGAATAATTCCTGTACCGTGGGTGCGTTTACAAACACAAATATTTACATGGACATACACACAGACCCGAAACAACTATTTGTAGATCATACAAATATTTGTTCCGTGCGGAAATCGAACCCACGACACGTAGCGCGGCAGTCGATCGCTCAACCACTGCGCCAATCGTGTCGTAGGATTTCTTGTAAAGGTTTAATGACGACATCACTCTAGTTGTTTATTAATTTTATTAGAACGAGAATATATTTTTTTTGTTAATTTTCATATTTTGACTGCCTCATCGGTCTAGTGGTCGCAATCGGTATTGCTGTGTGTGAGGTCCTGGGTTCGAATCCCGACCCGGCAATGAAAATTGAAATATATGAAAATTGTCAGTAGCAGCACGCAGTCTGGGACTGTGCCCGATACATGGCAATAGGCTCGCCGCCTATTACATGGGACTCAATAACGGCATCGGCGAAATGTGGGTGTACAATAGTGTACACTTCTGCCTGCCCCTTCCGGGAATACAGGCGTGATGCTATGTTATGTTATAACGAGTATAATCAGTTATTAAACTCGTTAAGATAAACAACATTTATGGCCGAATAGAAACATTGTATTGTATTGTATTTTCCCTAGTCTCTATTATAAACAAAGTTCGATACATAGTAGGTATGTTGCTATTCCTACAGACATTAAAAAGAACATAGGTATACTTATTATAAAGAGGTAGTGACTATGGCTGGTAATCTCATCGTAAAAACTAACGATTGAACCGGTTCAAATGAATGCTACTTTGTAATAAGACTAATTACATTTTGATTACTATGTTAAAGTAGGTAGAGGATGTTACATTGTGTAGCTTAGTATGCATATGCTGACAGACTTTGTTAGTCTTTCGTTTAATACGTCACAGGAAAGTCCGAACACGAATGCGGTACGGCCGCGCAAACGATGACGCACTCAATATCGTGTCCGGCGTGTCCCAACACCTGCATGCCGGCGCCGGAAGAATTAATGGATGCCACTGATAGCGCAGTCCTTCTAGCTAACTTCTGGGCAGGGACTATCTAGATTGCCATCGACTCGCTCATAAGAAGAGACGGGAAAGTTTCAGGACCCGGCCCTGGTCAGAAAGGATTGATTAACACGGTGACATCTTGCCTACGCCCTACACCAGTTACGCCGTACTATGTTGAGACATCTCCATAGCTATAATATCGCGTAGTTAGGGGAAACCCACGATGTTTCGCAGACTCGAAAAGTCACAGTACGCGATCATAATTGACGTTGCCGTTATTTCTCGATACTACGGACTGACTCAAGGAAATTCCGCAGTACAGGATTCTGCCATGAAGGTCGGATTGCTCGTGGTCACACAACATTTTTGTTTTCTGTAGGATATTGACCCCCGAGCAAAGCCTCTCGCACTAATACTTTCTGTCGTGTCGCCATGAGCTCTCGTCATGCTTACGTCGTAGTATCAAGATTGGTTAGTCAACATAAACTTAAGTAACGAACGTACTCGTACTTATTAGGTGTCGCCATAGGGGATACTTTAGAATAAAGATATGATGATGCTTACTTGGTGATCCCTCTTTATCAAAGCCGGTGCTGCCGCTGGGGAAGTGTTTCTCTAAAACTTCAGGTGCTTGCCAAGATGGTAGAGTTGTGTCGATGCCCCATTTCTCTCTCCAGACCTGAGACTGAAAAGCAAAAATAAACTTTATTGAATGCAGTTCAAGATGTGTATCTAAAGGCCAAAAGGCCGCTCCATTTTCCCCACAGGAATGACGTGTAGAAAACATATCTTCTATATACACAACTTTGCGGACTATGTTCTTCTCATGTGCTATTATATCTCATGTGCTGGGGTAATTAAAACCAAGTTCGGCCTAGCGAGCCATATTAGGACCCACGCTAGAAGATAATTCGGGTCGCCGTCATCGAAAGCGACGAAGAGGACTATAGGTTCTGCTACTCTGAGGCGTGCTTGCAGCCCAAGAATATGAGGTTGGCCAGCTTGGCCCAAGAGCAGTTCCGCACCAATAAAACAAGCACGGTAAGACCATTACTACAGTTTTGAGATAGCCACGTGTTGGCATGGGTATCTAGGCACTTTACAACCGACATTATTCTTTCACCATGGAGTGTCTTGCCCGTTCTTCTCTATTGGAGTCAACATCTAAAGTCGTAACTATTCTTAAGTATGTATATGGTCTATCTACATGAATAAAAACATATATTATCACTTAAACAGGCTGGCGTTAACAAAAAAGGTTTATCTCAGTAACAGTAATTAATCTGTTCCGCAGTTACATCGTAATTACCTAATGTTTACCGAGGCATATTTGCCGTGTGCGTATTTAAAATATGATAGTCGTCTGTATTTATCGCTGGTATATTAAGTTTATGGTTTTTATACTTCATCTTTGATGGATACATACAAAAAGGTGATGCCGGAGCAAATAAGTGGTTTTCGTGCGTTAAACAATCACATTATGAACATCAAACGTTTCTGAACATTACAAATCATCCGGGACCTTGAAAATGTAGTCATTTATTTTTATGAAACTACCATTTTCTGCCACTAATGATAAAATGATTGGAAGCGTAGTTAAATCGTATTTTTTTCCACGGAACACGTAAAACAAAATAGATATCGACGTTGCGCGTGCAAAAGTCTCTATGTGTTATTTTCGGTTTTTTATGCAGTTTTAATCTTTATTTCATTACACACATACTGTAAAAACGGCTATGTTATAAATATTATATTTAAATAGTTTCGGAATGTAGCTCTCTGGGTATTTCCCGAGAAAATCAGTTTTGTGCGTCTCCTGTAAAGTGTGTAAAAAAACACATAGCGATTATGGAAAACGCAGCGACGATATATGCATAACGATACTCGTAAATAGTAGCACATTACGAAAAAGATTGGGAAACAACATGTGCGTGAACAAGTTTTGGAACCGGTTTACGTTCGGAGTAAATTAACATTAAATTCTACATAAATTAGTTGTTTTTTTTTCAATCTATTACATTTTTTATTCTATTTATTATATTAGTTATAATATTAAAATATGTTCTAATGTGTTGACTGACGTCTCATTGGTTCGAATGCCTCATAGTTTTCGCAAGTGAGAACGGCAAATGTTTGGGTTTGATTCCCGGATCAGGCAGCGTTATTGGGCTTCCTTGTATCGAAATTCTCAATAGTAGCACGGAGTTTGGATCTGTGGCCGGAATATGGAAATATATATATATATATATATATTTCCATTATATATATATATATATATATATAATGGCGATAATGAAATGATGGATCATTCACCATCACATAAAATTGACCTACCTATCAAACACAACAAAAACAAAATCATTAATCTCTCCGTTCAAGATTTAATTACTTACAACGAAATAGATTGCCTTACTTTTTAGGGTTCCGTATCCAAAGGGTAAAAACGGGACCCTATTACTAAGACTTCGCTGTCTGTCCGTCCGTCTGTCTGTCACCAGGCTATATCTCAAGAAACGCGATAGCTAGACAGTTGAAATTTTCACAAATTATGTATTCCTGTTGCCGCTATAACAACAAATACTAAAAACAAAATAAAATAAATATTTAAGAGGGGCTCCCATACAATAAACGCGATTTTTTTGTCCTTTTTTGCTTGATATCAATAATGGCAACAGGTAGGCACTTGAAATATTCACAAAATATTTAGTTGTATTTATACTTTAATAATAAATATCTGCTGTTGTTTACCTAGTCAATGGTACGGAACCCTTCGTGCGCGAGTCCGACTCGCACTTGGCCGGTTTTTTGAATAATTCGAAGTCGATCTCCATATTTATTTTTTGGTTGGCATCAAAATAACCGGAAAGCGTTACTTAACCGTGGCCTTGAAATTCTAATGAATGCAGTATGTATAATAAAGCCCAACATTAAGTAACTTAACTACCAGGTCAAGTGTAACGCGATATTTACGGTACAAAAAGCCTATAGGTTTAAACTACGGATTTGAAGCAGTGCAGTCCGTCGTGTAAGAGTTTAGGATTTTGCTTTCCCTACGGCGAATCATATTAATGCCGATTTCAATACGATAAAAAAACACATTAGACGGGTGGATCGGAAAATTATTTCGTCGAGCTATGCGATGCTATAAATATGCTTTCGTCTGTACAAACTGTTTAAATGTTAGACAGAAATTTTCAACTTACATCTCTGAGCATCTTTTCCGCTGCTTCGGGATCCCACTGTCTCGCTGAAAATAGAAATTTAATTTTAATCATATTTTATAAAATTATATCTGAGCTGAAAATACATTATGACTTTCTATATTATCTATACTGTGGGTCAAATACTAAAACATTAGTACTTAATTTTTTTAAGCAATTTTGTAATTAACTTTTTGCAGAATGCGAATAAAAAGTCACTGGACAGCTTATAGGATCTCATTGGCAGCAGGATAAAAACATTTCAATAACAAAGAAAAAAACTTTGTTTATTCGGTTCAACTTTGTCAGACTTCATATCGATGGAAGGTTTAATAATATGTACCTATGTATATAGCAGGGGTAGCCAACTCGGCTCGACATCTACTGTTTTCACTCATTCATCAGTGTGCGATTTACATAATCTCATAAGTGCTTCTTCACATATATAAACATATTCACATCACATATTAAAATTATATTTTTCTTTGCCTTGCCACGATCGACTGGACTAGTAGCCGCGATCGACCGGTCAAGCGCGATCAACTGGTTGGCCACCCCTGGTATATACGTATACATAGATATAATAATTTGATTCAGCCCATTACTGTCCAACTACTGGGCATGCGTGTTAGAATGAGAAAGCTTTAGTTTGTAAATTATGTTGGCGTGCTACAAATACCATCTAGAGCTTTGTGGAACCCTCCCGGGTTTGTGCTACGATTTTCGTTGGCCGTTGGTGGAGAGCATGAAACGGACCAATCGGAGCGCCGAACGCGTTCGATGCGTTAAATCGAGTTTGTCATAAGAAATTTACACTAGGGCCTCTGATCCGCACATGCATTCGCTGTGTGGGCCGGTTTCATACTCATACTCTCCAACATTCAAGGCAAAGCTTGCTATCACTGCTTACTAACAAAAAACCTAAACCAACAACACCAAGCGGATAGATACTTAATGAAGGCTTTATCGATTAGCACATGGAGGTCAACAGGTTGACCGCTTCAAATATATTCAATAGCTATTAAAATCCTTTGATCGACAATGCAGGCAACTTCATCGCATAAAGTGGTAAATAAATATATTATGCTAACTCTTTTAACAAATAAGTACCTACTTTGAATTTTTCTACACAAAGAGAAGCTTACCATGCTAGACCAGACATTAACTACGTAAGTAAGTATGCGAGTGAGAGTGGAGTATAAAAGTGGAAAGTTGAAGGACCCGGAGAGTAAGTACTACTGGGGGTTTGGTCAAAGGAAATATTCAATATTTTTGTGTGCGAAAGTTAAATGAAAAAACCTTCAACATTCTACTCCACTCTGTATAATTATTGACAAAGGTTTCAGATGTAATTGAAGTGACACAAACAAGGTGGAATCTTGTTGGTACCTTGAACCTATTTTAATCGATTGATGGGTTACAAAATATATCCCTTTTCCTTTTATGGAAAGACCCCTTTTGAAGGTGTGACAGACATTGAAACTTGAGTGGCGTCGTGTAACGGAGACATCATTAGCATTCTTGTCGCATTTGCGTACCAAGTGTCAAGTGGCACGCGGTTTGTCCATGTCCTGGGTTAAGGTCCTCTTTATTTATAACTGTTGATTTACCCATTGTTTCTAATACTTTAGTAGTAAAGCGAGCGAATGGTTTATTAAATACTTACTTAAAGCTTTACATTTTTTTATTATTTTATATCAACGTACCTCTGAGCCATCGCAGAAGATAATGATCATTATGTTCTGGTTTTAATACATCTTTCACGCTCCTTCGGAACTGCAACAATGAAAAATATTGTTATATAATTTATTTAAACATTGAAAAGTACGAGAACATTGAAACTTTTTCTTCATACCAACACATTTCCATCAGGCAGGTTGTTAGGACAGGCCATCCATAAAACAAGCAAGATTCATTGCTAAGCAACCATATTGACAAGACACGATAGGTTGACAACAAGCTCAAACGAAACTAGTCCTTTTATAAACCCTTTTATTTTACTAGGAGTTAACTTTAATCTATAAATCATGGCGGAGGGTGATAATATATCGACGTTTAGTACTGATGGAGGACAAGACACCGTCGGTCTACCACGGATTGTGATGGTAACGGAAGGGTCAGACACATCGGCTTCGTCTCCCTCATCCACTTCTCCCGACGAAGACAACTGGGCAGACCTCATTAAGTCATCAGAAATACCTCCCGAATACTGGCACATACAGAAACTGGTGAAGTATATGAAGGCTGGCAACCAAACTGCCACGATGGTAGCTCTTTCTTGCCTAAAAGACCACGACTTAACAGTAGAGGTCAACCAAAGAGCCATACAAGAAATTGGAGGATTAGAACTACTTGTAAATTTACTAGAAACCAGAGATTTATGTTGTATTTTGGGAGGTCTAGCCGTCCTCAAAGATATAACTCCAAATATTGAAATAAGGAAGAAAGTGACAGATTTAGGAGCTATTCCGTTGCTGGTTGGTTTATTATCGGATCCAGCAAGAGACGTCCAGATACTAGCAGCAGAAACAATAGCTAATTTGGGGAGAATAAGGAAAAGCAGGAAGTTTTGCAGAAAATTTGGTGGAATACCAAAATTAATAGATTTGCTTGATATTAGGCAAAAGTAAGTGTACAAAATGTATTCAAATCCCTGTTACCGTAACTCTTTTTATTTATTATACATATTGGTACCTCTATTTTTATTTTAAGGGCTCTACACACACCTCGTGAAGAATTAAATCAACATGAACTCCAGTTTCTGGATATCGCAAGAGCAGGTGCAAAGGCTCTTTGGTCGATGTCTGCTTCCCAAAGAAATCGAGAAGCCATGAGGAAGTATGGCATGATCCCGCTGATAGCCAGAATGCTGAAAACGATTCATCTCGATGTAGCAGTTCCTGCAGTGGGTTTGTTACAAATGTGCGCAAACGAGACGTCATTTCAACTGGCCATACAAACTGAGAAGATGGTACATGACCTGATCAAACATCTGGCAAACGAAGACAAAGATTTGAAGGTAGGTACAGTGAAAATTACGGACCCGGGTTCGTCCTAAAACTGCGGCTAGACACCGGAGCACGGGCAGGAGCGTCCTCTCACTAATGGGTGAGCCACTGCGATTATGGCAAACCCCCCTTGGGGGAGGCCTTCGTTCAGCAGTGGACGTCTTCTGGTTAATGATGATGACAGTAAAAATTAAGAGCTATTAGTTTGACCGAGGTCAATGTCCATAAACATATTCAATAAAATACTTGGTTAGCCAATGTAGCTTTTGAGTGAAGTCGTCACGCAAGTGTTTTGTAATAATTTAAATTGGTGTTTATATTTTTAGACTTACTGCAGTTTAGCGATCTACAAGTGTGCGAGTGACTCGGCGACGAGAGACATGATTCGAGACGCTGGAGGGTTGGAGTTGTTAGTACAAGCAGCGTCAGACTCCACAAACAGGCCCAATAAGCCTCTATTGGCGGCTGCAACTGGTGCCCTATGGAAATGCGCCAGTAGTGACGCTAGCGTTAAAAGACTAGATCATCTCGGAGCTGTTCCAATACTCGTCAAACTGTTGGATGATGAAAATGATGGAGTTTTGACCAACGTGGCTGGGGCACTAGCGGAGTGCGCCAAGTTTCATCCCAATAGAGAAAAAATTAGGACTGCTGGTGGAATACCAATGCTAAGTAAATAATAATAACTAGCCTAGGAAATCGTTAATGTTTTCGAGTAGAGTAGTGAAAAATGTTGCGGCTTCAATTCAAGCATCAAACCAAACGTATATTCGGTTTAAAGTCTCGAAATGGAGCGTTTATAAAGCGATACTTTTATATTTCAGTTCACCACCTCAACAATACCCACAAGCCGTTACTAGAAAATGTTCCACTAGTTCTAATGGAGTGCGCTAAAGAACAGAACTGCATGCTAGAGATTGATGAGCTGGATGGCGTCAGACTGATTTGGTCTTTGCTCAAAAACGACTCTAAAAAGGTTCAAACTAACGCGGCTTTAGCATTGAGCCCTTGTGTCCAAAATGCAGCAGACTCCGGGGAAATGGTCAGATCTTTCGTTGGTGCTTTGGAGCTGACGGTAGATTTACTAGATTCCGACGATCATAATGTTCTGTCGGCCGTATGCGCCGCTATAGCAACAATTGCCAGAGACCACGAGAACTTGGCTGTTATTTCCGACCATGGTGTTGTTGCCAAACTGTCTAAACTTGGTAAGCTTTGATTGAAAAATGCTTTGGTTACAGTAATATATTGACCCAGATAATTCGAAATCGTTCTTAGCCTATTTAGGTACGATTAATATATACTTTCTGAATAATATTAATCGTGCATGGATTTTCTACGGTCCAATTAAGTCGTGTAGTTTCTAATTTGGTTCAATACTGAACTAAACCGTATATTAAGTAACTCATCATTCATCACCCATCAATCATTATCTAACACTAATGTCATAGATTGTGATGATGAAAATTGCATCGTTTTTATGGCGTTTCTAAAAATCTAAACTATTAGTAAAATTTTACATATACATAATTTATTGCTCACTAATTTTATATAGCTAGACAGTTACAAATTACGTGGGTTTTTTTTTTACTAGTTTACATCCGGGATCATAGATCATATCAGTATCCTAAAAATTGGTTACAAGGGATATTGCGTATATCCTTTATTCTGTTTTATTGACCGCTTCATTGGTCTAGTGGTCGCAAGTGCGACTGCTTTGCTTGAGGTCTTGGGCTCGATTCCTTGGTCGAGCAAAGTGTTATTGGGTGTTTCTGTATGGAAATTCCCAGTAGCAGCACGGAGTCTGGAACTGCCCGGTTCATGGCAATACGAGCATATTGCCTTCAGCCCCTATTACATGGGCCTCAATAACAGTATCGGCGAAATGTGAGTGTACAATAGTACATCTCTGCCTAAACTTTCGGGGATACTGGCGTGATGCTATGTTATGTTATATCTGGTTTATTTCTTCCACAGTGAACACAACAGATGACCATCTTAGAGCGAACCTCGGTGTAGCGATAGCGTACTGCTGCGAATGGGCCCAGAACCGCCAGGAGTTCGGCAAGCGCGGCGCCATCACGCCTCTGGTGAACTATATGACGTCACGCGACCCCAACGTGCACAGATCCACGGCGTTGGCGCTCTACCACCTGTCCTTCTACTCGCTCAACTGCGTGACAATGCATGCCGTAAGTGAAATGTTCTTATTTGGGAACATGCCCTTGCACGCCAGAAGAACTAATAGGAGCTACTGGTACTGCAGTCCTTGTAGGTAACTTCTGGGCTAGGGCTATTTAGATTGCCATCGACTTGCTTAGAAGAATTCAGCAGAGAATCAACAATAGCCTAGTTCAGGATTAATTTATCATCATGTGTCAAAATTATATTACAAAGATATGTATATCACTAATGGAGGATAACTTTCAATGGAGGAACACCACACCTCGTTCCCCATAGTGGGCTTTATTTATAGTAAACTCAAACGCCCCATTTTTCCCTAAATGCGCTGCTCTTATTTATCTTGCCGGAATCAAATGCACCCTTTCTTAGCATAACGTTAGGCCGCGTTTACATTACTTTATAAGTTCATTCAGTTCAATCATGCACTGTTTATTTTGTATATGTAAGAAATAAAAATCACTTTTTGTTATTTTAAAAACTCATTCATTGTTAATTACGCACATAACAGATTTTCAGAACCTTTTAAATGTTGCGATCGCTGAACATCCGTTATATTAAAAAGTAAGAGGTGCAGCTGGCCTTTTTGCTTTATAAACTTACTAATTAAATTGAATCTGCCTTACGAAGGAAGAATTTTTTTCTTTGGGTGAGATTAGATGATTCTTTCTTTATGTTTATTTTCTTTAGTCTATCTTAATATATCTATTTTCTTAGCAAACACACGTTAAGATCAGATTATTAACTTCAAAATGCAATAAGTAAAGTGCATGGTACCTATCTGTAGTTGCTTTGAGTTTACATAAGTATATATGTAAAAAAGACAAAAGATCGACGTCAAATATGTACTTTCTTAAGTACTTACTTACCATAAAGGGTAAGTTAAGTAAACTTTACAAGTAAATATTTAAATTTGATCTTTTATCTCTGAAGGTTTCGATGACATTACCGTAAAAAGATAAGTCAAGAAAAAATGATTTTTTTTTTCGTAATATTGATTCATTTATCTGTCAGGTGTTCAGAATCAATCACAAGAGCCTAGTTTATTTTAACAAGTCAATACTATCTAAAGCAATGTTTTTTTTTTTTCAGGCTGGTGTGGTTCAATTCCTCTTGGAGACGATAGGATCCAAGGACCCAATTCTACAAGAAGCGTCGGCCGGCTGCCTCTGCAACATTAGGAAACTAGCACTGGCCACTGAGAAAGTTAAATTGAAACAGTAGAATGAACTTTAGTTATCGTATTAAATGTTGATTTAATTTTTTTTTTCTCTTCTATTTTTATTTTGTTATTAATATCTCTATCCCATTAGAAGAAACGAAAGGACATTGCAAAACCTTTCAGCGTCTTCTGTAGTATGAAGGGAAGTATTGTCCTCGGAGTCATTCCTGGAGTTTATTTAGATTCAAGACTGCGCAGTGAGATCAAAATCCTGTCGTATTTTGGTCTACTTCTGTAGAACTGCCAACGAATTGTGACACAATCGTAATAGAAAACTCATCAAATCATTTTTATTTTTTTACGCCTGTGTGAGGCCTTAATATGTCCCGGTTTCATCAGATTTAATTATTATGTGTTAGAAACTGTACAACTGAATGTTATGAAGGGTATAAAAACAATATAAAAATGTTGCTTAATTTACATGTTTTTGTTCTTATTTGGCAATTAAAAAAATATTAATTACAAATCATCTCTGAACTAGAGATAACTTGTAATTAATAATTTTTTTAAGTACCTAAGTAATATCGAAGGATTGTTTGTCTCATTATAATTTTGCAATAATTATGTATACAGGCAGCTGTTTTTGCTCCTTAATTTAAGGTAATTCGAGAAGTTTTTGTTTCTTGTTACCTATTGGCTATTGGTACGTTAAAATTATACGCGTTGAATACCTACCATGTTTAGGTACGATGCTAAAATGCTTGATAATGATGGTATAGCAAATCATAGCCAATTAATACCTGTCTACATTTAACGTTCAGATGGAAATAAGAATCTATCCAATTTTAGAACACTGACGTGTAACTAATTTGAAGGAGAAAAAAAAAACATCAGTCAATACTCAAATTAGATTTTGAATTAGCTGAGCCAGACACAATTCGAACCGTATATTAAATAATAATATTTAATTACCGTAAGATTTGGTAATTTCCTACCTAATCATTATCAACAGGCGTAAAACACAGGTATCATTCACGATTTTAATGGATATTATTTAAAAATGACCACAATTATTGATTAACTAATCACACAAAGAATGGAAAGTTTTGAATCGTAAACTCACAAGAGAGTTACTTCTTAAAAGTTGTTTATCGCCGTTGAAAAAGTTTGAAACTTTGTACGAAAAATAGATGAAGAACATGGTTTCTTCATTTATTTATATCATTGTCTATGATCCCGGAGTCTGATCTTTGACATTGAAATGTAAAATTGTACATAATGATTGCTTCATCTCATTGAAGGGTCTCAAATAATATACAACGTTACTTCACGATTTACGAGTAGGTAACTTATTGTTATGCCCTTTCACCTTTTAGATTGACCTGCTCTTTGAACTTTAATTCAATCTTATTACATAAAATAATAAGGTTGTTATCGATGAATTCACATAAGCTTTCAATGGCGTACAAAAATAGGTTTAGACAATTCTACTCTTATAATTATATATATAAATGTATATATTGTCCCTATGGGCTCCAAAACGGCTGGAGCGAATTTAATGAAATTGGTAATCTTCAGATTAGCCCAGCGGATGATCCTACGAAGCCGGGGCGGGTCGCTAGTAGTATATAATTCTGTTCTAAGTACTTATATATAATTATATACCTACTTGAAATGTCGAAGTGTGCAAGAATTGCCCGCTGAACTAATAATATCTACAAAACTAATGTGCAATATTTATTTATGAGATGTATACTCATTCTGCATTTCATGGTTTCTTGTTTTAGTATTTAATTTTGCATGTGTCAATATTTGTATAACAAAAGAAATGTCATTTGAAATTCAAACACAACGTCGGGCAAGACACCTTTATTTTGTAAAATCATCGCAGTTACTTAGTTAAGTATCTTTAATAAGAATTAAAACATAATCGCATAAAAAATATTTTCTAAGACATTACTATTTGTTGGGTAATTAAATATATCGATGTATTACAGATTGCTTTCGATTTTATTATGATCAATTATTTTATAGAGCACGTAATAAACAGAACAATAAACTATCTGGAAAGGAAGAAATATAATGATCAATATTTTGTAACTGCCAATTTTAATGCTTGCTGTTGATAAATAGGAATATATATGGATACTAGCTTCCGCCCGCGGTTTGCCCGCGTGGTTTACGAACTCGTACATTTTTCCGGGATAAAAAGTAGCCTATGTCCAGACTATAATCTATCTCTGTGCCAAATTTCATCCAGATCCGTTCATCCGTTCTGGTGTGATTGAGTAACAAATATCCATCCATCCTCACAAACTTTCATATTTATAATATTAATAAGTAGGATAGGATAGTAGGATATAATTAATTAGGCGGTGTATAAAATCTTAGGCATTCAAAAGTAGCATCTCATAACTCGTTGTGGTAGATTTCGTCTGGACAAAATTGCAGTATTTTTGTTTCTATAATAAATGTACAATAAACATATAATTATGTAACGATGTATAACATTACCTGCCTCATTGGTCTAGTGGATGCAAGCGCGACTGCTGAGTGTGAGGTCCTGGGTTTAATTCCCGGGGCGGGCAAAGTGCTATTGAGTTTTTCTGTATGGAAATTCTCAGTAACAACATGAAGTCTGGAACTATGTTTGGTAGATGGCAATAGGCTCGCTCCCTATTACATGGGACTCAATAACGACATTGGCGAAATGTGGGTGTACAATAATACACCTCTGCCTACCCCTTCGGGGAAAACAGGCATGATTCTTTGTTATATGTTATGTATAACATGTAATGGTAGAGAACCCTCTTAGGGCGCGAGTCCTGCTCGCACTTAACCTTTAATTTATATCTTCAGTGTAACGTAAAATGAAAGGAAGGTTGCAAGCAGAGCCAAAAGCGTATATATTACGCCACTTTAAAGCCTGTAGATTTATTCGTTGCACAAGGACATTAAATTATGTATCTACGTATGTACACATCGCTCATCGGCAACGAGAGAGTCACAACACAAAATACGAAGTTGAGATAAGTATCCCATGAGATAGGCAATCACAAACTTTATCTGCTAAAAAACGTCCTAATTATAGTGCGATTCGTCACCGAGAGGTGGCACGTTTTCCGATATACTCTCTCAGAAAAAAAAAATGGAATTATAAGTTATAAAAAAAAGGAAAATAGTGACCTCCCAAAAAGAAACGAAGCTAAAGATATTTATGCGGATTACCATCTGTTTGCTTAACTCAAACAAAGGTGTTGTGCAAATCATCCGCAGTGTTATGAAATTCGCAATGCATCGCCAGTCATTGCAGAAGATCATGTGACTTTTAGGATACGGTGGGGAAAAGAGAAAACTTCAAATCCCGTCAGTCAAGCGACCGTATAGAATATCGAATATTTATATCTGTTTGATCGCTTGTTTGTCGCAAAAATGTTCTCCACTTTATTAATTTCTTTATCTAATTACCTAAAAAGTTTGAAAACATTCTATACTATCAATCAAAAAGAAATTATTTGTTATTTTGATAGAAATGGAACAAAACATAAATGATTTTGAGTTTGATCCTAAGAAAACGGTTGGTTCCGTATACATATAGTGTCATATTATCATTTTGTTGCATTGTCGGATAATGTTAAACTACAGAACACTATTTTCTTAAACCTTACACGGACTTGGTAACTTTTTTTATTTAACACCCAGACGCTAATGTTCGCGAGTATTTTAGATATTTTACTTTGAACAAACCGCTTCCTAATGATTTATAAGCATGATAATTAATTAGAGATATGAAAATTATGTCCGGCAGTTAGAAAATCCAGTTTGCCTTAGAGGGTTGCCAGTGTGAATATTTATTTGATTATAATTTTAAAATATAGTTCGTTCTGACCATTTTATCTTTTTTCTTCCTACTGCTGATTTCATTGTCACATGGCTTAGAAATAAGCGCATAATTTTCTAAGGGCTTCAGCAGGTGGCCGATTGATCGATACCTACAACAGTTTAGTCATAACGACGAACTTTAGAATGCGCACACGATACAATTTCCAATTCTTTTAATTACCTACGACTATACTGTTGTCTCAGTGATCAGTCGGCCGTCTGCTGAAGAGATATATGTTAGAATCTTCTACACTTAGATAACGAGTTAAGCAAGTACGCACTGATTCTTGATTTAAAGGATGCACCCAAAACCTGTTGACGGTTGAACTAGGGTAAAATTGACGTATGAAAATTGCGGGTATTCGTTTTACATGAATGAAAGTTTACCGTATGAACACCCGGCTGATTGTGCGTTCAAAATCGAATACTACAAAAAACATGCAGTACAATGTCGTGTAAATCCAGTCTAAGTGTGACTGACGTCTGAAAGTGTGATCAGTACCTACCTGTACACAAGTTCAATCTACAATCGCTCTAAAATAGAAACGTCATCAAAATGTGCTGAATTGACATTAAGTTGTCAAATAGTCACGTGATACATAAATATAATATCATCATAATTAATTTTCCTGGATTTTGGTCAATTAATAGTCTAGCAATTGTAGATTGTAAAAATAAAGCGCTTCAGCTTCTCCGCCTACATCAAGATTCAGAACGTGTAACAATTACCGAATTAGCCAAGCATCCCAATGGTGGCCTGTATTCCCCGAAGGGTTAGGCAGAGGTGTTGTATTGTACACCCACATTTTGCCGATGCCGATATTTAGTCCCATTTAATAGGGGGCGAGCCTATTACCAATTAACGGGTCCAGTTTCAGTCAGTTTCACTCTCTGCAGCGACTGAGAATTTTTATACAGAAAAACCACTTTGCCCGACCCGGGAGTCGAATTTAGGATCTCACGCGTAGCAGTCGCGCTTCCGACCACGAGAACAATGAGCCGGTCAATAACGTAAATGTAATCAATATTGTAATGCAACTAATCCAACAGCTATTCACTAATTTGAGTGTCCAGCGATCGTCGAATCGTGCTATGTAATTACATTACTTACTCCAAATTAGCGCATTTTATTGCATTGCACAACTGATTTTACGCTTGCGTGTTGCACAAGTCTGTACCCCTAGTGTAAGTTTCTTTTGACAAATTCGATTTACTACATCGAACGCGTTCGGCGCTCCGATTGGTGGAGAGCACGAAACGGACCAATCGGAGCGCCGAACGCGTTCTATGTAGTAAATCGAATTTGTCAAAAGAAACTTACACTAGCGCCTCTGGAGTCATTCTAAAAAGCTTTCGTTCCGTTTTAATCGCAATTTCATCAGATCATCTTATTAGATCTGTCTAGGTATATTCAGCGGCGTTATTTTGCAAACATTTTTATCGATTTAATATTATGAAATGATGTCCTAAGATAACAAGTCTTCGGCGACGCAATTCCGTCCTTCCTCATCTCATTAATAAATAAATAATGTCATACGGATTTCGATATTATTTCCCTGATTTAGCGCGTCTTCCGTCACTTTCTTTTAGCTTTAGTAGACCAATTTATCTATGTGTTCAAGGTTACAATATTCACATACATATTCAGTAGAAGTGGTTATTCTAGTCGTCAGTATTTGCATAGATTAGTCATCAAAACTTTGTCGAAATATGATCGAAAAGCAAACAGGTGTTCTAAGATATCGCTAGTGTGTTCACAAGTCATAACTGAGGGGTATTCCCAAAAGGCTATCTATATCTTCTCCCTGTCATTTTATCTTGAGGCTATCCGCTTCAAGTTTAGAAGTTTGGATATTACAGGGAAAAGAATTAAATTTTTGTCGTTTTTTCTGTAATTATTACAAATACAATTATCTAGCGATTCGTGTACTCTTGGGAAGATAGAAAAATACTTGCAAGATATGTTACTGTCAATCGTAATAATTTTATTGATTACACGATAAGTAGATATTAAAAAAAATGTGCTCACAATTATCAACAGATTAAATCCTACTATCCTACTAATATTATAAATCTGAAAGTTTGTGAGGATGGATGGATGGATAGAAGGATCTTTGTTACTCTTTCACGCCAGAACGGCTGAACGGAACTGGATGAAATTTGACACAGAGATAGATTATTGTCTGGAATAGCACATAGGCTACTTTTTATCCCGGAAAAATGTACGGATTCGGAAACTATGCGGGCGAAGCTGCGAGTGGAAGCTAGTTTATAATAATGCATAAAATATTTGACTTTGAGAAAGTGCCGTCGCTTTACCATAACAAGTAGTGTCCACCTGTACTATATTTGGACACACGTGTAGAAGTGTAAGCAGCAGGCACCCGCGCCGATTAATATTCAAAGTGGCAGGAAAACCTTCCGTTATTGGGCGTGTTTCGTCAGATATTTGTCATATGTTAATTACAAATGTTGGAACAAAAAATCAGACGACAAATATTTAGAGAAATAGAAATAGGTGAGAGCCGCTAACCTTAACCGATTTAGATTTGTCTGTGTGTGGAATAATGCTGATTATCCATGTAACCTGCCTTGGATTTAATCCCGAGCGACACTTGCGTATCAAGTTATGTGCTCGGTGATAGGTTTAAAAATCTCACTTTGTATAAAGTAGCTTTGTATAAGGTTCAGCCGAAAACGGTACACTGTTTGTCACAGGTCTCTCCTAAGTTGTTCTATAGCTGTGTCCACCATCTAGGAACCCAGTAACATTTTTTAGTTCAAAGTTTTATAAATAGTAACCATTGGCCTTATTCATTTAAAGTACATATCTACCAATTAATACCGAGGATATAAACTTTCTCCTCAAGCGCTAGCCTTCAAGCTTAGGGTTACGGCCTACGCATATTTATTATCTATGCCAACAATAAATTTACTTAAAAACCAGAGACAATCGTCATCTAAAAGCCAAACTCCTAAGGAACACTAAAAATAAATGCAGGCATAATGTTAAATTTGATAAGTAAGCAAACTTGCGCAAGCGCTCATTGAGATTGCGTTCAAGTGGCGTGTGGTAGCGGTTCCTGACCTTGGTCAATGAGTTTTGCAATGTGGCATTAGCACACGTTAACAATAATGACAAAGGCTACAATGACTCCCCATAAACACACCATGAATATCATGTCGGCGATCCCTAGGATTTTATCTATTAATTTATTCAAGATTTAGACAGAGGAATACTATTTTGTACACCCAAATTTCGCCGTTGCCTGCATGTAATAGATGGCGAGCCCTTTGCCATCTACCCGGCACAGTTCCAGACTCCGTGCTACTGAGAATTTCCATACAGAAAAACCCAATAACATTTAGCCCGATCTGGGAATCAAACCCAGCACCTCACACTCAGCAGTCGCGCTTGCGACCACTAAACCATTGAGTTAGTATAATTGTAATTGTATAGCGTTTGTTTTGACAAAATGTTTTGTAACCGTTGGCTTGCCATTGTGTTGTTGAAGTTCCGGTATCGCCTCGATAGCCAGTTGCGTCGTAAAAATATCGAATATATGTATACAATTTAATTTACACCTGACCTGGGTACGTCCTAAAACTGCGGCCAGACATCGGAGGACGGGCAGCAGCGTCCTCTCACTAATCGGTGAGCCACTGCGATCCCCAAGCCGCCTCCCAAGCGTGGGGATTATGGCAACCCCTCCCCCCCCCCTCTTAGGGGAGGCCTTCGTCCAGCAGTGGACGTCTTCTGGCTGATGATGATGATGATGATGACATACATACATACAGTCTCGCCTTTTTCCCATGGTGGTAGGCAGAAACTACGGGCCGCCATGTGCTACGATCCTTACATAACCCTTTTGCTTCATCTACATTCATGCATCGTTCAAAAAAATAATAATAATTAACATTTAGGTAAAATTAAAATTGTATATCCTCTTTCAAATCTATAAGTAGCTTATACCATATCTAAATCATGATTAATTAATTTGCACCACAAAAGACGGAAATATTTTTAATCATTCAGTATTATGTAATGGAGAAGCGGTAGAAAAATAGCTGGGATAGTGATTATAGCAATCTCGAATCAATCTTACAACATACACAAGTAGCAAACTTCCTGAGTTTATGAGTTATAGCATATTAGCATTCGTTATAGTTATTATTGCATCAATAAAACTTGATTGTTTAAGTGTTACGTTGCCGTTGGTAATCTGTTATCCTGAATGTTTACCGGTTAGATAGCTTACCTTTCATATAATTAAAATATCACCTACAACTAAATATCACCTACGCTTATCGCGAGTTTTATTATTGTTTATCTACACAAGTAAATCTCGCGACAAACTTTTATATCATATAAATTGTGTAATGTAATAAATTGATGGGTTTGATTCAATTAAAGTTTCTTTTCTTCTTTTTAGAGCATTTAAATAAAAGCTTGTTTAAAAAAAAAAAAATTATGTTTTACCTAATTTAGGGGTCAAATGTTCGATATCGTACCCAATGAACACCTCTTGTACGCTCTTGTAGCTTTATAGACAATTCTTTCCTGTATGTTGTTTGTGAGTATAATTAATAAATAATGAATATTATTATATCTAACTAGGAGACCCGCGCGGCTTCGTCCGCATTAGGAACAACACTACATTAAACTACACTAAACTACACACTACACTACACTACACTCCACTACACTACACACTACACTACACATTGCACTACACACTACACTAAACAATACACTACACTACGCTACAAAAATTGATTTCACCATATAAACCTTCTCTGGACTTCCACAAATATTTCAAAACTATGTAAAATTAGCCAAATCGGTTCAGCCGTTCTCGAGTTTTAGCAGGACTAACGAACAGCAATTCATTTTTATATATATAGATGGTGAGAATATGATATTTGAAGTACTTCCTTTAATTTCTTCCTGCATCAATATGTAATGGTAATGCTCGTTCGTTTGTTCGTTGTTATGTCAGCCTTATTATCAAGATTAATCAAGTAGAGAGCTTCCTTTTAGATTAGACTAAGTCTTTTGTATTCAAATTAGCTGAAATCTTTGTTTCTATAATCTTTCCTATTGTTATTCGAATAAGGTCCTAGGTTGACGTCAGGTTAAGATTTTTGAACCTTCCATAAAATTAACTCCCTCCGAACAAAAAACCACCCAAACAAGATCCACACTATTGTAAATGCGAAAGTATCTCTGTCCGTTTGTTACCTCATCACGACTAAACTACTTAACCGATCATAATGAAATTTTACAAAGAGATAGCTTAGGACCTGGAGAAAGACCGTTTTATTTTAACTATTGCAGCAAAACATTAATTAGATAATAAATACAAAATACACGCAGACGAAGTCGCGGGCAACAGCTACTTCAAAATGTGACAATATGTAATCGAATAGGCGCCACAAAACAGGGCGGCGGCCTCAGTTGCTCCAGCTTCAAATGCTGTAGCAGCAACGCTCTGAACAGCCTCACGCCCCTCTCCTCCTTGCAGCTCTGGTCCCCGTCAGTGACCCTGGCTCTCGTCTCACCTCTCCTCATCCAGGAGACTTGGCGGAGGAGTGCGAGATATTGCATCCTTAGAATGAAAGTGACCTAACTCAAAATTCGTGTAATTTCTGATTTTGCTATGAACTGACCTTAAAAATATATATTTTTAAGGCTTTCTTGTTCATTTCCCACAAGTTGCATTTTTCGACTTAGGTCACTTTCGTTCTGAGGGTGCGATAAAATCGAAACTACGAGCTCAGCAGTCGTACTTGCAACAACCAGACTCGTGAGAGAGTCAGTGAAACCGATTGTGTTAAAATCAAACACTGAAGAATGCGTGCATGTTAATATAATAAATTATAGTAGACTAGCTGTGCCCGCGACTTCGTTCGCGTGGATGTCGGAACTAAACAATGTATTTTTTAGTGAGACCAAATGCATTTAACCCTATTTTTTCCGAAAATAAAAGATTTTTTCTAAAATTAAAGTAGCCTAAGTTACTCCTTATTACATCAGCTACCTGCCAATAAAAGTCCCGTCGAAATCGGTCCAGCCATTTCAGAGATTAGCCTATACAAACAGACAGAAAATTGTAAAAAATGTTATTTTGGTGGTGGTATTATATGTACCGTATATATATTCATATGCATGTAGTAAAAAACAGTTATTTCAATATTACAAACAGACACTCCAATTTTATTTATATGTATAGATATGTTATGTTATACATTTGCTTCTGGATCATCCATATAACAAATGTTCATCCTTCATATGCATACCAACCCCTTACATCATAAGCTTACATGAGCGCATGCGCAAGGTATGTGGATTGCGGAGACACTATTATATCCGTCATTGTGATTAATGTTTAGTGCAACGCATGCGTAATTCCAGCGGCAGCTATTCCAAGATAACTATATTTTTTTTAAGACTACTTTCGTTTCTCGACTCTCAAATGAGTCCGTAGGTTATAAAATGACACATGTGAGAGGACATTTTAAGTGTTTTTGACAAATTTACAAGAAGATATGAAAACAGGTACAGGGTACTTCTCGTGTTTTTATTTATTCAGTCTAGACTGCAAGGTGATGCTTATCTGCATGTGATTTATTATAGGAAGTGATGATTCACTTCCTCAATATATTGAATAACCATGATATTTTGGCCGAAACAATAAATATATTAGTACCTTCCCGCTGACCCCAAAGATATTCTTCTATTTCTGTGGTTGACCCCGTGTGTGTGTGGTTGACCCCAAGTGACATAATTATGTCATCGGTTCGTAGTCGTAGCTAGGTAGAGTAATACCATAGACTTAGAATTTCGAGTAATACGAATATAGGTACAAAGCATCCGAACGCCCGCGCACATCGGGGTTATTGAATAATCGCGCATTTTTTTCTAGTTTCGAGTTTAAAGAATATTGCGTTTTTTGAGATCAGTCCTCTTTCATATTGAGATAATGCAGATGACTAAAGCGCCACCCAGTATTTAAAATTTAAATATATATTTTACGGTACTTCAGTGTGTATGCATGAGTTCTAAACATTTTTATAATTTAAATATATCGCTCAAAATGTATTAAAAGTCGTATTTATTTTTCTTTTACAAAATGTTTGCTTACGTGCTGTACTATTCATTAGAACGATTACTGTTATTATCGTCCTGGAAGTTGCAGTGCCCATAATTTCCACTTCCGGTTCATTTGTTCAATCAAATTATTTCTTTGTTGCGTAGTCGTTAAGAAGCTAACAAAACACGTGTTTAGCTATTGTCCTCCTATCAATGTCTTAATGTATTTACTTGCTTATCTATATATATAATAAAATTATAGCAGGCCGAAGTCTGTGTATCATACCTATTGGAGACAAACTAATATGGGGGGTCTTTATTAGAGCAACAGAAGCCAAAACACACAAAAGTAGAATTTTTGTATCTGTCTGTCTGCATGTTTGTACATGCATCACGTAAAAACTACTGCATGGAATTGAATGCAGTTTTCACCAATGTATTGTTAGAGGTAAAAATATAGGCTTATTTTACCGCAGGAAAATATCAGATTCTAAATTCCAGGAACGAAGTCGCGGAACGCGGAACGCGAACAAAAAACGAAGTCGCGGGCATAGGCTAGTCTAATATAAAAATAAACTCTTAAGCAAGTAGTTTTATTGAAATAGGTCCAAAACTTGTTGTAATTGAATAGACATTTTTTTATTGAACTATGGAACCTATTTTAAAAATTGGATTATTATACTCCCCTGTCTCTTAAAGGTTATATTTTGTTGTGTCGTGTCGTCATGTTTGCAATACTTTTTTGTAAGTTTCTGCGTAAATGTCACCTAGATCGCTTTTTAATGCTTAGAAAACAATCGGGTATCGTTATACGATTTATGCAATGATAGAGCCATTACGCGTGGGGTTACGCGATTTAGATTGTGCAATGTTATTTAGTACCTACTTTTATAAAAGGAAAAAAGGTTGACGACCCGGTTGGTGCAGTGGTTCAACGATCGACTGCTGCGCTACGTCAGCTGCACGTCGCTGGTTCGATTTCCGCACGGTACTATTTTTTTGTTCGTTTGTGCATCTCAATATTTTGTAAATGGACTTTACAATACATACAAATTACATTATTAATAGCGTGGGGCAATGTTCAAAAAATCCGGCTAACATTTACACAAAATATGTAGCTACTTTAAGTCTATTGTCTGTTTCTCATTATTTAATTCTACATTGTGATATCGAGTGATAACACAGAATTATCTTCTGAAAAACAAGTATATAATTAAGTATAAAGTTTTTTAAACTTTTTCATGGTTTGTTGCATTTACAAAATGACATACTTAGTCATTAATGCCTATTATTTACTAGGCAACCACATAACGTAACATCACGCCTGTATTCCCCAAAGGGTTAGGCAGAGATGTATTATTGTACACTCACATTCTGCCGATGCCGTAATTGAGTCCAGAGGCAAGCCTATTGCTATCTACCGGGCAAAGTTCCAAATTCCGTGCTGTTAAGGAGAATTTTCATACAGAAGAATTCAACACCACTTTGCCCGACCCGGGAATCGAACCGGTACTCACCCCTAGCAGCCGCGCCTGCTACCACTAGACTAATGAGACAGTTACATAGTAACTATTGAGTAATGTGTGATATTATTATCAACCACAGGTATCCACCATTTCGCAAGACGGGAGTATGTACCTATGTAAGATCTCATAACTTTAGTTTAGCTAAAAGTTTTCATACAAAATGCGTTAACGTTTTTACCCCACTAAACATGAGCTGATTTTGCTGTTTTTTTTATATGTTATAGACACAAGTAAAAACTAGGTCGTCACGTTTTCGTTTTTTTTATATTGTTTATAGATTGAGAAATAATTGACCCTCAAAATGCGTTTTTTAACTAAACATCTTCCTTATACTTATATCTCGTGATAATAATTAAATTTAAGAAATTTAAAAAAAAAACCTAACCTTTCTATCTAGTTCATAATCTGACAAAACGATAGAGACCAAGATCAAATTAATTCGACAAGATTTCGATGTAAGAAACGTTAAACCTATTTTGCGCGTATTTCAAGGCAATTTTGTCCAAGGGCGGATCCAGGGGGGTCATTGGTGTCATGACCCCGCCTGGGCTGGTTCTAGGTCGAACCATTGATAATTTTTCTAATCGCATTGATCGTACAGTATTTATTATTGTAATCGAATAGGAGCCTGTCACGACTAGACTTCAAACATGTGACCCCCCCTAACTTGAAAGCTGGATCCGCCCTTGATTTTGTCATAAGCCGGCAGCTAATTTAAACGATGATGGTAAATACTAATGGGAATATTGAGAATAGTAGATAAAACGTGTGAATGGTTGCCATTAAAATCCCATAGCATAAACGGTATTCTTGGAATAGAAACTTGTGAAAGTAAGTTCACACTGCACTCTCATAATGCAGTCTCATATAATTGCGTATTACTTATTAACGTTACGAGTTTAGTTAGATGTTACCTAAGTACGTTTCACGATATATTCTTGACTAGCTTTCGCTCGCGGCTGCGCCCGCGTGGTTTACGAACCCATACATTTTCCCGGGATAAAAAGTAGCCTATGTGCTATTCCAGACTATAATCTATCTCCGTGCCAAATTTCTTCCAGATCAGTTCAGCCGTTCTGGCGTGAAACATTAACAAAGATTCATCCATCCATCCAGCCAACCTCACAAACTTTCACATTTATAATATTAGTAGGATAGTAGGATAGGATAGGATAGAATAGTAGGATATTAGTAGGATTATTATACATATATATACAAATGTAGCATACTCTTAACGTGTATCTATATGTATATATATACAACGTGTATCAGAAATGCAGTAGTCATATTAAATAGGTACGTTTGGGTCGAGTAGGTATTGAAGATTTAGACAGCTAATTATTTTTTCGCAATTACGATGTTGGTCCCATATAGAAAGTTCAGTGTGATGGTCTTAACCACAATATGACCCTTAAATATGACCACACATTTCTAATATATGCTTTATATGTCATTATATCCCGTAAGATGAAAAGGATTTTAATAATCGTTTAATTATTACAAAATGTTAATGATTGTTGATGTTAAAGCAGCTCAAACTTTTTTTTCTTGGGCCACTGTCAGATTTCAAATGTGTCTTGCGGGCCGCTACCTAAATCACATCTGTTATTTAGGTGTTAATGAAAAAACCTATTACGTTTAATTGTTTATTTAAATTTTAGCGAGAATGCTGATCACGCTTCGTGTCACGTGTGCAATCAGTGCCCTGCGCCTATTATTCCCTCGGAATTTAAAATAGGTAATTGGCTTAGTAACTTCGTTTATAGAATTTGAAGCTACAACGGGTGGGCTACTTTCGAAAGCCTGGCGGGCCGCATGCGGTCCATGGGCCGCAGTTTAAGTATGGCTGTGTTAAAGTATAGTGGTGGAAGTGCTGAATATAATATCTTAGTCAGTATTTAACCAGTTGAACATCGACCTCTATGATTATAGGGTTAAGTCGTCGTGATGTTGTTTTTTTATTCACTCATTCACAGGTTTCACACGTGAATTTGCGAATAAAAAAACAACCGGTGGTGGATGCAGTGGCTGCGCGATTAGCTTTTTACGCAAGATGTGTCAGTTTGTTCCCCCACGGAACAAATATTTGTTTGATCTACAGATAGTTGTTTCTGGGTCTGTTTATGTGACATACAATGTATGTTTGTAAACAGTATTAATAATACAGGGGAAATAAAAGCGTGGGCATCGTTTAAAAAATATCATCATCATCAGCCAGAAGACGTCCACTGCTGAATGAAAGCCTCCCCCAAGTGGGGCGTTTGTCATAATCCCCACGCTTGGCAGGCGGCTTGGGGATCGCAGTGGCGATTAGTGAGAGGACGCTGCTGCCCGTCCTCCGGTGTCTGGCCGCAGTTTTAAGACATACCCGGGTCTCAAGTCTCGTCAGAAATTCATGTTATATATTAAAAAATATATAACATGAATTTCTGACTAGGATTCAATAGCGGCATCGGCAAAATGTAGTAAAACTTTACCTAAACGTGATGTTATGTTATGTTATTATGAAAAACTATAGCCTATATACACACAAACACTACAACGTAAACAATTTCAAGTAGCTTCATTATAAATCGTAAAATATCGTAACATAGCACAATACCTATATTTTCTGAAGGGTTAGTCAGAGGTGTACTATTGTACTCTTATTCCGATGCCGTTATTAAGTCCGTGTACATACATAAGGCATTGCATAGTATTATATTACCAGTTGCCCCTCACTAGTATTTTTCTCCTGAATCGTGGGTACAGTTTACAAACATACATGTCACATGCACACACAACCAGTCCCGAAACAATTATAATACAAATATTTGTTCCGTCCGGGGATCGAATCCGCGACACGTAGCGTAGAAAGCTAATCGCTTAGCCACTGCGAACTGCCAACATGCGCCAACCGCCAACATTGTATAATGCATTTCAGTTTTATTGTCGTGGCGTCCTCTGCTCATTACATTACTGAAGAAATAGGTAGGTATGTATGTTATATACTTCCTTATATCTAGTTAGGTAATAATAATGACGACATGACTGGCGTAGTTGTTGAGCGATAGACTGCTGCGCTACGTGTCGCGGGTTCGATTCCCGCACGGAACAAATATTTTTATGATCTACAGATCGTTGTTTCGGGTCTGGATGTTTGTGTATGGGAATATGTTATGGTGGTATCTCCGACTTCCTCATTGGTGTAGTTGTTTAAAGCGCGACTGCTGAGTGTGATTCCCGGGTCGGGCAAAGTGTTATCGGATTTTTCCGTATAGAAACTCTCAGTAGCAGCACCGAGTTTGGAACTGCTCGGTCAATGGCAATAGGCTCGGCCCTTGCACATGAGACTCAATAACAGCATTGACGAAGTCTAGGTGTACAAAAGTACACCTTTGCCTAAACCGTTCAAGATACAGGCGTGATTCTATGTTATGTTACATTATGTAATAAAGAGTTTTTTATAGTCAGTCGCCTCAGACAGACTTTCTTGTTCAGATCAAACATTTACCCGGTTATCGTGTGGTAAAATGTCGCTGCAGATTATAGTCTTTATTGATACTTAGTTGTATTTGTGCTAGATTGAAGCAAGACAGATGGGAAAATTTATTATCCACTAGCTTTTGCCCGCGACTTCGTACGCGTTGAATTTAGAATCTGATATTTTCCTGCGGTAAAATGGAGACTATATTTTAAGTTAGACTTCTAGCAATACACCGGTGAAAACTGCATTCAGTTCCATGCAGTAGTTTTTGCGTGATCCGTGTACAAACATACTGGCAAACAAAGCGACAAAAATTCTAAAAACTGTTGTTTTGGCTTCTGTTGCTCTAATAGAGCCCCCCATATTAGGGTGGGAAACCATACTGTTAAAAACAGTATTATACTTTTTTCGCCCGTTAATACTTTTCACTGTTCTATAAAAAAAAAGTAAATATAATATACTGTTCTTATGACCGCTGGTATTCGGAGCCATAAAACCTAAAAAAATAAACGTACATACTTCATTCCAGAACGAAACTGAAGGAGAGTTTCACGAAATCAAAAGACACATAGGAACACGTTGGCTATCCATTCTACCAGTAATAAATTGTTAGATTGTGCAAAAAGCTCCAAAAAATATGTTTTTAAAACATCAAAAAAAATAATATACTGTTTCCTTTCCTAAAATACTGTTCATTTCAGTTCTCTGACCTCAATATACTTTATTTCTCGTTGTTGGGAACCCTAACTATTTATTGTACACCTACATTACGCTTGTGATTGTGTGAACAGGGTTTGACTGAATAACAGGCCATCTCGTCATTGATAACTACGTAATATAAAAAAAATCCTAACGGCGGGCGGCGCAAGTGAAGGTAAAAAGTAACATATATGACGAGAACTTGACTGTCGCGGTGATCGGCACTGGCGAGTGTGTTGACACCGCAACGATCGTGGTTACACGATCATCGAATATCTGAAACACAGTGTTACCAAACCTACAGTTTTAACTGTAGATTTACAGTGTTTTACAAATCATCGCAGTTTTTAGTTAAGTACCCCAAATCTGCAGTTTTTTCCTTAGAGCACACTAATGCCTTATATAAATGTCATCCTGTCCGTAATATGGTTCATCCGCAGTCAAATTCTTAGGTACTTCATTAAAATCAATATAGGGTTAAATTTATGGGTTTTACAATATTTTGCCGGCAAATTTCATTATTATAACATATAGATAAATCTCGTTGAAATTTTCTTCTTTAATTGTAAAGTATGATTTATATTCTAAAATCGATTAATTTTGCAAGTTTCTACATTCGTATTTGTAACTTAAAAAACGAAATAAACAACATTTACAGTTTACTACAGTTTTTTTTTAAGGTCATATGCAGTTTTACTGTGCGACAGGGTTGGCAACACTGCTGAAACACCACAGATTAAAATCCAATCACACTGCATTATTCATAGGTATTCTATAGATAAATAATTAATCTTTGTAATGTTGTAAAGAAAATTATAACTCTTATACCACGTGTAAAAAAATTAAAGATTAATAATTTTAATTTAATTCAATTATTTATTTTTTTCAAACCGACCGCGACCCTCCCCGTGTGAATTTTTTTATGAGGTTTTCCTCTTTTAGTGCTATCTAAATTTCCGACTTTTCATTAGCTGATTGCTTTGTGGGTTTTCCTAAACATTTCTTTCATACAATTGTCCTTGTCCGGACAATTACGAAAATAACAAAAAAAAAAAATACAGCCAAATTGGTCAAGCCATTTTCAAGTGAGATCTTTTACACATGCGGCCATTGATTTTTATTTGTATATGTTGTGAAATACATATATTATGTAAATGGCAAAATAAATAAGTCTCGTAAGGGCTCGCCAAATAATAGGAAGTTTTACTGTACCTACTTATATTTCTTAATGAGTAATATATAACGTAAAAATCACATCAGAGTGTAGTCCTGGCTAATATTTCCACTAAGGCATGATAGATTTTTGTGTGATGTGATAAACCAACTGATACGATGGAAGAATCATTACTTTCAATCCCAAACTTCGATTCACCATTATTTAGGTAACTGTAAAAAACATCTAACCGCCAAGTGAAGATAAAAAAAGTAACAGGTATCTCTTATTGAAAAGAATGTAGGTAAATGTCGCGTTGATCGGGTGTCGACACTACAACGGTCGCAGCTACACGATCGTTGCGTTTACTTACGAGACACCGCAGATTATGAACCAATCACACTGCATGATACGAAATTGTGAAGCATATAATTCTGTTGATAAAGCAAACCTAGCGGTAATGATATATTACTTAATGATATTTTTGCATAAATAGCAGGTTCCTATCGCCAGCCAGCTATTAAACTGAATAAACGCATTGCTATGTGGATTATGAATACCGATCTCCTTTCACAAAAAAATGATGATAGCATTAACAGTAGGTAGGTACCAAAGACATTATAGAGTATAATGTCTTTGGTAGGTACACATCTTTTGAACCATTTCTCGAACGCAGCCGTTAAACGACTTTTGGACAGTTTTCTCATTTAAAAACTGTCAAAACGGCGTTGACAACAGTTTACGTTTAGTTAGTGGAATTTTGATCGACCGTTAAGTTTCTAAAATATTATAAGTTACTTTGTTGAATCAGTTCAATCCTTGCTGGAAGCATTTGCATTTCTTATATTAAATAATAGTATATAAGTAAGTAAAGATATGCATTTATGTTGACTATCTCTGCAAACGTTTTGTAATCGTCCACTTGGTGCTTGCGTCACGCACTGTAACTACTTACGTACGTGTAACAAGTTGGGAGAATTAAAAATGTTCACTCAACAGTATAAATTACTTTCACTGCACTTAGCTCTTCAGCATCAGCGTCGCGTATTAATCGCGCCGCTAAAAAATATCTCTTCTTTCTAGCTCAAGCGGAGGATGCTTCATGAGAATTCTCACCACGTAAAACAAAACAAAAAAGATTGAATGCTAAATTTTAACATTGAAATCATTTGAAATGTGTAATTGCAAAAATTTTGCAATCAATTTCACTACTTAAAATATGTTTATTTACGGATTTAAATGTAAGTTTCGAGGTTAAATGTGCATTTAGTCAATGATAATGCCGCGTTGGAATAAGAAGAGAATTGGTCATGGGCCAGCCGTGATGGATTATTTTTATACAACCTAGGCACGGAATACATAATATGTATATGCTTTATTACATATTATATTGGTATTATATTGTATTTGGAGAGAGGCAGGGTCTGTAGAAATCCTTCAACACTGCGACCTATAATATATAAAGATTAACTAGCTATACCTACGTACCAACATTATTTTTGTATAAAAAATAAAAATAAATAAACAAATACTTGAACAAATATTTGTATGATCTAGATAGTTGTTTCGGGTCTGCACCCGCGATACAAGATTTATTCCAAGATGGGATCCACGTTTTTATAAACAAAAATGGTAAAAATGAAAAAGTATTTTTTTTAACGTGTGAAGAATACTTATAATCGACAGACAGAATTCACAATGGAACGTTAGAAACATATTTTGATACAAAATACATTGATATTGGCTGTATCTGTTCTGTAGGCTATTGTGTAAGGAACTTAGCCCTTCGGACCCTTTGCAGTCAGACTGCGATGGTGTCGCATAATTTAGAAAAGACATTGCGACACAAGCTTTTCCAGTTCAGTTCCCATTTAGATTATCAACACCATAAACATGGTTTGGAAATAATTACAACATTTGATACTGTGAACTAAATTAAATTTGTTGAACCCTTTGAACGAGAAAAGTTTTTGTAACGAATAAATTACATTGATACACATACCTTTTGACTGTATACTTAATTAATGAGCAGAAATCTTAGGTAATTACCTTTTAATTAATTCTCGCAATTATATTATAAAAATCACGTTTTTAAGTAGGTACCTGTGTTGTTGATCAATAATAATAAAAAAATTAACAAGACAAAACGTAGGAACCAAGAAACGAAACAGAAAAAAAATGATCTTGTTGCAGGACTTGCAGGACACTTACAAGGTTTCTTTTTTATAGGACGGTCATTCGCCTTTTGTCTATTAGGAAAGTATATTTTAACTTAACAAATATTGAATTGTATTCGTAGTATAGTTATTAAGCGTTTAGTAATAATTAGAACCTAAGTACATATCATAAACAATTACATGAGCGCCGATAAGGTACTTATGTAATAAGTTCATAGAGTTCGTTAACCTTTGACAGTAGGCACCGATAACCAATAGTTATTATTTCTTATACTGTGAAAATTATAGATCACAAACAGTTATCAGTAGTCTAGTCGTGAAGTCCTGGGTTTGATTCCCAGGACCAGCAGTGTTATTAAGGTTTTCTGAAATTCTCAGTACGTCTACAGTGACGATTAAAGGATTGCCCCCTATTCAATTGCTCTATTCATTGGAAAAAAAATGGGTGTACAGTAAACCTCTGCCTAACCCTTCGCTTTACAGTCTTGATGCAATGTTAAGTTTTACGTAACTTAATACTAGGCAGTCAGTGGTCCGCTAGACATTGTACAAATACGTAAACGGCCAATGTGTAATCCAAATGTTTGGTAGTACGTACGTGTATATGTATTGTATTGTAGATAATATAAAACTACCTACTTTAATACACTTATATGTGGTATCCGGTAGAAGAAAAAAGAAAATGTTACCATAATTATATGTATAGGCGATTCTGTAGTATTATTTACGTGTAGTTACTTACAGGTTAGCTTATAGCTTATAGGTTTTGAAATTTTGTTTGATTATGTTTAATTACATACAGTCCATATAAGGGATAGTTTATGGGGAAGAACCGTATCTGTTTTTCAAGTAATATCTTCTGCGTTTTTTCTGAGTTTTTTATGTTAATAATACTGATTAATGAACGAATGACTTTGGAAGGTAAATATTATCCCATACAATTTTAACATCAAAACATTACATTACCAAAGCGTGTTAACATAACGCAGTGATTATAAAAAACATACCTAACACTGGCTGAATCATCATAGTTTACGTAATTAGGTATTAATGCATTAAATTCCATTCTAAACAGTGTAGAATGCTACCTAGCACTTTTAATTAAAACTAGTCTAGGTCGGTAAAATACACATTTCACTTTTTTTAAGTAGGTAAAGGTAGTCTGGCGTTAGCGGTATAGCAACGCTCGTTTTTCCTCACATAACGTTGAGGCAACAATGTATTCATAAATATGAAATTTTAAACAATCAGAATTTAAAAGAGTAACCATGGAGTTTCTGCCCGTTCTTCTCCATAGGAAAACAACACTTTGGAACGTGGCAACTAGAGTCTGACTATTCATAAGTGCCTTTAACTGGTCCACATGAATAAAAATATATTTTATTATTATTATTTATATCACATTTTCAATGAAAACTTAAAGCCGCGTTTTCGTAGTGTCAACATTGAGATGTTAAATAGCCATGACTTTTTGGGCGTTGATATAAAATGAGGCAATCGCGTCATTGTTGGCGTTATATAAACAGGCTATAATTCTATTTATTTTTGTGGTCCTGTTCATTACAATTATTGCAAATAATTTGAATGTTACACAACACAAGAAAATAACCACAGAATCACGTCGTCCTCTCACGTCTCTCACAGTGAAGTACAACATTATGACCTTTAGATTTTGCACAGTTAACGAGTTTTTGCTAATTGTGCGCACTTCATCATATATTGTTTTCCTTTTGCTAATAGGTTCTAAACTACAAAAGGCCATACATAGGTATCTAATTATATGTATGATGTTTTAACATCAAGGCCTTTTCGTCTATTCCTGACGACTTACGGCGACTGAGAGACTTGATGGCCGATACGAGAGCTATATGAAATCGAGTGTAAGTAGAGTAGGTACCGTAAAATAGAGATTCAGGATGAAGGGAAATAATATCAACATTGAATAAACATCATTTCTTGCCAGCAAGAACTTCTTGTTGGCACAAATTATGTTCAACAGTAAATTCCTTTGCAAAGTTTTTTCCCCATTCGCCAAAGATCTCTATCCCCCGTAATATTAGTAGGTACCATTGAAGTAGGAATTATAATTATCCATCAGACTAGTCTGAAACTATTACAAATTACAGAAGTAGATAAATTATGATGTATAAGTACCTACTGTCTTGTTAATATTTTTGCCTTTGACCGGTTTCTGTACTTAAGTATATTGCTGGACTAAAATAACAAACATACGCGGGCGTATGCTGTTTATAAGATAGATAAGTATTCGAAAACGTCAATAATCTAGATTTGAAACTAGTTAAGATTTTTATCAAAATAATTACATAATTATCGTAGATTATAACGTAATTGTTTTCATGTAATCTTGTTGTAGATTAAAAACAAGTCGGCGAATATTATTTTTTAAATCAACGACCTTACTTTATGTAGGTATTTATAATGTTTAATAAAATCGAACAAAAAGAATGGCCTCGGTGTTGTGTTTTGATCAGACGAAACGAGCATGTGATTATTGTAATAAGGCGAAGAACTACTGCTAATAAACCATTTCAAAACTTGTTTTCACGCCATATTTTGATACTATAGTAAGCAGGAATTTTCACTTCATACCTTGGTACCTAATTGCTGGTAGATCGACTCTGCAGCCTAAGCTACGTAGGTAGCTATATCATTTGTTATTGTTTTTTGTTTTGCTTGCGTGTTTTTTAAACCTTGGCCAAGAATTGAAGTACATACGTTTTAGTAACACAACGCTATTTTATTTATATGGCCCAATATCATGATGTTGTAAATTAAAGGATCGCGTATAAAATTAATTAAGTAATAATCTCACGCTGGGATTTCTCTTGTATCGTGAGTACAGTTTATAAACATAATTCTCACACTCAGATCCGAAACAACTATCTGTAGACATGTAGATCATACAAATATTTGTTCCATGCGGGATTCGAATCCGCAAATGTAGCGCAGAAAGCTAATCGCTCAGTCACTGCGCCAACCGTGCCCTCTAAAGGATAATTAAGTATATGTATTGACGGAAAGATTTGATCCACTTCCTTAGATTCCGTTCACAATTATTCTCACAAGCACATAAACAAACTGCCAAGTTCATAAAAATGCCATCGGTCGAATTTCTACAGCATTCTAATCCGCGTAAATAAATACAGAATACCGCAAATTGATTTATTTGTTGATGTAAATAAGACATACCTTCATCAAAGCAAAACGCTGATCATCGTCAATCCCCACAACAGCATTGGAAGACGGAGCCATTTTCACAAACAGATATAATTTACTATCGTAACGTATCACAAATGATTAAATCAATCAAGGTTAACGTGCTACATTCGCAGGCGCGCGCGCACGAGTGACTGCCTCACTGACGAATCGAAATCAAAAGGTTTGTGCCGAGTAGACGTCGGTCGTGGTAGGGACGCTTGAATTGAGGTACGCGCATACTATGCTAGGCGAGTGCATTTCAATCGTTTGTTTTGATAGATAATTGCTCCAGAACTACACGTCATTCAGTTTGCCTCCATTCTAGTGTTGCTGCAAGTTTTTTAGAGGAATAAGAGTTGCTTGCTCCTAACGATACGCACAATCTCGGCATCCTTTGCTAAATGGATGGGCAGTTGTTGATTCACTTAAACTGCCGATACAATTGTACCTATCGCGCTATCCGTCTTAGAGGTGATAATATCTTCAACGCGCAACCGGCACTGACCACATGGAATAAGAAAAAAAAAAAACACGATCTATACGACACCATAAACCCCAAATTCGTTTTCAAACATGGTTTCTAGATGTACTCACGTTACTGGAATCGACGATATTGGGCGAAATATGTTAGTGGATGATAGCCTCATGTGTTATTTATAACACCAGATCTATAGTCCTCACCGACAGTTTGGACAAAAGCAGCTCAGCTGACAGCTAGCAGATTTATTGTGACTCCCCAATAATATTACTGAATAAATAGACTTCCTAGTTGTGTAATAATCATAAGATTTTAGTAATAGACAGGTGCCAGACGGACTTTCACGTTTCGCGTAATAATGTCGTTTAACGAGAGCATTAACCTTTCAGCCGACCCGAATGTTTTAATTGTGCCCCCAGCGTGTTTCCCTTTCCGCGTTTAACCCGGCGTCATTGTGGCGACCAAACAGAACACAGCCGTTGTGGCCGGGTATATTTTACCCATGTACATTATTATTATTATTTTTTTATACGTTGCCCCACACTAGGATTTCTCCTGTGTCGTGGGTACAGTTTACAAACATACATGTCACATGCACACACAACCAGACCCGAAACAACTATCTGTAGATCATACAAATATTTGTTCCGTGCGGGGATCGAACCCGCGACACATAGCGCAGAAAGCTAATGGCTTAGCCACTGCACCAACCGTGTCGTCGTATTGTACACTGAGTCAATCTTATGTCAATATTAGTTTTCTATATTAGGGTAATAGGTAGTTATATACATTATTTATGAAAATTAAACATTTATTTATTATAAACTGATCATTTAATAATCAAAAATTGAAAAACCTAAACATTTTTCTCCTGAGGACAATTTGTTAGAACGTAACTTAGAATATATTATTCAAAAATAAAAAATAATAACAAATTAGGCACAGAACATAAAATTGTTTTTAACACATTAACATCAAATAATGAATTATATAAAACAAAGCTTATTTATTACTTATATACTAAGTTAATCGCTATCGAGATCATCGCAACTTTGGCATACTGGGATAATGTGTTACATACAAATAGGCTTGTTATATTTATTGTAATTATGCTTTGTTTCTTGCTCATCATCGCTGCACTCTTATTCCATATCACTGCCTTGACTCCTCACTGAAATATGGTCGAGTTCATCTTCGTCGTCTGAACTCAGAACTGAACTCAGTTCTCAACTGAACTGTTCATTATCACTGGTACAAGCTTGTTCAAACAAGGATAGAAGTCGACTTTGTTCATTTTCATATGACATCGTACGTAAAACTGTAAAAAAGGATATGCAATTCATCAATAAACAATAAAAAACAATAAACACGTTGTATATATAAATGTTACGTGGCCATTGTGGCCGGGTATAACTTACCCGCGCGCTCTTCCCAGACCTGCAAATTCCACCGTAGTCACAGCAACATTAAATAGAATAGCTAATACGCTCAATGAAATCAATCACCGCAGCTACTGTGAGCAGCAAATAACACGTGTATTTTGTTTTAGAGGTATAAGGGTTTTAAAAACCGTCGGGTATTAAATACCCGGCAACAATGACGCCGGGTTAAATTGTACAACAGTTTCTTGATGTCAAATCGATATTATAGATTGCTAGAACCTTCCTACTGAATTCGTACCAATCACCCAATTATCAGCTGCAACTGACGCGAATCCCGCTACTTCTCATACGTTTATAAACAAACAATCGACAAAAGTCAGTGGGGAAGAGTACGGGCCCATTTGCATCAGTCTGACCGCAGCTTAAGGATGACGAAAATTAGATTTTAAATCTTATGTTTAATCAATTGAATTATGTGTAATCAATTGAATTTACTTATTTTTGATGAACTGAATCATGTTTCAATATTTAAAAAATTTAATAAAAGAAAATAAAAATGCTAAGTATGTAACAAAATAATTTTATGCTTATAATAATGTAATCCTATGTAATCATCAAAATATATAAAATGTTTTAGCAGGATCTTGTTATCTTCCAGTAATTATTTTTTACATGATTGTTATTTTATTCTCCATTTGAAGTTCATAAAAATCTCTTGATTTATTTCATTACAGTAAAAACTACTCCTCCTCTCTCAGGCTCTTCATCATGTACCTCATTATCACTGCCTTCAGGATCTGATGCGTTGGAGTCGTCACTATCTGCCTCTCTGTATTTTCCAAAATTACTCCTATCTGTTGGCAATTCAGCCATTTTGAGTACTGTGCGATCCAACAATTTCTCTGCTGCATGATGTGCTTCTATTTCTCTTAAATGTGTATTGTACTCCTTTTGGAGGGTCAAAGATTCTTCAATAGAGAGTACCTTGGCTGGACCATGAATACTTGGTGGTGGTGTTGCAGCCGTCACCTCCCAATGTTTATGTTTTTTCCTCTGCATCTCTTTTAATGGATTATGGACATCGGTCCTTGTGGTTTGATATGGTTTAAATTGTCCCGTTGGTTTAGGCTTTGTTTTGACTTCAGTTTTATCAACTATGTACTTAACATGGGGTAACTCACCTATTTTTATCAAGTCTTCAGTAGTTATTAGTGGTCTTTCGGATGGTAACACGTTAATTTTTTTCTCTTGAGCTGTGCTTTGACTAAGTATGTGCAACACATCCTCAGGATCACTATCATCGTCAGAGTCTAGATGTGTGTCTGTTTTGCCTTCGATTTTGCCCACCCATTCAACCTGTTGGACTGATGTCTCATCCACACCGCTTAACTTCAAGTTATCAAGCATACGACAAGCTTGCTCTTCATTATGTTTAACTGTCAATTCTTTTACGATTTTATCATGAAACGCTTGAATTTTTGCGCCCTTGTCTGCCAGCTTGGATATAAAAGATTTATTATTCAAGAGTTTCAGTTGCCTATCGCGTAATTCGCAAAGTTCTGGAACAGTTTTTGATGACAAATCAGTAATCTTCCCGTCTACTTCGTTTTTTGGTGGGGGTGGTAATAAACCTGGTATCTTCTTATTAATTGCCTTCATAATTCATGAGTAATAAACATGCAACTTAAATTATGGTATAGTACGTATTCAAATTTAATTTATTTGTATTACTTATCTTTTTAACAACTGGGATTGTTTTGTTATTATTTTTGTTATTTTCCCGAAGCATGATGATGACAGTGACAGTGACTTTTTATTCCGTCAATCCGAAAGAGATCCGAAACAAGGCAGACCATAGACTTAGAATTAGACAGAATCAGAATTACACTTGCCACACGCCACGCCACGCATTTTTATCGTCAATGTTTATTTTATAACACACAGTTCACAGTCAATGCCGACTGCGTCCACCGATTGTAAGTCTTATGTAAATCTAATTGCTAGGACAAAGAACTAATGTCTCACTATTCCGTCCAAATCATTAATCACTAACTCTAATGTGTGCCAAAAGACATCTGTAATCGAGAAGATACGTGAAAATAGCGTTTTCTTCATTCATTTTCGTGCTTGTCTATCATTCAATTGAGATTCAAAGACAAAGATTCCATTCGGGCACTCATTCAGCAGTCGAATCGGACATTATTGGTCATAATATTTTGTACAATTTATTTTTTATTTTTTATCATAGATAGTGCTGTATGGCTTCTTGATGATAAAACGTCTTTTAAGTAGTATATCAAGTGATTTTATGCGTTGGTTGTCCTATTTACTTCAATAGTGACTATGGAGGATGCTACGGTAGGTTGACTTTTTTATTGATTGAAAGCTTCTTCGGGTTTCAGTATTTCCTAAGCTTTTTATTCTTTAGGCTAATATGTCAAATCGCTCGTGCTGGAGAAGATAAATCAGTCAAAGCTGACTAATATTATGTATATTATGCGTGACCTCATTTTTTCAGGTGCCTTTACATCTGGAGCCTTTTCAGCACACCGAGGTGTCGGACAAGAGAATTTGGATCGGCAATCTGGACACCAGAGTTAATGAGTATGTTTATTTTATCTTTTACAATACTATTCTACATAGAGCTTTATTACCTGACTAGCTTTTTCTGAGCTATATGATATTGACTCAGTCTGCCTTGGTGTTACCTCTGTCAACACATTACTGACCAGATGTCAGAATCGATGCGCTGATGATTGCCTGTAATGAGTTTGTTTGTTTGTTTGTTTTTATTAAACGTTGCCCCACACTAGGATTTCTCCTGTATCGTGGGTACAGTTTACAAACATACATGTCACAGGCACTAACAACCAGACCCGAAACAATTATTTGTAAATCATACAAATATTTGTTCCGTGCGGGGAGTGAGTATATGTATGGTGTGACCACACATTGCATAATTGCATTCTTATCAAAATTGGACTGTTATTAACTTCCACTCATTTACTTCAAGTTCAGTTCACATTCAAATCGCGTCACAGGAAGATATCATTATTATTAGTCAAGACAAGTGGACTCAATACACATATCAAGTGAAAAGCATACTTTTATTCAGTATATCAATCAGTATCAGTATCAAGCAGTAAAAGGCATATGGTGAAAACTGTACATCTTTTTGGTCCTTCGACCCAGATATGAACCAGCAACCTATGGATTTTCTGGCTAATTGGGAAAGACCAACTACACAAAGTTACAACCACTTTAGATCATGTTTTATATTTGGTTCCAGCAAGTAGCAGTATTTCAATTTCTTAATAATATTTTGTAAATATATACTATAATAATATTCACCAGGACCTGTATACTTGATTTAATTCATCCAGAGACCTGTGATCAGGAGTATATTCAATAATTTACAGTGGACTGCAACATACTCAGGAGATGATTTTTTAAACTTAAATGAGACACTTTACCTCATCTATTTATCTATCTTACTTTGTGTCAGAAGTAAAAAATGGCGATTGGTACATATTTTTAATAAATTACCTTTTCTCATTACCGGTATCAACTACTGAAAATGGTCCGTGTGTATGGCAACATCGAGAAGTTTGACATGCTATTTCATCGAAGTGGTCCCTGTGTGGGACAGCCACGGGGCTTTGCCTTTGTTACGTACAAGCTGAGGCAGGATGCTATCAAAGCGATGACCTCTTTGAATGGCCAGCTGCTTGGAACAAAAAGAATAAGCGTCAAATTCGCTAAGAACACAGTAAGTCAAATTTATGATTAAGTACATACTGCTTTTTTTCTGTTATTTTTCTGAAGTGAAGGAGAAATATAAGGACGCTAGGTCACAACACTGTTGGAGACAGATCTGAAACTCATATAGATTGATAATTCAGACAGTACTTTAATAAAATAAAATACATAACCATTTTTTTTTGTATATGCCAATAATATTTTAAATTATATTGTTTTTATTTGTGTTTAAAGGATGACCAAGAAAAACCTAAACCAGAACTAGGCATAGCTGCTCTTGCCGGTGCAAAACCAGAACTAAAACTGAGCAAAAAGACTGCTATACAGTCCATTGAAGCTAAACTTAAAATGATGGAGAACATGAAGGCTGGTGATGACTTTGTGATCAACAAACTGGCAGCAAACGAGGCTCCAGTCATCACCCAGTATCAAATGAAACAATATCAGCCCCCGAACAAATCCATCAGTTCATTCAGGAGACGACATCCATACCATAAAAAGAGATAAATGTCTAATTAATTGTGTAATGCCTTAATTTATTATGGAGTGAAGTGATGCTACTGTGGATATAGATTTAAGATTGTTTTTAGTAATCTCAAGCTATTGCTATAAGTTTGGTCTCATAATTTTAATGACTATTCCTAAACTTACACTATTTAGAGGATGAACTGTATAATGACACTGATAATATTATTCTTATGTATTAATGGCAACAGTACTTATTATTGTTTGAAATTTAAAAAAAGTATGTACTTCACACATAAATTTTCTATCATACTCTCACATGAAATAATCCTCTTGTAGTAGAAACATTATACAGTCAGGCACTTGCTATGTATGGGAAATATTGAGGTCACAGTAGCGTCTAACAAAGTTATTTTGTTTGCAAATAATGTTAGTTTCGACGTTTATACGTTACATGTGATTTATTTATAAGTATTACGATATTTAAAATGTTAGACCTTAAGTTTTTAAGTGCTTTATTGATACAATACTTTCGGGGTATTAGAAATTAATGTCAATATCTAAAAATGAATTTGTCGATCAGGTTAATGTTAGAAAATATTATTGTATTTTTGTGATTTAAAAAAAGTTTTTAGCTTTTGACAATTTTGTCTTGTATACAAATAGTTCTAAGCATTGTACCATCAGTGTGTTCATTTTATGTCTGTCTGTAAAATCTAGCTGTAATTGATGAAGCCCAAATCAAAGGCAAATTCTAAAATTTTCTTCTAAGTAACAGCTGCAAAGCTATAGAGATGGAGGGACAAACCGCACGCATTTTGGAGGTTGGTCGTTAATGGCACACAACGGAAAGTTTGGAAATGTAGATAGCCGTTAAGGGCCAATATGGCGTAAGGGGCCATCCATAAATTTCGTCACACGTTAAGGGGGAAGGGGTCGACGAAGTGTGACATTGTGTCACAACGGGTGGGAGGGGTCCTAAGTTTCGTGACGTCACATTTCAAAATCTACTATATCTATTGTTAAAATGAACTGCTGTTTTAATTTAATATTTTTTTGACGTAAAATTTTGGGAGTCTCACAAATGTGACCAGCTGTGACAAGGCCTGGGGGAGAGGGGGTCAAAATGGCATGAAATTTGTATGACGTAATTTATGGATGGCCCTCTACGCCATATTGGGATGCGCCAGGCCTACTAAACTAAAATATATTCACGAATACGACCCAGAAGTAAATAATGTTTATAAATTTTTTGCTAGTTACCTATTTATTTACTAGAATATCTTAGGATTTCCTATTGAGTGGGCTATTCTAGTAACGCATCTAAAGTAACCATCGAATCGCTTTTAAGTACCTACACGATATCGAGAAAGCGAGGAAATTAATAATACTCAATAAATTTATAATAGTTCAAAGTGATTACGGTTACCTTATGTGATTGTGTGCAGGTTGTTACGAATAAATTTAGCTTCAACACAAATTTATTTTTATTTTTAATATGTACAAGGTGTAAGGTAAAATAATATCCGTGGGTGTGACACCTATGTGGACCATTTTATAGCGATCTCATTATCCGTCTAATCACAAAATCTCAGAAACTATAAGCTTAATAACTTAAAATTTCGTTCCTTGTGCGCCTGCCAAAATAAGAGTTTTTAAAAAATTCGATCCCTTTTCGACACCACTGTGGGTAAATTGGGGTTAAGTTTGTATGAAAAATCCCGTTGACTCATCGCTATGTTGTTTAGCGCTTGTTAAGGCTTCACCGCAAGGCAAGGGAGCTTGGCTCGTAAAGTAAGTTGCTTTGATCTCGGTATGGCCTGCACATAAATAAAACCCAAAATTCAATAAATAAAATTTATTTTTTATGAAGCTTATGCATTGCAAAATGTACATCAGTCGCTTATACTATGTAACTTACATAACGGATTATGAGGCTTTACTAGTCGACACGGACCACCGCTATACCATTGCGTAAGAGATGTTTGAAGACCAAAATGCGAATCCGTGCTAAGTAGGCGCCAATATAGGTTGATTTTTCAATAGCTGGATAAACCTCAGATAAGTTGTTCCTTTGATAAGTCCATACAAAAAATGTTCTTATTTCAAATTAACAACTAAATGACCATTATCGAGTCATTGAAAAATCGGCCCTAAGTAACAATCATTGTACTAGATGATATAAAATCTATTCGTACTCATACGAAACTTAAGTCAATGAAACATATTAAATGTCCCATTTAAAATAAAAATCATTTGTATATAAGATAACATAATTATGCGTTGGGCTGTCCACTGGTTACTGGTTATCTATTTATTATTGGTTTTAAAATACTGAGGAAGTTTTGTGCATGTTTTCAATTTGACACTTAGAGCTTATAAGTCTGGAGTTTTGAGTAATAATTTTTTGTCTCTCTCATTTCGCTCAGAAAACTATAAAGGAATTTAAAGTAAAATCGATAATTTAGGTAGCTACAACACTGGTATATATTGGATACTTTAACACTCTTGGCGCTTATTACACTGGAATATAACTACATAACAATTATATCACTTATGGTCTGCTTCAATAAAGAAAGGAATCTAAAATGGCAGCTAGTATATTGTTGTACTAGTCTAGGAAAAAGATCAAATCAAACAGAAAAGCTGCATTTTTATTAATGGAAAGATTAAACGAATTGCCCAGTAGCTGTACACAAGACATTTAGTCTTGTGTACAGCTACTGGGCAATTCGTTTAATTGTTCTTACATAATTCAAAGCGGAAAAGTAACAGAAAATAAGGCATTTTTAATAATAACTTTTTTGAAGTGATAACGAATTTATTCACGATATTATTACTTAGGAATTTATTATTACAAATGCTTTGTTTTCTGTTACTTTTTCAGCTATAAATTATGTAGTTTAATGACAGAAATAGTGTGCGAATGAGAAGGCATGTCTAGCACCAGAATTTTAAATACCTTTCTTTATTGAACCGGGTTATAATATCTTGAGAATATAATCAGAACATCTGTACTATCGACTAGTAAGAGTAATATATTTTCCTAACTAGTTCCAATTATATTAATATATATTTTCACTGGTTCTGAAACCAGGAGAGATGCCATGAGACAGTGAAGTTGCGAATTTTTGCGTTGGGCTGGCCATGACCAGATAGTCATCATCCTCTGCTTCCAATTTCCTCTTCATCGATGAGTACTGAGTTTCGTCATCGCCTTCCGTTATCTTATCTTTGTAATTTATGCATAACGGCCAAATTATTTGTCCGGACCTGAGAAATAAGATATTTATTAATATATATAATTTCCAACTGAAATTGATGAAGATATGTTTTTACAACTAAGTGAAGCACGGTAATTTTACACAAATAATTAAAACATCATTCTAGTGGTCGTACATGAGACTTAATATTCCCTGAAGTGTTAACCAGAGGTCTACACATTCAAATTTCGCCGATGCTGTGTGTCTTTGACTATCCCTTCGAGGAATACAGGCGTGATGCTATATAGTAATATGTGGATGTATGTATACATTAAAATAATTATCTATAATTCAGCCCATTACTGTCCCACTGCTGGATATGGGCCTCTTAGGCTTTAGTCGGTGGACTACTCACACCACAACATTATGAAGACCTGGTTAGTGTGCAGGAATACAGGGGATGTTGTGTAAAGATACTATTTTAGAGGTAGCTAAACCTCGATTCGTGATTCTCATTTCCACTTACCTATGCAAATTATACGGATCATAAGGGAACCACTCATCATATTGCTGCACCGCCGTGGACTGCAGCGTATGCCTTGCGTTCTTCTCTATGATCGCCTGGCAGTACACGACCTGATGCGAGCGCGTCACTGACGAGAATGCTCGTGTGACTTGTGGCGGGCACGTGCGGAGAGGGTTCAAGGCACAGGTTACTAGACGCGGCAGGTTTAGTGATTCCACGAAGTTTACATCTGAAATTTTGGGAGAGTGTTGGTTAAAAAATATGTATATGAATTACATATAAAATAATCAGTGACTTCATTTTATTATGAATGCAAATTTTTCTTCAACTACAGCAACTTGCGTGATAATAACGTTTCAAAAGTGCTTGCGATAGGTTTATTTGAAATAAAAACTTATTCTATTTGTCAAAATTTTACAATTCATGAAGTAAACACGAATTTATAATGCCATGCAAAAAAAAGTTATGTTCTAATATAAGCATAACACAACAATATACTCACTCTCTTTATTCATAAACAAGAAGTGATGTTTAAACGCGACCAAATAAAAAATTGCATGACATATCGCATGAAACGCTCCATGGGCCTTCAAATTATCGTTACTCGCGGTAGACTCTTGTGTGGCCGTGATATACGTATGGCACCAGTCCGCCATCCGCTTTAAGTAGTTAGTAAGTCTGGTGTGCGGCACTCTGACGGAGCGCGCCAGCAGCCCCGCCAGGTGGCTGGCGGCGGTGCGTCGCGTGCTGAGCGCGCCCGGCCCGTGTGCCAGCTGCCCCGCGGCTACCGACCACAGGTTGTCCAGGATCCGGTCAGCGCATACCTGGTTTATTGATATCGCGTATAGCAGAAGAAATTGGACGTGCCTGTAATTAAATTAATTGAAGAATGTAAGTATCAATGTCTGGCTGCTAATAAAGCCTCTGTAGAAGGAAATGTGTGGCCATTTTGTACGCTTTGCCTTTTCTCCACTAAGTCGGGGTCAGCTCCCAATTAAAATGGATATAAAGTGAATAGTAATTTGAGACATCAAAGCACCACGCCGTTTTCCCCGAAGGGTTAGGCAGAGGTGTACTATTGTACACGCACATTTTATTGAGTCCCAATTAATATGGGGGCGAGCTTATTGCCATCTATAGGCTACATACAGTTCCAGACTCCATGCTTCATTATGACTGCCCGTAATAAAGAATAAAAAAAATGTTAAGACAAAAATATATTTTTTCATAGATTACTCATAAAATAATGGCCTCAAGATAGGCCAGCCTGTATCTTAGGTCCCAATCAAATGGATCAAACAATACAGACATTAGTTCTGGAAAATAACACTTACCTGATTCCATATGTTGGCAGTATAACCCTCTCAAACACATTGCACAGCATGCTGAGTGTGGGGTCTCTCTCATCCTCCAACCATTTCAGAACTTCCAACATGCAGTAGTCCAAGGTCTCGGAGACTTCGTCCCGATCATCCAACTCCATGTCAAACACGGTGTCTGATGGAGGTTTATTCTTTTCACTTTCTACCATGTTCACGTCCATTAGTATCATTCTGGAAATTAAGAATTTAAATATTAGTGCTTTTTTGTAGCAGTAACATTATTTATTAAAATATATGTATATATAGGTGAATTTTTCAAGTGGGCCCGGATGTCCAAATCCGTAACTATAAGGAATAGCGAAAAATACTCTAAGAGTCTCGAGCCCGATTTTGACAAAAACTAAAACTGCATCATTGGATTTTTGAAAAATCAATATTCACAACCAGGTATCGAACCGGTTGACTTTGAAAAAGAACAACACACGCTGTATTATTACTCCATTCGATGGTGTCGCTAATAAGGATCAAAATTCTGGGAATATTTTTTAACCAAATTTGTTGAATGCTCTTTAAAGTTCACTTCAGAAATAGGAATAAATTAAGAATGTCAGCTATACATGACGTCGGCCAACAGTGAAAACCCCGAATCCTATTTTCTTCATAAACTTGTAAGGCACATATTAGTTCAACAAACTTTCTATTCAGATACTACTAGCTTCGTCTATGATGTATAATGAGAACCTTATATTATATAGACATTCGGCAGTGTATTGTCGTGAAGTCCTAAAAAGCAAAAGCTGTCATGATCATCTTTCATTTTTTTTTTCTGGAGACAAAAAATGAAAATGAAAGATAATAAAACTCAAAATTTTACAAGAGAAAGATAAAACAATCTTTCTCATGTAAAATTTTGAGTTTTACACTTATGTAATATTATGCTAGGCGATGATAAACACATACATAACCAGCTAAATGTTTAGGCAGGAAGGCCATATGGGCTAGTAGGCTGAGGTTCTCATAAAATGCACTTACTTATTAATGATGGCCGTCAAAAGTTGTTCTTTGAGGGAAGGAATGTACTTGCTCATCCATATTAAATTGTATATGTAGGCCCTGTTGATGAAACATCCTGCTTTGTAGTATGGGAACTGTTCTACCACTATGTGCATTAAAAGTCCACTCGTCCTGAAAACAAATACAAAATGTACATGAAAATACTTCAATTACTGATAGGTTGACCAATATAAAATTATCCTCCATCCTTTGAGTTTTGTGTAAATCTTGCGAGTCGTAAAGTCATATGAAAGGTCAGCCTCATTTGTCGTGTTGTCGCATGCGCCAATGATGAGAATAAGGTTCTCCTTCAATTCCCTGGCCAGGAAGTGATTTTGTGGTTTTCGAAATTCTTAGTAGTTTTTGGTATTGGTAGGGGAATCTATCCCATAGGACTTAATAACGGTATCGGCGAAATGTACGTATACAGTACACCTCTGCCTAACCCGTTGGATAATACAAGCGTCACAGTTCTGTTCATGACACTCTATGGTACAGAACATCAAGCACAATATGTTTTGTTACAAAAAATGCTCACACACAATATGAGCATTTTATCAATCTGTATACTGTGTACCAGTAATACTGCATAATGTCAGATCAAATTGATTCTCTCTTCAGTTGGGTAAGATGTTTTTTTATTCTGTACCAGTCCTGGGTTTACTGTCCACATATTACATATTCCTGACCTCATTAGGTCCCATGTAATAGGTAGAGACAGGAACCCTTACGGGAAATAAGGGTTTGTAGTTTGTATAAAAATTCTTCCAGATTCTGGAATTGCACTTTGTACTGTTATAGATCCAAGATTATACCAGTGGTTATTTGGCTTACTCCAATAGAGCTCACAGGTATAATTATATTTCAATAGTATACTTACGAAAAGAAAAGTAAGTAAAAATACTTTTCTTTGTGAACTGGGGTGTTGATTGGGGTGCAAGATAGAGCATCTGCGATTGACGAATTTTTAGTTCGTTTGGCGCACACCGGGCCACTCCGGGCCACACCGGGCACCCTCGATACCAGCATTGCTGACTGGCTAATTGCTCTACGGCAGTTGTGTCTGGCACTACAAAAGATTGATCAGAAGACAGATTTTTTTGTTGCTGTCAGTTTGTGTCAGTACAACTAGAGCAAGAAGTCCATTTACTTCGCAACATTTATTCTGTCTACAGCTGACTTTCAACCAGGATATGATATGCAAGTTTTTGGAAAATGTATTCCTTAACTTGTACAAATCCAGAATTTAATACATTCTTTAATACAACCTTTTGGTGCTTTTGTATTATATTCTAGGATATTATGACCGCCGGAATGATTTAATGAATGAGATACAATCATGCTCAAGCAAATCTTCCAGTATTTTCCAAATAAAAAAAGAAGTTTCGTTATTTTTCGACTCAATCGCAAGTCTATAAGACAACTATGTCAAAGTTATCTATCTATTCACCCTTTTGTTATTGTGTCTTTCAGAAGTAAAAAGGGTTGTTTTTTGTTTTGAATGACATAAATGACATTAATTTTTTTCAAAAAGAAATTTGGAACTTCAAATTTCAATAGTCACCATATTTTCTTCTATAAAATGAGCTAGATTTATAAACTTTCTCTCATATTTTATACAGAATTTTATGGTTTGTTTACTCCAGTCAATATCCTTAGACTTAGCATTGAAAGCCAACTGTTTAACTCTTCTAACGATATCTAGAGATTACAGATTGTTATGTAGGTCAGGTACATGGCAGTATCACATAAACAACATTGTTGATATGGCTACATGTTTGACAACATAGAAAGTTAGTTATGCCTATGGTCTGTGACAATCTGACCTTTCTATATAGCTTGAGGGTGTAACAGACAGTTAAATAATATAAATCACTAAGGCCTGATTTTTCAATTGTCAGATACATTTGAAGAATAAATATGGTGATTTGACATGTTTTCTATACAATAGCTTTCAAATTGCAAAATTTATTTATCTGAGGATTGAAAAATGAGCCCTTAATAAGATTTTGATATTATTATACACTCAATAGATATAATAAGCTCAATAATGATGTAACTGCAAAGTTCACCAACAATTTCAGAGAAAAATATAATCAGCCAATATAATACCCATAAAACCATTTAGGTATTTTTTCTCATAGGTTTGTATGTCAATGAGTCTCCTTGCCTGAGTAATTTGATTGCATGTTCCATGAGAGTTAATGTTTCTTGAGTCACTGTTTTCTATGGATATCATTATGGATCCTGGTTTACAGAAGTTACAGTGACAAGAAAGTCTATTGGGTATGCTCAATAAAAAGGTCTTTAGACCATATTCCTGGTCTATAGCCAGGTAATTTGTTTTCTCCTGTAATTATATGTTTAAATCAACACTATACATAAATGAGTAAACAAATGCAATACTTACATGGGAACTATGGCTACAATATGTCCAATAATGTCATGTATATATGACCATTTGTTCAAAAGCTCTGTTGGTGGAACTTCTTCCCAGTTTTCACCTTCACCTAGAATATAAACACAAAAACATTACACACAGGTATAGATAACTTGATGAAGTTTCAAATGATTAGAAAATGTTGTGAAATATTGGGTTTATGTTGTAACAATATTTCAGTTTCAGTAGTCTTGCATAATGTTTTTCAACAATTTAAATGTGGCTATAACTCAACATTACCTGAAACAGCTATACAGGAGCATTTTAGTGAAAAAACAAGTGGTTTCAGAGCTGAGCAATGATCATTGTTTCCAAGCCACAATTATAAGATTTGTTTTTGTAGTATTTTAAATAAGTATTTACTTTACCACTATCAAGAAAGATTGAAAGGATGTATTATTTTTGTTCAGTTCGTCAACATTTCAACAAGTTTAAAATCCTTAATGTTAGTTGCTCTGTTACATGAGTTTCATAAATAAATTAAATGCATAATTACAAATTATTTAAATATGAGAATCTTGTAAATCAATTATTTACCTTTGAACAGCGTCACTAGGCGCAACATGACGAGGGGGCAGTGGTATGTGTGTGCAGTGACAAGGTTCAGAACAAATTTCCTGTACAAATCCACCAACTCTTCACTCCTGCTTAGCCACTCTATATTACACACTACATCTACAAAATGTGTCAGTTCCCTTCCTAACAACACAATGCATGACAGACTCTCGTCAAAAACTATCCTAAAGTTATCTTCATTTAAAGGATACTCCCGCAGTACTTTCACCAACTCATGGTAAGGGGCTGTGTTTTTATTAGTAGCATAATTTATTAAAATTTGTTCTATTTGGTTCTTTGTGAACCGCAGTTTAAATCGCGCCAGCGCTGCCTGACGCTCAAGCGTCTTCTGCATCAATGATGCTACACTTTTTGGAGTCACTGCCATCTTTATTTCTTGAGATCCGACGATATAGACTTCAAGTACTCTACTATTTCTGGCTGCCGTAGCAGTTCGGCCTTTTTGTGGTTCAAAACTTCTCGCAATATGTTGCTACTATCGTCAATTGTAGGCAAACTTTGCGGTGGCTGTTCGTAGCTGGTACTCGGCTTATTGTAGCCGAGGCTCGGATCAGAGGCCTCCGAAGTCCTCTTATCTTTCAGATAAGTTTGTAATCTTTCCAATACCGCTTTGTTATCACCTTCTTTCTTCTCCGGACTATAACCTTCTTTGGACATCGCTTTGCACAGATATTACATCGTAAAGGATTTACTTAACTATCAATAACTAAAGTTTACTACTCCAGTAATGTTTTTATATTCACTATTTCGCCTGTTAAATCACAATGAATCTGAAAATAAATAGAATTAGCGAGGAGAACACGTGCACAACTACTACGCGGAACAAACACTTGACATTGACAGCTGATCAGAATTACGCTGACGTTTAGTTATTTGCCTTTGCCGCCTAATCTCCATTCTTCATAGAGCAAGAGTATTATTTCGAGTATATGTATCTTTCTTTAGTGACTCAGAAATAATTTAGTCGATTATGGTATTATTATTGATCAGCCTTGTCGGCACGTATGAAACGAAATTCAATCGAATGCAATAAGCGGAATCAGCGACATCTTTATTACCACATTTTGTAATGCTATATTGCATTTTTGGCACACCACCACATATTTATCTCGTGGAACAGGGAGCCGTATTGACAGGGACATCCAGTCAGACTCGGTTTATGTTTGCTATCTGTGGTTTTTCATTTCTCAATGAGTTTGGGAGGGGTAGAATGCGTGTGTTTTTCTGAATTCCGGATTTATGCTTTAATTTATTGTATTGTCATTAAATAGTGTGTACGTTGTGCTATTGCGGAAATGTGTGTTGAATGAACAATATAAATATAGTGCAACATACTTTGCTCAGTTTCTTTCTATTCTATGGGCGTTGATAATCATGCAAAATGGCCAACGATTTGTGGTCATGTACCTGTTGTACGGAGGCTCTTACGTGTTGGTTGCGTCTAAAACTGTCGCCGGAGGAGATAGAGCAGCGATACAGGAGCAAGGAAATAGATAGAATATTAGAGAAAGAGAAGCAGACACTCCGGCGACAAGTAAAACTGTTGTTGCTCGGCGCGGGTGAAAGCGGAAAGTCAACATTCCTGAAACAGATGAGGATAATACACAAAGTGAAGTTCGAACCGGAACTGGTGCGGGAGTTCCAGCATGTGATATATCAGAATATCGTGAAGGGAATACAGGTGTTGGTGGACGCGAGGGACAAGCTCGCCATACCGTGGGAAAACCCTCGGAACCTGGACGTGGGGCAGCAAGCGCTGCACTTCAACAGCACGTCATCACTGGACAGTCGGCTGTTCGTGCATTACGCGCCGCATATACACTCGCTTTGGTTAGACAGAGCCATAAAAAGGGCCTATGACAGGCGGAGAGAATTTCAATTGGTGAGTTACAATGTTGGCCAAGTAAACAATGGTTCAACTGTCTTTGTGTTTACAATGGGATTCCTGTTGTGTTTAGTTCAATGTTTATTTATCCATTCCCTAATTATTTATTCACAGGTTGTGTCAATGTGGTTATTTAATCACCTTAATAGCTAAACATTAATAAGTGAATATTTCATTATCTTTAAATTTAAAACTTCACCTGATATGACTGTTTTTATTGGTGGCCAATAATTTTTCCTCAATCATACTGTAGATTTAAATTTAAAACTTCACCTGATATGACTGTTTTTATTGGTGGCCAATAATTTTTCCTCAATCATACTGTAGATTATGATGAACTTTGATAATAATTATAGTAGTTTCTGATAAATGTGGGAAACTATTAAATGTTACCTTGTGTTCAGTTTTATCACTGATATATAGCCATAGTTGAATTATTCTAGCTTTATTTTATTTAACCATAGGTCAACTGGATATTTATTTTTTCTTAAATTGCTTGCACTTGTTTAACATTTGCTAAACAGGTATTACAGGAAACCATTACATCTATACACTTCAGATTCGTAATAGTTTTCCTTGTGTTCATGATGTGTCTTTTTGTGACTTGCAAACTTTGTTAGTACCAGCTATTGCCAATTTATTTCCTGTTGATTTTCTAGTTTTTAATATGGCGATTAAGGTTTCTATTTTTTTTTATGTTCAGTTGACTATGTTTAACTTTGAGTTTTTATATTTTTTTATGTGGCTACACAAGTTTATTTTGTTTATCGATCAACAAAGACCTCTTTTTATCAGTTCCTTTTTTCATAAACACATTAAGCCACAATAGTCCATTCTCTGCTAAAACCTTAGTATAAGAAAACATTATATATCACTTGAAAAGTGAAATGATGCATTCCGTTTCAATAATGAGCCAGTCAAGTTTGGCGACTGATCAAGTAACACTTTAGGAATAATAATTACTTCACTATCATAATGTTCACAATTTGTATAATGTTTATTCATGGTTTTTACACCTGCATATGTAACATGCAGACTTGCATACATAACTTGAAAGTGTTTGAAACATGTTTTTCAAGAACCAGTTTCTGGCTGTTGACATTGTTCTTATGGGACATAAGTAGGTTAATTTTTTGCAAATTATCATGTACTACAGACATAACCCAAATTTTCTTATAGTAGTTTTGAGCGAAGGGTAGTATGTAAAGCCATTTTTCACAGGTTGGTGTAGTAATATCTATGATCAGGGTGACCCTATAGAAATAAATAAGTATTGGGCAGAATTCCAAATTCTTGGCTGCTAATGAGACTTCCTAATAGAAAAATCTATAAAACAAAAATTTATCCTGGATAGAGCCTAGAAATAAATTCACACCCTTGCAACCACTAGACATAGACCAGTGAGGCAGTCCAAACCAAATGATAAATAATATCATTTGGTATAGTATTTTATTATGATTTATTTAATTAATATATTAGGTATTGCATAACTTATTTTTCTTTGTCATCATAGGCATGGAGACTCACTCCACTTTTATTGTTATGCCTATTTAATTTAAACGGGCTCCAAGAACTATCTATAAGGTGCCTCATATGACACAATCACAGGAAAAGTTATGATCAATTAATATTCTTAGAAGCCAATATTGGAATCAATCTAATTATATAAAATTTAAAGCATTGTTTTATCCAAGTTACTTCAAATCTTAATCTTTATTTAGTTGAATATGATAGCCTAGTGGTTAAACACTTACTTTCTATGGAAAAAGATCGGAATTTGATTATCATTTATGTTAACAGTTAAGTTAAACATGTCAAAGAGACCTACTTGCCAGAGGCCTTTATAGAGCTCTCAATGGTGAGCGTAGTCCTCCAACCCACACCAGGTCAGTATGGTGGAGTAATCCTTCTCATTCTGAGATGAGACCTGTGCTCAGCAGTGGAACAGTAATATTTTTATTATATTGGAATATGAACAATTCAATAAATAATATTCCAGACATAAACATAAACCTATGTAGTTTTATTTATTATAAAGTTAGTAACAATGACCAAAAATAAATAAATTTCAATGAAATAATACACATTGTTTCTTTGTTTTTCCGTCATGACACAATACAATATAAAATTAACACTAATCTTGTCAGTGATTCACCAGCTACACATTTAAGTGTTTTGCTTACTTTGCATAATTCGTATTTATACAACCTCTGTAGGCTTACCAAACTTTTTGTACTAAAATATATCTTATGGCCCAAACAATGCTGTTAGATTTTAATAGAGTCCATTTTCAACCTGAAATTGATTGAGACTAACCTGAGATAAGTGTATGCCCAAAGTGACTTACCTTAGTACTATAAAAAAAAAAAACAGAATTAATAAAGTGAAACCTTAATACTGTGTTGCATTTTTATAGTAACTACATTATACATAGATAAGTTAATTAATTTTATCATAATTACTAGAACCTGTTTGCTATTTTGACATACTTATATTTGGCTGGCTGTAGGTAAATTCTTGCTTCAGTAAGCACTTTGTTTAAAGCCTTTGTATTGTTACCTCCTTTGATATCTTTTATGTCTGAATCATCCTTTATTGTGTTTTTTTTTAATGTTGGTAGCGTTGTAAACTACATGTGTAAGGGCAATATCATATAGTCAATATTTGGTGCAAAAACAATTTGATTGCTTCCAATGAAATTATATAATTCCATGCTTAAATGATAGCCCGAAAAGTAAGGCAGTCGTGATCCCTATGGGCCCGTTCTTGTGAATTATGTAGAGACCCCGTCACTCAATTAATGTAATTTAGTTGCAGAACCAGTTCCGCGGTAAAAAAAAAATGTCTTTCGGCATTCGCTCCGGATTTATGCCCTTAGGTATATTTAAAGCAGGTTTTAGCCTGGTCTCATGAAAGTTGTGCGTGCATAGGTCAAATAAGATTGCGATTAATTGAGGTTTTGTAGGATTTCGGCATGTGTTTAGTTTAAAATTAGAATGGTCCTTTAAATATTATGCCGCCATTTGTTTACGAAGTTTGTCTTGAAGCATAGTATGAGTTTTTCACAACCAGAATCTGTTAAAGCATCATCAAATGTATCCGGGTTATAGACTTGGAATAGGACCCTTAAAATTGAAACAAAAGCCAATAATTGGGCTCTCTATTAGTAAAATCTTCCATAGATAACACGCTATTTGATCCAGAACTCCTGACCGTATTTTTGCAAGAATGAAATATCGCTTTTAATTTATACCTATCAATATTGATGAGTTCACATTTCACAGCAATCTCAGCTCCGTTGCGTTTCCGGACGGATCGGGGGATGTTTAGCCGGAATTCCGAATGCCGTGCAGTGAATGGATATTGCCGGTTTTAGATGCTCCATTGTAATGTATTTCGTTTACGCAAACACGACAGACAAGAATGAATTACGACTTAGGGTCAACCAGGGTAATTGTAAACCGAGCGTGTCGAGTTTTTATTAATAAGGAGCAAAGATCAAAATATGTATAACATTTTATAAGAACGACAATTATGTGTACGTACGTACACAACGAACTGTGCCATAAAAATGAGATTGCTCGATATATCAACCATTCCTTAACCATCTTAAGAAACGAATTTATTCCGTTAGTCTTAGATCGGGCATAAATAAAATAATTGTAATTGCATTCCTTATCTCATTTGGTTAGTCATAGCCGGGTTACGTCAGACGATGTTCTGTGGCAATAGTTAGGTGTTCTTCACACGCGTTAAAACTAATTTATAATGCGTCAGATATGAATTAAGATTTTTATTAATTGGTTTACCAATACGCCCTTCAAGATCGTCTGTGTCGTTTATTCCTAAGTTGTTAATTGGTCATCATTAGCTCTATTAAAATGTACTGTTTCCTGATTTTCAGTTAATATAATATCAATCTAATAAATCTGTTCACGCGTTTCCGACATGCAAGCAACACGTATGTATTTATGTTATCACAATTACTTCATTATTTCTTGTTTTATCTTCAGCGGTGTGCACAGAGTTTTTAGACAGGTTAGGCAGAAAATTTTAAAGGCTTACTTACCAATAATACCTCCTGCATGTTGGTATTCGTTCGTCGTCTTGTCGATTAAATAATGATGTATGTGATTTGACACCTCAAATATCCTAAAATAAATATTTATCTGAGTTATGTAGGGTAGGCAGTGTCTTTTTGTCTTTATGCACCGCACGCCACTGATTATCTTGTACTGATCCTTAGATTTCTATAAAAATTAAGTTTTGGTAGTATTTTCACTGTATACTCTCAAATTTGAATGCTCAAATTCCGAGTGAGACGTTTATTGATTATTTGTGTTAAAAACATTAAGAATGAAGAATTGGACACACACAAATCATCAACTTACCTATCTCGAATGTACCTGAAACGTTTTATAAGAAAGAAACGTCCATATTTACAGCCATGGCCAAAAGTATTAGGCACCCCTATAAAACACAGATATCTCAAAACGTATTTAAAAAATCAGCAAATGTTTTTAACAAAAGCCAAGCCAGTGCCGTCAAACGATAATCAAAACAATAGATAACCTATTTCTATGGGCCATAAAACATCTGGTGAGTTAAACCCAAATTACGTGTATTTAAAAAATTAAATATTCGTAAATATTATCAGTCTTCATTTGCTATTCATAGTGTCAAGAAGCCTCAGTGTGATTTAGTGGTGAAATTGACATTCTTCTTTTTCGAAAATGCCGAAAAAGAGTGAATTTTGCTACGAAAAACGTATTAAAATCCAGTTGTTACATGAACAAGGAAAGTCCCAAGTAGAGATTGTCAAATTTTTGAAATGTTCGCGGTGCGCAGTGCAATTTGCTATTAAAACGTTTGCGAAGACTGGTTCCCATGCAAATAAAATACAGATTGGCAGAAAACGCGTAACTACTGAGCGCCAGGACAGAAAACTTATCCGTGAGTCTCTGAAAGACCGCAAAAAAAGTTCTTCTGAGCTCGCTACCGCCCTATCCGAAGAAATTGGATACCCTATCAGTGCTCGAACGGCAAGAAGAAGGCTTGTAGATGCGGATTTAAAGGGGTACAAAGCAAGAAAGAAGCCATGGCTCACGGAAGATAACAAAAAGAACCGCTTAGAATGGGCTCTACGATACCAATACTTCACGGAGGAGGATTGGTCAAATGTTGTGTGGTCCGATGAATCAAACTTTGAGGTAAGCTTTTATACTATTTCTTAGAAACAATAACACTAATCACTCTTATTTTAGTCTGCTTTTATAAAAATAATGAGCACACATTTAAACTCGTCTTTTTTCCATTGTTACAGCAATTTGGAACTGCGGGTGTAACCTACGTGAGGCGGCGCGTCGGTGAGGAATATCATCCAGATCGCGTGTTGCCCTCTATTAAACACGGGGGAGGTAGCATAATGATCTGGGGCTGTATGGCTGCTGATGGTGTCGGCGAAATGTTAATTTGTGAAGGCCGTATGAACAGTGAAAAGCACATAAATGTGCACGAAACTGCGCTATTGCCTTCGCTTACACGCATTTTCGGCGACACAAACTTGGATGCCGTCAAATTCCAACAAGACAATGGTCCTTGTCATAAATCAGCGACCACCATGCGCTGGTTTAGAAACAACAGTATTGTCTTGTTAGAATGGCCGGCGCAATCCCCAGATCTGAACCCTATCGAGCATCTTTGGGGTATTCTAAAGCGCAAGGTCAGAGAGCACAGCATTACATCGAAAACAGCGTTTAAAATGCTTTAATTCAAGAGTGGGACGCCATAAGTGCAGCCGAATGTAAAAAGCTTGTAAGCAGCTTGCCCAAAAAAATCGCTGCTGTGATCAGTGCAAAGGGCGGGCCAACTAAATATTAGTGATTTTTGTTATTTTATGTTAATAAAGTAATTTGGAAAACAAATTAGTTTTATTTTTCACCTTAAACACGAAAAACTCGGTAAATTTTAGGGTGCCTAATACTTTTGGCCATGGCTGTATGTCCGATTCAGCAACTGTAGATGATCATAAAGTTGAGCGTTATTTATCGGTACATATAAAAACCATGGGAGCTTTTTTCCGGATTTCTTTCCCTTCTTGCGTATCCTTATTATTTAATTTGCTACAGCGTACAAATTTGAATAAAGTTCATATTCTGTGTAACCTACGACATCTAATAAAATAAGGTTACCTTTTAAAAATGTTATACTTAAAATCTGGGTCGTTACCTCAAGAATAGCAACACGTATATATATATTTTCCTTTCTAGTATAAAAGTTTACACTATTCGCCCGTTCGTTGGTCTAGAAAAAGTTCAAACTATCGCTGTGGGACTAGATATTGCTAATTATGATAGTAAATAGTAATTGAATTGGTTCTTAGTTCACAAAGGGCGTGACCCATTTCCTAACTTATTGCTCATTATCACGCAAATTCTCAGAATCGATCGACGCACATAGTTTTTACTTTCCCTTTTTGAATACGGATATTTGATCAGCACTGATTACGATCACCTCGGTATCGTTATGGATAAACCATACTTGATTATACATCTTATAATCTATAGATAAATGAGGCCCATTTTAACAAAGAAATGTATAGAAATAAACAACGATATTATGAACATTACCGGTCAATCAAGATGAGCTAAAAATCGAATTGAAGAAATGGTTAAAAGATAAAGCCTTTGGCCCACCACCAACTATAAAAATATTTATACACTATTCCCCAGATCGGTTGTCTCGTGTTAAAAAAACACTGCTTCAACAAATGCTATTTTAACATTAGCTTTACTAAGGCCAACCAAAATATTTCTGTATAGGGTAAGATCTAAAGACAGCACATGAATCTGTAAATTAATTGAGACCAAGCAGCTATGAGCTAACAACCTCTCAGTAATATAATTTGTAACCCACATAGTGCGATCTTTACTCCGGCACTTACTTAGCAAGAATGTGTTTAAACTAAAGCTAAATTAGTCGTGGACCTTCCATTCGTCACACCTCTTTATTGAAAATACAGCGTGAATCCATAAATAAATGTGAATAGTTAAACAATAATTAAGTAATCTGAACCATTACATCCTGGTTTGCTTTCCCTGTCATTTGGCGTCATTTTCGCAGTCACAGCGTAACCGACGCATCGCTTGACGACCTACATTCCAGAACACCTACCATAAAGTGTTCGTGTCGCGTATTGCGAAAACTTTGAGTATCTGCACAGATTTGTTCGGTAAACTGTGGTTAGACTTAGTTTACTTAACACCTGTTAATGTATTAGGTACGACCGAAAACACGTTTATTAGAGCAATAGTTTGAGTAATTTCTAAATGTCCACTGCAGCACATGAACTTTATCACAATACTTACTTTTGGTGTCGACATCGAAGTTTAATTAACGATATGTTAACTTTAAAAAAAGTTGTTAACGTAGCAAATGTTCCATATTCTCTTGAAGCACTGGCGTATGTTTCTTTGAACAGACTCGATTGATTACGCATTGACCGCGTTCGAGGTTGCGATTGATGAAGAGCTCGAATCGGATCAAACTGCACGCAGAACTCGGACGAAGTGAAAAAACGAAATTCTTAAACTAACTTACTAATTACGAACCGATATACCTTCCCTATGTCTAGATTTATGCTTATGAGGTTGTTTATTCAAAATCTTAATTACAGCATAATTCTTTTTCCAGCATGAAGATTTAATTTCCTAATGTTATTCACGACGTTTCAGTTCGTCGCTCGTTTAACGACCATTGAAAGAATCGTTAATGTGTCTGGTCGCGTATTTAGCTGGGTGATCGATGAGATCTCAAAAGTGACCGCATATGGCCTTTTGGCAACCAAATTGGTGTTCGGAATAATCTTTGTTGACGTCTTGTAGAATTATTAATTAATGTAATATCGTAAATCTACGTCGTTTATGGTGACTTAGGGATTATCAAAATGCTCTGCAGTATCCATCATGCGCGAATGCATCATACGGAGTCCACCAATCCGATTGCTATGCGTGGTTTATGCAATGTTTCCGTTTTCCCAGGCCAGCATAGAAGTTCAGAATTCATATTGTAAATGTCTGGTGTATTATTGATTCTTTATATTCTAAGCCAGACATTTGTATAGCATGGGAAATCATAATTTATAACTGGTTTGTTTTCATGCATTGTTCATACTAGGTGTTTCACGATAACATATTATATCGATGGAGTGTTTCAGATTTTGCGATAAACATTTTCTGCAACCCAACGCTACCCAATGCCAATCGAATGTCTTCTGGCATGCCATGAACCCTGACTTTCCGTATCCAAAGAGTTCCATATTTTTGGACCACCTTGTCGAATGCTTCCGTTTTTGTAACCATTTTGAAGTCCCCATTATAGGGTATCGGTGTACAGTTGTCTGTCTGTCTGTTCTGCGACGTACGTGACTGTCCCGCTTCTTGCTCAGTATTACCTTAACTGTAGAGTTCCAGGTAACTTTCAGATAATACTTGTCAGGTTGTAGTTTATGGTCTGCATAGTGTTCTGTCTGTAGCAGTTCTCATACTGAGTTATAAGGGAGATACATTATTCAATTTTAGTGACACTTGGTTCTCTCCTAGCACAACTCCCTTAAGATCGGGGATGTTGCTTAAGTCCTAACATGATTCGATAATAGTTGTTGCTTGTTAGTGTGTAGATTAATAGACACAAAGTTAGACAGACTGTTCAGTCAAAGTCGCGTTAGGAAGTTTGGTAGTAATAGAACAAAAGGAAACTTGCGTTATTTAGACGGCACAAACTAAATGACGGAAATATAATTAATATAGGTAAAGTTTTTCATGTATAAAGGCGTTTTAACTATACATTTTTTGACCCATAAGCTTGATAACATATACAGCGTTTTTAAATTTATAATATGTGTTCTGCGCACTTGCCTAATCTTAAAATGTGATTCACAACAAATCTGTGATTGTAAAAAACGCATTTGATGTTGACTCTGACACAACGTAGCGCAGACGTCATTCTTCGTCGAATTTTATTTGTTTTTTTTTACAACGCCCTATGAATCAGTATGCAAAGCGTAAGAACTATGTGCTTACACAAGTGTTTTCATAATCACTTGATAAATTGATTTCATTAACATGATAGCCTTTATCTTGATCAAACATGCCAGTGTCTTTATCAAGTGTTTCCTTTTTGTTCGTTGTACGCAATGGTGTGAAATAGTAAAACCTTTGTGTGTAATGGTTCAATTATCATGTATTATAAGGGATCGGTTCACACCACAATAGCCTCGGACTAATAAACACTAAGTAAACTGTTCCCGTTTCGTTAATGATATACTTTTCATTTGGCTCGTTCTTTCTTACAAGAGATGCTTGATAAAGATCGCTTTGAATAGATTATTTTGTGTCATTTAAAACGTTATATCTTAGTTTTAGATTGAAGCTTACGTCCCGTGAGTTTTGCAATGACAGGTTTTGCCCACTCACGGCGATTTGCAAGTGAACAGGTGTCAATTGATATGTTAATTTGTACTTTATGGAAAAACTCTTGTCGTAGGAGATTGAATTTAAGAAACACAATTTTATACGTTCATAGAGATGTAGTTAGTTGTTACCTAATATTGTAGAACATTGTTTTGATAATAAATATAATATTAGACACTAAAATATGGTAAACGCACATGATTTGTAAATAAATAAAGAGACATGTGGGTTATTCAAGCGCCAGTTTCTGATTCATATTCGCGTTTTAAAAAATAGCTCTAGAATGTTTAACGTTCCGTGCAGCTATACATCGTGTACAACACTGAATACATGTATTTCCTCTAATCTATTAATTCGCGAGCGAGATATAATAAATAAACGCCAGACAGCGCCGGAAGACTTCAACGGAGCAGAAAAAAAGGAATGCGTTTTTATATAATTTCATAATCTACCTACTGCCATATCTTAGATAGAATATTGTAGTCTTTGTTTTATGTCGTTGACCATAAAACATACAGTTTCATTCATGGCGAACTGACCCGACACGCTTATCGTGAAATAAGTTTCCAGCCATTTTGCGGCTAACAGGAATTCGCCTGCATCGTCGATATGTGGTGTTTGAAGACTGATGTATTGAGTAAGCGCAGGTGAAATTAAACAGTTTTAGAAATAGATCGAATTTGTATTCCTAGGGCATTAATCCCGAAACTAGAATTTAGGTTTGCTGTAATATTTAAACAGTGTATTAAATTTTTCTCGTGTTTGATGGCGGTTAATAAGACAGCTTAGTAACGCTTTAATTAAGGGTGTTATTAGCGAGATTCAGTTATCCATAACTATTTGTGAAGAGGCGTAGCTTTCTCCTGTTATATTCAAACTAAATCATTCATTTGGTAAGAGTAGGGTGGGCCATTATAATAGTTCAATGTGGAGTTGAACTTTACACGTCTCGGCAAACTTATATTATTACGTTTTAAGCATTTTGGTTCCATATACTTAGTCTGAAAAGAAGAAATTTTAAAATAATAACAACATAGTGAATCGTGTTATTGGTTTTGTTGTTTTGCATGGTAAATGTATCTAAAATAAAGTAGAAAATCGCGAAAAATATCGTATTTACTGTCGAGTCATTGATTTTGTATGGATTTATTTTGAAATTGCTGCAATTAATAAGCTATTTTTTCACAAGGACAGGAATCAAAACGTCGCTGAATACATGGGAATGACATTACTCGAAGCAGCTGGTCAATTTCTTGATTTTTCTGTGTGTTCTACTCTGAATTAGCCGAGGGGGGCTAGCCGATGTCCTATTGCATATTTTTCTTGCTGAGAATTTCCATACTGTTCCGTTATTATTATTTTTATATGACTGGTTTTGGTAGTCTCTTTGAGTTCCTTTGTCATGTGGGAACCCTATTTTTTCAAATCGCTCTGCTATGCGAGGCATAGTATGTGGCGGTGCACAATAAAATGTATAAAAGCGATACGTACGGTACGGATTCTTGCGCCGCAATGCGGCAAATTGCGTCCGGTACGGCACAATATGCGTTCACCTTTACAGAAATTTTATGTACGTTTGTACTAGTATGTGGTCAATGAATGAGGTTTCAAGAAGAAGTTAACGTATTTCGTGTGACACAAATGCATTATGAGACACAAATACGATAGAACAAAATGATTCAATAGTTTTTGCCACCGACCACCCAGCACCTAATCATAGCACTCATAATAATTGTATGAAATTACGAGTTCAGCTTTTTATTCCGCCAACCACCAGTCCCTTACGTCACACTGCATACTTTGTTCCACGTAAATACTTAGTTCCGGGAAACATTGCTTCGAATAGAATATCTTTATAATATATCTTGCATAATACTATGTGCCAGTACGATCTCCTTTCTCTCACTAGTTAACCGTGAAGGTGAATTCAATCGATAATGGATAAAACAATTTATTTATAATAAAAACGGAAAATTGCAATTCGTTTGTAGCGTGCGTGAACTCATAGTTTTTATTGTAATCTAGATTTTGCCGATAAGTTGGCTGTTCGACGCCTTACTTTGGTGTTATTCCTAAAAAAGTTTGCCGTTATATATTTTTGTACTCTTTGAACTCTAAATTGATTAGTCTATGTTAAATAGCAATGTTTTTTAGCTTGTACGTAGATCTGAGACTTGAAAGTAAATGAATCTATCAGCTGTTTAAAATATTTCTTGTCGTAATCTCGTTTAGGATGTTAGTGGTCGTAATAGTCTTAATATTCGACTAAGGGAAAGTGTGGGATGATTTAATAATAAGATGATTGTAGGTATTCAACCTAATTAGTCCAAGAGATGCATATTTTTATATTAAAATTTCGCTCCCCACATTTCTAGCCGAACTGCGCAAATGATGCCAAAGAGCGGGGTTTCGCTTTCTTACAAAAAACATAAGGCTTCTGTATTAATTGTCACCGTTTAAATAGATTAGGGTTAAAGGTGCGTTGATACGTATAGGTTCAAAAATTCTACAGAACAAAATGTTACTCTAGGTATATTTTAGTTTCCTGTGCCATGCGCCAGCTAACAAGACTTGCCCCTATTTGCTACTTTGTTAGTAAATTGTTTGGTAAATTCCACAATAATCGTGTCACTTGTTCATTGTGTGCGTTTATATTTAACGCAGATTGTCGTGACGTCACCAGCTATGACCCACCTGTTAACTAAATGCCGTTATTATATGTACTTGTTAATTTAATGTTACATTTTAACGTCGCCATTGGCATTTGGCAAACACATATTTTTTATTTATTCTGTATTTGCACAAATAGATTAAATAACATAATTATTATCACTTGGTTATCGTAATTGGCAAATGATAGCAAGAAAGAATTGTTTTTATTTCAAATAAACTTATTACAGACACTTTTGAAACGTAATAGGACTTGGTCCTATGGAGAAGAACCGGCAAGAAGCTCCATGATACTCATGAGTTGTTAGATTGTAAGGGCATTATACAAGTACAGTCCGTTGTTTCTTAGATGTCGTATAATATAAAGTCTTATTGTCTTTTGACCTTTAAAGGAGTAAATCAAATCCACTGGAGATATCCTAAAAGTAATTGGGTATAAATTTTTTAATGCGCATGTAATAGCTTTTATCATACCATACCAACGTATGTTTATTTAATCGACTTCTCCTTTATAGGTAAAATACACGACAGGTTTGTATACATAATGACATTGATGACATGACATAAACCAAAAAAATATACAAACAATACCGCTTAAAACTGGGAAGTACATTTTTCTAGAAAGCTAGTAATGAGGAAAAGATCTGTTGTCTATACCTAACTATGGTGACTGTTTGTTTTTTTTTATCCTGTATTAGGTTTATGTTGGGTTGAATATATCCGGCTTTGTTGTTCGTAGTAGTAGTATTTCCTAGTTTGAAGAGCGTCCGGGACTGAAATCTGGGGACTAAAGCTCCAAAATCCGGGGATTTGGGTCTCAATGTAACGAATTCGTGATATCGTTGTAGTCACTGTGGCTTCTAAGAAGCCACAGTGACTACAAAATCACAATGCTTTAATAATGACGCTTTCTCTTTCTCTCACTTCCAGAGTGACTCGGTGAGTTACTTCTTCGACGAGCTCGAAAGGATCGCGCGACCCGACTACATCCCCTCCCACCAAGACATCCTGCACTGCCGGAAAGCGACCAAAGGCATCACAGAATGCACCATCAACATAAACAACGTGCCATTCGTCTTCGTGGACGTCGGGGGACAACGGACGCAGCGGCAGAAGTGGACGCAGTGCTTCGACTCTGTCACCTCGATACTGTTCCTCGTCTCCTCTTCAGAGTTCGACCAGGTTTTGTCGGAAGACAGGTGGGTTTTGGTTTTATGAACTAGTAATTGGTGGTATATCGGTACCTAAAGTTGTGCAAGTTCGCTTGTCTTATCTTAGGTCCTTATCAACATTTCTGGCGTCAACGCTTAGTTACACGATGAACTTGTAACTGAATAATAACTTGTCAGGGAAAGATAGATCATATTGACGATTTATTTTCTAATGTATTTTGATCATAAATTAATTCGGTCGGCACGCAAGATTTAATGCTCTATTTTGAATACGTTTTTGCCGTGATCGGTTTTTGAATATTTTGGTTGATAGATGGTGATTTTATGAGTGAATTAAAGTTATCATTTACCACAATATATCGCAGTTCACTACTGAAAATGTGCCTCTCCTAATTTTCGTTACATCATCCGATCGATGATTTGTAGGTCTTCTTCTTCTATCGAGTGTGCACGAGTCATATGCCGTAGTGAAAATATTAGCCAGTCAGTAATGCCTGAGAGGTGACTGCCCAGGGTGCGCCAAACGACCTCATGTTCCATAACTCGTGAGCTGAAAGTGCAATCTGATATGCAATCTGGGTAGGGAGATAGTACTTTCAAAATATATTATAGGTACTTATAGATACTTAAAAATATTTGAGTAAGCCGCTGATAAAATAAACAGTCTAATTATAATTGCGGGGGCGATCATATGAATTTGACACATAAATTGCAGTGGATACCCCACCCACTCTTCATACTATTAAACACACAGTCATACGTCAAATTACATAAACACTCGTATTCTATTGGGACAACTGCCGTATTGGTTTAATTCACGCAAGTGCACCTTCTGAGCGTGAGGTCCTGGATTCGATTACTGGGTTTGGGCATTGTTATTTTGATGTTTCTCTGAAACAATGTTAGGGCCGATTTCATCATTCGCTATATAAACTTAGTTCAACTAAACTGAGTTTAGCGTAATCTAGTTTAAAGATCGATGTTGATCTGGGTTTATGTCAAACCGACAGCGGCTAAACGCGATTAAACAAGCTTAAACGTCGAAAATTGGGAGTTTAGAATTTAAACTGAGTTTAGCTTAAACTAGGTTTAGTTTGTCGTGGTGAAACGCAAAATGAAGCTTTGATCTCGATTAAACGTCACCATCGCTCACAGGCTAATCTTTCCACTTCAGCATGAGCGATTCCATGTGCTATCACATGGAATCGCTTGGGCCGACATGATAGAAGTGGCATAGCAATAAGCTTGCCCCTGGTCATGGGGAACCGTAACGGCGAAATGTGGGTGTACAACAGTACATACTATTCAAGGAATACAGATGTGTTGCTATGATTTTCATCATCTTCCAAAATAATTATCCCGTACGAGTTATTAGAAGTTTAAAGTGTAAAAAACAAACATAATTCGGTAAATTCTATTTTCTAACCGTATCTTACGAACAACCCAATTAGTTGCGGACGTCATTGGAGCCAGCTATGCTATACTAAGAATGATTTTTCCCTGTAGCTAATCCAACAGAATTCTATGTTACTAGGTCCCTGATTCATCTCACCTGTACACACGGTTTTAGATGGTAAACAAACCTAATCGGTGTTTAATCTTATCTATGATCTAATATTAATTTCGTACGGTTTCGTAATTTTCTTGCTTGTGGTAAAACTGCTCGTAGATCGGCTATATATGAGTAAATAAATGTTTTGTTACGTAAATCATGTTGTGACTTAATGACTTATTGAGTCATGATGGAACCGCTCTGCGGGTGTTCTGTGTGACGGCGAAATCACATTTTATGACTAGCATGGGGCCTACCATAGGGCCGTTGTATAAATGTAATCACATATATGCTACGTAGGTATGTATATATTTTGTATATTTTATCCAAAATGGAGCAACTGCAAACTGCAGAAAACTGGAGCAACCTTAGTATTATTTCGATTTGTTAGAATTCTAATTTTATTTTTTTGTTGGTTATTGTTATTTGAAATGATACTGTAAACTTTAAATCAGTTTATTTTATTTAACAGTAACTACAATTTATATTATCTAAAGTAAACATTAATTCTAAAGTTGCCATACATAAATATTAGTATAGGGTTGCAAGGTTATGACAATTATTCAAGTTTTATTCAAATTATATTGGGGCACTAGGTAAAATCATGAGATTACAATATTTATAGTATTATCCAACAATGACTCGCTGTAAAAGGCATATAATAGAAATGTGGTAAAAAATATGGTATGTTTGACGCAGTATATTAAGTTCGTTGTTTTAACCCTAGGCATTTAAAGACGCCTCGGTGGCGTTTAGTTAGCTAAGTCACTAGGGATTTACTTAAATTCCAATTTTGCCTTCGTACTGCATAATTTTCTTTGTACCACTTTCTCCAACGTCCTTGAGAATTCTTTGGTAGGATAATTGCTAATATTTTTGCAAAATTTGCAGAACCCCTTATAATATTTAATCACGGTATAATGAACTGCAGTTGAGGTATTTGAACCCTGGCTGCTATATAAGGCGAGTTCTGTTAGCACAAAAGTGTTAATGACGATCAACTTATCTTATATGGAAAAATATAAGCAAACATACCTACACATAGTTATGTAAATGCAAATCAAGTGCCCATCACTTTGTTCTTTGTTTATGCAGGTTTATTATGATTAAATCGGCATTTTTAACATGAGTGTCATGACGATGAAATACAACTTTGTACAGTTGTACACTTTTGACTTACCCTTTGGGGAATATACATGCTATGTTATCTATATCATAATACTAGCCACACGCCCCGGCTTCGCACAGGTGCAATTTACTAATGAACAAAATCAAAAATTTCATACAAACATACCATTCAAATTTCCGACGTTTTGCGGAGGATTTTACAAAAAAATTCTTACATAAAAACCTTCTCCTGACAATTACAAACACAACAAAAAAAAGAATTAGCCAAATAAGTGCAGCCGTTCGGAAGTTATGCGCTTAGCAAAACATTTGGCGATTCATTTTTATTTATATAGATAGATTATAAACAGGTCAAATTTGTTTGTTTGTATGTAAGGGGTAATCTCCACACCTAATGATCCGATTGTAAAAATTCTTTCACTGGTAGAAAGCTACATTATTCCTGAATGCTTATAGGCTATAAATTATATATTGCACGTAGGTTACTCGGACGAAGTCGTGGGCAAAAGCTTGTGTCTTATAATTGTAATGTACCAGATTTGGTTGACCTTTTTCATATAAATTTCACGGTTGAGACCTACAAAGCAAATTGAACTTAAATACTTCTTTAAATACGTAATATATTTGGACATACCCTCTATTTAATTTATCGTCTGTGTGGCCTATCTTACAGTTAGTAGTTTCTGGGTGAGCGTGTTTGTGAGATGTGTGTTTGTAATCTGTACCACGGTACGTAAAATAAAAAAAATAAATATTATCCAGTTAAGAAAATGCTGTTCATCATAATCAAGCTTAGCGTTTGGTTGAAAATATAATGAATAATGATGATTAAATATGAATGACTAAGTGTATAAAGAAAGTCAAGGAAGGTCATTATAATTAAATAAAGAAACAGTCAGCGTCAAAACTAGGTGAACAGTGTACCTACAGAGTTTTTGATAAGTTTTATTATGAATAAAAAAACTGAAGAAAAAAAATATTTTTTGTAACTAATTATTACATATTAGCGGAACTGTATCTACTAGTAATACAGTACCTTAATGGTTAGTGAATAAATTATGTAATTTCACAATTACGAAGAGTTGTATGTAGTTATGTCGGCGACTGTACTGTACGTACCTTCTTAGTTACGGACTATAAGTTCCTTCCCTTAAACACGACGTTTATATTCAAAATTGTTAGTGACCCGAATCGGTTTGCGTGTTATTTGTAACCTACTTTGGCGTATCAAAAAGGGCACATCATGTGCTATCTTGTAATTTATCGACGTACTCAAAATTCCTCCTGTATTTAGTAGGATTTAAAAGTAGTAAATTATACTGCGTTGTGTGATTGACTTTCATCTAATAAATATATTCAGCTAATTTCTGTCCTTCAGCTAGGATGAGAAGGGTTAAGGCCTTAGTCTGGCTTAGTGCGGATTAGCAGATTACATCGACCATCGAAAACCTTCTGAAGCCTTTTAAGGTGTTCAAGTCTCCTCAAAATGTTTCCTTCACGAGAGGAATCAAATTCAGATTCGCACAGAATTTTTAATTTCATAAACCCCGAACTGGGACGCATGGTAGGCAAAACTTTACTAGGCTGTCACTGCGTAATTATTACATAAAATATAAAAAACGAATAAATACTAGCAAAATACTGTTTCGAATGCTGGATATCGGGGCTTTTCTGATGGTTTAAGAAATGTAATTGACAAGTACGGTAGGGTAACCGAATCGTACATGTCAGTGAATTTTGACTCTAGAGTACAACGGGTCTATAAGATTTTATTTAAATTTTATGTGTGAGGCACAATTTGTATCATACTTACATATGAATAAAGTCTACAATTAAAAAAAGAAATATTACGTTCGAAACGACTATTTCCAATGCAAAGTTCACGCACGGTAACGATACCAGACGTCAAAAGATCGTGCTAAGCCTAGGAAGACCGGTATTAGCTACCTCTAGCTTACTCATCGTTCATCATTTCTCGTTTTCATTTGTTTTTACAGTCAAAATTCCAATCTGTCTTCATCATCAATGTTTTTTTTTCTTAAATTTCAACCTCGGTATAAAATTACCGACGTAATGTAAAGCAAGTACTAAAAATACATTAATTTTATTTTTGTTCAGTCCCTATTGGTAACGTTCACATCGTAAAACAAGATGGTAATAAATGTTTTCTAATTATACATTCTTATAATTTACCTATTAACTTAGTAACGTTTGTGTAATGGGGTGCGGTTGGACGTCCGTTTTTATTTACGAAACTCGATATAAATAGTAAAAACATCGATTCTGTTTGTAAATCAAAAGAGACGTACTGAAGCCACTAGGGCGACCGATAAGTAGCGAAACTCCTATTTTGGTATTCCTATATCTAGCAGGTAGTTGAGACCTTCCTGCCTCCCATACATTGATCTGTTAAGACCCTAAACTGATCTTCACATCCCTCGTATCCACAACATACGAGTTTCCAACGAAAAGTTTCATATACAATTTTATTCCTAAATCAAAATGTTCCTGTGTGGTATCACAAACACATTTTCAACTCGAGTGTAACCGCATGTTAAGGCTAGTTTTTTCTATGAACTTTTTATTGCGGCCCTTAATATTTGCTTAACATTTGTAGGGTTCGCCCAGATGTGTTCCTTTGATGTTTTACGTAAGATTTTTGCGTGTTGGCACGTAAATACGGATTTACGTGCCAACACGCAAAAATCTTACTAAAAAATATTACTTCTGATTATTGCTCTTGTACTGCTTGAGCAGTATGTGCATTTTAGGTTTGTTCATTGTAAAGATTGGTAGGAGTCTCGGTTCAAACCCTGCTCGTAGCTCTTTCGTATTGATTTCGCACATGAGAATTTGATTATTATCATTTGTGTTGACGGTGAAGAAAAATATTGAGGAAACTCGGTCACCTGAGAGGGCTCTTTAAAGTTGGTTCCGTAACTATATTCTAAGCCGCAAGAGATTTAGCATTCCATAAAAGCAAATTATTATTGACCTACTTTGATAAGATTAGGTTTTTTTTTAAACATTGATCCACACTATGATTTCTCCTGTGTCGTGGGTAGTTTACAAACATACATGCCACATACACACACAACCAGACCTGAAACAATTATCTAAAGATCAAACAAATATTTGGTCGGTGCGGGAATCGAACCCGCGACACCTAGCGCAGAAAGCTAATAACTTAGACACTGCTCCATCCGTGTCGTAAGTGTGAGTTTAGTTGTTAGTCAAACTGGAAATAATGTTCGACTATTTAATATTAGACGTGTTACCTACATGTCTACACGTCTTGCTTTTTGTGGCCATATTGCAATAGCAGTAGGAAAAATTATAATGATCTTACCTACTATTACACCACAAATTGCTGTGTGATTATCATCCGATTGATATTCTGTATATGTTAGTTAACATCCGCACGACGAGATCAAGGTCGTGATTATATATGTATGTTATTGTCATTGAGAACGATGTAATTATGTGCATTATCAGTTATGTTGGAAAGTCAATTAATTACATATTTATATATGTAGTGAGTCGTTGGTCTAGTGGTGGCAAGTGCGTCTGCTCAGTGTGAGGTCTTGCTTTCTATTGGCGGGTCGTTAAAACGCTGGAAAAACGTTTTCTGTAAGTTCTCAGAAGCAGCATGGAGTTAGGAACTGTGCCCGGTAGATGGCAATAAGCTCATCCCCCTTTTACATGGGACTCAAAAGAAATGTTGGTGTACATTAGTAACCTCAATCTAACCCTTCTGGGAGTACAAGCGTGATGCTATGTTATGTGGAACAGCCTACCTTGAATCCATTCAATTGTTTAAAGCTAGCCTATATAATACACAGTAGTGTTCCACGCAAAAATAGGCGTCTCCAGTTATCGTCGTATAAGTTGTAGAAGCATTTTTAAATCAATTACAATTTCTAACAGCACCCTTCTCTTGTTTCCAGGAAAACGAACCGCCTAGAAGAGGCACTAAATATCTTCGACACGATCGTGAACAACGTCAACTTTAAAGGTATCTCCATCATCTTATTCCTCAACAAGTCGGACCTGCTCGCGCGGAAGGTCGCGAGCAAAGAGACCGACATACGCTGGTTCTACCCACAGTTCACAGGGGACCCCCACAATCTAAGAGACGTGCAAATGTTCCTGCTCAACATGTTCGCCAACGTCAGGAGGGAACCAAAAACAACGCTCTACCACCATTTCACCACAGCCATAGACACGCACAATATAGAAGTCGTATTCAACTCTGTTAAAGACACAATCCTCAACCGAAACCTAGAATCACTGATGCTGCAGTGACGAGCTCATCAAAACCACCAACGGAATTGTTAAATTGTGATATCTGCTGGCAATATTTTATATAACTCGAGTTTCGAGTTGGCGATTTTTCCATTACTGTGTTTCTTCTATATCTTGCTAATCAGCATAATAGTAAAGCACATTTGAAAAGACAAAGAATGTGATTTTGTTGTTGATAGGCCGTCGGCCTAGTGGGACTTGTATAAATGTAATATGACATATGTATTTATTTACCAAATGTATGGAAGTTGGTAAACCTATGTACCTTAGTGTAACGTATTGTAATTATAAAATTTGTATATCAGTATATTTATGACCAAAAATGTAGATTTTGCACGTGACGGACATTTATTATGATCACTGGGATATTAAACACGCGTATGTCTATGCGTGCGCGGATAGTATTGCGCACGCTTAGTACAGTATTGTATCACGCATACACGGTAGTGCGCAAATAACGTAGTGAATTAGACGAAGTACGGTATGCCAGGGGTTTTGTATCTTATGCCGGTTTTCTATACAATTTTCTTTATGATTGTAGATTTTTTTTCGTATTAATTAGTGATGGTATTGACAGCTTTGTTGGGGCGAAACGTATGTACGGAATGTTGTAAAAGAAAAATGCCATGTAACGTTTAATTAAGTCGTAGTAAGTACATATTCATCTTACTCGATATTCCACGTGTATTTTATCACAGCTTAAAGCCACATGTATCAGTAAAATATACCTAGAAATAATTAGAATTAATAATTGGTATATATTTTAATTACTTTCCCTCCAATAAAGTTGTTAGTTCGTTACAAAGCAGGTTTGATACTTGGTTCTTAATATTGTAGAAGTGCCAAGTTGTAGCGTTTGTGTCGTGCTGACTACCGCTATATCATATTAGATGTAGTCACAATGAGATTGCTCTAGGGTGCCACGAAGCAAAGGAACAACTTTGCGTTGGGAAGACTTTATATAAATCCCTTTCGGGAGTAAAAATGTATATAAATAACCATTGTTAGAAAATCGTTTATAATCTGTGATTAAAAGTGTAAAAGTATTAGGCTGTAAACAGCAACGAAAAAAAGTGTCTCTGGCAACAAAAAAAAAAATGCTTTTTGACGTTTGACACGGTTGACAAATGACGCTCAAATATTACATTACGCTGATGTTGGTATCTTTTGAGTCTGGTGTTCTTATCTTGCGAGTATTCCGTCCCTTGGCACAAGTAATGCAATGACGTGTAATCTCACTATAGCTTCTACCACGTATTTTTAATTATAAACTTTTTGTACAATATACAACATATATTTTTTAAAGACGGGCACAAAGGTCTACAACACTTTTTGATATTTTTTAAATGTAAATTTTAGCTGCACTTGCTTTTGTACGTGTGAGGGAATTGATCTGATTTAATTATTTTAAGTACAACGCATAATTTTCGATCATAATAATTATACTCATTTAGTTTTAAGTCTCATAAGCTTTAGCATATTTATTTTGAGATCGTCTACAACTATTGTTTATTTACGAGAGAGTTTTAAATAGAAGTTATCTATTTATTATGTGTACATTTTTATGGATGGTTTATTGAGGCTAAATGTGTAAATACCTCTTAATTTTACTATGTATATCGTTTCTTAGTATTTTAGTTTTAATCATTTTGGTTAATGTAATGGTCTGATCGGTTATAAATGAATTACGGATTTTAATTCCATTATCAGTGATAAATTTGCATTTAATAGTGCCATTGTGTGGCGCAGTGTTGCCACTTAAAAAAAACATGCCTAACAATATAATGTCAACACTGCCGCGTAAAATGCGTTCAAAATTTGTAAATACAGTTGAGGTAATACAGTGCTAATTTATGAGTATCAGCTATTCCCATTTTAAGACAGTTTTAGTAAGAGACTGTTTCATTGCCGTTTAAAATCGATTAACTTGTATTGATGCCAAAGTTTCACTAACATCTGGGGGTGTAGTACTATTTATCCCGATTTCGGACATAGTTAATGTAAGCCAAAAATGTATGAAAATATGCGTGCGTTTACAATAAGAGTTCACTGAAATGCGCGCGCACGATTTTTTACACATTTTTGGCTTAACTTTTACGACAATCGAATTCAATGAAAACAAGGCCCCTGAACGTAACGCGAAGATAAATCGAGAATCTTTTGTGTAGGTGCTCAATATTGGTATCTTTTTGGGCGTGCTTTAGCGCAGGTCTGGTTTACACGAATTAGTGGTAGTATGTTTATCGTGTCATATGTGAGCCTCGATGGCGGCGATTGTGATGCATACTAAGCTTAGGACATTGTAGCCTTTTGGCGTCAAAAACAGTTGCTGCGTACTAATGATACCACTGCACTCGAGAAGAGGACACTACGAACAAAAGTTACTATGGAGGCCAAGCTATAGGTGATACTGATATGATGAACACCGTACGTAATGTAGGTAAACTTAAATCCAATTCACGGCTTAAAGCTGATATAGCTATTGTTTGTAAATATGTCATCTGCTTGAAAGAAGCTGTCGCGAAGTGCGTAATGACGTTTTCAACGCCACTCTCCATACTGTTGTTCCCAATTATTTGACAGTTCCAAAAACGCTGTCCTTTTCAATCTGATAATGATGAAAAATAGAGCAACGCATGTCAAATTCAGTTTTAATCTCAGTTTATGTGCATCAGAATCGCTCCAATGTGTAATTTATGAAATAAGTCTTAAATTATTTAGATTTTACAGTTTATGGTGACATTTTGTATTTTTTATAATTTAGATAGTTTTAATAATAAAGCTATGGGGAATATAATTTTAAATAATATAAGATTATCTGTTGTACCAATTTCTTTTTCTATGGGGGGTGATTCTTTTAGCGGTAGAAATACACAAACGACTTTGCAGTGAGAAAGTTTTAAGGGCCCACTACACTATATTGTATTTTGATCATAATGGAAGCATAACACACATACAAATATTCTTTGTTTCGCCACCAATTGTGCTAAAGCGGGCCGGCTCGCTTCGAAAACAAATCAAAATCTACTTTATTCGGTTGATATACAAGCTCAATTTCCAATGTGCAAGAGCTGATTAATGGGATATCGTATTTTTCCTAATACGCTGATCTTATTTCATGCAAAGTATGATGCGGTGTAGTGGCCACACACCTTTAAGGGGAAAAATTTTACGTTTGAGGACGGGTCGTTTCAAAGAATTCGTTACCGTCTTTGAGTAGTCTTTTCCCAAGTTGATATTCATAATATACTTTACTACCGTTGGAAGTTGCCGTCACAAATGTTTTAAAAAAAATATATAAAATGTAAATGTCTCTAATACATGTTGTGGCCAGGCCTGCCTAAAACACAAGAAATAACGCAATTCTGATGACTGTTGTATCATTGTTCAAGAATGTTTGAATAATTCGCAATAATGTACTGATTATAAGTTGGTAAATGAATGGTAATGTGAGCGCGGGTCTCAATGGTAGCGACTAAGTCGGATTTTTTACATCGCTGTTGTTATGTGACGTGGAACATTTGTTGTTAAATTCTGATGAAATGTCGGTTTGTCACATGATGCTCAATTTTTGAATAGCCTAGAAATATCAAGCCGTAATGTAGTATAGGAATTCTTGCCAATCATTGGCTGATATGGGATGATTGCGTGTGATGATTTTGATGAATAGTTAACGAATCGACTCTTCGATAACTAATACAGGGTGACTAGTTAAACAATGGATATATTGAAATGAATTCTGTAATCAATTTTCGTTCTAAATATGTAAAAAATTGCACTTTATACCTTCACATTTCATCTGATCCTCTAATATAATAAAATAGGTATTTTAAGCAATCCTTGGCCAGAATTGAAGTACGGAAAGTTCTTGCGTAATCAATGCACTTTTTTATTCGTTTAATTTGAGCATGAATTATCATATTCTTGGATATGTCCGTTGTTTAATCATCTACCCTGTATATTATATTGATTAGTTATTCTTTTAGCTGTACGCAATTTTCAAGAAATTGTGATAATATTCAGCTCAGTGTTTTACAAAGACTTACAACTTAATAGTTTACTTATATAACATCAAGAAGGTAGGCAGAATATCTAGAAAGCGTGGTACAATCCTTACGTACCTATACAATTTTTAATCTAAGTATCTAGTAGTGTTAAAAATCAGATTGCTCCAGCCACAAATTGAACTGATAAATTCTGCTCAAACAACACCAAATGTTCCATGTCCCTGCTGGGTAGATGTAAGATAAGGGTGCCAATCGTATTGCTCGAAAAAAATATCCGCAAATGTATCTTCATGGCATCGGTCTATGGATATTTTTCGGTAGAAAACGAAACAGCCCTATGCGAGCGGTTGCTATGTTAGTTATGCTATGAATTTTAAACATGTTAGGAGTAGTTTTACACTCATGTTAACGTATGCTAGAGTGTTGACAATATCTTTTGGAATTCCTCTATATTTTGTATACAGCCCAATATTTATTGTACAGTGTAATAAAAACACCATGCATGTATAATTTTATGTTTTATTTCCTCCATTTTATTGTCATCCACGTTATGAATTAATATAGCTTATTGTAAATAAATTTCTATAGGCTATTTTTTGCATATTATATTGCATAGTTTATAAATACCCAGTCGCCTATTCTACGGGTTTGTATGTCTGTTAATGGTAATATTGGTAATATCATAGAAAATTGTAGTGAGAGAGTCCATTATGCGATCAGCACCGCAACGCGGAAAAATAGGCCAGCGAGGGTATTAAATACATAGGGCAAAGAGTATTAAATACATAGGACAAAATATTAAAAAGGAAAAAAACAAGATCAGGATTCGTAATCATTAGGGACAACATTTTTAAATTGAGATCGAAATCGACACGAAGAAAAGATTACTGATTAGTCGTAGATCCTTATAATATCTATATGAGACCACAGTAGCCGCAATATTTTAGTTCAACTTCACGCACCCCGCGCTTTGAGTGGAAATAGGACGGGTATATCGCGGCTCCTAGGGAACCCTACCCTACACATTAATTGTTGATCCATAATTTTAAATGCACCTTTATAATATGGCTATACCTGAAATGGAATATATATATAAATATGTATTTTACATAAGTACTAACTGGTGTCGTGACATGACATTTTTAATATTTCTACTCGGCATAGATTTTAGCGTAAGCGAAATTCTATGTTCTACTGAGACTGGTCAGGTCATCACTATCATGGCAGTATTATCAGAAATTTTCAGATATTATAGTTATCGGTTTGTTTAGTCTAACTCTAGACCTACTACATTTTCCTCACATAACGTTGAGGGAAGTATTCATAATTATGAAATTTTAAACAAGCAGACTTTATAAGAGTAACCATGTAGTTTGAAAGAAAGAAAGAAAGAAGAAAGAAAATACGTTTATTTGGCCCAAACTAAAGGCACACAATAATAATATATAAAAGAGAAAAAGAAAAAAAAAATTTGTCCGTTCTTCTCCATAGGAGAACAACACTTTGGAACGTGGCAACTAGAGTGACTATTCATAAGTGCCTTTAACTGGTCTACATGAATAAAAATATATTTTATATATTATTTATAAAAAAATAAGTGTGGCCTGTCAAATGTTGCATAACAGACATATTAGAGAATCAATTGATCGCAGTAATGGGTGCGATTTTCGACTGCGGTTTTATGAAAGCTTTCTCGTTGCTGGCGTAGTTTCTCGTTGCGTTTGAAATATGACAACATTTTTATCAAGCAATTACTGCTGTTTATTAATAGCGGAGGATTTAAGCTGCAGAGTGCACACATTTTGTGTCCATTTGGGTGAGTTATCTCTTCCTTTTGACTACTCTACAATCAGTAAACATTATGACACGATCTATCTTGACTGTCTCATAGGTCTAGTAGACGCAAGCGCGACTGCTCAGCGTGAGGTCCTGGGTTCGACTCCCGGGTCGAGCAAAGTGTTATTAGATTTTTCTGTATGGAAATTCTCAGTCCGAACGGAGTCTGGAACTGCGCGGTAGATCGCAATAGGCTCGCTCCCTATTACATGGGAAACGGCATAGGCGAAATGTGGGTGTAAAATAGTACATCTCTGCTTAAACCTTCGGGGAATGCGGGCGTAATGCGTTACTATGACGAGCTATCTCTAGCAAATATTCGATATAGTGGTGTTTTCAGCACTGAGTTTTAAATCCTTTTTAAATTGAGTTTTTGGGTTTAACCTAACTACTTAGTAAATAATTAAAATAAATAAATTCAACCCATTACTGACCCATTGCTGGATAAGGGTCTCGTCTCAGAATGAGAAGGGTTAGGCCTTAGTCCACTACGCTGGCCCGGTGCGGGTTGGCAGACTACACACACTATCAAGAACTTTATGGAGCCCTCTCATGTCTGTAATTTTCTCACTATGTTTTCCTTCACCGTAAACGCAAGTTCTTCAATCAAATTCTTCACATGATATCTTAAAGTCAGAGGTGCGAGTCGGGTTTGAATTCAGACCCTCCTGCATGGAAGACAAGCGTTCAACCGCTGGGCTATCACTGTTTTTGCCACTTAGTAAATACCTACTGATAATTTAAATTGTGTTTCGCATTATATGTAGTCTAGATATGAATCTGTTACATATCTACTCATGCTTACAAATTCGGGTATAACCTTAAGAAATAACCTTAAGAGTATCGTTTAGCTGCCGGCAAAATTGTCAAAAATGACAAAATTGTATTGAAATACGCGCATCTAAATCTTAACGAATTAATTTGATTTTGGTCTCTATCCTTTTTTCAGATTATGAGATAGGTCGACACGTTCTTTGTTCAAAATTTTGATTAATTTAGTACATAATTATCACGTGATAAGTATAAGGAAGATTTTTAGTTGAAAAGACGCATTTTGAGGGTTAATTATTTCTCACTTGTGTCTATAACATATAGGTAAAAAAAAAAAAACATCTCATGTTTAGTAGGGTGAAAACGTTAACGCATTTTGTATGAAAACTTTTAGCTAAACTATAGTCTTAATAGTCCCTTGTATTCGTTTTTAAAGACTATTATGTTTGGAACAATATATCCTTGTTCAGTATCTTTGTGCCGCCGTTCTAAACAATACAATGTAACTCGTAAAATAAGCTGGGGTGTTAATAGAATTTGAATAGAATATTCGAACACGGAATTGTGTTGGAAATCCTATTATTTAGTTTCAGATAAAACAAAGGAATGTTCCTGGTTTTAAATTAAATAATTACTACGTTTTTGGAGTTTTAAATACCACATTAAGTAGTTATTATTTACCTACATCTTAGTAAAATATGTTTGTAATAATATTATTCAATTTGCTCTATATGTATAAGATTGACGTCTAAGGTACCTATTTCTTAACGTTCAGTATCGAAAACCTACAAAAGTGAGATAAGTACTTATTTTCCGCGTCAACCTATCAGCTTTTTTGCCACATTACTATAAGGAAAATTCTAACATCGGCCGTCAACAAAAGGAGGAAATGCTTGGAGATTCGTGTATATGATGAAGCCAGTTGCTCGCAGTCGTGATACCAGGAGATAAGGATTTATTAGTGAGGTGTTGACTGTCGCAAGACACGCTATTGGTTGGGATGGGCTTCGATCAACATACATCGAACGCGTGGTGTATAGATGAAAGTTAAGCTTACTGCTCGCGTGTGACTTGGCGTGTCACACTGGTTTGAATGCTACTCTTGTCCTATGTGTAATGACGTCGGATGTATAGTCATGTAGCGTTGCAATAGGCACTGGCAATTACTTTTCTCTATGGTACAGTCGGTGTCCTACATTACCTGACTTCTACAGTGCCGGATTAACCACGTAGCAAGAGTAGCAATTCCTACGGGCCCCGCGGTAAAGGGGGCCCCGCATATCCAAACCCCCAGCTCCTCCTAGCGTAACACCTGTTTTTTGACTAAGACAGTCCACGTCAGACAATCGGTAACCGATTATTTTGTTGGCGAAAATAAAACACAGAATTTCAAACGGTAAACGCACAAGTTCTTATAAAAGTCACTTTATACTTAAGAGCGCATAGCACAGATCAAGGGCCGATCGATAGAATTTGCTATGGGCCCCGTGCTTGGTTAATCCGACACTGCCCCACTAGACATTATATGATAAATTCTAGGAGGTCAGGTAATGTAGGGCACCGACTGTACATTAACACCTTATTTTGACAGTTCGGGTCAGCTTTATTGGTCTAGTGTTTGTAATTATGGCTACTAAACGTAAGGTCTTGGTTTCTTTTAGTTTAGTTTGACTTAATATCAGCAGCTGTGAAATTTGAGTGTAGGTACAGACAGTCAGCATCGATGAGATGTATTCACTTAATGAAATTCAAAAGCGATTTTAGATTCCTCTAAAATAGTGATTGAAATCCTAACCAATTTTAAGCATCTGGGGGGATACATAAAAATACATAGTCATTTAAATTTTATGATTTTAACCAATGGTTTTCCAAGAATTAGCGTTAGAATTTCGCTACGTGTACCTATACATACTTTTGATGTTGACTGTACAACTGTACAGGTACTTTCTACTTAACCTTTATATGAATACAGGTGTGATGTTATGTTAGTTTAAGTAATAACTTGAAAACTGTTTTCAAATTGCAACAATGTTTGCTTCAAAAACACCAGAAATGGAACTTAAGTCCGGGATCTCGGTAACAAGGGGTGCAATATCCGTCACGTCATAACACGAGATAGCTGCATCGTAAAACTTTTATGGAAACTTTTCATCTAATTAACTTTTCTGGCCACTTTATGTGACACTATGAAACTAATGTGTGATGTTGGCCAGCATTATTTTGTGGTGAATATTACTTCTTTGTTATAACGAAAACTATTTTATTTCTCGCTCTAGCTTTTTCCGTTACTCCGTTGGCGTAGAAAGATTCTTCAAACTAAATATAAATCCTCATTTCACAACCTCCTTGTGGGTTGAAGTTTTAAAAATGCTTGTTTGTTGACCTACAAAGGACAATTCCAGATAGACAACCAACACAGCCTGTTTTTAGGTAATACGTAATATAAATAATAGATTTCCCGTCATAGAATAGATAGAGAATACTCAATTTTCTCTTGTGTATCCCTGGTCGTGTTGAGCTTGGAACTTATAATAGACTGCACTGAGTGATACTAGATAGCACAATAAATGCTATTGGTCCATTAAAAAAATACTCTTTCCAATAAGTATAGATACTGTTTTGTTTTATTTCATCAAGAAAAACATTTTATATTATTTTCTGTACAATAATACTTATTTAAGATTCAGCGCACCTTCGCTCTCCAACGAGGTCCAAAAGTTCGGAAATGTTGTCTGCAGGTAGATATTATTTAATGGGCATTTCAGGAAGTCCATCGTACATTTTCGGTATTTTATTGTATCCTTAAAAAACCAAGATAGAAACAAAGCTATCGGACTACTTTAAATTATTTTCATTTTCGTGTTATTGCGATCGATTTTATGTATGTTTTATTCGTCTTATATTAAGATACAGAGGCCCTACTGTAAGTTTCTTTCGACAAATTCTATTGACTACATCGAACGCGTTCGGCGCTTCGATTGGTGGAGAGCACGAAACGGACCAATCGGAGCGCCGAACGCGTTCGATGTAGTAAATCGAATTTGTTAAAAGAAACTTACACTAGGGGTACAGGTTGCAAAAAGCCTCCACAGATGACGATACCTGAGATCGTCAGGCGCACCCTGGGCAGTCAGCCTCGAATTAAAGTATAGAAAGAATGAAAGCATAGCCCTTGCCATGCTGAGAAGAGGCGCCCAGCTGTGGGACAATAATGGCTTAAAGTCTTTTAAACCGGACAAGTGCCGCAAAGTCAAAGTAGACATAATAGATAATATATTGTATTGCGTTGCCAGCATCTGTCTGTGTATTTTTGAATTAAATTATATGTAACCAATATTCCTAGAGGAGAAGCACAAATACCACCATTTCTACGAAAATCATTAGGTATATGTTCAAATAATTAGGTGCCTACATTAGCATATAAACCTTCTTTGACATAGTTCTCTTCAAAGCGTCTCAAATAAACATCAACCTTATACTTAGGTCTCGTCATTAAGTTAAATTACACACAATTACTTAGTACTTAATTACAGAACAGAGTACTTGAACAAGTTTTGCAAGGGAAATCAATAATAATGTGCCTACTCACCGGTAAAACGAGCTTATTCAGCTGAAATTTTCAGGCAATAAAAACAAAGTAAGTGAAAGAGACGAGCAATCGCTGCTTTTATTTTAAGTGTCTGTTTTTAATGTCAAATTAACAGCATGTTACTAAATTTATATGAAAGTATTTACGGTACCTATAACAACCAAAAAAAGATTTTATGAAATCGTTGTTTGTCTGCCTGTTTGTTCCGGCTAATCTCCGAAACGGCTGGACCAATTTTACGGGACTTTACTGGCAGATAGCTGATGTTATAAGGAATACCTTAAGCCCCGTACCCCCCCTAAATCGTATACGTTACATTGATAATTCTCCTAAAAATAAACAATTTACGAAACTTTTAAATAAGTTATTCCTGCTTAAAACGTCTAAACCATGCGTCTAAATCAAAAATAGGCGTGTTTTTTTATTTATAATTTTTTTTTGTGAAATGAAACCTAATTTGCTTAATGTGACCCCCCCAAGTCCCTTTACTGTTAATGTGACCCCCCCAGTCTTTGGCTGCGACCGTGATTGCATATTTTGTTGTTGTTAAAGGCGTTGCCATTCTCTTTCTTCTCTTTAGAAATATTCTCATTGTCCCCATTTAAACGGCCAACAGAAATTTTGAATAAAAAACAACCTTTACATAAAAATATATAAACTACACAAAAATTATTAATGCTAGCAATAATTTCACAAATATGTAGCGTAAAACTCGTTACGGCGAAACTGCCACAAATTATTTACCGCCAAACCCGGCAAAATACGGCCGGCCAATACATTCGAAATTGGAATAAATGTTTGCACCAAGATACAGCAATTCCATACTGCGTTGGCGAAGATTAGTTTTCCTTTAACTGACTGGGTGGGGGCCAATTTAGAGCAATCTTCGGCGCTATTTCGCCATTTGCGGCCGTTTTCGGACGTCGACTGCGGTGCTTGTGCTACTGTGATGATTACTTCCATTTAGGATCACAGAGGATAAGAACAGACTATTGTGGTGTTAAGTTTCAATTCAATTTGCGCATTTATATATCTATATAGGTTACATCACAACATATTATAAAACTAAGTCCGCCGCCGCGTCTGTCTGTCTGTTCGCGATAAACTCAAAAACTACTGAACGAATTTTCATGCGGTTTTTACCAATAGACATAGTGATTCATGAGGAAGGTTTAAGTGTACAATTCGTTGAGGTTTTGTGTAAATTTAAAAAATCATGCCGACTGGGAGCTTTACTGGCGTGCGCCGAGTAAATGCTCGACGTAACGGGCTGATACGACACTACGACAGAAAAAAATGAAGGCGTACTCTGCTACCCGTGCGATGCCGGGGCGGGTCACTAGTAATATATATAAAAGCAAATACGACTCGCTGTCATTAACACCAATTTATTATACATTGTACAGAACAAAGAGATATACAGGGACACCAGATATATAAGAAGTATTCTGCGTCATTAGTCTAGTGTTTGCAAGCACGACTGCTGAGCGTGAGGTGGGTTCAATTCCGAGGCTGGGCAAAGTGTTATTGGGTTTTTCCGTGTAGAAATTCTCAGTAGCAGCACAGAGTCTGGAACTGTGCCCGGTAGACAGCAATAGGCTCGCCTCGTATTACATGGGACTCAATAACGGCATCGGCGAAGTGTGGGTGTAGAATAGTACACCTCTGCCTAACTCTTCAGGAAATAGGTACAAGCGTTATGCTATGTTACATAATAATTAATTACAGAAAGGAATGAACTTTGATTTTTTTTATTCATAAATATACTTTTGAATCATTTGACGGCACGGTTGGCCCAGTGGCTAAGCGATTAGCTTTCTGCGCTACGTGTCGCGGGTTCGATCCCCGCACGGAACAAATATTTGTACGATCTACAGATAGTTGTTTCGGGTCTGGTTGTGTGTGCATGTGACATGTATATTTGTAAGCTGTACCCACGATACAGGAGAAAATCCTAGTGTGGGCCAACGTTAAAAAAAAAAGGAAAATAAATCATTGCCTAATCTAGAGATACTTTTGCCACTGACTGTACCAGGAGAACAGACAGCAGCAGCAGTAATTGTACACTGCGGTCTCTGCCATCACCTATGATCATAAGTGATAACTATATTTTATCCCCTTGATATAACTATTTGGAGCAAGGTCACGCGCAACATACGTATATTTACGAGCTGTCAACGATATTAATTAATTAAATCATCCATTTTGTTTCCGTGTCAAGACTGTGTGATATAGGGTCGTATGATGGTAATTGGCACGTCGACCAATATATCTGGTTGAATTTGTCTGCCAATATTAATTAGGGCAGGCGATGAGAGCTTTATTAACATGCTTGTATTTAGCAAGTTCAAAGTTGGTAACACGAATAACGAGTCTTGCTCTAAGATGTATTCATCATCAGCCAGAAGACGTCCACTGCTAAACGAAAGCCTCCCCCAAGAGGGGGGTTTGCCATAATCCCCACGCTTGGCAGGCGGCTTGGGGATCGCAGTGGCTCACCGATTAGTGAGAGGACGCTGCTGCCCGTCCTCCGGTGTCTGGCCGCAGTTTTAAGACGTACCCGGGTCGACACCTAGAATAGAATAGAATAGAATAGAAACATTTATTCGTAAGATAAGATGTATTATTATTTTATTATTATTATTAGCCTGCAGAGTCCCACTGCAGGGCAAAGGGTTTCTTTCCCACCTTCCACTTTTCCCATTCTGTTGCAATGTTGAGACGTATTGAATAAAAAAAAAGTAAATCAGTAAATATTGTCGAAAAGTTTAAAATTGGAACTAAGAAATCAGTAAGGGCACTTGAATGCATAAAACGGAATGTTTTAAGTTATAGCGATATCAAATTACACATGAACATCAAAGGCCGTACAAAAATTTTCTTATAATATAGATATCCTCTTCAGCGATGCCGTAAAATAAGAAAAAATCTTGAACATAAGCACTCTATACAGGTCGACGGGACAAGAGGCGAATCGATTGACGGACATCCCAAGCGATTTTAAACGATATCACCGTAACCATAGAGTTGAAATTCCCTTGAGTGGTTCCATACCATAAGCAATTGTGATTTTTTTAATATCAGCGTCCGAAGCTAGTAACAAAGAGACAGACAAAGCGCGGCGCGCCGCATCAATCTCTTGCTACATCTAATATTGTTGGACTCAACGACGTTGACTGATGACTGCTGAAGCCAATATTAAATATCGCGCCAACCGTCTTCATTTAATTACAATGTAATGAATAGCACGGAGATTCTGACTTGTATCGGGTTTAGGAAACTGTACCGAGAATAATGGTTCTGTTCTTATGGTAATTGCTTTATTCTTTGTTTGTTAAGGCACTGATCTATTTTTTTTTAAACATTGCCCCTCACTAGGATTTCTCCTGTGTTGTGGGTACAGTTTAAAAACATACATGTCACATACATGTCACATACACACACAACCAGACCCAAAACAACTATCTGTAGATCATACAAATAATTGTTCCGTGCGGGGATCGAACCCGCGACACGTAGCGCAGAAAGCTAATCGCTTAACCAGTGCGCCAACCGTGTCGTTCATCTATAATTATCCCCTTTATATTTTATGGCCTTAATTTTGAGAATGAGGTCTTAAATCCTGAGTTCGATTCCCATGTCCGGCGAAGTGTAATTGGGATTTTCCGAAATTCTAAGTAGCAGGAATTGTACCCGGTAAATGGTTATAAGCTCGCCCCCTGTTCCTTAAGACTTTATAATTAAATCGGCGATATGTGGGTGTATACAGGGTGGCAACAACATAACGATAATAAATTAAAACACGATGGCCACTAGTCAATCAAAATACTTTAAAGTGGTTATTTCGATAGTTGGTAAATATAAAATGTTTTGTTCCATGTAGGTATATAACTAAGTGAACTTGCTTAGAGAACTCGTACAAATTTTTAAAGTTCAAAATAAAATCTGTGGCTTGAATATAATTTGATCATATTTGGTGTACGAACTACTAACGCGATTCTCAGAATATGGTTTAAATTATTGTCGTAATGACGTCACCACTTTGTATACACCTCTGCTTAATCCTTACAGCCGTGGTGCGAGGTGTATGTGCTCCGTGTTTTTTTTTAAAGAATGGGATATTCTTTTTCCTCGTGTAACGTAGGTACCTAATATCTAAGCATGTTTGACGCACCCTTCGGACCTGCCAAAATCTTAGATCACTAGTAACTAGTAATCTTCGTACTAACAAAGAGCAGTTACCATGTGAGAGCTCACAGAAAAGAAAAAGAAAATTGTGGTTATATTCCAAGACAACAGGAGCCTAAAAACATACAATAATCCTA